>JAJPGS010001857.1:1600000-2207005 GCA_028654335.1 Alnus rubra | reverse complement strand
TTGGAAGGGCAGGGAGTGAATTGTGCAAGACTGGAACTCTTCCTTGGGTACAAGGAAGTTGTTAAGGGGGAGGGATGATACGTTCAGATTTTCCTAGGGCTAGGTGGCAATGCCGTAGCCACCATGCAGCCCCCAGCCTGCTAGAATAAGGAGTATAATTCTCCATAGATTATTTCCTTATATGTTTAAGCTAATAAGGAATGTATTTTCACTATTTTATTTCCTTCCTAGTTAATTTTCTTACATGATGTAATGAAGGCTAGACCTAATGGTTATTCTTATGACTTAACCATATTCTATATAAGTGTAATCCTAATCAATAAAATATCATGCTGAATATTATCAAAAACCCTAGAACATCTTTTGGTGTCTTTGGAGGTAATGGCTCCCTCGAAGTAGCCATTGAAGATCACGACCCTCTTGAAGTAGCCTTTATCATTTTTCTTATGTTATTTTTATTATTTGATTGCATCAAGATGGCACAAGACAATATATGGATAGTGAATGAGACAAGTTCATAGTGTGCCTTAGGGATGTTACTAAATGTTTCAGATTTCTAACTTGGTTTGTTTTACTGCTTTGTAGGGATTCCTTGTTGTAGTAGAAGTCAATGATCTTGCTTTGCTTATCTAATACCCAAGAAGTCAGGGTATGGTTTAATTCACATGATAAAATTCATCCACATATGCATACAAAGCAAAATGATTGCATAATTAGAACCAGAGATGATCGGGGTACCAGAAGCAATCGTATATAGCAATCATCTAAAGTACTCTATGGATTCTGGTGGTGGTGTTCGGTTGAGAGAGGTGGGGTAGCGGCGTTCGGCTAGGAGAGGTGGGGCGGTTTGAGGGTTGGTTCACTAGGGTTGGAAGGAAATATGATCTGATGTATTAGGCTCTAGTGTATTTAGATTCTTTTAAATGATGTGTCAAATTCTTATTGAAGGCTATAAAAGTAGTGTTTTACAAATGGTCTGGATTGAAGGTTTTCTCAAGGAAATATATTATACTGATATTGTACAGTATTTCCTTTGAATATATTTCCTATATTGAATGAGAATATATTATATTGATATTGTACGTTACTTCACTTTTATAAGGGTAATTGTAATTAGGTTTGATTGTAATCAATTCAATCAAATTTGATTACCATTCTTACCTGTCTCAATTTTCCTATAAATAGGAGTATTCTCCCGCAATGAAGAAACTACAGGCCACTGACTCTCTGTGAGAGTACCGAGCAACCTGAAAATATGAAGCAACTGTTGGAACTCAGAGTCTCCGGGAAAGAGGGCCTGGCGTCTGACCATCTCGGCGAAGATGCATCCGACGAACTAGATGTCAACCCTGGTGGAGTAATGCGTGGATCCGAGAAGTGCCTCTGGAGCCCTGTACCAAAGAGTGACAATCTCATAGGTGTAGCTCTTAAGAGGAACGATGAAGGTGCAACCGACGCTCAGGTTGGCAATCTTGAGGATGCCCTTGTCCTTGTCAACTAGCAGATTTTGGGCTTGAGATTGGGGTAGTGACCCTTGCCCAGATCAGACCAAATCAATGGTGGGTCGGGGGTCAAGGAAAAGAAGAAAGACCCAGCCGTGGTGAGGGTGGAGCCGACCACTGCAGTCGCCGGTGGTTGAGAACGACCCTGGGTGTTCATATCCAGCTAGACCATGAAGGGAAAGACGAAAATGTCCCAATTCGTTGATGGATTGGTTGCTTTCCTCCCTATTCTATTTGGTGTTTTTAGCTGATGTGGCAAAGTTTGAATGGAGGCTGTAAAAATGGGGTTTTACAGATGGTCCGTATAGAAGGGATCTCTATTTCCTTTTAATACAAAAAATATATTCTTCTAACATCCCATAGAAACTGAAGGTGGAAGATTTTGAAATCTTGAGTTTGAAATCTTGAGTTTGAATTTTTTATTTTTTTTCAGATGACTAGCAATGGCGAAGAATGGAAACTTGTTGGAGATGGCAGCAGCAGTGGCTAGAGTTAGGCCTATAGGCTAAGAATCTTCAAAATATGGCTAAGGATGAGCTAAAAACAACGTGCCAACTGTGGGCTAAATGAGCCTAGGTAGGAAGGTTTTGGGTAATACCTGAAAGGCTAAACACATAATGGGTCATCTATAGGCCAAAGAAAAGGAGCCAACTGTAGACTGAAATAGGCATCAATTTTAGGTAATATCTCAAATGCCAAAAAAGGTGGGCAACTTGGCATCTTGTGATTTTATTTATTCTGACTTTTTTTAACTTTTCTTTTCTTTCAACTGATTTTTCTCATTCTTTTTTTTTTCTTTCTTTTTCTTCTTCATTTTTTTTTCTTGGGTCGGGGGTCTAACTCACTAACAAAGAAGAGTCTTCTTCTTCTTGTGCAAAGACAAAATCAACCAAAAAAAAAAAAAAGAGTTGCAAATCAAAGAAAGACCTAAAATATTCTTCAAAATTTACTTAAATTTAGAAATTCGAAGCATGTCATTTTACAAAAATCATTTAATATTTTTTTTTTGGGAAAAGTACACATACTCCCCTTAAACCCCAATTGTCAATGAGCCCTCCAAACTACCACACAATGTCATTGTGCCTCACAACGACAAAAATACCCTTCATAAAATTATAAAATTATTTAAAACAACACAAAAAAAATTATTTTTTAAAAAACAAACTAGAAAATTATTTTTTAGATTTTGTTTCATATAATTTCAGTTTGCACCACCCCATGAATTTTTCGTTTTTCTCGTTTTTTTTTTTTTTTTAATCTTTCAAAAAAAAATCTTTCTTTTTTTAATTAAATTTTTTTTTTTTTCTCTCTTAAATTTATGAGGATATATTTGTCTTATTGAAACTTTTTTAGGGTTATTGTTGGCTTTAGGGGGACATTGACATTTTTTATTTTTTATTTCTTTTTTTCAAGAAGATCTCGTTTATTACGAAGGTGGTCCACGATATTGTATGTCTTTCACTCCCACTTACTAGGGGTGTACAAACAAAGTGGCTATAACCGTTTAAAACCGCTAACCGCTTATAACAGCATAACCGCTTTCAAAAGCGGTTATAAGGTTTGAAAAAAATGGTTAATAACCATTAACCGCCTTGGGAAAAATGGTTGGCTGAATTTTCTTAATGAGAGAAAATTTATTGTTTGATTAGCCAAAAGCCAAACTTTATCTTACTAGGGCCTAGCCACCCTCATCTAAACACTCCCTCTAAGAAGCAGTACTTTTTTCTTTTACTTAATCCATTAGTGATCGTCTCTTTCCGCAATGAATTGATCACAAACTCTTTTTATAGGGACAAGTGTAAGAAATTATTTATCAGCACATTCAACAGTAGATCTTTTTTATATCCATATATTCTGATAATTTATTTGCTTTTTAATATTTGTACTGCAACCTAGAAAGAATACTAGAATTTTTAGGTTCTAGGTTCAACTACCGAGTTGGTCAATTTGACCATCTTTACAAAAACAAAAATTCTCTGTCACAAGAATTTTTAAAAGGTTAAAACCAAAGGGAAAAAAAAGTTTACTTTAGGGGAGCTTTGGATAGTGCACAAATTCATCGTATGAGAGGAATAAACTATCTGGCTTTTAGATGCAGCAGAGGAACTCAGTAGATATCATACTACAAATCTCAATAATATATAAGCATATTTCATCAATGCAAAATGACTGAGATATCACGTAGAAACACATAAGATATCTGAAAAGCTAAACAAATGAAAAATAAAAATAAAAAATACCTTTTGTACTGCATCTCCCCCCTTTATATATATATTGTTGAAAAATAAAACACTCCAAAACAAAGCAAATCAATAAAAACATGCCAATCAGAGAAGAAGATAAAATCTAATTCTATCATGTAAGGTTAAAACAAACCTATCCTCAGAGAGAGTTTTGAACTTACCAAAACAAAAAAGCAGTCGTCCGATGTGCTTTTTCTATAATCCTCATGAACACCTATAGAATTTTTTTCTAAAGAAAGCTAGAGAATAATGAGGATAGGGTTCCAAGCAAAGATGCAAAGCATGAACAATATGTCAATGAATAAGATGCACTGCATAAATCAGACATGCTCTAGGATAGGAACCATGATCCTAGACATATCAAGTACTTACCTACCACTAGGTGAGTCCACTCACCCTTTAGGGGAGAATGACCTTATCCTTCCTTACCCATACCAAAATGATATTAGGTAGGGGCAAACCTTTGAGTGGATTGTCTCCTATGCGGAGGGACATATTTGGGCAAAGAAAGTTCTTCAACACCTTTTTCTTTCTTAGGAACATTCTTCTCATTCCAAGGTCTCTAACAGCAATTTGGTCTTATATGTCCAACAATCCCACAACAATGACATGTAGGCAAGCTTTTTGATTTGGAATGCTTTATGACCGGTACTGCAAGTTTAATGTTAGCATTCTCACAAGAAACAAAAACAACTGTCTTACCTTTATCCTCACAGACATTCAGAGGCTCTGCAACTTCAGGCTTCACACAGTTATTTAAGCACGAATTATCGCAATTACTAGTTTTATTGGCTACATTCTGTTGACAAAGTCATTGCCATGTAAGTGTGCTGCTATAACAAGGATGTCGTAATATTTCAGAGTCTTCATAATATTCAAATATTATTCCTCCAATATGGAAAGGGCCTTATTATGACAAGTATCAGTGTCACAATCATGAAGAAGACAATTTATGGATTCCAAGAAGATTCTAGGAAGTTTAAGACTGAGCAAAAGTCGGATCCCTTGTTCCCGTCTGGACGGTCCAGAGAAGCGTTCGGACGCCATCCAGTGTTGAGAAGATTCTGATAGCTCAGCGTCCATCCATCCGAACGTCAAGGAAACACCGTCCGGAGTCATTTGCAGAACGGATTGGGAAGACAGCTTGCAACCACCAAGACGCTAGTGCAACATATTCCGAACGCGGCCTTAATAAGGAAAGGCTTTAAGCGTGTTATGGAAAGGCGTTTGCATAGTTCACCATCTAGACAATCTTAGCCTTCATCCGAATGCTGCCTAGAGAAATCCGAATCAATGTCAATTTAGGTCTTCTAAATCTTATAAATGAAGGCCTTTAGGCATTTATTATTTTGGTATTGAATTCTCTAGAGCTTAGAGAAGGTGTTTAGGTAGAAATTTTGTAAATCTACTAGCTCTATAAGAGTTGCCCAGTGTGTGATATTGATTGTGTGAAGTCTAGCTTAGGGAGGAGCCCTAAGCTAAAGGAATCCATTGAAGACCCCTTCAGGTAAGAGACTTGGTTGGTAAGAGTTCGTGTATAGGTACACGTCAGAGTGCAAGGTACGATCACTGCATCGGGGTATGTGAGTGTTACTGCTTTGTTACTAGCTTTGTCTTCTAAATAGTGGGATTTCTAGGTTTGGCTTCCCCAAAGTGGTTTTTCTTTTAATTGAGTTTCCACTTTGTTAACAAAATTTGTCTTATTTAAATTCCGCACTTCGATATTTTGTTACACATTGATCACACACACACACATTAAATTAGAAGTCTTTATATTTTTCAACAATTTTTCAAATAAGCTGTATTGGATTTTAGAGCATCCTCAATGGACTCTTTACTTCAAAAATTCACCAAAATTAGGTGAAAGTTGTCAAAATACCCAATGAATCAAACTCTTTAAAATTTCTCTAAAATGATGAATGGCAAAAACTCTCTCTATATTTAACCCCCCAAATCCATTCTCTATTTGTTTTTTTTAATTATTTTCTTTCAGCTTCCCGCCAAATCCTTGCAAGGGGAATCGATCCCCTTCAATTTTTTATGTTTAAATAGTTAAAGTAGTTGCTCCAAAACAATAAAAAATAATATTTAGTTAAAATAAAGAAATGTTTAGAGAGTTTGATATAGGAAACTTTTTAAAAGTGATAGTTAAACACAAAAAAAAAAAAAGTGGATTCTTTTACTAAAATTTAGTGAAATTTTAAAGAGTCCATTGAGGATGCTCTTACTTCATCAACTTTCACAGGCTTAATAAATAGAGACTTTATTTCAGAATTAGAAGAATGTGAAGTAGAAGTACCCAAGTCATCTATAGTCATACTAGGCTTGTTAGAAACATCTTTTTGAACACAAATCATGCTTTTCAAATTATCACTAGAGAGTTTATTTAAAAGATCTTTAGATTCTTTCAATTTATCTTCAAGTGATTCAACAACTTCAATAAGCATGGTATTCTCAGATTTTAAAGAGTGATTCAAACAATTGAATAACTAATGACTCTTTTTCATGCTCAACATCTTCAAGCTCTAAGGGAAATTTTATAAACTTTTCACAATTCTTTTGATTTCTCACAAAGCTCATCATATACCATCTGAAGATCATACTCATCATTAGGCTCATCCACAAATGAATGAAAGTATTCATAACAAAAAGGAGTCAAGGATCTCACTCAGAACATTAATCCAAAAACGAGTGAACCCACTCTGATACCAATTGAAAAGTCAAGATTCCTTTGTGTGTGCCTATGATCAACCAATAAACCAAAATATAAAATGCGGAAAGTAAATAACATAAATATTTTGGTGACAAAGTGGAAACTCTTTGTACCAAAGAGAAAAACCACTATGAGGCAGCCAAACCCAAGCAATCCACTATTCAGAAGAAAAAGCTAGTGACAAAGCAGTCGTACTCACATACCCCTGATGCAGTAGTCGTACCTTTAATTCTGACACGTACCTATATGTGAACACTGAAGTGAAAAAAGAACCAAGTGTGTGTTTGTGTGCAACAAAATATCTTAAATGCGGAATTTAAATAAGACAAGATATTTGTTGATGAAGTGAAAACTCTGTGAAAAGAAAAACCACTCCGGGACAGCCAAACCCAGGAACTCCACTATCCAAAAACAAAGCAAGTTACAAAGCACTCGTACTTACAAAACCTATTGCAGTAGTCATATCTTTAACTATAACACGAAGCCCATCATGAACGTTCCAACCAAGTCTCCTACTTGAAGGGGTCTTTGATGGATTCCTTTACCTTAGGGCTGACCCCTAAGATAGACTTCACACGAACTGTTGAGCACACACCAACAATGGCTGGAGAGCTAGCGGATCTTCGATTCTCTTTAAACACCCTCTCTAAACACTGTGGAATTCGATACAGAATTCATACAATTTACAAGCCTATAGCCCTCTATTTATAGGCTTACAAAAATCTTAAATCTGGACGAATTCGGGCTCTAACAATCAAGCGTCTGGATGCTAGTTTAGCCTCGTCCGGACGGTCTTCTGCGACCGCCTTCTAGAATAGCGCAAATCTTTCCTTAACATGTATACGTCCGGACGGCTTGGCCGAGCGTCTGGACAGTCTTCGCTATAACTCCTTTCCGCGTTCGAACGGAACACTCGAATATTCTGAATTGCTGGACAATGTCCGGACGTGTTGCCACGTCGTCTGGACATCTTGTAGAAACTTCCCAAACAGTGTCGACTTTTGAAATCCAACTCCGTATAGACATTGGAAAAGCTTGACCAATCGTCCGAACGGTGTTGCTCTGACATCCAGAGGTCTTGAACTCAATCTGCTAGACACTGATACGGGCGTCCGGACGCCTTCAAAGGCTCGTCTGGGCAGTTGCACAGGGACCAATTTTTCTATCTTGTTATTTGCAAGGAATCTTCATGGACATCTTCTAGAAACTTGTGATTAGTCACATGTTTTGAAATGAACACTGTCCAAATATATGAAGACTCTGAATAAGAACCGACCATCCTGTTAATTTGCAACCATTACATAAAGTATTTTTGTCATCCATAATGTAGCCAACATAAAATGATACTCACATTTCATATATTTTTTTTCCTTATGTGTGTGATAACTTATTTACGATTAACACTTGTCTGACGCACCAACATTTAATACAACATACAAGAGAGGATGGCAGAGCTAATACCAACCGACCCAGCCGCATCGTCGAGGGTGACGCAAGGGACGATATGTTGGGCACCAAAAGACACGTACGCCCAGGCACACGACAATAAACCCAAGTACGCTAGTAGGGTTCGACAGGTTGGGCTGAATGTTCTGCCTGTGCGGGGGACCACACACTTGTACTATACACCCTCACAGGCAAGATCACAGAATTCGAGGCACACCACCTTCTCGTAAGAATTGGTCGACCGAGCAATCGACCTAGCACTTGAGGCTGAGAAGGCAAGGCATAGAGCAGAGATGGATGCAATGTTGGTGCCACAGGCTCAGTTGACAGTAATTGAGCACGTATGAGGCCCGTTTTCACTAGCTTGAGGCTATGATGCTGTCGAGATCCATGCCCCATGTCACTCCGCATACCACATCGCCAAACAGAGCTTCCCCACCTCTTTTGAATGTGAGAACGTATGTCGGTTGCAGATAAGGTAATAATTAATGACTTTTTTTTTTTTAGAATGATGATGTTTGTTTACATCCACATGTTGCTCAATGCTTAGGGCTTGATATGATTCTATCATATTGTTTGCTGATTGTGTTTGTTTTATCATTCCCAGGTAATGCAGAGCATGCTGCGTGGTCGCTCGGTCATGAAGATCTTGGTGACGACTTCGAATGAGCAACTATATTTCTTTTGTGTACCAGGTAATATTATATTTTTATTATTTTTGTTTTTCTTATGTATAGATTATCATTGGAATTTGGAATGATATTGCAACTCTTGTCGACGTTGGTCATATCTTGGTTGGTTTGGTGTTAGCTGCGGGTTGGAGCTTTGCATTGTGTGTATGACTTAATGTTTTCAACGCATTATGTGTATGACTTGGTTACTAGTTGTGAATTATGTAAATAGGAAACTAATGTTTGAGTGAAGACTTGATGGTTGGTTTGGTAAAAACATGATGGTTGGTATGAAGTGGTGTATAGGAAACTAAGGGTTGGTTTGGTGTATGACTTGATGCATGGTTGGTTTGGTGTGTAGAGAACATATTATTTCTGCTTCAAAATTATTATCATCTTTGTAAAGTCTATCTTTTTCTTTATGTTCTAGTCATTTCTTATGCTTTTCTCTTCATATTTACCTACAAAACCATTATATAATTGATTTTAGGGTTAAATACATTTTTGGTACTTGTGGTTTGAAAACTTAATTTTTTTTCATATTTTAGTTTCAATTTGTTTCACAGATGGTACCTAGGTTTTGGAAAAAGACGGATGTGGAACATCTGTTTATTTTTCCGTACAAAATTTAACGAACTGCCACGTGTCTACTCTAAGGTTTTGACACATGGCACAATCTAAAAAAAATTAAAAAACAGAAAATAAAAATCTTTAAAAATTAATAAAAAATTAAAAATAATAAAACTTTAAAAAAAAATATTAAAAAACCATTTTTTAAAAAAGAAAAATTGGAAAAAAGAAAAGAAAAATAGGGGTGGCTCAATGGGCAAAGAAAAAAAAAATGGAGGGTTTTGGCCCTTGGGGGTAGCCGAACCACCCCTAAGGTCCAAAACTCTCTAAAAGAAAAAGAAAAAGAAAAAGAAAATAAAATTGTGAGGGTTTTGGCCCTCGGGGGTGATTCGATCACTCCCAAGGGCCAAAACTCTTTAAAAGAAGAAAAAAAAAATGAGGGTTTTGGCCCTTGGGGGTGGCCGAACATTTTTAATATTTTATTAATTTTTAAACATTTTTTTTTCTGTTTTTTAATTTTTTTTTAGATTGCGTCACATGTCAACACCTTAGAGTGAACACATGTTAGTCCGTTAAATTTTGGACGTAAAAATAGACAGAGGTATCAAATTCGTCTTTTTCCAAAACCCAGATACTATCTGTGAAACAAATTGAAACTGAGGTACCAAAAAATAAAGTTTTCTAACTACGGGTATTTAACCATTGACTCTAATGTATTTAATACTTGTGTTGATCTGCAAACTTATGATCATCCATTCAGAGGTGGCTGAATGAAGGCCACCGCACTTGTCCTCAAACCTAACAATTACCATTGATAGTTGGTGATGAATTACTTGTATTTTTTGTTCCTGTTTTGTAATCTGTATATAGATTGTGTTTTGTAATCTGTGTACTTTGTTCCTATCTATGACAGAGATAGTTTGATTGTATGTTTGTTGAAACAGGTGTTTTGATTTTGAATAGTTGTGATTGTTGATAAGTGTCGAATGTTGCAGATTCAAGCTCCTTAATTTGCATGTGTTAATTCCTTAGCATTGTTATTTGTTTGGTTTATGTTGTTTATTTTTTTCAGGTTTTAAATAAACATGCAATTAATTCGATTGATTTTGGGCTTCAATCACACTTTGAGAAAGACCTAAAAGATGTGGTTAAGTTTAATCAAATCAAGGAAATGATTAAATCGAAATTTTTTCAATAAGAGTCAAAATCAGATTGCATTCAAATTTGGATTCTGCACATGTCTCAGTGTTTTGATCATATACTTATACGAATGTCTCTAACTGCAATGCAATTGGTGGCATTGGAAAGCTAATAAAAAATGCAACAAATATGTCTGAAATAGGTTTTTCCTGATTCAGACGTTTACTATAGCGAAATTGCCCCGCAATAAATGACAACAAATTTGGAAGAATCCTATTCGGATTTATATTAGCATTGCTTGCTAATTTGACTAGGAGACTCAAGTATGATTTTTCTGGAATTTTTAGGGCTTCTAGAACTTGTTTGCTCCCTATAAATAGACTCTTAAGCTTAAAAAGAATGTGTGCTTAGCTTTAGACAGAAAATTCTTCTTGCATGCTTGACAAGTTGAAGAGGAGAAGAACATGGCAAGAGACAGGGGCGGAGGGAGGGGGGTTGAGGGGGATCAAATGCCCGCCCCTCCCCCCCCCCTCCGCGGGCGCCACCTCCTAGAAAATATCTTTACTTCTGGAAAAAAATAATTATGTCTTTGTCCCCTAGAATGCCCCCTTAGCATTTCATCAATGGGCTTATGGGCAAACTTGTCCACCCTTGCTGTGGGTTTCTCAAACGTTTGTCTATAAATAGGTCAAAGAAAAAAAACATAAAGAGGTTGAAGAAGCAGAAAAGGAAGGTTGAAGACAAGAGGCAACCTTTTTAATCTATTCAAAACACATGTTTAAGCCTAAAAAGAGTTAAGAGTCAAAAGTCATAAGTAACTCTACAACTCTTAGACTACAGCTACGCCTACAACTGATTTTCGTAAGTCTATAACTTTTTATTATTATTATTATTTATTTTTTGTTGAAAGGTAAGTCTACAACTCTTAGATTACAGCTACAACAAGCCTACAAGTCATAAGTAACTCTACAACTCTTAGACTACAACTACAATTGATTTTTGGTAAGTCTACAACTCTTTTTCTTTTTTCTTGAAAGGTTAGTCTACAACTATTAGACTACAGCTACAACAAGTGTGTGGCAATAGAAGAGGTTAGCAATTTTTTATTTTTTTAAAAAAAACGATGGATCAGATCTTGACATCTTCAAGCTTGGAAAAAAAAAACACTACTGTTATTTTAAGCTGCGCTATTTTCTGTAAACTTGACACCAGTGTTATTTACTATTTTTTTTATACCTTTCTCATTCAAAGTTCAACCATTCAAATTAATTTCTAAACAAAATCAAGCATTTCAGTTTCAGGTATGTAATAAACTTTCATATTGATTAAGATTTAAGCTTTTATGTTTGAATTGTTCTTTTCAATTTATTTTTCTTTTATATTTAGATTGTTTTTTTTTATAATTGTTTTTATATTTAATTGTTTATGAATATATAGTTTTTGTTTCATATTTTAGTTGTATAAAATATATGATTGTAGTTGCCTCAGATTATGGAGAACAATGATTCAATTAAGCTACAATCAAATTCTAAACGATCTCATATTGAGGTAGATTTAGCAAATCTGCCAACCGATCCTTTCTTAAGGAAAAAAATTTATGATTACCATCATCCTAGTGATAGAGACAATATTCGAAGAGCATATCTACAAAAAAAAAATATATATTTGGAAAAACATGGCGTCGTCAGCATTTTACAAGATGCTGCGTATTGCTTGTTTTGTTATCTCTTTAGACTAGACATTGAAAATCAAAACTGTTGAAAGAGCATTTTCAGTAATTAATATCGTTAAAATTTGTTTACGTAACAGAATGAGAGATCAGTGGATGAATGATTTTCTGGTCACATACATTGAGAATGATATATTTAAGACTATCAGTAATGAAAAAAATCATACAACGATTTCAAGATATGAAGACTCGTCGAGGAGAACTGAATTAAATTGTAAGCTACATTTATATGTTTTAAAAAATAATTAAATTTTGATGAATTATTTATTTGTTGCGTTATTTAAAATTTTTAATTAATTTTTGTTTAACTTTATTTTTTTATTCATTAAAAAAAAAATCTTGACATCCCTAACCAAAAATCCTGGCTCCGCCACTGGCAAGAAGCTATCCCAGCACCACGATGAGTGGCTAAATTCATAATAGGGTGTTGATGTAACCCTTTTCAAGTAACAATGGTTTAATTGTATTTTAATTTGGATTTTCTATATGCATGATGGTTGTATAACTGTGAGAATTGATCTTAATATTTATATTCAATCATTATGAATTTCTGATATTGTCTTAGAAAGTTTTTTTTATTGATTAAACTCAATCCTTTATATTTTTTGTGATTATCTGAATGATTGTTATACAACGGTTTTAATTTACATATGATTAAGATGGTTAAATAGGCCATTTCTAGGGAAGACGAATTGTAGTACACCCTAGTTTAATGTAATTTAGGTAGACAGTTTGTACCAACTGAAGGTGGGTTATACTATTTCATTGATTGTGTATATCATATTAAAGACGTAGCTAATCCAAACTTAGGGAAGACAGGTCGTACCACATCTTAGTAGTTAGGTGAACGGATCGTACCAACCGAAGATGGATTATACTTATTCTTTAGTGGTAATTTATTGACTACTCGAGTGAGACGAGCCCTATATCATGCATAGTATGAATTTTCCTTGTTAATTTATGATTGACCATTATTATGCGGTGACTAGTGAAATCAACTCTAAATTCTTTCTCTCATCACTACTCTATTTACAATTATGTCTTTTACTTATATAAATTTATTTTTAGAAAACAAAAATCAAATCAAATAGCTTTTAAATTAAGTTATATTTAAGCTCAAAAAGTTTGATAATAACACATTCGCAATCCTTGAGGTTCAACACCCTCAATATAGTCATATCCTACAAGGATTCGTACTATTGCGAGTGGTAATTTTATTATTGATATTTTTGTACATAAAACTACCACATCAATTTTTGGCGCTGTTGCTGGGGACTGCAAACGGTTATGTTATTAAGTTTTAAATACTAAATTTAACTTGATTTATTTTTTGTTTCTATTTTAATTTTGGTTTCTTTATTTTAATTTTTTTTTCTATTTTCTTTTGTTATTTTATTTTTGTCAATTTAGTTCATGTGGAGAGGCATTCCATCACCCCATGAACCATGTTCATATTGCTATAGTCCTTATCACCATGTTAGAGATTGACCTACTGCCAAACAATTTTATAACTATTCTTATGAGCATATGAACACACTATTCTCTAGACCGAGGAATGACCCTTACTCTGATTCCTATAACCTGACATAGAGCAGCCAGTCTAATATCTCGTGGCAAGCTCAAGCACCTGAAAATTATGCTCCACAATTTTATGAACTGTACCATCAGGCATATCCATAGTTCAATGATCAATCATATTTCCCTCAATATCAAGCAACTCTACAACAGCAATCTCAGGCCACACCATCTCCTTGGTTGGATTCTGACTTTCAGGATCAAATGTTGAAACTTATTAGGAAGATGGATCAAACAATGACCTCTCTGGGTCAGACAATGAACTCTCACTCTGAATCCATTGCTAAGGTAGAAGCTCACGAAGAGGAGCTATCTCCCATCTACTGGCCTCGACAACAACAATACCAAGAGGAACAATATCACCCTCAATTCTTCATCAAGATAGAAGCCAAGATGCTCACGTCGAAATCAACGACATCAATAGAGAAGAAGAAGAGCTTCAAAGTCAACTGGTGGCTAATCTTGATGGACACTACATGGTGGATGAGAGCATTTCTTATCATGAGCAAGCCATCACCACACTGAAGAATGGATAAATGGTTGAAACTCACGTGGAAAATAAGGAGGAGCAAATTGAGGCCCCAAAAGCTTTATGTTGGGAAAAAGGCGACGAAGTGAGCACAAGGTCTCCTTCATCATCCACTTTTATACATTGAATCTTTTGATTTAATTTGGATATCCGTTGTGATTTGTTAATTAAACGGATACATTGGATGATTTTGAATTAAATTGGATATTCATTGTGATTGGTAAAAATGATGGATTCATTGAATTTTTCAATAGGTAATTTTATGAAAATTAGAACATGCATAGGATGTATGAACAAACATGAGAAAATGTACTTTGATTTGACGAGGTGGATTCAAAAAAACCTTAGTGTTTTTATTATTATTATTATTTTTAATTCAGTTTCATTTAGTTTGTTATTTTAAAAAATCTCAAAAATTCTGACTAGGTTAAAATAGAATTGATTTAAATAGAAATTAATTTTTGCAACACAATTCCCTGTATTCAACCTCACACTTGCACATACACTATATTGCAAACGATTCGTGCACTTACGAATACATTTAAAACTCATATCAAGTTTTTGGCGCCGTTGCCGGTGAATTGATTGTTTGCAGAAATTTATCTTTATTTAAATTGATTTTATTTTTCTACTAGTTTAGGTAGATTTTTGTTTTATTTTCTTTTTATTTATTTCTGTTTTTTTATATATTTTTAAAAAAAAAAAAAAAAATTTGCTGGCGTGGGCTTACGGTGCTAGCCAAGAATGCAATGTCTAGGCATGTTCTGGTTAGGAAAGTCTTGGGATTTAAGATTGTCGTTGTGACCCCCCTCACTTTCCTGGGAACTAACCTAGCTGCAGCTTGGATAATTCTGTTTACCCCACTTGCATTCTCTTTTTAGTTAAATTTTAGTAAAAAAATAAAATAAAATTTGTCTAGTTTGTGGGATATCTGCATGCTAATGAGTGAGGGTGAAACATGAATTTTTCATTTGATGATTTCAATAATTTTTCTGTACAACATGCTTCACATAGTTGTAGGGCACCAGCTCCAACTACCCTCAAAATTTTCACCCACATGGGTCATGTTTATATTACTCTAATCCTTACCATAGTTCGAGTAATTGTCCATCATGGGGACAACTCTCTAATTTTTCATATGAGCAAATGAACATGAATTTCTCTAGTCCAAGGTTTGAATCCAATTCAAATTTTTACAACTTGGACTGGAGCAACCATCCTGATTTCTCGTGGCAAGCTCAATTCATGGGAAATTGTGCTCCCCAATTTCATGAATTGCATCATCCTGAATATCAACAATTCGAAAACCAAGTCCTCCATCCTTCACCATATGATTCCCTTCCTTAGAAATCTTCATTGGACGACATGCTGAAGGAGTGTATGGAAAGAATTGGCCAATCCACCATTCAAGTGCCACAACCAGAGTCATCATTGGAAGATACATTCAAAGCATTCATACATTCAAATAGCCAAACCATGCGAGAGCTTAAGAATGTCACCATGGTCGATACCCCAGCCATTTAAGACATTGAAGATACTCTCAAGGCCTTCATGCAGAACACAAGCCAGGCAATCGTCAAGCTGGAAGGACAGTTCGATTATATGGTTCCTGAGTTAAACAGAATGGAGTAAGAAGAGCTTCAGAGTCAGCTGATGGCTATAGGGCATCACAAGATTGATGAGGATGAGTCCAACAATCCCCATCATGAGCATGCCCATGCCACCACCACACTTGGGAGTGAAGAAGTTGTTGAAGAGATTGTTAATGAGCTAAGTTTGAATGATCCTTTGGAATAGAGCTGTGCTCAATTCGAATTTGATCTGGACCTTGACATGGTAAGTGAGCAAGTTGAGGCCTTATTGGATTCTACTCCTGAGATACGACATGAGAATGGGGAAACCACCGAGATATTATCTATTGACACATCTTTATCAGCAGCTAAGGAGGAAGAGAAAGAGAAGCACTTAGAGTGTATTGAGCACTTGGTGCGAATTGAGCCATTATCAACTCCAAATCAATCCAATGACAGGGAAGTGAGTACTGAAGCTCAATCCTTCATCGCCATCCATTTTGAGACACTTCATGAGCCTCAAGCTTCAGTTCTTCAATGTCTCAAAGAGCCATCTTCTGATAAATTTGTCAAGGATCTATGCACACAAGGTCACAAATCTAGGAATCATCTTCCTAAGAAGATCCTTCAAAGCAAGCAAGTAGGCTACCTAAGATGGCGAAACATTCTACCAAAGGGATATCAAATTCTAAAGAAGAAAGGTTGGAAGGGATTAGTTGGACATCCAATGATCGGGGAAAGTGCGGTAACTTTTCTTTTCCATTTTATTTTTCGCACATTTTCTTTTAGTCATTTTTCATTTCATTTGTGTCTTTTTCTTTTGTTTTTAACAGCAATTGACCTTGTAATGTGTGTTTCTGTGTGAAATATTGCTGTTAGTTTGTGACAGGTGTGCTCGTGTTTAAGTTTGGAGGACGCCTTTGCCTTTTTTACACTTTGATGTTTCCTTACTTCTAGTAATATATTTCTCTACTACAGATTGAGGAAAATGTGTAATTCAACTTTGGTGGTATGGAAAAACACTCTGTCTATTTGTTTGTTTGTTTGTTTGTTTATCTTTGTTCTAGAAAAAATAATTCAAAAAAAATTCAAAAAAAAAATTGTGTTATGTTGTTGATTGAGCGTGATTGCATTGCAACTATGGTTTGTATGTCATTGGTTTGTTTAACATGTTGAACATTGCGTGTCATTATAAATCTGAATCGTTTGACTAGGCTATTGGATTAGAGAGACTTCACTTGTTTGAATTGTTTTTCACAAGCACATTAGCATAGGGTCAATGAGGTATTAGATTTGAATTAAGGAATGTGTATCTTGAGATTGTAGGATATTTTGTTGATGAAACCTTGGCTTAAATTAAATAAATAAATAAATAAAATTCAAAAAAAAAATATCATCAGTTTGAATTCTCATTGAGTAACCAGATCTCTTGCCTTACTAAGCATTGGAGTGTTCGTGTAAAAGGATGAGAAATTCAATTTGGTTAATTGTATGGCTAATTTGACTTCATAGCCTTTTTGACTTGAGTAATTAAGCCCTTAGGAGTGTCTCTACATCTAGTGCCTTAAAACCATCTGGTTTGGGTGTCACTGGCCCAACACTCATTACATAGGTCAATTAGAAAGCTTAAGGGAGTCGGACATTGCACAACTTAAATAATAATAATAATTTAAGCCTTGGTTGTTTTCATCTGGCAAGAATTCTAATGAATTTTGGGGTACACAAGCCTTGAGAAAAAATTGAAACCTTATGAGTTTATGTTAATCTTACTTTACACTTATTTGAGCATGTGTTGTCTCAATCTTCCAGTTATGAATTAATTGATTTTTGATGTCCTGATGATTATATGATGTTCACCTTGTTAAACTTGCTTTTGATGTATGAACCATATGTTTGTGTGGAAGTCATTGTTTGATAACAACATAGTACTTTAAAATGTTTGTGGGTATCATTTCTGGCAAACTCTCATGAGACTTCACTCGTCCACTAGGAAATCCTAGGGGTTTAAAAGGCTTGTTGTATGTGCTAAATGCAATTGTTTCTCCCATGACAGCGGACTTATATTTTATGCTTTGATTTTATTTTTTATTTTGTTTCGCTAAGGGACTAGCAAAATGTAAGTTTGTGGGTATTCATGACTAAAAAGAAAATACTAACTTTTATTAACAACATAAAAATAAAAGACTTACCAAAGAAAATGTTGCAAGAAAATATAAGTTGCCGTGTGCCGCCTATGTACAAAAGAGGCTTATGCCTCCCCCCCACCAAGAATTCTAATGAATTTTGGGGTACACAAGCCTTGATTAAAAATTGAAACCTCATGAGTTTATGTTAATCTCACTTTACACTTATTTGAGCATGTGTTGTCTCAATCTTCTAGTTATGAGTTAATTGATTTTTGATGTCCTGATGATTATATGATGTTCACCTTGTTAAACTTGCTCTTGATGTATGAACCATATGTTTGTGTGGAAGTCATTGTTTGACAATAACATAGTACTTTAAAATGTTTGTGGGTATCATTTCTGGCAAACCCTAATGAGACTTCACTCTTCCACTAGGGAATCATAGGGGTTTAAAAGGCTTGTTGCATATGCTAAATGCAATTGTTTCTCCCATGATAGCGGACTTATATTTTATGCTTTAATTTTATTTTTTATTTTGTTTCGCTAAGGAACTAGCAAAATGTAAGTTTGTGGGTATTCATGACTAAAAAGAAAATACTAACTTTTATTAACAACATAAAAATAAAAGACTTACCAAAGAAAATGTTGCAAGAAAATGGAAGTTGCCGTCTGCCGCCTATGTAGAAAAGAGGCTTATGCCTCCCCCCCCCCCCCCTCTATAAGAGCAAAGACAGCATAAATATATAGCAAACCGCGACTCTTCTTTACGTTTTTGTTTTAGGTTTAAAAACATAATCCACTCACACACACCCTGGCACCGCATGATCACACGTCCCTGGAAAGAATTTTTTTTGCTACCAGCTGTGCGTGATATTCTCTCAATTTCTCAATTTTGCCGCAGTTCACGTTCTCGTGTCTTGGTGCTAGTTATAGAAGGAACCCGTGTATATATTTCTCCAAATTTGGGCCGCTTCACATGTTTTTGATTGAGGCAAAAAATGTGTACACTGCTGATCCTTAAGGAGAAACACGTGAATGTTCAGTTGGTGCTTGCCAATTCTAAAGAGATACATGTGTCTTGGTTGCTGTGTTTTATGGAAAGAATCACATAGTGTAATAAGCCCGACTCCCTTTCGAGGGTAAAGTAGTCTTTTACTACCTATGAGATTGGACACTATATAATTTAAACATTAGTAATGATATATATATATATATATATATATATATATATATATATATATTTTATTTATCCTAGAAGAAAATATCCTCTTGTATATTTTATTAAATACCTATTTCTTATATATATATATTTTTTATATTAAAGGTAATTATTATATTTAATAAGTTATATCCTGTTTATTATTATTATTATTATTATAAAATCTTAATATAAAAAACCCTAGCCGCTACCATGCAAAATAGCAAAACCCTTAGCCTATAAATACACTTTCTGGCCGTCGCCTATTGCTCTTACCTCAGAAATATTACGTCGTCCCTTTCACCCTGCGTGCATTGATTTTTGATTTTCTCTACTATTGCCACTAAGTTATAGGTATAATATTCTTTCTTCTCTCTCGTTATGACCTCTCTGTACGTTCTTTTCTCGACTGACTTCCTCTCAAACTGAGGCATTGAGCCACGGGTCCCTAGGATACAGATATGTATTTGCGTTAAAACTTGATGGTGCAGAAAAGTTGTTGTTGTGTGGTTGACTGTGCGGTAACCAAGGAGAGAGAGACCTTTATTCCTTGTCTCTTATGGGTACCACCTTCTTTTGGTTTTGTTGATTTTTATATTAATTTATTTAGTTTTTTTTTTTTTTTCTTTCTTTCCTTGTTACTCTTCCTGACGCCACCTAAAGGAGAGTTTCTTTTCTTTTCTACTTTTCTTCCTTCTTCTCTCTCTTTTCTATCCATCATGATTTGTCATTTATCATGATTTGTCTTTATTGTATTTCTCTTTCTTTTCTCTTTTTGGACTAACCTCACCTGATAGTCCCCTTGGTTTTTGGTGGTCTTGATTATTTCCTTTCTATTGACATAAATTAGACATCAATGGCTCATACAATTCTTCTTTTCTGTTTTAACCTATTTGCTCTCACTAATAAGTCTTTTTATTTAAGTGCTACCACAGTGCTGTGTCCGTTGTTATAAATATATATATATATATATTTCTTCTATACACTCCAGCCTCTAGACATAATCAGGTCTTAATTTTGTTCTTTACCTCATGACCTTGCCTCCCATTTGATGGTCAGGAACACTGTGCAAAATTTTTAGACACATTTGTTGTATTTTCCTTCAGCCATTTTGTTAATTATTTTTCCTTAAATACAGTTTTAAATAAATCGAGTAAGTTCAATCTCATTAGGCTAAGTAAGAAGAATCTTAGTGGTGTCATTGTGTAGTCTAGTGACTAGTGCAAGGTATTGATTTATTTAAACCTGTACCAGGTGATTAGTTAGCGGTCGAGATAGTCCAACGACTTATTGCAATCAGAGAGGTAAGGGATCCTCTACCCCTTTTCAAATTGTTTTATGTCATATTATTTTATCCTTTTTTTTAAAAGTTATATTTGCAATTAATTGTTCTTGTTCTATATTTCAAATTATATTGATGCATGAAAGACTGTTTTAAAAATAGTTTTGAGATGAAAATTGTCGGTATAAATGTTAATCTTGAAATCACTGTTTTAAAAGAAGCTTTGGTTATAAGGGATTTTCTTGTTATTCGTAAATTGTGTAGTTGGTTCCCGAGATGAGAAATTACAGTTTTTTTTGAAATTAATGAGAAAATGAGAGCAAAAACCCTCCCCACACGTTGCCTCCAGAGTTATCAAAGGAATAAGAATAATTTTTGAAAATGAGGCACGTGTGTGTGGAGAAGATTATTATTTTGGCCCTAGAGATATTCACAGAGATTTACAGAGTTGAAGCTCGGTACCATTGCTTGGATGGAAGCGCAACCGCCCAGAGACTTAGAGAGAGCGGATCCATCCCTATGTCATGCTAAGTGCACTTCAATTAATTAGCTGACGGGGCAGGGCCTGTGGCCACAGTTTACCTGCCTAAGGTCGCAGTAGACCGCGCAACCCTAGTACACAGGGCGTAATAGTGTACATGGGCCGTACATATGAGAAATTTATTTATCAACCAGTAATTATATGTGTTAAGTAAAATGCCGAATTTTTTATTATTTGTATTCTAGAAATTTAGATTTCAAGTGTACTTTAATAATTGTTTTAATATTCTAGAAATTTAGATTTCAAGTGTACTTTAATAATTGTTTTAAAGAAAATGAAGTTAACTCAACCGTTTTATGGTTGAGGGTTACCTTACTGAGCATTTTTCGCTCACCCCTTATTTTGTTTTGTTTTCAGGTTATGTGCAGAGAGACCTAGGCAGCCGGGATGGGATCTAGGCTAGCATTAGGACATTGCATCTCAGTTACCTTAATAAGTGCACTTGCACAATAAATTTAGTTTTCTTTAGATTTTCAATTATTGAATCAAACATAATTGTTCATTTCGAAAAAACTGTTTCCGCATTTATTAAAGCTCAGAGTTTTAAAATCTTTATTATTTTTGTTATTAAATTCAGCATATTAGCTAGGTTGTTGGCAGACCTTACGAATCTTTGCAGTTTGGTGTATGAAATGGACGAACCTAACCCTTAGCGGTTTGAGGGCGTTACAGTTTTGGTATCAGAGCAAAGGTTATAAGGTTCTGTAGACTTTAGGAGCCAGATCATTAAGATAGACTTAGTGGGGTAATGGGGAATCACATTCCGGCCTAGCAAAGTCAGTCCTTTTGTCTTATATTCAGTGCTAGGGAATCATTCCCTAATTGTTTTTACACTAACACTTATAACATCAATTGTATAGATGGCACCCCACACTCGCAACCAAGGAAATCCCCCTGAGAACGAGAATAGCGGAAATGTGGGAAACCCGGTGCCGAATGGAAACCCCGAGACTTTGACCGCATTGGCTGCTCAACTGGTGGACCTACTGAAGATGGGTGCAAATGCTAACCGGGAAGTGAGACAGAATGAAGAAGAACAACGGGGTTGTACTTTTGAACAATTCAATAAGCAACACCCCCCTAGTTTTGAAGGACTTCCGGATGCGGTGGCTGCAGAGAACTGGGTATTACAAATGGAGAAGCTAATGGAGGTTATGTGTTGTACGGATGAACAGATGGTCAGCTATGCTACTTTCAAGTTAACAGCTGAAGCAGAACGTTGGTGGACATCAAAGAAGGACCACCTACAACAACAGGTAGGCGAAGGCGTACCAATCACTTGGAAGAACTTCAAAGATGCATTCCTGGAACGCTTCTTTCCTCAGTCAGTTCGACTGGCTAAGGCATAAGAATTTACAGACCTGGTGCAAGGGTCGTCGACAGTGGAGCAATATGCAGCAAGGTTCATAGAACTATCACGGTTCGCGCCGTACTTAGTACCCACGGAAGACCTAAAGGCAAGAAAGTTCGAAAGGGGTTTACAGCCAAGGATCATGAACCAGGTGGTTGCATTCGAAATTGGAAATCTAATGGAACTTGTCAACAAAGCGGCGGTGGTGGAGCGGACACTGAATATCAATGCGGAGCACTTCAACCATAAAAAGAGGAGTGCTCCACAAGAAAGTCGTTATGGTGGAAATTCTCATGATCACAACAAAAGAAGATTCAACCCAACGGGTGGAAGAAACACGGCTCATCAGCAACCTCATCATCAGGGAGGAGGTGGACAACGCCCTATGTGCCAGACTTGTGGGAAAATGCATTATGGGAGATGCCGACTCGGACAGCCGGGTTGTTATCGGTGTGGTGGACCAGGACACCTTGCTAAGGATTGCAGGGCCTCTACCAATAATCCAACCAATCAGAATCGCCCAGGGGAACAACGGAATACTGCGCCTGCACGTGTATATGCCCTGACTCCAGGTGATGCAGCAGCGTCAAACGAAGTAGTGACAGGTACACTTTTGATTTCATCCCACCAGGCTACTGTGCTCTTTGACTCTGGGGCAACGCATTCATTTGTGTCATACTCTTTTTCCCGAGACTGTAACTTGATGTCTAAATGGTTAGATGTAGACCTAGCAGTAGCTACCCCTGTAGAGAAAACTGTAGTATGTACTTCCGTAGTTAGAAACTGCCCTGTTTCCATACAAGGTCATGTCATGCCGGCTAATCTTGTTATATTTGAAATGAGCAAGTTTGACGTGATCCTAGGTATGGATTGGTTATCCATGTTCCATGCTTCTGTCGATTGTTTTTGCAAGGAAGTAGTGTTCAGACCCCCAGGAGCAGCAGAATTCAAAATTCAAGGGAATAGGGGTTTTAACTTACCCAAGCTAGTATCAGCAATGCAAGCGACTCGGCTTTTGAAGCAAGGGTGTTCGGGATTCTTGGCGTGTGTGACAAAAGAAGCACCAGAAGCAATGCTCGAGGAGATTCCTATCGTGCGGGATTTTGTGGATGTGTTTCCGGAGGAACTACCTGGGTTACCTCCCGACAGAGAGATCGAGTTTACCATAGACTTATTACTAGGCACGGGACCTATATCCAAGGCACCGTACCGGATGGCACCACTCGAACTGAGAGAGTTGAAAGAGCAGTTGCAAGAACTCCTAGACAGAGGATTCATTCGGCCAAGTGTATCTCCTTGGGGAGCGCCCGTTTTATTTGTGAAGAAAAAGGATGGATCGATGAGGTTGTGTATCGACTATAGGGAATTGAACAAGGTAACCATCAAGAACAAATACCCGCTACCAAGAATTGATGACCTTTTTGATCGATTACACGGTTCCCAAGTATTCTCTAAAATCGACCTAAGGTCCGGATATCATCAACTCAAGATTAAGGAAGAAGATATCCAAAAGACAGCATTCAGAACACGTTATGGGCACTACGAGTTCCTAGTGATGCCGTTCGGACTAACCAATGCGCCGGCCGCATTCATGGACATGATGAATCGAACCTTTCGAGAACTCGTTGATAGGTGTGTGGTGGTATTTATTGATGATATATTAATTTATTCGAAGAGTCGAGAAGAGCACGAGGAGCATTTGTCTACGGTATTGAGTATCTTGAGGAAACATAAACTTTTTGCGAAATTCAAGAAGTGTGAATTCTGGTTGGGAGAAGTAACATTCTTGGGGCATGTTATATCAAAGGAAGGAATTTTGGTGGATCCCAGTAAGGTGGAGGCCGTGGTTAATTGGGCAAGGCCTACGAGTGTCCATGAGATACGAAGCTTCTTGGGCCTCGCAGGTTATTATAGAAGATTCGTTGAAGGGTTTTCCAAGCTAGCTGCACCCTTAACCAAACTTACCAAGAAGAATGAGGCGTTCATTTGGTCGGAGGATTGTGAAAGGAGTTTTCAAGAGCTGAAACACCGATTGGTCACAGCACCTGTTCTCACTCTCCCATCCGGAACTGGTGGATTCGTAATTTACAGCGACGCTTCCTACAAGGGATTAGGTTGTGTTTTGATGCAAAACGGGAAAGTGATTGCCTATGCCTCAAGGCAACTAAAAGTGCATGAACGTAATTATCCGACTCATGATCTTGAGCTTGCTGCAGTGGTTTTCACCTTGAAGATTTGGCGACACTATCTTTACGGGGAGCATTGCGAAATTTACACAGATCACAAGAGCTTAAAGTATTTCTTTACCCAGAAGGAACTCAACATGCGCCAAAGACGGTGGCTAGAACTCCTCAATGATTATGATTGCTCCATCAACTATCACCCTGGGAAAGCAAATGTGGTGGCCGACGCCCTCAGCAGGAAGACTACAGTGGGAAGGGTAGCAGCAATGTTTACAACTCAAAAGGAATTACTTCTGGATATGGATAGAGCGGGCATTGAACTGGCAGTGGAAGAAGTGCAGTCTTACCTCGGAAGGTTAACCTTGGAACCAACCTTACTAGAACAGATTAGAGTGGCCCAGCTAGCGGACGATGAACTAGTTAAAATTCGGGCGGAAGTCAATAAAAGTGGACGGGAAGATTTTGGTATTTCTGAAGACGGGGCGCTAAGGTACCAGAACCGTTTATGTGTACCTAAGGAAGACAATCTAAAAAGGGTGATCTTAGCAGAAGCTCACCAATCACTGTATACAGTACATCCGGGAAGCACCAAAATGTATCGGGACTTAAAGGAGCACTATTGGTGGAACGGCATGAAGAGGGAAGTTGCACAGTTTGTAGAACGTTGCCTTACCTGTCAGCGGATCAAAGCAGAACATCAGAAACCAGCGGGGATGCTCAAACCATTAACCATTCCAGAATGGAAGTGGGAACATATAGCCATGGACTTCGTCACAAGTTTACCGAAGACAGTGACGGGACTGGATGCAGTATGGGTAGTGGTCGATCGTTTGACGAAGTCGGCACATTTTTTGCCCATTAAAACAACATTTGACATGAGTCGTTTGGCAAAGGAGTATGTGAGTGAGATTGTACGACTACATGGTGTGCCAGTTTCAATCATTTCAGATCGTGACCCACGTTTTACTTCTCGATTTTGGCAGAGCCTGCAAGCCGCAATGGGAACAAAGCTGAACTTTAGTACCGCATTCCACCCTCAGACGGACGGACAATCGGAAAGAACAATCCAGACATTGGAAGACATGTTGAGAGCGTGTGTTCTGGATTTCAAAGGTAGCTGGAGTCAGTATATTCCTTTAATAGAATTTGCATACAATAATAGCTACCAAGCAAGCATCAAGATGGCACCATATGAAGCCCTCTACGGGAGAAGGTGCCGATCACCACTCTATTGGGACGAGGTTGGAGAAAGACAATTGACGGGACCAGAACTAATCCAGGAAATAGTAGAGAAGGTTACACTAATCCGGCAGAGATTGACCGAGGCTCAAAACCGACAAAAGAGCTACGCGGATCACCGACGGAGAGATCTGGAGTTCGCAAATGGAGATAAAGTATTTCTTAAGGTAGCACCGATGAAAGGAGTGACCCGTTTTGGGAAGAGAGGTAAGCTGAACCCTCGATACATCGGACCCTACGAGATCTTGGATCGAGTTGGCCCTTTAGCATATCGCTTAGCATTGCCGCCATATCTGTCTAGAGTGCACAATGTCTTCCATGTATAGGCATTACGAAAATATGTCGCAGACCCCTCACACGTGTTGGAGGCTGAAACGATTCCCATACGGGAAAATTTGTCATACGAGGAGGTACCCATGAAGATCATTGATAAGAAAGAGAACGAATTACGCAAGAGACGGATCCCAATGGTCAAAGTATTATGGAGTAACCACCAATCATCAGAGGAAGCCTCATGGGAATTGGAAGAGACTATGCGTGACAAATATCCGCATTTGTTTGCCTAGTAACCGAAGAAGGAAGTTGAGGGCGTACACCAAACGAACCAAAGCGCACAGCCCTAGTTCCTGACCTCGTCAAGCATGGGACCGATTTATTAAGGAGTTGAAGAACAAACTAAGTACGACTCTGATATATCAGGTACCTTTCATAGCTATTGTCGTAGTCGATTACCGAATTTCGAGGACGAAATTTTTATTAGGAGGGGAGATTGTAATAACCCCGACTACCTTTCGAGGGTAAAGTAGTCTTTTACTACCTATGAGATTGGACACTATATAATTTAAACATTAGTAATGATATATATATATATATATTTTATTTATCCTAGAAGAAAATATCCGCTTGTATATTTTATTAAATACCTATTTCTTATATATATATATTTTTATATTAAAGGTAATTATTATATTTAATAAGTTATATCCTTTTATTATTATTATTATTATTATTATAAAATCTTAATATAAAAAACCCTAGCCGCTACCATGCAAAAGAGCAAAACCCTTAGCCTATAAATACACTTTCTGGCCGTCGCCTATTGCTCTTACCTCAGAAATATTGCGCCGTCCCTCTCACCCTGCGTGCATTGATTTTTGATTTTCTCTACTATTGCCACTAAGTTACAGGTATAATATTCTTTCTTCTCTCTCGTTATGACCTCTCTGTACGTTCTTTTCTCGACTGACTTCCTCTCAAACTGAGGCATTGAGCCACGGGTCCCTAGGATACAGATATGTATTTGCGTTAAAACTTGATGGTGCAGAAAAGTTGTTGTTGTGTGGTTGACTGTGCGGTAACCAAGGAGAGAGAGACATTTATTCCTTGTCTCTTATGGGTACCACCTTCTTTTGGTTTTGTTGATTTTTATCTTAATTTATTTAGTTTTTTTTTTTTTTCTTTCTTTCCTTGTTACTCTTCCTGACGCCACCTAAAGGAGAGTTTCTTTTCTTTTCTACTTTTCTTCCTTCTTCTCTCTCTTTTCTATCCATCATGATTTGTCATTTATCATGATTTGTCTTTATTGTATTTCTCTTTCTTTTCTCTTTTTGGACTAACGTCACCTGATAGTCCCCTTGGTTTTTGGTGGTCTTGATTATTTCCTTTCTATTGACATAAATTAGACATCAATGGCTCATACAATTCTTCTTTTCCTTTTTAACCTATTTGCTCTCACTAATAAGTCTTTTGATTTAAGTGCTACCACAGTGCTGTGTCCGTTGATATAAATATATATATATATATTTCTTCTATACACTCCAGCCTCTAGACATAATCAGGTCTTAATTTTTTTCTTTACCTCATGACCTTGCCTCCCATTTGATGGTCAGGAACACTGTGCAAAATTTTTAGACACATTTGTTGTATTTTCCTTCAGCCATTTTGTTAATTATTTTTCCTTAAATACAGTTTTAAATAAATCGAGTAAGTTCAATCTCATTAGGCTAAGTAAGACGAATCTTAGTGGTGTCAGTGTGTAGTCTAGTGACTAGTGCAAGGTATTAATTTATTTAAACCTGTACCAGGTGATTAGTTAGCGGTCGAGATAGTCCAACGACTTATTGCAATCAGAGAGGTAAGGGATCCTCTACCCCTTTTCAAATTGTTTTATGTCATATTATTTTATCCTTTTTTTTAAAAGTTATATTTGCAATTAATTGTTCTTGTTCTATATTTCAAATTATATTGATGCATGAAAGACTGTTTTAAAAATAGTTTTGAGATGAAAATTGTCGGTATAAATGTTAATCTTGAAATCACTGTTTTAAAAGAAGCTTTGGTTATAAGGGATTTTCTTGTTATTCGTAAATTGTGTAGTTGGTTCCCGAGACGGGAAATTACAGTGTTTTTTGAAATTAATGAGAAAAGGAGAGCAAAAACCCTCCCCACACGTTGCCTCCAGAGTTATCAAAGGAATAAGAATAATTTTTGAAAATGAGGCACGTGTGTGTGGAGAAGATTATTATTTTGGCCCCAGAGATATTCACAGAGATTTACAGAGTTGAAGCTCGGTACCGTTGCTTGGATGGAAGCGCAACCTCCCAGAGACTTAGAGAGAGCGGATCCATCCCTATGTCATGCTAAGTGCACTTCAATTAATTAGCTCACGGGGCAGGGCCTGTGGCCAAAGTTTACCTGCCTAAGGTCACAGTAGACCGCGCAACCCTAGTACACAGGGCGTAATAGTGTACATGGGCCCTACATATGAGAAATTTATTTATCAACCAGTAATTATATGTGTTAAGTAAAATGCCGAATTGTTTATTATTTGTATTCTAGAAATTTAGATTTCAAGTGTACTTTAATAATTGTTTTAAAGAAAATGATGTTAACTCAACCGTTTTATGGTTGAGGGTTACCTTACTGAGCATTTTTCGCTCACCCCTTATTTTGTTTTGTTTTCAGGTTATGAGCAGAGAGACCTAGGCGGCCGGGATGGGATCTAGGCTAGCATTAGGAAATTGCATCTCAGTTACCTTAATAAGTGCACTTGCACAATAAATTTAGTTTTCTTTAGATTTTCGATTATTGAATTAAACATAATTGTTCATTTCGAAAAAACTGTTTCCGCATTTATTAAAGCTCAGAGTTTTAAAATCTTTATTATTTTTGTTATTAAATTCAGTATATTAGCTAGGTTGTTGGCAGACCTTACGAATCTTTGCAGTTTGGTGTATGAAATGGACGAACCTAACCCTTAGCGGTTTGAGGGCATTACACATAGTGATTCGGTGCTCCAAGTTTTTCTCGGAAAGAATTTGGTGTTGCCTGGTCTCTAGAATAAATCAAGCACCCCTTGCTGCCAAATATGGAAATTTGGTGCTGCATAGCTTTCCAAAATAAAAACCCGCGTCTTGCCAAGTAAGGAAAGAAAATCGGTGCTGTCGACTTCCTGGAGAGAACTTGTGTTCGGTGCTGGCATGGTCCTTTGCATGGAAAGAATTCGGTTCTGCTCTTTTTTGGAAATGCCAGTTGTGCATGGGTTGCATGGGTTCGGTGCTACTTGCAACGGCTCTCGGTGCTGTCTCCTTTTGGCAAGAAAATCGCGTACAACAATTCTGTGCTGCATGCCAAGCCTAGAAAGAAAATTGCTTTGTCTTGGAAAGAATCGCATGGGTTCGGTCCTTGGGCTCGGTGCTGCATGTTGACATAGAAATAAAATCTAACTTGCTACAGCTCTAGGTTTCGGTGCTTCAAATCTTGGAGAGCACGTGTATCTCTCGGCTGCTGCTCTTCTAAAGGAAAGAAATATGTGCTCATTTATGGGAAGAAACATGCGTGTCTTTATTGTTTTTAGTGCCTCAAGTCTGGAGAATCACACACATATATCACTAACGCATGGTTGGTACAGATCTACAAATAAGGCTTCAAAATGGCGCCGCATCACGTGTTGCTTAGGTCTTTAAGGAATCTTACTTGTGCCTCCACATGCATGTTCGAAGTTAAGACAAAATATTCCCTTGTATATAGCGTTGCAAGACCTGCTTCTTGGAAATAATAATGATTTCACTTGTTGCTTCCTTTTCCTCAATAAAACGTGTCACTAGTTCCAAAACTAATCTCACAATGGTGTCTCTTGCATGGGCTCTAAAAATTTGTTGCTCCCTTTCTTTGTAATTTCACATAAAAGCCGTTATTTTCTCTCAAAGACCTATAAAACTCCAAAGACACTAAAACTAACCAAAAATATCAAAAAATAACAAAATTAAAGGTTTAGCATATGCAAATTAAGGGATCCGGTTATACAATATTTGGCACTCATCATTGGGTTACGTGTCAGAGTGCAAGATACGATCGCTGCCTCAGGTATGCGACTATTACTATCTTGTTACTAGCTTTGTCTTCTAAATAGTAAAATTTCTGGGTTTGACTGTCCCGGAATGGTTTTTCTCTTAATTGAGTTTTCACTTCGTTAACAAAATATATGTTTTCTTTAAATTTTGCATTTTGATATTTACACACACACGATAAATTAAAAGTCTATTTATTTTTCTCCTTATTTTTCATGTTTGAACATAAAGCTTAAACGTCAAGAGACTTATAAGTAATCACCTTTTAATATTGATGACTAAAAATGATGAATAAATGGATGTAAAAATAAACAAATTTAATATTGGAAAAAGGACAGATGAATATATTATCTTCTTTGTATATATTTATTTATTACAGAAAATGAGCTAAGAAACTACACCAAGGAGAGTAAGTATGGATGTACTTACTGAGCATGAATCTATTTTTCATTAGGATTGTATAATATCTGTTTATTACTTGGATAATTGTTCATGAATTTCATATTGTGTTCAAATAATAAAATGGCCGAGAAGATAGCTATCAACAAAACTAGTTAATAGCATGGGGAAGAACGGCTAATTAGTGGACAAAAATGGTGTCCAAATGAATAATTTTAGAACTCTAGAAGCGTCTGTTTTGTTTAATATGCTATGTACCCTATGAAAAATAATAGACTCCTAATTTACCGTGTAACAAAATATTTAAATGCGGAATTTAAAGAAGATATATATTTTATTAACGAAGTGAAAACTCAATTAAAAGAAAAATCATGCACTCTGAGGTAGCCAAACTCAGGATATCCACTATTCAGAAGACAAAGCTAGTTACAAAGTAGTAGCACTCACATACCCCTGATGCAGTGGTTGTACCTTAAACTCTGACACGTAACCCAACATGAACGTCTCTCAACCAGGTCTTTTACCTGAAGGGGTGATATGCAAATTTTACTTGCTAGCGCACGAGTCGTATTTAGCATAGTTCATGCAAATGTGAGATTATATCCACAGGGAAGTGTGTGTAAAGAAAAGAAAATCAATTTCTATTTAAATTAGTTTTGTTTTAACCCTAGAGCCGCGATTTTGGATTTTGTTGAAGGAGAAAGAAATAAAAAAAAAATGAATAAATAACCCAAAAAAGAAAAACACTAAGGTATCGAAATTCACCAAATCAAATCAAACATCCTACTCTTGCATTTTATTCATAAATTTGATTCAAGGAGCTCGATATTCAAGTTCTTAAAAACAAAGCGTGAAAACATTTGATGAATTCAACTCAAACAAATCACAACGATTATCCCTTATAGTAGAAACCATCCATTATATTCGTAAATCACAATAGATATCCTAATCTCAGAGAAATCAATCGATGTATCCATCGATTGAATTACAACAAACATCCAATAAAAATTATCAATCTAAAGAAATAATTCAATAAATTGACATGGAACTTGAATATTACATAAAAACATCGAATCTATGAATATCATGACAAGAGTGTCGGTGTTATCATTGATGAGATTTCATCATCAACCTTAATTGAGGATTTTAGCCTCTCATGACTAAAACCACCGAACAATCTTGAAATGAAAACATGAAGTGATAAAAAAAAGACGAAGAATAGAAAGAAGAACATAAATTAAATAACTTTAAATAAAAAAAAAGTGATAAATTAAAATAGCGAAGAAAAGAAGGAAGAACGGAAACTAAATAACGGTAAATAAATTAAATCGAAAAATTAAAATGACAAGAAAAGGAAAGAAGAACTGAAAAATTAAATAACTTTAAATTAAAAGAACTATGAACGAAATATAAACTTAGAAAAGAAAAGACAAGAACTAAGACAAATGCTCTGAAGAAAAGAATTGATATGTACAATGTAAATTAAAAGAACTATCGACTATCTTGGTCGCTCGAGCGACATCATGCTCCAGCCCTTATGTGCCTTCTAGGTGTTTGATTCTCCAAAGCTGCTGCCACGTTAGCCCTAACACCCGTGCTTTGAATGGCTCTAAAGACTTCTTCTCCTGTTTCTTTGCAAGTCCCACAGAAATACTGCATTTTACCTCAAAGTCCTACAAAACACTGAAACACCAAAACTAACCAAGAATCATAAGATAACAAAGGTAAAGGTTTAATAAATGCAAAATAAGGGGTCCAAATATACAATATTTGGCACTCATCAAATACCCCCAAACTTACATTTTGCTAGCCCCTTAGCATAACAAAATGAAAAATAAAATCAAAGCAAGAAACATATATCCGCTTTCGTGGGAGAGACGATTGCATTTAGCGTATGCAACAAGCCTTTTAAACCCCTAGGACTCCTTAGTGGACGAGTGAAGTCTCATGAGGGTTTGCCAGAAATGATACACATAAACATTGAAACACTATGTTGTCAACAAGAAAGAATTTTCACACAAACCATGGTTCATACGTCATTAGGATGCTTGAAAAGACAAACACCATCATCCACATCAACAAGGGATCTAACATCGAATCACTCATAAATGGACAATTAAGACATCATATGTTCTCAAAAGTGTAGAGTGAAATTAACATACAATCATGAGGTTTCATTTTAATCTCAAGATAAGTATCTCAAAAATCATTGGAATCCATATCAAATGAAACAACCAACGCAAGATATCTAAATTATTTTATTTTAGTTTAGGTTGTGCAATGCTCGGCTCCCTTAAGTTTCTAATTGACCCATGTAATGAGTGTTGGGCCAGTGACTCTCAAACCAGATGGTCTTAGGGCAATAGATGTAGAAACATTCCTAAGGGCTTAATACTCAACTTAAAAAGGCTACGAAGCCAAACTAGCCATACCATTAACCAAATTGGAATTCTCACCTTTTGACGTGAACACTCAATGCTTAGTGTGAGGCAAGAGGCCCGGTTACTCAGTGAAAAACTCTAAATGATCTTATTCTTTTTTTTTCTTTTTTCTTTTTCCTTTTATATATATATATATAAATATATATTGCAACCAAGGTTATTTATCAATAGGTCATCCAATAACTCTCAAAGCACAAATTCATACCCCACAGATTACATGCTAATGTGCTCGTGATAATTTAACTCAACAAGTGAAGTCTCACTAGCCCAAAAATAAGTTAAAAGACTTAAATTCCCAATGACGTCGTGTGTTCAAAACTTTAAGCAAGCCAATGAAATGCAAACCATAGTTACAATTTAACTCAAACTTGACAACAACAATTTTTTTTTTGCAAAATTTTAAGAACAAAAAGACAAAGAGACAGAGTGTTTTTCCATACCCCCAAACTTGAATTACACATTATCCTCAATGTGTAGTGTTGAAATACGTTACCAGAAGGGAAGAAAAATCTGAAGTGTGAAAAAGGCCAGGGAGTCCCCCAAACTTAAACACCAAACATCTGTCAACAAAACAAATAGCACCATTTCTCATAGAAACAAACATCAAAAGGTTAATTGTTGTCAGAAATAAAAATAAAATGACAAGAAATCAAATGTACATAAAGTAAAAGGGAAAAGAAAATTTACAGCGCCTTCCCCGATCACATGGATGTCCAACCAATCCTTTCCACCATTTCTTCTTTAAAATTTGATATCCCTCTGGTAGAATGGGTCGCCTTCTTAGGTAGCCAACTTGCTTGCTTCGAAGGATCTTCTTAGGGAGATGATTCCTAGATTTGTGAGCTTGTGTGCATAGATCCTTGACAAATTTATCGTAAGATGGCCCGTTGAGACATTGAAGAATTGAAGCTTGAGGCTCATGAAGTGTCTCGAAAGGGATGGTGATGAAGGAATGAGCTTCAGTACTCATTTCCTTGTCATTTGACAAATTTGGAGTTGATGGGGGCTCAATTTGCTCTAGGTGCTCATTTTCAAGTATGATAGTGGCTTGGACATGCTCATGATAAGAATTGTGAAAATCATCCTCATCAATCATGTAGTGCCCTGTAGCCATCAGCTGACTTTCAAACTTTTCTTCCTCTATTTTGGTGACTTCAGCAACCAGGCATTCGAACTGTCCTTCTATCCTAGCAATCGCCTGAGTGTTTTCCATTGTAGCATTCTTGACGTCACTAATAGCCTGAGTGTTTTCCATAGTAGCATTCTTCATGTCACTAATAGCCTGGCCTGTGAGATACATGAAGACTGTGAGAGTGTCTTCTAAAGTTGACTGTAAAGATGAAGCTGGATAATCGTAGGATGAAGGATGGGAAGATTGGTCATTGAACTACGGATATTCAGAATGATGCAGTTCTTGAAATTGGGGAGCACAATTTCCCATGGCTTGAGCTTGCCACGAGAAATTAGAATGGTTGCTCTAGTCCAGGTTGTAAAAATTGGAAATTTGAATCAAACCCTGGGCTGGAGAAATTTGTGTTCATTTGCTCATATGAAAAATTATAGAATTGTCCCCATGATGGTCAATTACTAGCACTATGATAAGGATTAGAGCAATATGAACATGGTTCATGTGGGTAGAATTTAGGAGTGTAGTTGGTAGAAGCGGGTGTCCTACCACTAGGCGAAACATATTGTGCAGAAAAATTATTTAAATCATCAAACTGAAAGTCCATGCTTCATTCTCACTTTTTAACGTGCAAATATTCCACATAAATATCAACCATTTTTTTTTTTTTTTAACTAAAGGAAAGTGCAAGTGGGGTAGACAGAATTCTCCAAGGACCCAGGTTCATTCTCAGGAAAGTGAAAGGGCTCACACGGACCACTTAAGTCTCAAGACCTTACTAGCCAGAACTTGCCTAGACACTTGGATAGCATCGAAAGACCACACTAGCAAATATATATATATATTGAAGATTAAAAGAAAAATAGCACAAACAAAATAAATAAAAGAAAAATGAAAACTAACATGAATGCATACAACGAAACAAAGATACCAAAAATAATTTTTGGCAAAAAATTTCCACTACTGAACTTCTCCAGGTAGTGCCTCCTGTGTTGGTGCGCTCGAGGGACTTTATAAAATTCCGCAGAACCTGAGACAAAAATAGAACAGAAAGCCCCTTTTTTAAAAAAAATACTAAAAAAAAAGATTAAGAAAAAAAAATCTACTAGAAAAACAAAATTAAAGTAAACAAAACTTGATTTTTTTTTCCTTACAAATCAACACTTCCCCGACAATGGCTCCAAAAACTTGATGTGCAAATTTTAGTCGCAAGTGCACAAGTCGTATATAGCATAGTACATGCAAGAGCGAGATCGTATCAATAGGAAAGTGTGTGTAAAGAAATGAAAATCAATTTCTATTTAAATTAATTTCGTTTTAACCCTAGAGGCACAATTTTGGATTTCTTTTAAGGACAAAGAAATTAAAATAAAAAAAATAATGAGTAAATAACACAAAGAAGAAAAACACTAAGGTATCAGAATTCACCAAATCAAATCAAACACCCTACTCTTGCATTTTATTCATAAATTCGATTCAAGGAGCTCGATATTCAAGTTCTTAAATAACAAAGCGTGAAAACATTTGATGAAACAAATCGCAACGATTATCTCTTAGAGTAGAAATCATCCATTGTATCCAGAAATCACAATAGATATTCCAATCTCAAAGAAATCAATCGATGTATCCATCGGTCGAATTACAACAAACATCCAATAAAAATTATCAATCTAAAGAAATAATTCAATAAATTGAAACGAAACTTGAATTTAACATAAAAACATTGAATCTATGAATATCATGACAAAAGTGTCGGTGTTAACATTGATGAGGTTTCATCATTAACCTTAGTTGAAGATTTTAGCCTCTCATGACTAAAAACACCAAACAATCTTGAAATGAAAACATGAAGTGATAAAAAAAAAAGACAAAGAAAAGAAAGAAGAATAGAAATTAAATAACTTTAAATAAAAAGAAAGCAATAAATTAAAATAACGAAGAAAAGAAGGAAGAACGGAAACTAAATAACGATAAATAAATTAAAGTGATAAATTAAAATGACAAGACAAAGAAAGAACTGAAAATTAAAAGAACTATGAAGGAAATATCAACTTACAAAAGAAAAGACAAGACCTAAGACAAATTCTCTGAAGAAAAGAATTGATATGTACAATGTATAGGATGATCTAAGTGGTGGGCATGGGGTATTTATAGTAGAAAATTAGGTTAAACCCAATTTTTACAAAATGGCACCTCTACCCCTCTAAACCCTAATAGGGGAAAAGAATGTTAGGGTTTAGGGCCATATTTTCAAAATGGCCCCTCTACCCTTAGAAAACCCTAATAGGATTGTCAAAATGGCGCATGCCACGTCAGCCTTGTTTGTCACTCGATCGACTATCTTGGTCGCGCAAGCAACATCATCCTCGAGCCCTTGTGCACCTTCTAGGTGTTTGATTCTCCAAAGCTGCTACCACGTCATCCCTAACACCCGTGCTTTGAATGGTTCTAAAGACTTCTTCTCCTATTTCTTTGCAAGTCCCACAGAAATACTGCATTTTATCTCAAAGTTCTACAAAACACTAAAACACTAAAACTAACCAAGAAATCAAAAAGTAACAAAGCTAAAGGTTTAACAAATGCGAATTAAGGGGTCCAAATATACAATATTTGGCATTCATCAAGAGGTCTTCAATGGAATCCTTTAGATTAGGGCTCCTCCCTAACCTAGACTTCAAAGCTGATCAAATCATACAGGAACTACCATCAGAGAGCTAGCACATATCACAATCTCTACCTAAACACCCTCTCTTAGTATAAAGGAATTCAGTATCGAATTCACTGAATAATACAAGCCTAGAGACCTGTATTTATCGGCTTTTGAAGACCTAATACAACATTAATTTGGAGTTCTTTGGACGGCGTCTGGACATAGACAGAGCGCGTCTGAATGGCAAGCAGTAACCGATGAATCATTCGATGAATCCATACTTGCACAAATCACAAAAGATATCTAGTTTTGACTAAATCATCAAATGTATCCATGGAATGAAAACACAACGAATATCCAACATTTTGATAAATGAAAACCCAAGCCATCAATTTAATGAAACTATATCAAATCATCACTTGTATCCGGAAATCACAAGAGATATCCAACAATAATCTCAATAATTGAAGTAGAACAATGAGAATTCAAAACCCATAAATTCAAATAGCATAAACAAGCATGGAAACTCAGTTTCTCTTCAATGGTGAGGTTTCATCCTCAACCCTAGATGAAATTTCAGCTACACATAACTAAAGAAAGCATAAATAAATAACAAGAATGCATTAAAATCAAAGAAACTTACAAAGGATTGAAGTTCTTGGTCAAAATCAAACCCAAAACCCTAAACTACAGTGAGAATGGCCCCTAGGGCGCTCCCAAGCGGCCTCTACTCTAAAAAATGAGAAAAGAATGGTATTTATAGAGTTAGCTAGGGTTTCTGAAATTCCAGCTCCGCATAAATTCGATCGGTTGATTTTATAATCGATCGATCGACTTCGGGCAATTTTCAATCGATCGACTTGAGATTCGATCGATCGACTTCCCAGCAATTCCGAATTTCCATCTTTTTATGTATTTTCACTTGAAAATTACCATTTTTCTCTTAATGTCCTGCAAAAACGCAAAAACACCAAAACTAACCAAAATATCAAAAAATAACAAAGCTAAAGGTTTAACTAATGTAAATTAAGGGGTCCAAATATACAATATTTGGAACTCATCAAATACCCCCAAACTTACATTTTGCTAGTCCCTTAGCAAAACAAAATGAAAAACAAAATCAAAGCAAGAAAGATAAATCCTCTTTCGTGGGAAAGACGATTGCATTTAGCGTATGCAACAAGCCTTTTAAACCCCTAGGACTCCCTAGTGGACGAGTGAAGTCTCGTGAGGGTTTGCCGGAAATGATACCCACAAACATTGAAACACTATGTTGTCAATAAGAAAGAATTTTTACACAAACCATGGTTCATACGTCATTGGCATGCTTAAAAAGACAAACCCCATCATCAACATCAACAGGAGATCTAACATCAAATCACTCATAAATGGACAATTAAGACATCACATTTTCTCAAAAGTGTAGAGTGAAATTAACATGCAATCATGAGGTTTCATTTTAATCTCAAGATAAGTACCTAAAAAATCATTGGACTCCCTATAAAATGAAACAACCAAGGAAAGATTTGCAAATTATTTTATTTATATATATTTTTTTTGTCTTTTATTTTATTTTATTTTATTTGTTTTATTGTGTAGGCTGTGCAATGCTCGGCTCCCTTAAGCTTTCTAATCGACCCATGTAACGAGTGTTGGGCCAGTGACTCCCAAACCAGATGGTCTTAGAGCACTAGATGTAGAAACATCCCTAAGGGCTTAATTACTCAAGTCAAAAAGGCTACGAAGCCAAACTAGCCATACAATTAACCAAATTGAAATTCTCACCTTTTGATGCGAACACTCAATGCTTAGTGAGGCAAGAGGCCCGGTTACTCAGTGAAAAACTCAAAATGATCTTATTTTATTTCTTTTTCTCTTTATATATATATATATATATATATATATATATATATATCTTGCAAGCCAAGGTTATTTATCAATAGGTTATCCAACAACTCTCAAAATACACAATTGATAAATGAAAACCCAAGCCATCAATTTAATGAAACTATATCAAATCATCACTTGTATCCGGAAATCACAAGAGATATCCAATAATAATCTCAATTATTGAAGTAGAACAATGAGAAATCAAAACCCATAAACTCAAATAGCATAAACAAGCATGGAAACTCATTTTTTCTTCAATGGTGAGGTTTCATCCTCAATCCTAGACGAAATTTCAGCTACACATAACTAAAGAAAGCATAAATAAACAACAAGAATGCATTAAAATTAAAGAAACTTACAAATGATTGAAGTTCTAGGTCAAAATCAAACCAAAAACCCTAAACTACAGTGAGAACGGAGCCTAGGGCGCTCCCAAGCGGCCTCCTCTCTAAAAAATGAGAAAAGAATGGTATTTATAGAGTTAGCTAGGGTTTCTGAAATTCCAGCTCAGCATAAATTCGATCGATCGATTTTATAATCGATCGATCGACTTCAGGCAATTTTCGATCGATCGACTTCCCAGCAATTCCGAATTTCCAGCTTTTTATGTATTTTCACTTGAAAATTACCATTTTTCTCTTAATGTCCTGCAAAAACGCAAAAACACCAAAACTAACCAAAACATCATAAAATAACAAAGCTAAAGGTTTAACTAATGTAAATTAAGGGGTCCAAATATACAATATTTGGCACTCATCAAGACCTAATACAACATTAATTTGGAGTTCTTTGGACGGCGTCCGGACATAGACAGAGCGCGTCCGAATGGCAAGCAGTAACCGACTTTTGCGCTACACACGTTTCCTTATTAAGCTTTAGTCTCTGCATCCAGACGGTGTTGCCCTAGCATCCGGACAGTTGCTTGCTGTCTTCACCGACGTGTCTGCTGAGCTGTTCAAAATCTTCTCAAACACTAAGGAGTGTCCAAGCGTTTCAGTGGGCCATCTAGACAGTGAAGTTGTAGTATTTTTTATTAGCATTTCAACGACACAAATTTCATCTCAATCCAATACTTGAGAAGAATGTTATGATAAAAATACTCAGACTTGTGCAAAATCTTCCAAGAAACCGGAAATTGCCTTCTTGATGCTTGTGATATTGATACTTGTCATATTAAAGCCCTTTCCATATTGGAGAAATAGTATCTGAATATTCTAGAGGCTCTCAATAGTTACGGCATTCCTGTTTCAGCAGCACACTTACATCGCAGTGATTTTGTCAACATAATGTAGCCAATAAAACTAACAAACTCCCCCTTTGGCCATTTTGGGACAAAAATCACTTGACCGGTTAAAAATGCAATCCCGATCTAAAAAAAAACTCCTCATTTTTATCTCAAAAGGACCAAGGGTAAACATAGTATCTAAACCACAGACAAAAAGTTCTAAAATCCAAAAATGATAGGGATAATAGAGAAGTGTCTGTAGTTAGCCCAAATAATCAGAAGTTTGTAAAGCAACTGATAAATGGAGGAACAAAAATCCTCCATGTACCAAATCCTGCTGATCCATTGAAAGCAAGTGATGGAGAGAGATCTGTACAAAAAGTTGGATTTGTGAAACTTCGGCTTCTAGCTATTGAAGCTGGGACCATAGACTAAAAACCTTTAGTCGCTTGAGTTTGGAAAGCCTAAAACTGATTATCAACTAATTGAAATCCTCTAGTCAACTGGTCTGCAAGATAAATGAGTTTCACTACTGAACCTCTAACTGGTACAGATTTGAAGAAAGATGCTATGGAAGGCTCTGTATAAGTTAGGGGAAAAAGCTCATCTAATTCCTGAGACCTTTGAAATTTGAACATATGACTTCAACAACAGTTTGTTTTCCAAAGGATCTATTTGTCAGACGTAGCCACTGGCTGTTATATTCCTAAAAAGATTTAAACAGATATATTTCAAAAAATACCACCAGAAAGAAAGAATATAACCTATTAGTTAAAAAAGAAGAAGAAAGAAAGTGTTATTATGATGGCTGTCAATTGGATGCCAAGATTACATAAGCAAATATAGCAATTCAAATGGCACAAATATATTAATATCAACTCAACACACAAACATTATAGGATTTTCATGCACAATATCTCAAGAAAATATTCCAATATTCTAAAAAGCACAAAAACTTCAAAGAACAAAGGAAGACAAAGAGAATACCACAGAATGAGAAGAGACGTGTAGAGAATGCGAAAATCTCAGGAGAAAACCGCAAGAAAAACACACATGACATGACATGGTAAATCAATAAAAATGCAGTGGTGTGCGACTGGCTGAGAAAGAAAGTGGTGGATAAATACCTGTAAGGATCGTGTCCGGACATGTCACCAACTCTTCTGGACGGTCCATACCAGATTAGCAAACGGCAGGGCCACTTGCTTCCAGACTGTCAGCCAAGTCTGTTGATGAGTGCCAAATATTGCACATGTGGACCCTTTAATTTGCATTTGTTAAGCATTTAGTTTTGTTATTTTCTAATATTTTTGCCTAGTTTTAGTGTTTTAGTATTTTTTAGGTTTTTGAAAGAAAATAGCAGTATTTTTGTTGAATTGCAATCTAAAAGAAAAGAGACTCAAAATTTGTACTCTTATACTTGAAGAATTCATTTTTCTTTCTCTCTTATAACAAAAAGACACGTTCACTTTCAGTAGAACGCGGTGCCTTATGGAGGAAATATTTTTCTTGTTTGTCGTAACCTAAAGGAAAATCATGTGGAGGCAGATTTTTTACACGGGAAATGCTTGGTATACCCTGTGATCCCACTGCAATCCCACCGTGCTTACGTGGACAAAAAAAATAGAGAAATGCTTGATTGTACACTTTCATCCCACTCCTATCCCACCCTTGTGTACTTGGACCAATAATGTGAGAGATAGTAGAGAGAGTATAGTGAGACCCTATTTTTTTAACAACATTATTGGTCCACGTAGATAAGGGTGCGATAGGAGTGGGATAAGAGTGTACAACCAAGCATTTCTCAAAAAAATAATGATAAAAAAAATTCATGGACTGGGCGATCTGTTCTATGATCAATGGATACTTGGCCTTGGGTTTTCTTGGGTTTCATGTTATAATGATAGTCCGTAATCTTCAAAGGCAGGGGTTTGGAAAGTTTTTGTAAGTCTGCAAGCAACAAGTAACTGTACGGAAAGTGGAGTTGCAAGAATTTTTTTTTTCTTTTTGTCAATGGGACTCTCTGTTTTGTACAGTAGGTCTGGGTAGTTCTTTTTGTTTGTTGTTTAACTTGTTTGTAGTTGCTTTGATTCTTGTTTGGGTGGTTTTTTATTTGGTTTGTGGCTCTGCAGTTTCTTGTATGCACGGTGTTTGATAAATTGCTGCTTAGAAGTAAACAGCCTTTGCGCATTTGATTAGGCAATTGTTGACGCTTACAAGGACGAGCTTGGAAACCCTAAAGGTTAGATGTTAAATGACTTAAAGGTTAGATGCATTTACCTATAAACCAAGATTGGGATTCCTGCCTTAAAGAGTTTTCCCACAATTGATATTGTTGGTATCTCTAAGTCAAGTAGCGTATAATCGAGAATACTGCAGTGGACGTAGAGGAAGAGAAGTCATTAAAGAACTCGATAAAAGAAATCACTGCCCTGGACAGTCCAGGATTTAAAAGAAAAAGAATGTGTAACTTTTAAACTTCATTTTTCTTCCAGACATAGTCTTGCATATGGGCTAATATTGCTTCTTGTTCTGTCAAATTATTTTTTCTTGCTTACACTCGAGTAAAACACTTTTTTTCCCACCAAGTGCTGGTTTTCTTCTTATAATGAGTGTGTTAGCGGCCAGCACTCTGGGTATTGCTCCTTCAAGGTATTGCGTCTAGGTATTGCTCTTTCAAACTCTTGTGCACCTTTATACATGTAGCAACTTACCAATTTTTTTGTTAAAATAGCTAGCCAGATGTAAGTGATTTTTCACCCAAATTTGCATTCCGGCTGCTCATCTAATTGCAACCTAGCTAATTAGTTGTTGTTTTTCTTGTTTCAGTTCAGTCAATGATTGGACCTGTCCTTGGGGCTGCTGGTGGATTGGAGGCCATAGCATCCATAAAAGCAATCAACACTGGTTGGCTGCACCACTATTAAAGTTGTCAAAAACATAAAGGAGGTTATGACTTCGAATCAAGCATTCTATAGTGAGCCCTGCACCACTATTAAAGTTGTCAAAAACATATAGGAAGTTATGGATTCGAATCAAACATTCTGTAATGAGTCCTGAAGGCAATGTTGCCCTTTCAAAGATGTCCATGTATCGCAGCATTGTTTTGATGAATCAGAATTAGTAACGTTTTCGGTAAATAAAATGTTGATGCCATTTTTACCTTTGTTGTTTTTGTCTATTTGTGGGCTTGTCTACTTATGTGGAAATTTTAGAAACTTATGTCCAGTGGTTTGAATTGTTAGATTTAGTAATAACAAACGTTTATGTGCTTGCAAAAGAAAACAAAAGTTTTTTTAACAAGAGAAAAACAAAAAAACAAAACGTTTATGTGCTTAATTGGTGATGCTTGTATTATAAATGGTAGCAAGCATCGCCAATTAGCGGCATTTATACAAGCATCACCAATTATTGACAAGCGCTTGTATAATAAACAATGCTAATTCGCGACTACAGTTTCACAACATATAACAAGCGTTGCTAAATAAGCATCAGTAGTAGATGTCATTGTACCACATTGTTCAAATATTGAGGTAACATAACAAGTTCTAACTAAATCAAAAAAATAAGGCATCATTACAATCAAAAAAAATTACATGACCATAAAAGTAAGAATATTTTACAATCACAAAATTACATAACCTGACCATGATAGAAGTACAAATATATAATAAGTTTAAAACTATTTAGAGGTCATGATCATGGAATTGATGACATTGATCAAAAAATGAATATCTGAAAGCTCAACATCAGCTTGTGTGGGCAAGGTACTTTGATGGTTGAGAATGTTATAGACTTGAAACAAGATGGGTTGCCCATGCATTGCAATTGCTGGATCGGTTGGAATTATTGCATTAGCCACGATTGTCATCCAAGCAAGTTTTTGGGATGGATTGTTACTAATATCACAAGCTAATTGCCACATAAGGTAGCGCAGTACTCCTTGGCTCATAGGGAGAGGAACTACAGACAATATCCATCGTAGATCAACTTGAAAATAAAGCTTTCAGTGCATCAGTTACATACGTATCTTAAATGAACACTTCAAACTTTCAACAGCTTTATATTCCAATTTTACTTTCAACTCTAGCAATCACAGAAACATGCATACACACACAGATGTTTGATAAAAAAAAATTTGAATTGTTGGCAATTTTTAAGACTATATTTGGAAAAGAAATCATTTAGCCAGGAGACTCCATTCTCTATATACGGAGTCTCCTGGCTAAATCACTCTAATGTTTTTGTTACACAATTCCAATATTCTAGCAACAATAAGAAAATAAATTTCAAGACTTGGCATTCCCTATCAATTTTTGTTAATATGTTATCTATTACTTGTTTTTGGGCTAACCAGTAGCGTCTCAATTTCAACAATAACTAAGACCAAAATCATGCAGACCAACAAAGACCTCATACTTCATCCACTATATTTTCTATCTACAACAAAATCAATGGTGTAAAACTTAATTAACAAAAACATACAGAGTTACTTCAAACTGAAAGTGCTATATATCATCCTTGAAGGTGGTTTCTATTGATAAAACAGGAGCCAAGCATTTTTTTTTTTTTAAATTTTAAAACTGGAGCCAAGCTCATACCTTAGGTATTCTTCCGATGGGTGGGATAGCAGGTCAATGAAGGATTTCACATTGGAATCATTTGAGAGCAGAGGTTGAAGATTATCATCAATTGCCCAAACATCTTACCGGCGAGAGGAGCTTTTCCGGCGAGGCGAGATAGATCCGGCGAGAGAGAGGGAGAGCTTTTCCGGCGAAAAGGGAGAGATTTTCCAGCGAAAATTGAGACCTTTTCCAGCGGAAAGTGAGAGAGAGAGCCCGACGAAAATGGAGACCTTTTTCCGGCGAAAAGTGAGAGGGAGTTCGGCGAGAGGGAGTCCAGCTGGAAAATAAAGACTTTTTCCAGCGAGAATGGAGACTTTTTCCAACGAAAATAGAGGCTTTTTCCGGCGGAAAGTGAGAGAGAGAGCCCGGCGAAAATGGAAACCTTTTTCCGGCGAAAAATGGAGACTTTTTCCGGCGAAAATAGAGGCTTTTTCCGGTGAGTGAGAGAGGGGTGACCGGTTCTTCTGAAGATTCTCGAATGAATCTAGTTTTTTGTTTTATTTTGAAAGATAGCAGAGAGAGAGTGTAGACACGATTTGAATTTTTTTTATCATTATTTTTTTTTTTAGAAATGCTTGGTTGTACACTCTCATCCCACTCCTATCCCACCCTTGTTTACATGGACCAATAATATAAGAGATAATAGGGAGAGTGTAGTGGGACCCTATTCTTTTAAAAACATTATTGGTCCACGTAGACAAGAGTGAGATAAGAGTAAGATGAGAGTGTACAACCAAACATTTATCATTTTTTTTTGTCCACGTAAGCACGGTAGGATTGTAGTGGGATCACAGGGTATACCCAAGCATTTCCCTTTTGACACATATAGAGCTTTAATTCTTTCCATATATGCACAGCTAGAAGCCTCGTCTAGCTTGTTCCTTTACCAGCTGGCAGCAACGAGAACACGTATGTGGACTTAGGAGGGCAGCAGTTGGAGCACTAAGAGCATTACTAGCAGCTTCCCTACAAGGGATCTGTTCTCTAAATTTTAGGAAAAATTTTAAAAAAGTCAAAAAAACCATCACACTTAGACCTATGTCATATTGTTTTCTTCAACTTTAATGTGTACGCTGGGCATTGGGAGCCAGCAGGGATGTAAAATAAGCTCCCTATCAAAAAGGGCAGTCATACATAATCCTTCCAAGCCTTAATAGCCCAAAAGAACAAATGTTTACCCAAAAGAAGCCAATTACAGAAATCAAAGCCATAGCCATAAAAACAGATAAAGAACTTGCACCAGTTTATTTTTTTAGTAGTAGTTGACAACCACGTGTAAATTTTATACATTTGGCTAACCATTTTTTTGCTTCCAAATAGAAAGGAAAACAAGAATTATACATAACAGGAATATAACAAAAACACATAAATGGATGTAAGAGCATTAATCAAAAAAGAAAGAAAAAAAGAAAAAAAAAAAAAGAACAGGAATATATATATATTGCTGAACTTCAATTAATCAAAAAAGAAAGAAAAAAAATAAAAAAAGAAAAGGACATGAGAACAAGGATGGACAGAGACACACACTTGATCCTTCAATATGCCTTTTTCCATCATACGAGTGCAAGAAGTTTGATTTCAATAAGGTGACAGCAAAAATGCCTCATAGCTTTTATTAAAACAAAAATAACAGCAACAATTACAAAAACAAGAGGAAACACTCAAATTAACCAATGCCAACTCCAACAACTACTTGAATTATATCAACTACTAGAACATTAGAGGATAATGATAAATTACTGTATAAAAGCCAGTAAAAGGGCACAAATCAAATTCTGTAGGGGAGCTACATGTGTACGAAGAAGTATGATGAATATATTTCCTAAGCTAGCTATATTTCTGGATTAGAGTGTACATACTGAGATAATCCCATGTTAATTATCAGTTCTGCAAAATTTTATCAAGTCTGCTGACAGAAGAACAATCAGGGGTTTCATCACAAATGGAAGAGGCAGAGGAAGTCAGGGTTAATAGCAAAACAATCCAAGATAGTGGATGGTATAAAATGAAACCTAGTTTGCAATTGTCAATATAGCATAGATTGTTCTGCTATCTCACTAGTAATTTTCAATTATTGTATACTGCTCTGAAGACACAAATCACAAAGATAGTGAAGATCCTTGCGGCTATTCATCCTGTTAATGGTTAGCTTGTCTCTGGCTCCAACATTCTTCAACCCAGGTTCCTTACAGATTCTAAAATAAAGATGTAAAGCACTTCATATACAACAAACGCCTACAAATGTATAGATTTCAAAGGAGATACTGCAAATGGTTAAGGCTTGAGTTATCAAGTTGAAAGCTAAAACTATGACTTTTCACAGATCAATTTATTTGTTTCAAATTGCTAGCTGTTTGTTCCCTTTCTTATCTTATTCAAAAATGTATACTACAATGTGAAATATTCATGTCAATTTTCATTATATGGTAAATCACAGAAATATACAGTTTCACAGTTTTAAAATATACAAGCATTTGTCTCCCTGGCCTGCCATTTTAATTAGAAAAAAAAAATATATATGAAAGGACGAAAATGAAAAGGGCAAACTACTGGATGAAATGCAATTTCGCTTTCATTTTTTTTTTTTTTTTTGAAATGCAATTTGGCTTATATTTATATAAAGGCATTAAGATTCCAATTCCTTTCACAGAAATTGCATATATATATATATAAGCGAAATTGGAATTGGAATATAATGCCTGTATAATATTTTAAAACTGTGAAAGGAATTGGAATCTAATGCCTTTATATAAATATAAGCCAAATTGCATTTCAACCAGTAATTTGCCCTTTTCATTTTGCACGTTGCTCAGGCTCAGCCTTTATGTTCCTCATATATTTTAGCAAAATTACGTTACAATCCTCTCGTGTTCTCGCGCTTTTTATATTGAGACCACATTTTCAATTTAATGAAATCAAGACCTCGTGCTTTGAATACTTATAAATCAAACCTCTACCATTTTTCCTTGTCAAATTATTATGTTTGTTATAATTTCTGTTTTTTCTTTAATTTCATCTATGTCATGCACCAAATTCCCAACGGTCATGGCTGTCTCTATAACATTCTCTGAAATAATACAATACAACCAGAGCAACTAAAATTCAGCAACACATATTCCAATGTTCACATAATCTCAGTATCCATACGACTGTCTCATAACATAAAAAAAACCAATCAAAATGTATTAACAAGAACTCCAGAAGACAAATTTCAACTAACTCTAAAATTCAAAGTGAACTAAAAGTCTCCAAGGACAACAATTAAAATAAATCCACCTCTTCATACACAACCCAACCATTATTTCATCTAGAAAGTGCATATAATCACATAAAGCCACCTCCTTTTTTCTGGAAAACAAATACCCACGCCACTAAAATTGGGAAAGGGGAGATGAAACTGGATGACACATTATACCCACACTACTTGTAGGCAAGACTCGTAGATATGCCTCAACCCAGCAAACTAAATACCATCACAGCCATGGCAGAAAGACAAACCCCAACAAAAATCACAACCCAAGCATCAGATTTAAAAATCAACAACTTTTGAGTGTTCGTGTGTGAGAGAGACAGAGAGACAGAGAGTGTGTGTTCGTGTGTGAGAGCTAGAGAGAGAGAGAGAGAGAGAGGATGTACCGGTGGGGGTCTCTGTGAGAGCAAGAGACGGAGAGCGGCGGTAACGAGAGAGATCTAGATTGTAAACAAGAGAGAGTCGATCGGCTTCTATAAAGAAAAAAATAAAAAATAAATAAAAAAACAAGAAATTTCACTGATTTCACTGATTTGGGCTCTGATATGCGCGGGACAATTTCCTGTCCCGCGCGCACACGTCTAAAAGATCTGTTAAAACCGTTTTTTGGAGTCTTTTTTTCTAAAACGGCTCCAAATGGACTGTCCTTTAAAAAACGGTTGCAGAATTTTAATAATTTATTTTTATTTTTTAATCAGCTTTTTTTTGATAAAATACATACATATACATACATCAGCTTTCTTTTGAATGTTATTCAAATTCGAGTGACAATTAAAATATACAGGGCCTTCATATAAAGATGATTCTATTGATCCTAATAATGAATCTTTAAATCTTAAATGTCTACCATCTCTTAAACATAATAAGACACTATTATTCTTCATAAAAAAAAAAATAAGACACTATTATTTAATTATTGTCTTGTTAAAGGTTTAACGGCTACTTGGACCAACCCTCTATGTATAAAAGAATATTTTTAGTTTTGCTTTTCAATACTGTCTTTTGAAAAGTTTGGATGATTTATTTCATTATAAATTTTATTTATATCACTATAATTTTTAAGATAATTATTTATTTCACTAATACTGGCTGCTGAGGCTACATAATAAAAATGAGTATCTATAAATTTTCCCTTATTAATATATATATTAATTATAATACATTAATAATAGTATTTATATATATATGTTAAACTAGCATATTAATAAGTTATTAATACTTAGTATATATACAACATATATTGTATACACTTAGTATATAATTAGTGTGTGTATATATATATATTATAGTTACTTAGTTATATAAAATATATTAGATAACTACTTGCTCATATTATACATATATCGTTAGTTTATGGACTTAAATAGCAATCTCAACAAACTTGAGCTTGGGCTCACCCAAGTTTTAAACGATCGAGTCAAGCTTAAACACACATTTCATAGATCGGCACTAGTTCGAGATTGAAAAATTATACATATATACTATTAGTTTATATGTATAATGAACTCTAACATGATACATATACCATGTATATAATGAACTCTAACATTATATATATATATATATATACTTGTCACATTATACAATTACCATATATATATATATATAATGAACTCTAGCTAACATGATATAATAACGTGTTGTTTTCAAATTCGGGCTTGAGCTTAAAAAATTTAATAACCTAGCTCGAGCTTTAGTTGAACTGAGCTTGTCAAGTAACTCAGATCGACTCGAATGGGGCATTCTCAACGAGCTTGCCTGAGTTTACACGAGCTGAGCTTGAACACATGCATATTTCATAGATCGGCTCTAATTCTAGATCAACTATTCAATTAAGCTCAACTCATAAACGAATTAGTCTTGAAATCTTAAATCCTAAGGTTATGGTTATTATAAATGGAGTTCTTTTTATTTTTAGAAACAACTCCACTTTCAAAACAGCTCAAAGTAGAGTTGTTTTAACAAAAAGGCTTGAATTAGAGGTATTTTAACAAAAACGGCTCCAATTACAAGTGTTTTAACAAAAAAGGCCTCAATTGGAGGCATTTTAAATCGGCGCCAATTTGAGCCGTTTTAAGCCGCTATAAATTGGCTCCAATTGGAGCCGCTTTATTGAAAACGGCTCAAATTGGAGCCGTTTTACCAAAGCGACTCTAATTAGAGCCGTTTGCAATAAAACGGCTCCAATTTAGAGCCGTTTTCAATAAAGCGGCTCCAATTTAGAGCCGTTTTCAATAAAGCGGCTCCAATTGGAGTCGTTTCTTATAAATCAACTCCAATTGGAACAGTTTTAAAACGTCTAAAATTGGAGCCACCTTAGAAAACGGCTCCAATTTGGAGTCGTTTTATTTGATGCGGCTCCAAATGGAGCCGTCTCCTTAGAACGGCTCCAATTAAATCCGTTTATCATAAAGCGACTCAAATTGAAGTCGTTTAAAAACGGATTCAATTTGAGTCGCTTTAGAAAAACGGCTCAAATTGGAGCCGTTTTAGTTAAAGCGGCTCCAAATGGAGCCGTTTTGTTTAAGCGGCTCCATGTTGAGTCGTTACGGTTAAAACGGCTTCAATTTGAGCCTTTTTTATAAAGCGGCTCCAATTGGAGCCATTCGAAAGCGGCTCCAATTGGAGCCGCTTTATAAGAAATGGCTCCAATTGGAGCCGTTTTGAACTAAAACGACTCCAATTGAAGCCGCTTTAGCTAAAATGGCTCCAATTGGAGCCGTTTTAGATCAAACCGGCTCTAATTGGAGTCACTTTGTTAAAACGGCTCCAACAAAAACGACTCTAAAACCAATTTTTTTGTAGTGCCCTACAATTATATGTTCCTTAGGAAGTGAACAGTGCTTCCCAATGCATTGGGAAACACTGTTCACCTCCCATTCAATTGTTTATTCTAAAAATATAATCTCTCTCTTACTTTATCTCTTTCTTTTCTTACTTTTAATTAAAGTAAAAGTAACAAAATAATATTTTAATGATATAGGGAAAAATGAAGGGAAGCTGCTGTGGGGTGTTTTTTGATAGGGAAGCAAAAAGTAGTTTTATTCCCTACATTTAGGAAAAATGAAGGTAAAGGGAAGGGAAGTTGCTAGAATGCTCAAAGAGATACAAGTTTTATTTCCATACTTGGGACACGTCGTACGGTGTAAGGAGGACCAAAACTCTAAGCTTTGAAAGCTTAATTTGCGACCAACTTCCAAGTCTGCATGCACCAAAATCCTGACGACCTGCAACCATGCAATTGTTTCCAAGCTGGTACACACCGAAGCCATGCACGTGGAAAGCCAGCACCGAACAGGATCACACGGAAGCTTCTTTCCAAAGCAGCACCGAATTCGTGTGGGCAAACCTGGCATCGAATCACTATGTGATTCTCTCCTTCAAAAACAAAGCAGCACACGTCTTCATTAATGCAGCAGAAAATACGGACAACTCTCTCCATAACAAAGGCATACTGCACCAAACTCCTTTCAGGTCTGAATGTGTTCATGTGGCGCCATGCATGTATTAGATTCCTTCCAGTAGAGCAGCCGAGAGACACGCATTTTTCCTTGAGGATTGAGAGCAGCACCGACTTGCCATGTTGAAGATTTCTTTCCAAAGAGAGCACCCACTCTTCAGCCTAGCAGCCCAAGGAAGCACCGACTATTTCTTTCCTTACTTGGTAGCAAGACACGATTTCTTCAGATCTGGGAGTACGGAACAAGCAGTTGATAGAACCAAGAAGCACGGATTTCTAGCTCTTTCCATAACTGGAAGCACCGAATAGGAAACCCAGGATTGGCATGCTTGATTCTCGCCAAAAGAAAACAGCACCGAGACTCAGCCACAGTTTCTCCAAGAATTCTTTCTATAACTTGAAAGGCAGCATTTTATTTCTTTCCATGATAGGCAGGCAGCACCTATATAATTGATCTACACATGATTCTCTCCACCCATACCTGGACAGCAAATGAACAAGAGACACGTACATGCACATATTTCCTTCCATAGCAGGAACCGAGACTCAAGGACTAGTGCAGCACTAGGAAGGAAATTAGATGACAGACGTGGAGACCTGAGAAATGAACCGCACATGAGCAGCACTGAAATACACGGGTCCTTTCCTGAAGGCAGTTCTCTCCAAAGCCGGTCTAGATCACACCCCTTTCCATAATTGCTAAGACACGTTGTGTGGTACCTTAAGATGCAAAACAATAAAAATTGAAGATTTGTCCAGTTGTCCGTGCAGCGCAAGAGAAGGATTTTGAGACAGGACACGTTGATTTGCTCAAGGGTAGAGGCGCCATTTTGTAAATTTGGGTTTTAACTTAATGTTCTGCTATAAATACCATATGCTAGGCACCACTGAGATCATCACTTTTTCTTTAAAGCACTTATCTTAGCTCTTGTCTTTTCTTTTGTAAGTTGTTACTTCGTTAATATTACTTTTAAGTTATTCAATTTTTCATGCTTCTTTTCTTTTCTTGTCATTTTAATTCATCGCTTTCTTTTTATGTTATTTAATTTTCAGTTCTTCTTTCTTTTTATTGTCATTTTAATTTATCACTTTAGTTTATTTACCGATATTTAGTTTCATTTCTTCCTTCTTTTCTTCATTATTTTAATTCATCGCCTTAAATTTATTTAAAGTTATTTTGCTTCTTTATCTTCGTTTCTTTTTCTCATCCTTTTATTCTTTTTATATTTTGTATTTTAGTTAGTCTTTTGTCTTTAGCCATGAGAGGTTAATTCTTCAACTAAGGTTGAAGATGAAACCTCGTCATTGATAAAGCACGTTCTTGTTATTTTATTTATATAATCCTGAATTTTTTTACCACTATATTGTTCAATTCCAAATTCAATTATTTGATTTATATCTTTTGATTGAATGCTCATTTATTAAAAGTTGGATATTTGATGTGTTTCAACCACTGGATACAGCGAATGATTTGATTGAAAGAGGATATTCATTGTGATTTGTTCATCGAATGAATACATTGGATGATTTAATTTCAATTGGATATTCGTTGTAATTTGTTATTGAGTTGGATTTATTTAATGATTTAACACATTTTTTTATGGAACTTTGAACAATGAATAAAACTTATCTATTTTTTTTTTGAAAGGAACTTGTAATTTCATAAGATATTAGACAAATGAAGTTCATTACAAATAGTTCCTGAGATACACGATGGAAAAGAATCCACCCAGACTTGGTTAAGTTCCTGGTTAGTGGCAAACCTAGCAAGAAGGTGGCCTGCATTGTTCCCCTCTCTCCTAACAAGGTTCACTTTCCAAAAGTGGAAATCCTTCAGCATCTCCTTGGTCTCTAGAATGACATTACCAAATCTGCTAAGGTCCTCTTCCTCCTGCCTCAGAGCCTCGACCACTACGCTGGCATCACCTTCTAACATAATTGAATGGAGTCCTAATTTCCTGCCGAGCTCAGCCCCCACCCTTGCGCCGATCGCTTCTGCCGTGGAAGGGTCCACAATAAACTTCTGCACTAAGCATTGAGCCGCTAAAACACGACCTGCATGGTTACGCATGACAATCCCCACGCCCATTATATTCTTCCTTCTGTCAATAGAGGCATCCCAATTCACCTTGAAACTATTAACAGGCGGGGGGATCCAAATGGTTTGGGAGGGGCCTTCCCTGGGAACAGTCGGCATCACGGGGGCATGCACCTTCCTGAACAAATCCAAGGAGTCACTAACACTGGAAATCAGACACTTTGGGTTCACAAAGGTGCCTTCAAAGACCCATTGATTCCTTCGGGTCCATAATTTTTGAGCTATCAAAGCTACAAGTTCCAACTCCTCCTGGGCTAGGCGATCACTTAGATCGTTGAGGATGGAAAGAAAGTCCTTGGCTTCAGTAGCACATTTTTGGATAGCACGTGAGCTTTCAGCCCAAACTGCTCGAGCAGCATCACAAGTCCACAGGACGTGTCCTGTAGTTTTCACTTCACGGCCACACAGGGGATTTGGCGGGGTGGATTCTAAAACCTTAGTGCTTTTATAAATTGTTTTTATTCTATTTTACTTTTGTTTATTATTTTTCTTGACAAAACTTCCAAATATTTGGTTCTAGGTTAAAATAAAGTTAATTTAAATAGAAATTGATTTTTTTTCTTTTTTTACACACACTTCCCCGCGGATTCGACCTCGCACTTGCATGTACTATGCTATATACGATTTGTGCGATTGCGAGTTAAATGAAATTGCACATCATCCGTCCAAATGCTTCACACTGAAAAGCTGAAAATCAGAGAAAAATTTGCAGAAAATATTTTTTTTCCCTAAAGTTAGCTTCAGAACACGCATGTAGAAATAACTAGTAAGACAGTCAAATAGAAATTCAAAAATATGCAAAGATATATTTGAGAGTTAAGTATTCAATAAGCACAAATTTTCCTGCAGATAGAAATTTTAAATAGTTGACTTAACTCATGCTATGCATGTGTGTGTGTGAAAGCTTTCTCAATAAGGTATGATGTTCCCTGATATGATTTACAACAACTGAATTTTCTAAACAAGAGAGAAATTCAATGTTATATTAGTCAAAAGTCAAACCTTATCTTACTAAGGCCTAATCACCCTCATCTGATACACGCCCCGTATGAAGTAGCACTTTTCTTTTACTCAGTCCATTATTGACCATCTGTTTTTACAATGAATTGGTTACTGACTGTTTCTATAAGGACAAGTTCAATAACATTTTTAAGCACATTCAGCAGTGGATCTTTTGAATCTAGATTTTCTGATCTTTTTAATCGGTTATTTATTGCTCGTGCTAAGCTAGGGAGAATGCCAGAATTTATGGGTTTTAGGTTCAACTAGCGAGTTAGTCAATTCGACCATCTTAGCAAAAAATATCTCTCTCTTCAAAATTTTCAGAAGCTAAAAATCAGAGAGTAAACAAAATGAACCTTAGGGAAGCTTTGGATAGTGCAAATTTTTTTTTCATCACATGAGAAAAGCAACTATCAATAGGAAAACTTAGCAGATATCAATCATAAACTCTCAATTATATATAAGCATATTCAATCAATGAACAATGAACTTAGATATCAGGCAAAAATACATACAATATCTGAAAAGCTATTAAAAGAAAAGAAAAAAAAAATTCTGCATCTTCTCAACCAATTTTTTTCTCTTTTTTTTTTAAGTTGAAAAAAATTAAGACAGAAAAAAAACAAAAACATGCTTATGGAGAAAATAAATAATATCTAGTCCTAGCATGTAAGGTAAGAGCAAACCTGACCTCAGGAAGAGAGGTTTGGAATTACCAAGACAGAAAAGCAGCCCCCCGACGTGTTTTTTCTATCATCCCTATTAAAATACGTGCATAAATTTTTCTTAAGGCAAAGCAGAGAAAATATGGGGATAGAAAATATATGGTTCCCTAAACAAAATGCAATGCACGAATAGGATATGACATGATAAACAACGCGATACAAACATACCTGACATGCACTAGGATTAAGGAACCAAAATCCGAGGCATGGTGTGACTCCACCTTTACTAGGTGAGTCCACTCCCCCTCTAGAGGTGAATGGTCTCATCCTTCTTTACCCATACCTTCTTTACCTAAGAGGTAGGGTTGTAAGCCATGTCCAAGTTGTCCAAACTGACTAGGACATTCTTCATTATGTAGACAAGCCCTTCATAGATCTGATGTTCCTAGAGATTGTGTGGCTTCAACTTCCAGCATTCGGCCTTGGTGTTGCCAGTCTTGCCACAGTGATGGCATGAGGGAGAACCCCTTTTTGGGAATCACAGCTTTTGCCAAGATGCATGATGAGGCATGAAAGGTTTAGAGCTAGACTTACTTGTCTTTGGCCCTTGCTTCTTGATTCGAGGCTTCTGATTTTGGATCTGAGGACAGTGTGGGCTGATGTGCCCAAAGGTGCCACAATGGTGACATGTAGGCTGGCTTTGTTTGTTGTGTTGGTTTTGTTTGTTGCTTTCTATTGATAAAATCACTTTTATGTAATGTTGCTGTCATAAACAAGGATGCTGTATATTTTAGAATCTTCAAGGTATTTAGAGAAGGCTATTTCAGTGTTCAAGGAAGATTCTGTACAGATTCCAACTCAGAAAAGTTGGATCCTCTGTTTCCATCCGGACTGCCAAGGTATGCGTCCGGACGCCCATCAGTATCCAGAAGATTCTCAGCGCCCCAGCTTGCATTAGTCCAGACGATAGGGCAACACCGTCTGGACGCCAGTCAGAGTTCCAGAAGTATTTGGATTTTCTTTTTAGACATGTATGGGAAGACAACCTACACATGTCCGGACGTCAGGGCAACACTGTCCGGACGCAGTCCTCGATAAGGAAATTACGTGTAGACTATTTGCAACCATCTAGACTCTAGGGCAACACCGTCTAGACGTGACTATAATATGGAGAGCGTGAAGCGCATTATGGAAAGGCGGTTGTAGTTCTTCGTCCGGACGCACTAAACTTATGTCCGGACGCGGCCTAGAGAAATTCTATTTAGTGTCAATTTAGGTTTTCTAAAGCCTATAAATAGAGGCCTCTAGGCATGTAATATTTGCAGAATTCGTTATTGGATTCTCTATAAATTAGAAAGGGTGTTTAAGGAGATATTGTGAAGATCTGCTAGCTCTCTAGCTATAGCCAGTGTATTGTGGCTGTTTTGTGTGAAGTCTATCTTAGGGAGGAGCCCTAAGGTAAAGGAATCCATTGAAGACCCTTTCATGTAGGTGACTTGGTTGGGAGGCGTTCACGTTGGGTTACGTGTTAGAGTGCAAGATACGATCGCTGCATATGAGTATGTGAGTGTTACTGTCTTTGTACTAGCTTTGTCTTCTGAATAATGGAATTCCTGGGTTTGGCTGCCCTAGAGTGGTTTTTCTCTTAATTGAATTTCCGCTTCATCAACAAAATATCCGTCTTATTTAAATTCTACATTTAGATATTTTGTTACACATTGTTCGCACACAAGATAAATTAGAAGTCTTTTATTTTCCAATTGGTATCAGAGCAGGTACACTCGTGTTTGGATTAATTTCCTGAGTGTGATCCATATTTTTGTTGACTTCTTTTATCATGAATTCTTCTGAGTTATCTACAGAGAATTCTGATAATGTGCTCTTTAAGGATTTTTTAAAATTGAGTAAAAATTCAAAAAAATTCAATAAAGTGCTCAAAAAGGTTAAGCAAGAAAAATAGTCTTTAATCATTAAATTGTCTAAATCACATGCTTTGATTGACTCTTTGAAATCTAAGAATACCATGTTGTTTAACACTATTGAGACTTTTGAGGAAAAACTAAAAGAATATGAAGATCTCTCGAAAAGATTCTCTAGTAATAATTTAGAAAGTGAAAAATAAAATTGACTTCTAATTTACCAAGTGTATGACAGAGTGCAACAAAATATTTAAATTGTGGAATTTAAAAGAGACAAATATTTTGTTGATGAATGGAAACTCAGTTAAGAGAAAAACCACTCCGGGGCAGCCAAACCCAGGATTTCTACTATTTAGGAGACAAAACTAGTACATAGAAAGTAACACTCACATACCCGGATACAGCGATCGTTCCTATTATTTTGACACAAAACCCATCGTGGACACTTCTCAGCCAAGTCTCATACTTGAAGGGGTCTTAAATGGAATCCTTTACCTTAGGGCTCTTCCCTAAGATAGACTTCACACTAACAGTTGAGCACACACTAGCAACGACTAGAGAGCTAGCGGATCTTCAAATCTCCCTAAACACCCTCTCTAAGCACTTTTGAATTCTATATTAAATTCATACAAAATACAAGCCTAGAGCCATCTATTTATAGGCTTACAAAAAACCTAATTTTGATTAATTTCAGACTCTGGCAAGTAGCGTCCGGACTGTAGCTTAGCTGCGTCTGGATGGTCTTCTGCGACTGCCTTTCCAGAATTGCGCAGTTCTTCCCAAAACAGGACTGCGTTTGGACGGCTTGACCGAGCGTTAGGACAGGTCAACGCTGTCACTCCTTTCCACTTTCGTAAAGGGGACCTGGAATATTCTGGAACACTGGGTAGCGTCCATACATGTTGCCACGTCGTCTAGACGACTTGTAAAACCTTCCCAATTAGTGTCTTCTGAAATCCAAACCCGTGTAGAACTTGGAGTAGCTTGGTCGTCCAGATAGCTGCAACGGCTAAAGCTTCTAGACATTGAGAGGCGTCCGGACGCCTTCAAAGGCCCATCTGGATGGTTGCACATGAACCGGTCGTTTCTGACTTGGAAATAGCATGGAATCTTCATGGACATCTTCTAGAAGCTTGTGAACAGACACATGACATGAATTGAGACACTGTCCATATTACTTGAAAACTCTGAATAGAACTAATATTCCTGTTGAAAAGCAACCTTTACATAAAGTGTTTTTGTTAACCAGAATGTTGCCAATATAAAATACTAACAAAAACCATGCTTTGTATTCATACAAATATTTCTAACAAGTTTGACTTAATTATTGTTGATTTGAGTGCTTCTACTTCACATGCTTCTGATTCTGAATTAGATTCTATTGTTATTAAGCCTATGATAGTAGATACAGCTTGTTTAGATAATTCTGAAAATTCTTGCTTAGATGACTGTGAGAAGCCTAAGTCCAAGGTATCAAGAACACAAGGTAAGTTTGTTCCTACTTGTCATTATCGTGTGAAGATTGGTCATGTTAGTTTTATTGGCTTCATTTTGTTGACAAAATTACTATCATGTAATGTTGTTGTCTAAACAGGGATACCATTTCTTCCAGAAGTCTTCAAATATTCAGAGTTTATTTCTCTGAAATAGAATGGTCCTTATTATTACAAGTTTCAATGTTACAAGCTTCAAGAAGGCAATTTTAGAGTTCCAGGAAGATTCTACGAAGTTTCCAACTTAGCAAAAGTTGGATCTCTTGTTTCCGTCCAGACGGTCCAGTGAAGCGTCAGAATGCCCTCCAGTGTCTAGAAGATTCTGACAAGCTCAACGTTGCACCCGTCTGGACATCAGGGCAACACGTCCCGACGCTCTTCAGTGTTTGAGAAGAATCTAGTTTCCCATTACAAACACGGATCTGAAAAGACAACTTGCAACCATCCAGACGCTAGGGTAACACCATCCGGATGCGGCCTTAATATGGAAATGCATGAAGCGCATTATGGAAAGGCGGTTGCACAGTTCACTGTCCAGACGCTCTATGCTTCCGTCCAGACTCTGTGAAGAGAAATCTGAATCAGTGGGGATTTAGGTCTTCTAGGCCTATAAATAGAGGCCTCTAAGCATGTATTATTTATAGAATTTGGTATTGAATTCTCTATAGCTTAGAGAGGGTGTTTAGGGAGATATTGTGAAGATCTGTTAGCTCTCTAGTTGTTGCCGGTGTGTACTTTGTTCGTGTGAAGTCTAGCTTAGAGAGGAGCCCTAAGCTAAAGGAATTGATTGAAGAAACCTTCAAGTAGGAGACATGGTTGGGAGGTGTTCACATTGGTTTATATGTCAGAGTGCTAGATACGATTGCTACATCGGGTATGTGAGTGTTACTGACTTTGTACTAGCTTTGTCTTCTAATAGTTGATTTCCTGGTTTGGCTGCCCCAGAGTGGTTTTTCATTTAATTGAGTTTCCACTTCGTTAACAAAATATTTGTGTTCTTTAAATTCCACATTTACTGAAAAAAAACGGAAATTGACTTCTAAAAAAAATAGCAAGTGTGTGCACAAAGTGTCAACAAAAATAACAATGCGGAAAATAAATGACATAATGATTTTTGTTAATGAAGTGGAAACTCAAGATGAGAAAAACCACTCCGGGGTAGCCAAACCCAGGATATCTACTATTCAGAAGACAAAGCTAGATACAAAGCAGTAACACTCACATACCCCTGATGCAGTGGTCGTACCTTGCTCTCTAACGTGTAACCCAACACGAACGCTTCTTAACCAGGTTTCCTACTTGAAGAGGTCTTCAATGGAATCCTTTACCTTAGGGCCGACCCCTAAGATAGACTTCAGTTGTAGCACAGCAACAGCACACTTGTAATGGCTTGAGAGACAAATCAGCTCCAATAATCTTACAAATAACTCTCCAAGCTCTGATGGAATTCAATACCAAATTCTTGCAGTTCTCAATGCCCAGGGGCCTCTATTTATAAGCTGAGGTTCAAATAGGCGACTACTGTAAAATATATGGGCGCCGTCCGGACGAAAAACCGTGCGACCACAATTTCTAAGATTTTCGTTGAAAATCTTTCCTGTTTGATAGGCGCGTCCGGACGGTGAGACACTGTCGTCCGAACTGTCGCATGTCCGTTGCAAGTAATTTCCATATAATCCTTCGCGCGTCCGGACCACGGGGGATGGCCATCTGGACGGTTAATCTTCAACACGCAATTTTCATATTTACTGTGCACGTATCCGGACCATGAAAGGCAGGCGTTCAGATGGTTGAAGTCGAATCCGCAATTTCCATATCTGTTGAACGCACGTCCGGACCATGCTGACAGACGTCCGGACGGTTGAATTTGAATTGTGATTCTTTCCATAAGGAGAAGTGCGTCTGGACGGAAATCCACGTCGTTCAGACGGTTGCAGCAATCTTCCCATATATATTTTTGGAAAGAATCGAAAGCTTGATCGAGTACTGAAGGGCGTCCGGACGGGCTGCTGAGTCGTCCGGAAGGATGCAAGCTGGAACAGAAGCTTCTCGATATAGTGAAGGGTTCGGACAGAAATACACGTCATCCAGACCGATGATGCTTGGTTTGTCGGGAGTCCGGACGGTATGGCATGTTGTCCGGATGGATGGAACAGTGGATAGATGGGCGTCCGGACGGGATGGCACGGTCATTCGAACGGCTGACAGGGAACCGATTCTTCTGACTTGTACACAGTGCAGATTTTCTGAAACACTTATGAATAGTGGAATCCCTGTTAAAAAGCACCTTTACAAACAAGTGATTTTGTCCAACCAGAATGAAGCCAATTACCACCTAACAAACTCCCCCTTTGGCAGTTCTGGGACAAAAATCACTTGACCGGTTTGAAAATACATTCCCAGTCCAAAAATAAAAATTACTCCCCATTTTTGTCACAAAGGGACAAAGGGTAAAACAAAGTAACAAAAACCCATTGCAAAGAAAAATTACTCCCCCTAACGGTCTCAGAAGGACCCGGAAAACAGAGTAATATTAGTCCAAAAATTTAAGCCAAAGTAACAAAATATGAGCCAAATGTTTCAAAATAAAAACTACAACAAAGATAAATAAATATAGCTCAAACATCCTCGACCATAGGAGCAGTCCTGGGAGCAGCATCCTCATCATTACTACTGTTCGGATGATGGAACTTGAGACACTCTCAGAGGTCTAGCTGGTACTGCTCTACTTGCTTGTTAATGGAGTGTACCTCCAATTGCATAGTGGTGATGGACTGCTGCATGGAGGACATAGATACCTGCATAGAGCTCATCCCCCCCTGAACGGCAGTCAGAGCCTCAATGATCTGAGAATAGTTGACCTCCGGCTCAGATGGCGAGACGGTCTGGGAGGAGGAAGCCGTGTCTGGAAAACCAACAGGCATGGCAGCAGGTACGGCCACCTCATTATCGGAGTCATCTCTCCGCAGCTGAGCATTAGACTTCATCAAAGTCTGCTTGCTGATGGGCTAATGAATCTTCATCTTCGGTTCTCCAGTAATGTTGATCCTCGATTGAAGAATGATCTGAGTGAGTAAGTAGCCAAAAGGGAGACCGGTATTGCCCTAATCATGGGCCTCCAAAATCATGCCCAAAATATGCTTGCACAAGCAGAAAGGCAAGCAGAGGGGAATGGCATAAACGAACTGGGCCTTCTTCAGAATTAGGTCACTGCGCCTGACAACTGGCCAAAGATTATGCTGGACGATCTTGGCCAACATACGGTGGGAGGAGGATAAAGCGCCGATCCTGATGGTGGTGGCGCGCTCCTCACCCTATGGAACAGCTCGAAAAAACTCCCGGAGATCATCCATGGAAGGAGGGAGAACAACCTCATTGTACGGGCTGTCAGATATCTCGAGGACAGGAACTCCGATGAAGCGACTAATGATATGGGGATCAACAATGAAGATATGGCCATCAACGATGGACTGAAGCACCAACCCGTGATCATCGTCCTACACCACCTCTAGGTTGGCATAAAAGAGCTTGACTAGCCTAGTGTACACCACACAGGCCCAGGTGTGAAGATATCCCCAATGGTATGTCTGGATAATGTCGTGGATGCTATCTAGAGGTGGCACCATGATGTCAGAGCGGATCACATTCCGCTCGGCTATGACTGTGTGATCCATAGTTTTGGCTTGAAGTGCAGCCCGATCTTCCACAGTCCTTTGGCGGACCCTATGCTGTGGACTGCCTGCAGACATGATTCTGCACAAAGAAACCAACAAGATTTTGCCAAAAATAGTCCAAAAAGATTCTTGTTAGGTCATAAAAATTGGGCAGAGTAACGGTAGTACAAAGGACTACTTAAAAAAATAGACAGAAATTATCACATTTATAGTCCCAAAAAGTATCACCACAAATAATCCCAACATGGCAAATATATGCATCTCATAATCTCAAAAACATTCCTAAAGAAATCAACATTCTAACAGTTAACATAAACTGAAGAGAAAAGGACTAGAAGAATACTTGGATTGTGAGATTAATGCACAAAAAGACAAAGAGGGATGAGATAAAGCCAAAAGCACTCAAGAAATAACTCACTAAAAGCCAAAAATTGAGATTGTGGTGGGGGTAGGGAGGAGAAATAGCGACCAGGGGTATATATAGCCTCTGTGGGGTCCCCGTCCGGACAGTGTATTAATGCCGTCCGGACGTGTGCTGCCTCAGAAATGAGCAGACTAGTCGCGCGCGTCCAGACGTTTATCCTGTTCGTCCAGCCGTTGGATGCTGCGCGCGTCCGGATGTAACCAGATCCCGTTCGGATGACTCAGCTCCATCCCCGTCCGGACGCCAAGAGGGACCGTCCGGACGCTCCACACTGAAACATCAGAAAACTGAGGAAAAATTTACATAAATCAATTTTTCTCAAGTCAATTTCAGAACACGCATGTATAATCTATTGATAACACAATCAGAGAGCATCTCAAAACTAGGCAGAGATATAAAAGAAAGTTGAGAGTACAATCAGCACAAATATTTTCCTGGACATAGAAAATTTTAAATAGGCAACTCAACTCATGCAATGTGTGTGTGTGTGAAGACTTAACCCACAAGGTATGACTTTCATTGACATGACAAATAGCAACAAGATTTTCTAGACAAGAGAGAAAATCAGAGAAGATAAGTCAAAAGTCAAACCTTATAACTTACTAGGGCCTAGTCACCCTCATCTGATACACTCCCCCTAAGATGCAGCACCTAAATGTTTTACTTGTACCATGAAGGACAAAGTAAACGTTTTACTTGCACGTAGAGGGCAAGGCATACAGCAAAATCAGCACATAAGCATTGAACATACAATTAAAGCACCGAATTCATATGATTGACTGCTTGATTCTTATGGTGCTACAACCTAGAGAGAATGCCAGAGTTTTTAGGTTCTAGGTTCAACTAGCGTGTGGTCAATTTGGCCACCTTATCAAAGACCTCTTCTCTTATCCAAAAATTCTAGAAACACAAAGTCAGAGAAGGAAAGATGTACCTTAAGGGGAGTCATGGATAATGCACATTTTTCATCGCATGAGAAAAGAAGTTATCCTATTTTTCCATATACAGGAAAGCACTTGGCAAATTATAGTCAGAAACTCTCAAATATATCTAAGCAAAGTAAATTAATACCCAAAGAATTGAGATATCAGGAGAAAACACATGCAATTATCTGATATGCCAAGAGAAAAATATCCTACAAATTCTCCCCAATATATATATATATATATATTTTTAATATTATTAAAAAGAATGCAATATGGAAAAACATCATATGCAAGGCAAGATAAAACCTGATGATGCCAATACAGAAAAACAGTCGCTCGACCTGCTTTTTCTGTCTTCCCCAACAAGTACCTGAAAAATTCTCTCAAGAGAAATAGGGGGCAGAAACAAAAATGGTTTCTAGATTGCATGAAATATAGTAAACAAGAAAAGCAATCAAACCAGATTCCCTAGGATTAGGAACCAAATCCTAGGCATGAACACCTGAACCTGCAAGGTGCGTCTGTTCCCCCTCATGGGGTGATTGTCCTTCTTGACCTAAGCCTACCTTCCTGCAGGTGGTTGCTGGCAGGACTGCATCATCCACTCCATCATGCTCTCCATCCAGATAGGTGGCTCACTGTGGTATTGTTCTTCTTTCACCTTCTGAGGCCTCCTAAATTGCTTGGATTTGTTCATGGAGTTGCCACTGTGCTTGGCAGGTACAAATCGTGGCTGAGGCCGCTGATGCTGAGATGCCTGGTATCGTGGTGCATGAGACCAAGGAGCTTGATGGTATGTTGCCTGATACCATGGAGTCTGAAACTGGGCCATAAGTCTAGTGCCATGATTAGCCTGTAGGGGCACTTCTTTCTTAGCCTTGGCTTTCTGAGCTTTGAGGAGGGAGCACTGAGGCCGAACATGCCTACTAAGACCGTAGTGATGGCATATGGGAGGTCTTCTGATGGAATGAGGCTTCTGAGTGCCTGGGACATCATCATTGACCTTGTCCATCACTTTATCTTCAACAGTGGGAGGAGGCTCTGGGACTGTAGGTTTCACAAATACAGTCTTTGAAGTAGAAGGAGCATCAGAAGTGGGAGCTACATACCCATGACCGGTCTTGTCAGTTGGGCTCTTCTGGATAGACAGCATTCGAGCCAGCTTCTCATCAGTGACTCTTTCTAACTGGAGCTGAGTTTCTAGCAGCTTCTTCTCGAGCTCTTGTATTTTGAGTAGCAAAAAGCGCTGCCCAGTCTGCAAACTGTTCAGATCATAGAGGTACTGCTTACGACCTTCCCTCAGCTTCTCATACTCTATGTAGAGTGTCTTGTAAGCCTCCTTGAGCTCTTCCCCATTATCACTATGCTCCGAATAATAAGAGTCTTCTTCTTCAGCATGTGGGGCTACAAAGGCCAAAAATTTCTCAGACTCTGGAGCTTCTTCTTCTGACTCATCACTGAGAGTCACGTTGTATGCCTTCCCTTTGGCCTTCTTAAGGTTCCCGCAATCGGCTCGGATGTGCCCAAAACTTGAGCATTCAAAACATCTGGGTCCTTTGGGATCCTTCTTTTCTTCTTCCTCAGGTTCAGCTTCTCTGGGAGCTTTCTTCACTTTTTCAGAAAACTTCTTTTTGAATCGATCATCTCTCATCAGTCTTCTGAAGTTCTTGGCTAACATAGCCGCAGCTTTTTCTTCCTCCTCAGAGTCATCTTCAGATGAAGCTTCTACCTTCTTCTTGGAAGCTTTCAGAGCAATGGTCTTCAACTTCTTGACTGGGGGCAGAGACAATTCATACGTTTGAAGAGATCCCACCAACTCTTCAATCTTCATCTCTTCTAGATCTTTGCTTTCTTCAATGGTGGTTACCTTGATCCTGAAATGCTCAGAAAAAGATCTTAGAATCTTTTGGATGAGTTTTACATCCGAGATAGGCATCCCAAGACTCACCATGGAGTTTCTTAGGTCACTCATCTTGGAGTAAGACTCTCCAAACGTCTCATCTCTTCCAACATCTTAATTTCTTCAAATTTTGAAATCAACATTTGAAGTTTGGCAGATTTTACAAGTTTTTTTCCTTCATATGTTGTTTCCAAAATTTGCCATGCTTCTTTGGCTGATTAGCAATTTGAAATTTTTGCGAATTCTGATGGAGAAAGTGCTTGGCATAGAGCATGGAGGGCTTTATCATTTGAAAGACGTACGTTTTTCTGAGGGACTAGTTCGAGTGCTGCATCCTCTGGTTTGGTCCAACCAGTTTCAACAATACTCCAACAGTCAATAGATTTTAGAAAGAAACGTATACGTGCCTTCCCATAGCCATAGTTCGTACCATCAAAGGCAGGAACATAATTAAGAGTTTTAATTGAAGTAAAAAAAAAAAATAACACTCAAGAAATTAATCTTCTCAGAGTGTACCAAGCTTTGATACCAAATGAAAAAAAAGGGAAATTGACTTCTAAAAAAATAGCAAGTGTGTGCACAAAGTGTCAACAAAAATAACAATACGGAAAATAAATGACACAAGGATTTTTTTTAACGAAGTGAAAACTCAAGATGAGAAAAACCACTCCGGGGCAGCCAAACCCAGGATATCCACTATTCAGAAGACAAAGCTAGATACAAAGCAATAACACTCACATACCCCTGATGTAGTGGTCGTACCTTGCTCTCTAACGTGTAACCCAACATGAACGCTTCCCAACCAGGTCTCCTACCTGCAGGGGTCTTCAATGGAATCCTTTACCTTAGGGCTGACCCCTAAGATAGACTTCAGTTGTAGCACAGCAATAGCACACTTGTAATGGCTTGAGAGACAAATCAGCTCCAATAATCTTACAAATAACTCTCCAAGCTCTGATGGAATTCAATACCGAATTCTTGCAGTTCTTAATGCCCAGGGGCCTCTATTTATAGGGTGAGGTTCAAATGGGCGACTGCTGTAAAATATATAGGCGCCGTCCGAATGGTGGACATGGACCGTCTGGACGGACAACTGTGCGACCATAATTTTTGAGATTTTCGTTGAAAATCTTTCCTGTTTGAGAGCAGCATCCAGACGGTGAGACACTGTCGTCTGGACGGTCGCACGTTCGTTGCAAGTAATTTCCATATGAGGCTTGGCGCGTCCGGACCATGGGGGATGGCCGTCCGTACGGTTAATCTTCAACACGCAATTTCCATATTTACTGTGCGCGCGTCTGGACGGTTGAAGTCAAATCCGCAATTTCCATATCTGTTGAACGCGAGTCCGGACCATGCTGACAGACATCCGTGCGATTGAATTTGAATTACGATTCTTGCCTTAAGGAGAAGCGCGTCCGGACAGAAATCCACGTTGTCCGGATGGTTACAGGAATCATCCCATATATAATTTTGGAAAGATTCGGAAGCTTGATCGAATACTGAAGGGCGTCCAGACGAGATGCTGAGTCGTCCGGACGGATGCATGTTGGAACAGAAGCTTCTCGATACAGTGAAGGGTTCGGACGGAAATTCACGTCATCTGAACGTATGATGCTTGGTCTGTCAGGGTCCGGACGGTATGGCACGTCGTTTGGACGGATGGAACAATGGAGAGATGGGCGTCCGAACGGGATCGCACAGTCGTCTGGACGGCTGACAAGGAACCGATTCTTCTGACTTGTACACAGTGCAGATTTTCTGAAACACTTCTGAATAGTGGAATCCCTGTTAAAAAGAACCTTTACAAACAAGTGATTTTGTCCAACCAGAATGAAGCCAATTACAACCTAACATTTACAATATTTTGTTACACATTGTGCACACGCACATGGTAAATTAGAAGTCTTCTTTATTTTTCAATTGGCATCAGAGCTTGGTACACTCTTTTTAAGATTAAATTCTTGAGTGTGATCGTTTGACTTCTAATTATTTTTATGCTGTCTCAATTTCTTAATTCCATTCCTGCCTTTGATGGCACGAACTATGGCTATTGGAAATCTTGTATGCGCTTCTTTTTAAAATCTATTGATGTTTGGCAAATCGTAGAAACTGGTTGGACTAAACCAAAGGCTACAACTGCCAAACTTTCTGTTGGTCAAAGCAGTGGATCACTTTCCAATGATAAAGCCCTGCATGCTCTATGTCAAGCCCTTTCACCATCTGAATTCTCAAGAATTTCTAATTGTGAATCCTCTCAAGAAGCACGGAAAATCTTAAAAACAACATATGAAGGCACCAAACTAGTTAAATCTACCAAGCTCCAGATGTTGATTTCTAGATTTGAATAAATTAAGATGCTAGAGGATGAGACATTCGGTGAGTTTTACACTAGGATGAATGACCTGAGAAACTCGTTGGTGAGTCTCGGGAAGAGGCTTTTTGCTAGAGCGTTTTAGGATTAAAGTAACAACTATTGAAGAAAGCAAGGACCTAGATTGAAGAGTTGGTGGGATCTCTTTAAACTTATGAGTATTCCCTACCCCCAGTTAGAAAGGCAAAGACAATTGCCCTCAAGGCGGCTAAGAATAAAAGTAGAGCCTCCTCTGATGAAGACACAGACAATGAAGAAGAAGATGCAGTTGCCATGCTCGCCAAAAATGTCAGTAGATTGATGAAGAATGATAAATTTAAGAAGAAGTTCACTAGAGAAGTCGAGCCAGAAGAAGATGAAAAGAAGGATCCTAGAGGTCCTAGATGTTTTAAGTGCTCTACTTTTGGCACGTGAGGGCTGATTGTGGGAATCTCAAGCAGGCCAAGGGGAAGGCTTACAACGCTACTCTCAGCGAATCTAAAGAAAAGGAGACCTCAGATAAGGATCAGAAGTTTTTGGCCTTCATAGCACCTCAAGAAGAATCTGAGGGGTCATAGTCCTACTACTCAGAGAGCAGCGATGAAGACAGGGAAGAACTTAAAGAGGCCTACAAAATCCTCTTGGCCTGCTTGTGAAGTTCTTGAAGTTAAGGGAGATGCGCCAACATCACGTGCAGGAGCTAAATAGTTTGAGGACAGAAAGAAACACGATGTTGTTGAAGATCATTGATCTAGAAGAAAATCTGTTGGAAGAGTAGTTACAGATAGAAAGGCTGACTGATGAAATGCTGACCCATATGCTATCAGTCCAGAAGAGCCCACCAGACAAAATAGGACTCGGGTTTGTAGCCTCTACTTCCAATATCCCCTCTACTTCCAAGACTGTTTTTGTCAAGCCCACAGTCCCCAAGCCTCCACCTGCTTGCATGGATAAGGGAAAGGTCGTCATTGGTGGAGACATTATGTTTGTGGCAGAGCCCACTCAGATGCCTCCCATGAAGAGAGAGACTCCTAGATGCCACCACTGTGGCTTAAATGGTCACATCCAACCCAAGTGTCGACTCCTCCATGCTCAGAAATTGAAGGTCAAGAAGGAGTCCCCAAGGAAAGATACACTTGGTCCTAGACCTACAAAGAAGCATTAGGCTCCTTAGCATCAGCGGCAGCATCAGCGATTTGTTCCTGCCAATCAGAATGGCAAACCTAGGAAGAACAAATGAAGGCACTACAAGAAGAAGCCGTAGAAGCCCGAAAGCAACCAATCTTATTAGGGGTTGCCTATGTTGATGTGGAGCTTGCTGACATGGACGGACAACCAGATGAAGGCCTGTCAACAACCACCTCGGGTAAGGAAAGTACGGGTCAGAAAGGATGAGACCATTCACCCATTGAGGGGGTATGGACTTACCTAGTAGAGGTGTAGTCTCACCAAGCCTATAATTTTGGTTCATAAATACTTGTGCATGTCAGGTATATTTGCATTGCATTGTTTATCATGTCACATCTTTCATGCATTCTCTTTGAGGAACCATATATGTTTTATCCCCAATGCTTTCTCTTATTATCTTGAGAAACTTCTACAAGTATTTATGAGGATGACAGAAAAAGCACGCCGAGCGACTGCTTTTCTGTCTCGGTAATTCCAAACCTTTCTCCTTGAGGTCGGTTTGCTCTTACCTTACATGCTAGGACTAGATATTATTTCATTTCTCGACAAGCATGTTTTTGTTGTTTTTCTGTCTTATTTGTTTCAACATAAATAAATAAATTGGGGCAGAAGATGCAGAATTTTTAATTTTTCTTTTGGTAGCTTTTCAGATATTGCATGTCTTTTTGCTTAATATCTCAGTTCATTGTGCATTGCTTGAATATGCTTATATATGATTTAGAGTTTATGCCTGATATCTGCTAAGTTTTCCTGTTGCATCTTAATGCTAGATAGTTACTTTTCTCATGTGATGAAAAATTGTGCACTATCCAAAGCTCCCCTAAGGTACATTTTTTTTACTCTCTAATTTTTAGCTTTTGAAAATTTTGATGAGCGATATTTTTTTTTGCTAAGATGGTCAAATTGACCAACTCGCTAATTGGACCTAGAACTCATAAATTCTGGCATTCTCTATAGGTTGCAGCACCAAGTGATGAAAATCATTTAAATTTCAATAATTATGGATAATTAAAAGGATCCATTACTTATTGTACTATAAATCTATTCTTAAACTTGTCTCTATAGAAACAGTCAGTGACCAAATCATTGCGAAAATAGACGGTCACTAAATGACTAATTAAAAGAAAAGTGTTGTATCTTAGGGGGAGTGTATCAAATGAGGGTGGTTAGGCCCTAGTAAAATAAGGTTTGACTTTTGACTAATCTAACATTGATTTTCTCTCTTGAATAGAAAATTCAATTGCTTTAAATCATATCAGCAAACTTCATACCTTATTGAGAAAGCTTTGACACACACACGCATAGCATGAGTTGAATAATCTATTTAAAATTTCTAACTGCAGGAAAATTTATGTTTATTGAATACTTAACTCTCAATTATATCTTTGCATATTTTTGAATTGCTATTTGACTGTCTTATTAGTTATTTATACATGTATGTTCTGAAGCTAACTTTAGGGAAAATTGTTTTTCTACAAAATTTTCCTTTGTTTTTAGCTTCTTACGTGAAACGTCTGGGCGGACCTATTCTTGAGTCCGGTCGCTTGCGGCTCTGTCGATCTATGATTTGGCAATATGCCGTTCGGACGAGTGTGTACCACGTTGGGACGTGAACCCTTTGCTTTTTTTGCCATTCACACAGCACTGTATTTTTTTTCTTTCTTATTTTTATCATCTTGTGTGTTTCTCTCGCGGATTTCTCCCTAGATTTTCGCTTTCTCTGCACATCTTTTCTCATTCCTTGATATTCTCTTTGTCTTCCTTTGGTCTTTTAAGTTTTTGTGCTTTTTAGAATATTGGAATATTTGTTGATTGGAATAATTTTTTAAGATATTGTGCATTAAAATCCTATTATGTCTATGTGTTAGGTTGATATTGATATATCTGGGTCATTTGGATTGTAATGTTTGCTTATGTATTTTTGGCATCCAATTGACAGCCGTCATAATACCACATTGTTTTTTGAACTAACAGGATCTAACCTTTCTTGGTGGTGGAATTTTTGGAAATATTTTAGGAAATATGTTAGCCAACGGCTCCCAGCACAATGTCCAACAGATGGATCCTTTGGAAAACAGATTGTTGTTGATGTCATATGCTCAAATTCGAAGGGTCTTAGGATTTAGATGGGCTTTTTCCCCCAGCTCATGCATTGCCTTCCGTAGCATCTTGCTTCAAATCTGCACCAGTTTGAGGTTCAGTGATGAATCTTCTCATTTATCTTGTAGACCAGTTGACTAGAGGATTTCACTCTGCGGATAATCATTTTTAGGCTTTGCAAACTCAAGTAACTGAAAGTGTTCAGTCTTTACATTCCCGGCTGTTAGTATTTTGGCCTCATTATGTGTTTTGGACAAAATCACTTGTATGTGAAAAGATGCTATAAACAGGAATTTCACTATTCAGAGCTCTTTCAGAAGACTTTGCACTGCAAAGATTTCGGTTCCCTGTCAGCCGTCCGGACGCTCATCTGACCACTGTTCCATCCGTCTGTACGACGTGCCATACCGTACGGACGCCAGTCAGGCCGAGCATCATCCGTCCGGACGTTTTAGCAGCACGTCCGGACGCCTCTCGGTACTCGACCAGTCTCAGATTCTTTCCAAGTTCCGATAAAGGAAAGATCGTTCGACCGTTCGGACGATGTGGTATCCCGTTCCGACGCGCGTCTCCGTAAGGCAAGAATCGAAATTCAAATATCCCTGTCCGGACGTCTGTCAGTCTTGGTCCGAACGCGCGTGCAACTAATATGGAAATTGCCGATTCGACTTCAACCGTCTGGACGACTGCCTCTGATGGTCCGGACGCGCGCATTGCAGATATGGAAATTGCTTGTTGAAGTTCAACCGTCCAGACGCTCATCCCCCATGGTCCGGACGCGCGAAGTCTTATAAGGAAATTACTTGCAGCGGAGGTGCGACCGTCCGGATGATGTTCCATCCCGTCCGGACGTGGCTTTTAAACAGGAAATTTTTCACTGGCTCTAGGGGCTAGAAACAGATGTTGTACAAATCCAGATTTATGAACGGATTTCTCTCTGTCACTTGGTTTAGTTGATCAGCAAGATTTGGTGCTTTGAGGATTTTTGTTCCTCCTTCTATCAGTTTTTTTACAAACTTCTTATTATTTGGGCTTTTTACAGTTTTCTATTTTCCTGTGATTAGACTTTGGAACTGTTTAACTATGGCTTTTCAATACTCTATTTACCCTTTGTCCTTTTGAGACAAAAAGGGGGAGTATTTTTATTTTTGGACCTGGATTGTATTTTTAAACTAGTCAAGTGATTTTTGTCACAGAATGTCCTAAAGGGAAGTTTGTTAGTTTTATTGGCTTCACTCTGTTGACAAAATCACTATCAAGTAATGTTGTTGTCTAAACAGGGACACCATTTATTTTAGAAGTCTTGAGATATTTAGAGTTTATTTCTCTAAAATGGAAAGGGCCTTATTATGACAACTTTTAGTGTCACAAGCTTCAAGAAGGCAATTTCAGTGTTCCAGAAAGACTTTGAGAAGTTTCCAACTTAGCAAAAGTCGGATCCCTTGTTTCCATCTAAAAGCTCTCCAGTGTCAAGAAGATTCTGACAAGCTCACCGTTGCATTCGTTTAGACGTCAGGGCAACACATTCGGAAGCTCTTTAGTGTTCGAGAAGAATCCAGTTTTCCATTGCAAAGATGGATAGAGAAAGATAGCTTGCAACTTTCTGGACACTTGGGCAATACCGTCCGGACACGGCCTTAATATGGAAACATGTGAAGTGCGTTATGGAAAGATGGTTGCATAGTTCACCGTTTGGACGCTCTATGCTTCCGTCCAGACGTCGCCAAGAGAAATCCAAATTAATGGCGATTTAGGTCTTCTAAGCCTAGAAATAGAGGCCTCCAAGCATGAATTATTCACAAAATTCGGTATTAAATTTTCTATAGCTTAGAGAGGGTGTTTGGAGAGATATTGTGAAGATCTATTAGCTTTTTAGCTGTTGCCGGTGTGTACTTTGTTCGTGCGAAGTTTAGCTTAGGGAGGAGCCCTGAGTTAAAGGAATTCATTGAAGACCCATTCAAGTGGGAGACTTGGTTGGGAGGCGTTCACGTTGGGTTACGTGTTAGAGTGTAAGATACGATCGCTGCATAAGAGTATGTAAGTCTTACTGTCTTGTTACTAGCTTTGTCTTCTGAATAGTGGAATTCCTGGGTTTGCCTGCCACAGAGTGGTTTTCCTCATAATTCAGTTTCCACTTCGTTAATAAAATATCTGTCTCATTTAAATTCCGCAATTAAGATATTTTGTTACACATTGGTCACACACACACACACACACACCGTAAATTAGAAGTCTTCATTAATTTTCAAGTCATATTAGACCGAATTGTAATTTTTTGAAATCTCACAGACCTTGGAATAAGTAGGTTGTTCCTAAAATGGGCAATATTGAGAAACCTTCTTCTAATAAATATATCTCACCCAATAGGAGACATTTATCTCAAGAAGGAAAGAACTTTGTTTTGTGTAATAATGCTAACCTTAAATTTGCAAAACCTGACAAGAAGCATTTCTGCAAACGAAGTCAACCTACCTGCCATCACTGTGGTGTCACAGGACACATTTGGTCACGCTGTCATCAGATCTTGTATCAGAAGCCTTGAATCAAGAAACAAGAGCCAAAGAAATGTAAGTCTAGCTCTAAACCTTCCATGCCTCATCATGCTTTTTGGCAAAAATTGAAATATCCTCAAAGGGGTTCTCACTCATGATGTTAATGCTGTAAGTATGGCCACATCAAGGCCGAATGCTTCAAAGTGAAGCCTCACAAGCCTAAGAAGAATCAGATCTATGAAGGGATTGTCAACATGATGAAGAGTGTCCTAGTTAGCCTGAACAATTTGGGAACGACTTAACACCTTTCCTTTCAGGTAAAAAATGTATGGGTAAGGAAGGATGAGACCATTCACCCTTAAGGGGGAGTGGACTCACCTAGTAGAGGTGCAGTCTCACCATGCGTAGGATTTTGGTTCCTAAATCCTGGTGCTTGCTAGGTACGTTTGCATTGCATTGTTTATCATGTCACATATTTCATGACTTGCATTCTCGTTGAGGAACCATATGTCTTTAATCACCATGTTTTCTCTTGTTATCTCGAGAAACTTCTGTAGGTATTTATGGGGATGACAGAAAAAACACATCGGCCGGCTGCTTTTTTGTCTTGGTAATTCCAAACCTCTCTCCCTGAGGTCAGGTTTGCTCTTACCTTACATGTTAGGACTAGATATTATTTCTTTTCTCCATAAGCATGTTTTTGTTGTTTTTCTGTCTTTTTTTTTTCCAACATAAAACCAAAAAAAAAAAAAAAATGGGGGAGAAGATGCAGAATTTTTATTTTTTTTGATAGTGTCTCAGATATTGTATGTATTTTTGTTTGATATCTCAGTTCATTGTGCATTGATTGAATATGCTTATATATGATTGAGAGTTTATACCTGATATCTGCTAAGCTTTCCAGTTGCATCTTAATTGTAGCGCCCTAGATTTTAAGTCATAAAATAAAATGTCTTAAATTAGAATTTAAGACTCAGTAAAATAGACAATTTTAGAATTGACGTTTGATCCACAAGACTCAACGCTCGAACGACTTAATACTATAGGAAACAGTATTTAGGTCCAGCAATTCATAAAATACGTGGCTTCTGACACAATATTTTACCCCCGATAAATTAATAAGGTTATATGAATATTTATGAAAATAAATATTCTTTAGTCTTATTATTTATAAACCATGATTTTATAAACAAAGAATAATATTATTAGATTCTAATAATATTACTAGATGATTAAATAGACAGACTGAATTATTCAGTGGACTAATTGCTATATTAATATTGATGAATAATAGTATTGTGTGATATTTACTACGTTTAATACTATTGTGTAATATATATATATATATATAATGTTGATTTTTAGTTTAAGCTATGTTCTGTTTGGCCGGTTATGTTGCTGAATTGTATTTTGATTAAATCTGAAATTGAAGCTTGGTTAATAATGATTAAGAATTAATAATCTTGGATATGATTTTTGTGATTTTGTATTAAGCTGCAAATTCTGTAGTACTATTTTGTATTGAATGATTTATTATAAGTTAACATGTTTTAAACGGATGTTGTGTTAGTTGATTTGGTATGGGATTAGTTAGATTTTTAAATTGGATAAATTATTAATTTTATGGTGTAAGTTAAAGATGGAAGCGTGATGTTAAAATTAGAATTTTTAACAAAACTAAGTTTTGGTGTATTATAGTATGGTATCAGAGCAGTTTGCTATGAAGACTGGTAGACTTGACCCTAAAATTCTAGAGGTAGCACAATAGCTATAGGAAAAATGAACTTTTTACAAACTTCTTAAAAGCTTTTGTGTGAAGTTAGGTAGCAGAAGAAAATAGTAACTGTCATTTACAATTAGGATTTCTATGCTTATGTAGTTGTATGAATTGTTTGGTTAATAAGATTATTAACTGTTGTGTACGGTTAGGACTTTTATAGCATAATTATCTATGCCTCTACGAATATTGAATGGTGTATGAATATGTGCACTAGATGATCTTTGAGGAGTAACTATATGTTTCCTAACACATAACTAGTGCATACTGATATAATTTGCATATTAGGAAACATAAGGTATGATGCAAGACAAGGAATACAAAACCATTTTTAAGGAATAATGTTGAAACCAGAAAAATAATTTTTAAATGAACTTTCAACTTTGTTCCAACTCTAAATATTTACAAATAAAGCTTAGATGTGATGAAAACGTCTTAAAAATAAAGTTTTGTGAAAATGAAAAACGTATTTTAAATTGTTTGCATAATTGAAACTCTAATGTCTGCAATTCACTGAATAAGTAGAAACTAAACTATTGTTTTAGAATGAGAATTAATACTCATTCATGTGTTATTAAAATGTTTTCAAAGATTTTAGAAAACAATGAGATTTCTTTACAAAGAAATAAAAGATTTTGGAAACACCTACTAATAATGTGTATGCTAAAATATGTATGGTGGTAGTAATGTATACCTGATAAAATAGTACACAACATTACTATCGATAAGTCGATCATGCCTTTAAATGTATGCCTTTAGTTATTGTGTGATCTCCGAGTTGTCTATTGCTTTGTAAATGTTAAGTATTTATTTGCCGTAACTTTAAAGCTATTAGATAAATGTTTGAACTATCATGTGATTTGAATAGAGTTGAATCAATATGCCTTTATCAAGATTAACAAATTTGGATATTTTAAGTACAGAAGGATTTCACCATGATCATGATCTCAGCATGATGTAGATATGATTCTTGGTTATAGTATCGGGCAGCAGCATACCTATGATAAACAAAAGATTTGAGGTATGAAAGTATAAATGATCCCATGAATAGAATGATTGATGCCTACTATTATTTTGAGGTATAATCATAATTTTGGAGATATAGATTACATAATCTTGATGCTTGATACCTTTGCAAAGTTATGAATGTTAAGTTGGAAGATTAATCTAGCAATTTATTGATATGCTTAGGAATGATAGTTGTCCTATGATCATGATAAGAATTACCTTAGAATCAAAAGAATAAATATTGAGATTTTGAGGTATGCCTGATTAACCTTAGAAAGTAAGAAAAGATAAATTTTATGGGTTAATGATTCATGACTAGTTGAGTAACGAGCATCTATAGTAACTTTTGAAAGTAGGTATATAAATGGTAGATTGATGGATCATATGAATTTTGTGGATATATATATATGTATGTCATTAACATATTTTATGATTAACGAATATCTGTCATCTTGTACTTGATATCTTTTGTAGATAGGTGCATAAATTATAGATTGCTCATTTATATAAATATATATTTGAGGATATATAAGGAAATGAGTTGATTAAATAACTTGATGATATTTAGACAGATTATCTCCTTATGCATCTGATAAACTTTGGAGAAGTTAGAATCCATTAATTGATAAACTGTTGAGGTTTTCTAGAGCTTAAGTTAATTGATATAACTAATTTGATATGTGATGCACATAGGACGAATCTCTTGGAAAAATCCTAATTTTGGGAATAGGTATTCTAACCATCAGATCTGAGGAATGATTAACTGCATAATTAAGATAAAATAATCTGATCTAACAATTCTCGAGGATAATAGTAATTATGTAGGACTACGGAAAAGATCATAGTACTATATAAATGTTATTTCTTTGCATCTCTTTGATAAGATTAAATTAAATGTGACTGAAGAAACATGATGAACTCACAAAGAGGACTGCAATGCTTCGAGGTATGTACTAATGATCATTTAAATGTTTGGATTCATATTGCTATGACTTGGTAAGAATAATAATGTATGATATACAAGAAAAAAAATAATTTGATTAGTCGACTTGAAAGTTGTATAAGCAATGTATTGCTGATTTAATGATTAAAGATAGGAATGCTATGGCAAGTTAAGAAAATGATCTCTAGAGGAAATAGTTATGCCTGAGAATTTTATATTGAGGTTTAGATTGAAATCTATGGCATGAGATGATTAAGATTGATTGGTTTTAAGTCCTAAATAATAATAAGATGAGTCTTATTGACTTATATTTTGATATAATATCTCTGCCACTAATGTTTGTTTGATTAATTGGTTTAATGATTGACTGATTGCCCTTCGTCACAATCGAACAACGGTGACAAAGTGAATGATGTCGATGAAACATAAGCCTGTCTCAAAAGGGGTAATCTCGAATAGGATATGTAACCAAACTAGGTATGACTTCCATTAAATTAAGTATACGTAATATTTATGTTGCCTTCTTTTAGGTAAGGTTAGTACTCAACTGTTAAGGCTAAGATTTATTTAACGGGCTCCCCTAAGAAGAACATGGTAGAATTGGTTAGCTTTGGAAGCCCCTAACTTCCCTTAATCGATTTGACTTATGCCCCCAAATTTCAATTATTTGAGAATAAATTAGCATTGGCAGATTGAGGATAAGTCGACATTAGTTGATGATAATTTTGAATTGATGATTTAGCCTTAGTGACAAATCTAAGTTGCTTTGACTATTAAGTTATAATGATTATAGTAAATTTTAGATCTTGCCAAATAGATTGAGGATCCCATGATATCATTCTAGATGATTTGTTATGAAAAATTAACAAGTGTTAATTTGGATTTGCTAATGATTTATATTGGTTGAATTTGAGGTTCTTAAATGATGAAATACTAATTTTATAATGCCAACCAAAGATTGGAATTCTAATGATACGTTTATATCTTCAAAGTAACTATATGATATTGGATTAGAAAGATATGATGTAAGGATATTGATAACCTTTTGAATGTTCATTGTTGGAAAACAATGTGTGATATTAAAATCTATCTTTGAGGTCACTTGGAGTAAAATCAAGTTTACTGATTAATTATGTTAAGTTCATTTGGAGACATGATGAACGGATATGGAAAATAGGTTATGATATACCACTTATATCAATGCCTAGTTGAATTTTAGGAAAGTGAGAAATGCTACGTGATAGATAAAAGGAAGTTGTTCCTAAATCAGGTTATAGGAAGATGGTAGCTAGATTTGATATTTGAGGCTGATACCATATTGATTTTGAAGATGACTAATTTAATGAATTAGATATTAAGTGAATGTTTGATTACTAGCTGAACCATATTTGAGGTTAAACCTTGCAATGGAATGCAAGGACAATGTCTAAATTATAAATTGAGGTCTATTTACGAATTTGAAGATAAGATTAAGAGACATTATTTTCTTACACCCTTTTTGAGGATAAGAGAAACGAGAACTATTCAGATAAGGGTCATTTATAAGATTTGATTTAAGCCCTACACCCTAGTTGATGATGTCATGATTTTATAGGAGTAATTATGATTGTGCTTGATATAATACAAGTTACGATCAAAACAAATTTCTGAGCTATAAGAGATCAATCTAATTGATCTGGGGAGATGGTTACCTAAGTGAACATTGGAGAATTCTATAGACTAAGAATTGACTTAAAAGAAATTTATTTTAGTCTTCCCCTAAGCTGCATTTGAGAATAATTGAGGTGAACCATATCTTGATTTATATTTTGATGCTTATTGTGATTTCTTATGATATGATTTACATGTTTGAGGTCTAAGGAATTAATGACTACCTTCTACTTGAGGATGGGAATGGTTAGACCCAGATTAATGTTAAAGGATTTCCAAATGGAAGGAAACTCTAACCCCTATTGATGACTAAGGACGTGCTTTAATTGAGATGTTGGACCTTGAAGATAAGGTGAGATTCCAGTATATTACTTGAGGTATTTGGAGATTAAATGATCTAATCAAGTACTGCTAACACGGACTGAAAATTGAAATTGACTTCTAAAATAAATGGCAAGTTTGTGCTTAACGTGTCAACAAAAATAACAATGCGGAAAATAAATGACACAAGGATTTTTGTTAACGAAGTGGAAACTCAGTTAAGAGAAAAACCAATCCGGAGCAGCCAAACCCAGGATATCCACTATTCAGAAGACAAAGCTAGATACAAGATAGTAACACTCACATATACCCGATGCAGTGGTCGTACCTTGCTCTCTAACGTGTAACCCAACACGAACGCTTCCCAACCAGGACTACTACCTGAAGGGGTCTTCAATGGAATCCTTCACCTTAGGGCCAACCCATAAGATAGAATTCAATTGTAGCGCAGCAACAACACACTTGCAATGGCTTCAGAGGAAACTAAATCAGCTCAACAATCTTCAAAGTAACTTCTTTGAGCACTTGTGGAATTCAATATTGAATTCTTGCAGTTCTCAATGCCCAGGGGCCTCTATTTATAGGCTAAGGTGCAGAATGGACGACTGCAGTGATATATGCGGGCGCCGCCCGGACGGTGGACATGGGCCGTCCGGACGGAAAACTGTGCGACAGATTTTTCCAAAAATTTTGGTGAGAAATCTTTCCTGTTTAAGAGCTGCGTCCGGACAGTCGCACGTCCACTGCAAGTAATTTCCTTATAAGGCTTCGCGCGTCTGGACCATGGGGGATGAGCGTCAGGACAGCTGATCTTCAACACGTAATTTCCATATCTGCTATGCGCGCTTCCGGACCATGATAGGGAGTCGTCCGGATGGTTGAAGTCGAATCGGCAATTTCCTTAACTGATGAACGCGCGTCCGGACCAAGGATGACTGTCGTCCGGATGGTGATATTTGAATTACGATTCTTGCCTTATGTATGAGCGCGTCCGGACGGGAATCCACGTCATCAGGACGGTTGAAGCAATCTTCCCTTAAATTGAACTTGGAAAGAATCTGAAGCCGATCGATCACTTAGAGGTGTCCGAACGGGCTGCTGAGACGTCCGAACGGATGCAAGCTGGAACAAAAGCTTCTCGATACAGCGGTGCGTCCGGAATGAAAGTCACGTAATCCGGACGGATGGAATAGTGGACAGATGGGCGTCCAAACAAGATGGTACGACTGTCCAGACGGCTGACATGGAACTAGAGATTTTTCTGACTTGTAGGTAGAATCTTTTGAAACTCTTCTGAATAGCGGAATCCCTTGTAAAACAGCATCTTTTACATACAAGTGATTTTGTCCAAACAGAATGAGGCCAATAATACTAACACGGACGAACAAAGTAGACGAGGTCTATGATAAGAGTAGACCTTTACGTTGAAGCAAAGAAATGGAAATGATGTAATGGTGAAAGTTAAATGTTGACCATATAGGTTATGAAATTGACTTCTAAATAAAAAGACAACTGTGTGCACTAGTGTACAACAAAAATAACAACTCGGAAAATAAAAGACACAAAGATTTTTGTTGACGAAGTGGAAACTCAATTAAGAGAAAAACCACTCCGGGGCAGCAAACCCAGGATATCCACTATTCAGAATACAAAGCTAGATACAAAGCAGTAACATTCACATACCCCTGATGCAGTAGTCGTACCTTGCTCTCTAATGTGTAACCCAACACGAATGCTTCCTAACCAGGTCTCCTACCTGAAGGGTTCTTCAATGGAATCCTTTGTCTTAGGGCCGTCCCCTAAGATAGACTTCAGTTGTAGCGCAGCAACAACACACTTGCAATGGCTTGAGAGACAGATCAGCTCCAATAATCTTACAAAATAACTCTCTAAGCTTTGAAGGAATTCAATACCGAATTCTTGCAGTTCTCAATGCCCAAGGGCCTCTATTTATAGGCTGAGGTTTCAAATGGGTGACTGCAGTAATATGTACGGACGCCGTCCGAACGATGAACCTGAGCCGTCCGGACAGACAACTGTGCGACCAGAATTTCTGAGATTTTCGCTGAAAATCATTCCTGTTTGAGAGCTGTGTCCGGACGGTGAGACACTGTCGTCCAGATGGTCGCATGTCCGCTACAAGTAATTTCAATAAAAAGCTTTAGCGCGTCTGGACAGTTGATCTTCAACACGAAATTTCCATATTTACTATGCGCGCTTCTGGACCATGAAAGGCAAGCGTCCGGACGGTTGAAGTCGAATCCGTAATTTCCATATCAGATGCATGCGCGTCCGGACGATGGCAGACTGGAGTGCGGACGGTTAAATTTGAATTGCGATTCTTGCCTTAAGGAGAAGCGCGTCCGGACGGCTGATAGGGAACCGAAATCTTCTGATTTGTAAGCAGTACAGAATTTTCTGACATCACTCTGAATAGTGGAATCCCTGATAAGAGCATCTATACATATAAGTTATTTTGTCAACCAGAATGTAGCCAATCAAAACCTAACAAACTCCCCCTTTGGCCATTCTGGGACAAAAATCACTTGACCAGTTTGGAAATACATTCCTGGTCCAAAAATAAAAATTACTCCCCCTTTTTCTCACAAAGGGACAAAGGGTAAACAGAGTAATAAAAGAAACAACTGTAATAAAAATTACTCCCCCTAACGGTTTCAAATGGACCCGGGAAACAGAGTAATATTAGTTCAACAGTTTTACAAAAGTAGCTAAATATAACACAAATGTCACAAAAGCAAACTGAAAAGATAGCTACAAAAAACAAATTACAACCAGAGAAACTCAATCATCCGCTGCCATGGGTGCATCCTCCTCATCATCACTACTGCTAGGATGATGGTACTTGAGGCACTCCTTGAGGTCGAGCTGACTCTGCTCTACCCGCTTGTTGATGGAATGCACCTCCTGTTGTATATAAGTGATGGACTGCTGCATGGTGCTCATGCCTCCCTGAATAGAAGCAAGGCCTCCATGATCTGTAAAAAATTGATCTCTGGCTCTGAAGGCGGGACTGTCTGAGAAGATGAAGCCATATCTGGAAAGTCAACTGGCATGGCAGCAGGAATGGGCACCTCATCATCGGAGTCATCTCTCCGCAGCTGTGAATTAGACTTCATCAAAGTTTGCTTGCTGATGGCCTGCTGAATCTTCATCTTCGGTTCTCCAATTATGTTAATGCCTGACTGAAGAATGATTTGAGTGAGCAGGCAGCCAAAAGGGAGACCGGTATTGCCCTCATCAAGGGCCTCCAACATGACGCTCATAATATGCTTGCACAGGCAGAAAGGCAAGCAGAGGTGGATGGAATAAACGAACTGAGCCTTCTTCAGAATCAGGTCACTGTGCCTGACAACTGGCCATAGGTTGTGCTGCACTATCTTGGCCAGTAAGTGATGAGCGGGAGACAGTGCGCCGATCCGGATGGTGGTAGCACGCTCTTCTCCCTGTGGAACTGCATGGAAGAACTCTTGGAGATCGTCCATAGAGGGAGGAAGCACCACCTCATTATAAGGACTGCCAGACAGATCAAGGACTGGAACGCCTATGAAGTGACTGATGATCTGGGGATCAACAGTGATGATGTGCCCATCAACAGTGGACTCCAGTACCATCCCACGATCATCATCCTACGCCACCTCCAAGTTGGCATAGAAGAGTCTGACCAGCCTGGTGAGAATAATGCAGGCACAGGTGTAGAGGTATCCCTAGTGGTAAGTCTGAATAGTCTCATAAATACTATCCAGCGAAGGCACCATAATGTCAGAGTGAACCACATTGTGCTACGCAATGACTGTGCGGTCCATGATTTTGGTCTGTAGGGCGCTCCTCTCTTCCTCTGTCCTCTCGTGGACCCTACGCTGGGAATTGACTGCAGACATGATTTTGCAAAAGGAGACCAACAGGATTTTGCCAAGAATAATCCAAAAATATACTTGTTAGGTCTCAACAAAAATTGGGCAGAATAACAGCAGTAAAAATAAAGACAAAGATTATCACAATTTAGTCCCAAAAATTACATCCCCAAAAATAGTCTCAACATAGCAGAAATATGCATCTCATACTCTTAAAAACATTCCTAAAATATATTAAATTTCTAACAGTTAAAAAAAAAACTGAAAAGAAAAAAATTAGAAAAATACCTGGAATGGGAAAGGAGAACACAACAAGACAAGAAGGAGCAAGCAAAAAAGCTAAAAAAAAAACTCACAAGAAGACAAAGAGAGATTCTAATGGTGGAGTAGAGAGATCATGCGGCAACCAGGTATTTATAGATTCTGTAGGGTCCTCGTCCGGACTGTGTATTAATGCCATCCGGACGCGCACTGCCTTGGAAATGAGCAGACTGGTCGTGCGCGTTCGGATGATATATCCTTACCGTCCGGCCGTTGGTTGCTGCGTGCGTCCGGATGTAACCTGATCCCTGTGCGAACGACTAAGCTTCGCCCGTTCGGACTCCAGAAGAAAATATCGTTCGGACAACGAAAATCCACCCGGTCGGACGCCAAGAGATACCGTCCAGATGCTTCACATTGAAAAATAGAAAAAATGAGGAAAATTTACAAAAATCAATTTTTCTCAAGTCAGTTTCAGAACACTCATGTATAATCCATTGATAACACAATCAGAAAGCATCTCAAAACTAAGCAGAGATATAAAAGAGAGTTGAGATTTTAATCAGCACATAAGCAATGAATAATTAAAGCACAAAATTCATATGATTTACTGTTTGATTCTTATGATGCTGCAATCTAGAGGGAATGCCAGAGTTTTTAGGTTCTAGGTTCAACTAGCATGTGGTCAATTTGGCCATCTTATCAAAGACCTCTTCTCTTATCCAAAATTTCTAGAAACACAAAGTCATAGAAGGAAAGATGTACCTTTTAGGGGAGTCGTGGATAGTGCACATTTTTCATCGCATGAGAAAAGAAGCTATCCTACTTTTGCATATACAGGAAAAACTTGGCAAATTATCGTTAGAGACTCTCAATTATATATAAGCAAAGTAAATTAATATTCAAGGAATTGAGATATCAGGAGAAAATACATGCAATTATTTGTTATGCCAAGAGAAAAAAAATCCTGCAAATTCTCCCCAATTTTTTTTTTTTATTATTAAAAAAAAATGCACTATGGAAAAACATCATATGCAAGGTAAGATCAAACCTGATGATACCAATATAGAAAGGCAGTCACTTGACCTGCTGTTTTTGTCTTCCCCACAAAGTTCCTGGAAACTTCTCTTAAGAGAAATAGGGGGCAAAACACAACTGGTTCCTAGATTGCATACAAGATATAAGCAATCAAACTTGATGCCGTAGGATTAGGAACCAAATCCTAGGCATGAACACCCGATCCTGCTAGGTGCGTCTATTCCCCCTCATGGGGTGACTGTCCTTCTTAACCCAAGAATGCCTTCCTGTAGGTGGTTCCTGGCAGGACTGCATCATCCACTTCATCATACTCTGCATCCAGATAAGTGGCTCACTGAGTTACTGCTCTTCTTTCACCTTCTGAAGCCTCCTAAATTGCTTGGATTTGTTCTTGGAATTGCCTATGTGATTGGCCGGTACAAATCGTTGCTGAGGCCGCTGAGGCTGGGATGCCTGGTATTGTGGTCCATGAGACCAAGGAGCTTGATATCTTGGTGCTAGATGGTATGGGGCCTGATACCATGGAGTTTGGAACTAGGCCGCAGGTCTAGTGCCATGATCAGCCTGTCGGGGCAATTCTTTCTTGGCCTTGGCTTTCTAAGCTTTTAGGAGAGAGCACTGAGGACGAACATGCCCACTTAGGCTGCAGTGATGGCATATGGGAGGTCTTCTAATGGAATTAGGCTTCTGAGTGCCTGGATCATCATCATCGACCTTGTCCTTCCCTTTATCTTCAACAGTGGGAGGAGGCTCTGGGACTGTAGGTTTCACAAATACAGTCTTTGAAGTAGAGGGAGCATAAGAAGAGGGAGCTACATACCCGAGACCAGTCTTGCCAGTTGGACTCTTCTGGATAGACAGCATACGAGTTAGCTTCTCATCAGTGACTCGTTCTAACTGGAGCTGAGTCTCTAGCAGCTTCACCTCGAGCTCTTGTATTATGGAGCAGCAATGAACTCTTCTCAGTCTGCAAACTGTTCAGATCATAGAGGTGCTGCTTGCGACCTTCCCTCAGCTTCTCATACTCTATATAGAGTGTCTTGTAGGCCTCCTTGAGCTCTTCCCCATTATCACTGTGCTCTGAATAGTAAGAGTCTTCTTCTTCAGCATGTGGGGCAACAAAGGCCAGGAATTTTTAAGACTCTGGAGCTTCTTCTTCTGACTCATCACTGAGAGTCACGTTCTATGCCTTCCCCTTGCCCTTCTTAAGATTCCCGCAATCGGCTCGGATATGCCCAAAACCTAAGCATTCAAAACATCTGGGCCCTCTGGGATCCTTCTTTTCTTCTTCCTCTGGTTCAGCTTTTCTGGGAGCTTTCTTCACTTTTTCAGAAAACTTCTTTTTGAATCGATCATCTCTCATAAGTCTTATGAAATTGTTGGCTAACATAGCCACAGCTTTTTCTTCCTCCTCAGAGTCATCTTCAGATTAAGCTTCTACCTTCTTCTTGGATGCTTTCAGGGCAATGGTCTTCAATTTCTTGACCGGGGGCAAGGACAGCTCATATGTTTGAGGAGATCCCACCGATTGTTCAATCGTCATCTTTTCTAGATCTTTGCTTTCTTCAATGGTGGTCACCTTGATTCTGAAACGCTCAGGCAAAGATATTAGAATTTTTCGGATGAGTTTTACATCCAAGATAGGTTTCCCAAGACTTACCATGGAGTTTCCCAGGTCACTAATCTTAGAGTAAAACTCCCCGAATGTCTCTTCTTCCAACATCTTAATTTCTTCAAATTTTGAAATCAACATTTGAAGTTTGGCAGATTTAACAAGCTTAGTGTCTTCATATGTTGTTTCCAAAATTTGCCATGCTTTTTTGGCTGATTCGCAGTTTGAAATTTTGGCGAATTTAGATGGAGAAAGTGCTTGGCACAAAGCATGGAGGGCAAGTATCGTAATTCAATTTCAAACATCCAGACGCCTGTCAGCATTGTCCGGACGAGCGTACATCATATATGGAAATTGCGTGCATCAAATCAACCGTCCGGACGGCCATTCCCCCGATCTGGACGCGCGAAGCCTTTATAAGGAAATTGCTTGCAGCGAAAGTGGGACCGTCAAGACGAGAGGGCATCACCGTTCGGACGCGGCTCAAAAACAGGAAAGAATTTTAGCGAAATTCTTGAGAAATCGATTGCATAGTTGTTTGTCTGGACGTCCCTTGACTACAGTCCGGATGGAGCCTATGTTTTATCAAGCCAGACACTCATTTGAACCCTGAGCCTATAAATAGAGGTCCCTAGGCTTGAGAACAACAAGAATTCGGTATTGAATTCCATTAGTGCTTAGAGAGCTATATTGTGAGATCATTAAGCTGAGTTGATCTCTCTAAAGTCGTTACTGTGTCTGCTGTTGTTGCGGTTAATCTGAAGTCTATCTTAGGGGTTGGTCCTAAGGTAAAGGATTTCATTGAAGACCCCTTTAGGTTGGAGACCTGGTTGGGAGGCGTTCGTGTTAGGTTACACGTTAGAGTTCAAGGTACGACCACTGCATCAAGGGTATGTGAGTGATACTACTTTGTAATTAGTCTTGTCTTCTAAATAGTGGATATCCTGGGTTTAGCTGCCCTGGAGTGGTTTTTCTCATATTGAGTTTCCACTTCGTTAACAAAAATTCTTGTGTCAATTATCTTCCGCATTGTTGATATTTTGTTCACACTTTGTGCACACACACACTTACTTTGTTCTTAGAAGTTGTTTCATTTTTTCATTTGGTATCAGAGCTTGGTACACTCTAAGAAGATTAATTTCTTGAGTGTTATTCTTTGACTTCTATCATGTCTGATTTGAGTATTGTTAAAGTTGCTTCTATTTCTCATGCTATGTCTACTCATAGAACTATGTTCATTAAGCCTAGCATGTCTCATAATCATACTCTGTCTACTTGTGGGGATAAGGGGCCAATCATTCTATACCTACATGTCATCACTGTGGTGTTATTGGTCATATTTGCCCAAATTGTTTCCAAATTCGTTCTCAAAAACCTTGGAATAAAACTCATACCCCTAGAAAAGATGAACCAGGCTTTGAAGAACAAGTCAAAAAATTAAGAGATCAAGTGAAGCTCATTGGTGAGAAGTTAGCATACCTCACCCCTAATGAACAAAGATTTGTCTTGGTAAACAATCATAAGAAAGCCTCCAAACAAGTCTGAAAGGAAGATAATCTGTGTTTAATTGCTTATACTGCATTAAAAATTCTTGATACTTGTTTGTGGTATTTGGATAGTGGCTGTTCTAAACATATGATGGGTGATAAGACTCTTCTGAAAGAAGTTCATATGGGCAAAGGAGGAAGGATCACCTATGGAAATGGGAGCCAATCCAAGGTTATTGGAAAGGGAATCATTGACATTCCAGGTCTTGGGACATCTCAAGAAGCCCTGTATGTAAAGGGGCTCAAGGCAAATCTTCTCAGCATCAACCAATTTTGTGACATTGATTTGGTGCTGCAATTCGCCAAAAGGGAATGTAATATTTTTGATAGCAGTGGCAAGTGGCTTATGGGGGGAGAAAGAACTACTGACAATTGCTATGGTCTTCCTGGCCTCACCGCAGACCCTCAAATTTTCTGCAATAAGGCAACCATAGATAACAGTGAACTGTGGCATCAAAGATTGGGGCATCTAAATTTCACAGACATGTTGAAGATTGCTAACAAAGATTTTGTCAATGTCCTGCCCAAAATGGAGAAGGCTGGAAAAGGAATCCGTGGTTCTTGCCAACTTGGGAAACAGACTCGAGCGGCTCATAAAAAGACATCAGGTATTCATACTTCCAGAAATTTAGAATTACTGCATATGGATCTTATGGGTCCGGCTAGAACTGCTAGTCTATGTGGGAGAAGGTATATACTGGTAATTGTGGATAATTTCTCTCGATATACATGGGTTATTCCTCTTCGAGAAAAATCTGATGCTTTTGATGTAGCTCAACATATATTCAAGAAGATTCAGGTTGAGCAAAATCGCCAGATTATGAGAATCCATAGTGATCATGGAAGAGAATTCAAAAATTCCAAGTTTGAAGAATTCTGCCTATCATATGGGATCAAGCAGGTATTTTCTTCTCCTATGACTCCTCAGCAGAATGGAGTTGTAGAACGAAAGAACAGGGTAATTTAGGAGATGGCTCATGTGATGATCCACTCAAAGAATCTCGCTGAACACTTTTGGGGAGAAGCAGTTAATGCTGCATGTGATATTATCAATGATGAGTGCCAAATATTGTGTATTTGGACCCCTTGATTTGCTCTAGTTAGACCTTTAGCCATGTTATTTTCTAATGTTTTGGTTAGTTTTTGTGTTTTGTGTTTTCTGTTTCTGTAGGACAATAAGAGAGGAATGGCAAATTTCATAAGGAAATGACTGGAAATTCGGAGAGACTGAAAAGTCGATCGATCGAAGTTAGAATTCGATCGATCGAAACTTTGCCTGAAGTCGATCGATCGAAATAAAAGTCGATCCATCGAAATTTCCCAGAAACTGCTTTTGCAAAGCGCGCCAGAACGCCCAATCAGAAGCCAAAAAGCAGTCCTCCCTCTGATATTCGCTGCAGAACACGCTGGTTTCGTGTTTTTGGTTGTCTCTAGCAGCAGAGGAACCCTAGAGGAGGGTAGAGGAGTCATTTCTAGCCCTAGCTTTCTTCTATAAAAGCCATAGCCATGCCTCCTTGTTGGGAGAGGAAGAATAGAGTAGTGTAGAGTAGAAAATCAGTAGATAGGTTTAATTTCGTGCATCTTGTAGTGTATTTCAGTAGTTTTATTTTCAGATACTTTCTCTTTGTAAATCTTTTCTTTCATTTCCATGGTTGTTCATCATTTTCTTGTGGTGTTCTTAGTCATGGAAGGCTAGTAACCTCAACTAGGGTTGAGGATGAAACCTTTCCATTGATGACACTCACAATCTTGGTGTACCACTTGCACATTTAATGATATATCATATTAGTTGTTCAAGTTCCATTCATTTAAAGCTTTATCTTTTGCAATGAATGTGGTTAGTGGTGGAAAGAGGACATTTTATGTGTTTCAACCGATGAATACATTGTTTTATCGGTTTGAATGATGATATCCATTGTGATTGAATGATACATTGGATATTTTGATTTCAATTGGTACTCTTTGTGATTTGTCTATGTGTTGGATTCATTTAATGGTTCTCGGGTTTATGGTTAAGAAACTTGAATGACACCCTAAGCTTAATGTTCTTTGGGTGTTCAAGTGGAAACCAAGAGTGTGAGTTGTAGGATTTGGTTTGGTGGATTCCTTATCCTTAGTTCCTTTTAATTTGCATATTTCATTCCATCTCTTTTATTTAGTCTTTTGTTCTTGAATCAATTCTCAAACCTTTGGAACTAGGTTAAAATGAGGTTGATTAAACAAGACACCAATATTTGACCATTTCCCTGTGGATACGATCTCGCACTTGCACATACACTATATTGCAAACGATTCGTGCGCTTGCGAGTATTAAAATTCGCACATCAATCAACAGAGTCTAGCTAAAGCCTAAAACAAACAAGACTCGCTATGGGATTTGGCCAGGTAAAAAGCCCACGGTAAAGTATTTCAGAACTTTTGGAAGTAAATGTTATATTCTTTGTGATAGGGAGAATCTTGGAAAATTTGATCCCAAAAGTGAAGAAGGTATATTCTTGGGGTATTCCACAAACTGTCTTGCTTATAGGGTCTTCAATAAAAGAACAGAGACTGTGATGGAATCTATAAATGTTGTTATTGATGATGAAGAAGTTGAGAGACCAAGCAGTGGGGACGAAATTCAGCTCGCTTCAGTTGATCTGCCAGTAACTTCAACTAATATTACCAAGGCTTCTCCAAGTATATCTCTAGCTGAATCCCCTTCTACTCCCACAACTTCGGATACCATTGCCAGTGCTTCCGAAGATGAGGATACTCCTGCAAATCCTCCTAAGGGGTCATGGGTGAAGGTCAATCATCCTCCTCAGCAGCTTCTTGGGACTATTGATGAAAGGCGTAGGCTAAGAAATAGAGTCATCCAGCCTACCAGTGAAGTAGCTAATCAAGTCTCCAACAGTTGCTACCATGCTCAAACAGAGCCCAAGAAAGTTGACGAAGCCCTTCAAGATGAAAGTTGGGTGTCTGCCATGCATGAAGAGCTCCATCAATTCACCAGAAATGATGTTTGGACTTTGGTTCCTCGTCCTGCAAAACAGAATATCATTGGTACCAAGTGGATTTTCAAGAACAAAACGGATGAGCATGGTACTGTGGTCCAGAATAAAGCCCGTCTTGTTACCCAAGGATATACTCAGATAAAGGGAGTTGACTTTGATGTAACTTTTGCCCCGGTTGCAAGGTTAGAATCCATCAAAATTCTTCTCTACATTGCTTGGCATCTTGGGTTCAAGTTGTATCAGATGGATGTAAAGAGTGCATTTCTGAACGGTATTCTTCAAGAAGAGGTGTATGTAGAAAAGCCAAAAGGATTTCAAGATCCTCATCATCCCCATCATGTGTACAAGCTGAAAAGGGATCTATAAGGGCTTAAGCAGGCTCCTCGAGCATGGTACGAGCGTCTCACCACATATCTCTTGACTAAAGGATTTACAAGGGGACAGGCTGATCGGACCTTGTTTATTAGAAATCAAGGTACTCAAAAACTCATTGCTCAAATCTATGTTGATGACATTATCTTTGGAGCTACATTAGACTCTCTTGCCCATGAGTTTGCTGAGGAGTAAAGCAAGAATTTGAGATGAGCATGATTGGTTAAACGATTCTTGGCCTTCAAGTCAAACAAACTGCTGAAGGCATTTTCATCTCCCAATCCAAGTATGCCAAGGATCTGGTTAAACGGTTCGGCCTAGATGAGAAGAGTCATGCCCGAACTCCCATGAGCACCAGTGTCAAGATTAGTAGTGTTCTTGTAGGAAAGCTAGTTGATCCATCTCTATACGGGAGTATGATAGGGAGTCTCTTATATCTTACAGCCAATTGGCCAGACATCGCCTTCAGTGTGGGAGTTTGTGCTCGCTTTCAAGTAAATCCTAAGGAATCTCACCTCACTACAGTCAAATATATCATCAAGTATGTGAATGATACACTTCCTTATAGCATATAGTATTCCAGAGATACAAATCTTGTTGTTGCGGGATACTCTGATGCAGACTGGACTGGAAATGCTGATGATAGAAAGAGCACCTCAGAAGGATGCTTCTATGTGGGAAACAATCTTGCAGCCTGGATGAGTAAGAAACAAGCCTCTATATCTCTCTCCACTGTTGAGGCTGAATATATTACTGCAAGAAGTTGTTGTACCCAATTACTGTGGATGAAGACTCTGCTCGGGGACTATGGATTCTTTCAAGATACCATGGTTATCAACTGTGATAATACTAGCGCTATAAACATCTCCAAGAATCCTGTTCTGCACTCTCGGACCAAGCACGTCGACATTAGACATCACATCTTGCGTGATCTTGTGGAATCCGAGGTAGTATCTCTCTCTTTCATCTCCACTGAAAACCAATTGGCTGACATTTTTACCAAACCTCTAGATGGTAGCAGGTTTGAGTCTCTTCGAAAAGCCATTGGTGTTTGTGACATGTCCTAGAGATGCTTTTCCATGCTAGGATAAGACTTTTGTTGTTGTGGTTCTTAAGTCTTGTCTTCTACTAGCATGATGTTTTTTTTATCATTTAAAATAAAATAAAAAAATAAAAATTTGGGGAGTTTTGTAGTAGGGCAGCTCTTCCAAAGGTTTGTCAACTATTTCATGTATCATTTATGGTTTATTAGTTCATTGTGCTTTGATGAATTATTCTTACATATGGTTGAGAACATAAGTCTGACATATGCAAAGTTTTTCATGCTCACTTTTTAAGATTGATAGTTGTTTTTCTCTTGTGATGATCCCGTGCACTATCCTAGGCTCCCCAAAGGTGTTTATTTTACTCTCTAAACTTTTGCTTTTGGATACTTCAAATATGAGAGAGGTTTTTGACTAGATGGTCAAATTGACCAGATGCTAGTTGAACCTAGAACCTAAATTCTGGCATTTTCTCTAGGTTGCAGCATCAAAAGAATCAAGCAGTTACTCTTGTGAATTCTGCGCTATATATGTATATTTTCTGGTTATGTTCTAAAATATGCCTTGTCCTTCATGGTGTAAGTAAAATATTTACCTTGTCCTTCATGGTACAAGTAAAACAATTGGATGCTGCATCTTAGGGGGAGTGTATCAGATGAGGGTAGCTAGGCCCTAGTAATTAATAAGGTTTGACTTTTGACTAATCTCTCACTGATTTTCTCTCTTGGCTGGAAGATCTGGTTGCTTTGTGCAGTATCAGTGAAACTCATACCTTTTTGAAAAAGCCTTCACACACACACACATTGCATGAGTTGAGCAAGCTATTCTCATTCTTATGTTTGCAGGGATATCTTTGCTTATCTTATACTTGTCCATCGACTATATGTTTCCATAATTCTGACTTGTTCTTTGACTGATTTGTCAGACTGGGATACATAAGTGTTCTACTGTACTGGTGAAGGATCTAACCATGATATTCTTCTTTCCTCTTTTCAGCTTCATGTTGTTTTTCAGTTCTTATTTACTTCAGACATGTGGACTTTATTACTCTGTTTACCCTGGTCCTTCTGAGACCTTTAGGGGGAGTAATTTTTATTTGTTTTCTTATTACTCTGTTTTACTGTTTGTCCTTTTGTGACCAAAAGGGGGAGTAATTTTTATTTGGGCAGGGATTGTATTTTTAACTGGTCAAGTGATTTTTCTCCCAGAATGGCCAAATGGGGAGTTTGTTAGTTTGTAATTGGCCACATTCTGTTTGACGAAATCACTTCTTTGGAAAGATGCTATTTAACAGGGATTCTGCTATTTAGAAGTGCTTCTAGAAGATTCTGCACAATTTGCAAGGTAGAAAATTAGGTTCCCTACCAACCGTCTGGACGACGTGTCATACAGTCCGGACGCCCATATGTCCAAAGCACCAACCATCCGGATGACGAGTCATACAGTCCAGAAGCTCATCTATCTAAAGCATCATCCGTCTGGAAGACGAGAACTTCCCGTCCAGACCTTCCCTTGTGTCGAGAAGTTTCGAACGGCTCCAGCTTGCATCCGTCCGGACGTTTTAGCAGCACATCCGGACGACTCTCAATGTTCGACCAAGATTCAGGATTTCTTTCCAAAACACAGATATGGGAAGATCACTGCAACCGTCCAGACGACATGGATTCCCGTCCGGACGGGCTCATCCATAAGGCAAGTATTGTAATTCAATTTTGAGACGTCCGGACCCCTATCAGTATAGTCCGGACGAGCGTACATCAGATATGGAAATTCCGTGTATCAAATCAAGCGTCCGGATGACCATTCCCACGGTTCGGACACGTGAAGAGTACATAAGGAAATTGCTTGCAGCGGAAGTGCGACCGTCCTGACGACAGAGCATCACTGTCCGGACATGGCTAAAAAACAGGAAAGAATTTCAGAGAAATTCTTGGGAAATCGATCGTACAATTGTCCGTCCGGAAAACCCTTTGTTAGTTTTTGTGTTGGTTGCATTCTGTTGAAAAAAATCACTTCTATGTAATGTTGTTGCTTTCACAGGGATGCTGTTTTATTCAGAGTATACACTTCAGTTATCAGCTTCAAGAAGACTCTATGTAGAATTCAAATCAGTCAGTTCCCTTGCATCTGTCCGGACGACGTGGTATTTCGTCTGGACGCTCTTCAGATAGCAACATCGGTACGGACGATGAAAACTTTCCGTCCGGACACCCATCAGTGTCTAGAAGCTTCAAACAGTTCAAAGGCTGCATCCGTTCAGACGTAATGGCAAATCGTCCGAACGCTCTTCAAAGTTCGAGAAGATCCCAGTGTTCCAGTGAATCCGTCTGGACGACGTGGCTATACTATCCGGACGCCATTCAGTGTTTGACAAGCATTAGGGTTTTTGCCTCAAGACACAGTTATGGGAAGACGGTTGCAACCGTTCGGACGATGTGTGATCCCATCCAGACGATGTCCACAATAAGGCAAGTCGTGCATACCAAGTTCAACCTTCCGGAAATCAGCCTTCAGGGTTCGGACGCTCAAAGCCTTATTATAGAAATTGCGTGCATCAGAAGTGGAACCATCCGGATGCTAGGGCAATACCGTCCCGACACCATCCGGTATTTTGGTCATAATTGTTTACTCAAATATCGTATTGGGACAAAATTGGTGTTGTTCGAAAGCTAACAAAAAATGTTGTAAATTAATGGTCCAGACAGCCAATAGAATCATCTGAAAGGGCCCCTGTCCGGACGCCCTAGGCTACCGCCCGGACGCTCATGCCAAAGACTCCATTTTTTACTCGAATTAAGGCTTCTAAAGCCTATAAATAAGGGATTCTAGGCATGCATTCGACACAGAATTTGGTCGTGAATTCCTTATAGCTTAGAGAGGATGTTTAGGGAGATATTGAAGATCTGCTAGCTCTCTAGCTTTTGCTAGTGTGTGATTTGATCAGCTGTGAATTTTATCTTAGGGTTTGGCTCTAAGGTAAAGGATTTCATTGAAGGCCCCTTCAGGTAGGAGACCTAGTTGGGAGGCGTTCGTATTGGGTTACAGGTAAGAGTTCAAGGTACGACCACTACATCAGGGGTATGTGAGTGCTACTACGTTGTAACTAGCTTTGTCTTCTAAATAGTGGATATCCTGGGTTTAGCTGCCCCGAAGTGGTTTTTCTCTTAATTAAGTTTCCACTTCGCCAACAAAATATTTGTCTCCTTTAATTCCGCATTTAATATTTCATTTCACACTGTTCACACACAGTTGTTAAAATTAGAAGTCTCTTTATTTTTCATTTGGTATCAGAGCAGGTACACTCTGTTAAGGATTTATTTCCTGAGTGTGATTCTTATCTCTTTGTGACTTCTATTTTTTTATTGCACTTTTTATCATGAATTCTTCTCAGTTATCTAATGAGGATTCTGATATTAAGCTCTTTAAGGTTTTTAATAAATTAAAGATTGCTCAACATTCTAAAGTTTCTCATAAAGAGCTCAAAAAGGTGAAGCAAGAAAAAGAGTCATTGATTGTTCAATTATCTGAATCACATGCTTTGCTTGACTCTTTGAAATCTGAGAATACCATGCCATTTGACATTATTGATACACTTGAGAATAAATTAAAAGAATCTGAAGATCTCTTGAAAAAATTCTCACGTGATAATTTGAAAAGCATGCTTTGTATTCATTAAGATATTTCTAACAAGCCTACTTTAATTGTTCATGATATGAGTACTTCTACTTCACATGCTTCTGATCTGAATTAGATATTATGCCTGGTAGTAGATACAACTTGTTTAGAAAATTCTTGCTTAAATAATCACGTGATGCCAAAGTTCGAGGAATCAGGAACACGAGGTAAGTTTCTTCCTACTTGTCATAATTATGCGAAAACTTGGTCATATTAGGCCAAATTGTTATTTGTTGTAATCCCACAGGCCTTGGATTAAGCCAGATGCTCTGAGGAAAAGTGAAGTTGAAGATTCTTCCTTATCAAAATATGTCTCTCCGCATAGGAGACATATAAAAGGTAAAGGCAATGTTATTTGTAAGAATGCTAACTATAGTTCTGCAGAGAATGTCAATAAGCATTCAAACAAAAGAAGCTTCCCCACCTGTCATCACTGCGGCATCACCGGTCACATCCGATCCAAATGTCCAAATCTCCAGGCTCTGAAGTCGAAGGTTCAAAGGGAGCTGCCAACAAGAGCTACATTAGGCACTCTACCTCCTACGGCTCTTCAGGCTCCACAGCATCAGCAAAAGTTCGTTCCTGCCAATCAGAGTGGCAAACCGAAGAAGAACAAATTAAGGCACTACAAGAGAAAGCCAGAGAAGCCCAATAGTAGCCATGGCTATGAAGGATTACTGAGCCTAACACAAGGTATGCTAAGGAGTATGGCCAACATGGACATGACCCGCAAACCATCTCCACAGGTCAAGCAGGTATGTGTCAAGAATGATAAGACCATTCACCCCTTGAGGGGGAGTGTTCTCACCAAGTAAAGGTGAAGTCTCACCATGCCTAGGATTTTGGTTCCTAAATCCTAGTGCATGTCAAGTATGTTTGCATTGCATCGTTTAACATGTCATATCTTATTCATGCCTTGCATTCTGTTTAAGGAACCAGTTATTTTATCCCTCATATTTTCTCTTGTTATCTTGAGAAACATCTGTAGATATTTTTTTTGGGGATGATAGTTAAACCATGTCGAGCGGCTGCTTCTCTGTCTTGGTATTTCTAAACCTCCCTCCCTGAGGATAGGTTTGATTTTACCTTACATGCTGGGACTAGATATCATTTCCTTTTCCATAAGGATGTCTTTGTTGTTTTTTTGTTTATTGGTTTTCAAAAAAAAAAAATTGGTGATAAGAAGCGGAATTTTATTTTTTCTCTTAATAGCTTTTCAGATATTGCATGTGTTTTTGCCTGATATCTCAGTTCATTGTGCATTGATTAAATATGCTTATATATGATTGAGAGTTTATGCATGATATATGCTAAGTTTTCCTGTTGCATCTTAATGATAGATAATTACTTTCCTCATGCAATGAAAATGTGCATTATCCAAGGCTCCCCTAAGGTACATCATTTTCCTCTCTAACTTCTTGCTTCTGGAAATTCTAATGAGAGAGATGTTTTTGATAAGATGGTCAAATTGACCACATGCTAGTTGAACCTAGAGCCTAAAAATTCTAGCATTCTCTCTAGGTTGCAGCTCCAACTTGAATCAAGCAGTAACTCTTCAGTTTTCTATGCTATATGCTTATATTCACTGCTTCTGTGCTGAAATAAGCCTTGTCCTTCATGGTGCAAGTAAAGTTTTACTTTGTCCTTCATGGTACAAGTAAAACAATTATGTGCTGCATCTTAGGGGGAGCGTATAAGATGAGGGTGGCTAGGCCCTAGTAATTAATAAGGTTTGACTTTTGACTGATCTTTCGTTGATTTTTTCTCTTGTCTAGTAAATCTAGTTGCTTTTTGTCATATCAGTTAAATTCATACCTTTTGGGAAAAGTCTTCACACACACACACACGCATTGCATGAGTTGAGTAATCTATTTAAAATTTCTATTTGCAGGAAAATTTGTGCTGATTGAATAACTAACGCTCATTTATATCTTTGCATATTTTTGCAATGCTATTTGACTATTTTATCAGTTGATTATACATGCGTGTTATGAAGCTAACTTTAGGGAAAAATATTTTTCTGCAAATTTTTCTCATATTTCAGATTTTCAATGTGAAGCGTTCAGACGGACCTATTCTTACCTCCGGACGACCGCAGTCTTGCTGTATGCTGTCCTAGCAGTAGCCATTTGGATGGTTAAGTTCGGAAGGGATCTCTACAGGTTTAAGACTTGCGTCTCTCTCTCTCTGCCATACACACATCTTTGCATTTTTATTGATTTATCAGGGCATGTGTGTTTTTCGGTGGCTTTGTCTTGTAGTACCTTGATTTGTTCTTCTTTGATTTACCACTCTGATTGGTAGGAACAAGCTGCTGCTGATGCCGTGAAGCTGGATGTATCGTCGGAGGTAGAGTGCCTGATGTAGCTCTTGCTGGCAGCTCCCTCTGAACCTTCGACTTCTGAGCCTCGAAATGTGGACATTTGGGTCGGATGTTGATGAGTGCCAAAAAGTGTATATTTGGACCCCTTAATTTACATTAGTTAGACCTTTGGTTTTGTTATGTTCTAATACTTTTGGTTAGTTTTGGTGTTCTAATATTTTTGCAGGTGATTGATAAAAAATGATGATATTTTGGTGGAGTTGCAAATAAATTGGACAAGTGGGGCATTTTGTAAATGAAGTGAGAAAAAGAAAAAGTAAAAGAATATAGATATATATATAAAAGACAAAAGAGGGACATGTGACCCACCATGGAGACTTCTTGCATGTCTATAGATATATATATAAAAGACAACAACACTTGCAGGACAGCAGCAGCAGCTGCAGCACTTGGACACGCCTGGCAGCACCTTGACCAACTGCTAGACAGCACTACACCCAACGCCTACAGCACCTCCACGGCAGACAGCAACCTGCAGCACTCTGCAGCACCAGTAGCTCCTATGGACAGCAGTAGTGCACGCTGGCAGGAGCACCCTTTCTCCATGCTTGTCTCTCCCAAGCTGCTGGACAGCAGCAACTTCAAGGGCTAGGAGTGAAAATAAAAAGGATCGAGAGAGTAAGGAAGAAAAAAAAAAGGAAGGAGAAAAAAAACGGCAAAGGAGAAGTGGGACGAAGAGAAGTGTGAGAGCAGGGGCGTAGCCTCTGCTTCCCTCCTTCTTGGACTATATTTTCTTGCAGCATATTTCTTTTCTTTTGTAAGTGTTTGATTTTTATGTTTTTAATTTAATGTTTTAGGTTTTATTTATTTTATCATGTGTAGTTAAACTTTCGTCTAGGGTTTGAGGATGAAACCTCACCATTGAAGAGAAACAGAGTTTCCTTATTCTTTCTCTCATCACTACTCTCTTTACATTTATGTGTTTTACTTTTATGTATTTATTTTTAGAAAAAAAAAATCAAGATCTTTTAAATTAAGTTATATTTAATCTAAAAAAGCTTGATAAAAACACTTTCGCAGTCCTTGAGGTTCGGCACCCTCTCTATAGCTTATCTTGCAAGGATTCATCCTATTGCGAATGGTTTATTTATTATTGATATTTTTGTACACAAAACGACCACATCATGTCTCTCTCTCTCTCTCTCTCTCTCTCTCTCTATATATATATATATATATATATACATATCCTGTTTAGATTTATGTTCAAACATTATGTCACCGTGTCTCGGTATTTGAACATAAATCAAAGCGATCCTTATGACTAATCTAATGACTTTCATAAGTATCAAATATAATATGTGTACCTCTCTCTATCTATATATATATATATATGTGTGTGTGTGTGTGTGTGTGTGTGTGTGTGTGTGTATGGTTAGGACTCATATTTAAACATCATGTTACCAAGAGCACTATGTTGTATTTCAGTGTTTATATATGAATCAATCTAGTTGCTAACCCCTATGGGATAATATATATTCTTGTTATATATATAGATATTCTGTTAGGGTTCATGTTTAAGTATTATGTTACCATGTTTTGGTACCTAAACATGAATCATTGTAGTACTTATATTCTTGTTATATATATATTTATGTTAGGGTTCATGTTTAAGTGTTATGTCACCACGTTTCAATGCTTAAACATGAATCGTGGTAGCATTTATATTCTCATATTATTCTCTTGTTTTATACTTACAATTCTTGTGGATAATCACAATTGCTCTAAAATACTTATTAAGTGCTTTGACTTAAAGACTTGTGTTTAAACACTATGTCACCGTGTTTTGGTGTTTGAAAATAAAGCTTAAACGTCAAAAGACTTATAAGTAATCACCTTTTAATATTGATGACTAAAAACGGAATAAATGGATCTAAAAATAAACATATTTAATATTGGAAAAAGAACTGATGAATATATTGTCTTCTTTGTATATATTTGTTTATTACAAAAAATGAGCTAAGAAACTATACAAAGGAGAATAAGTACGGATGTACTTACTGAGGATGAATCTATTTTTCATTAGGATTGTAGTATATCTATTTATTGCTTGGATAATTGTTCATGAATTTCATGTTGTGTTCAAATAATAAAATGGTTGAGAAGATAGCTATCAACAAAACTGGTTAGTAGTGTTAGTTTTTGTGTTGGCTGCATTCTGTTGGACAAAATCATTTCTATGTAATGTTGCTGCTTTCACAGGGATGCTGCTTTATTCAGAGTCTACTCTTCGGCTATGTTCTTCAAGAAGATTCTGTGAAGTTTTCAAGGAAGTTTATTTCGGTTCCCTATCAGCAGTCCGGAAGACGTGGTATTCCGTCCAGACACTCATCAGTCAGCAACATCCATCCGGACGACGAGAACTTTCCGTCTGGACGCCCATCAGTGTCTAGAGGCTTCGAACAATTCAAGGTTGCATCCGTCCAGACGTAATGGCAAATTGTCCGCACGCTCTTTAGAGTTCGAGAAGATCCCAGTTGAAAAATGAAATTGACTTCTAAATAAATGGCAAGTGTGTGCACAAAGTGTCAACAGAAATAAGCACAGCGGAAAGTAAATGACACAGAGATTTTTGTTGACGAAGTGGAAACTCAATCAAGAGAAAAACCACTCCGGGGCAGCCAAACCCAGGAATTCCACTATTCAGAAGATAAAGCTAGATACAAGATAGTAACACTCACATATACCCAATGTAGTGGTCATACCTTGCTCTCTGACGTGTAAACCAACACGAACGCTTCCCAACCAGGTCTCCTACCTGAAGGGGTCTTCAATGGAATCCTTTACCTTAGGGCCAACCCCTAAGATAGACTTCAGATGTAGCGCAGGAACAATACACTTGCAATGGCTTCATAGGAAAAATCACGTCTCTGAGCTGTTGTGGAATTCAATACCGAATTCTTGCAGTTCTCATTGCCCAGGGGCCTCTATTTATAGGCTGGGGGCTCAAATGAGCATCAGGCAAAATAGAGCTGGGCGCTGTCAAGACGGTGGTCATGGCCGTTCGGACGGACAACTATGCGACAGGATTTTCCGAAAATTTCGCTGAGAAATCTTTCCTATTTAAGAGCCGCGTTCGGATGGTCGCACGAGTAATTTCCTTATAAGGCTTCGCGCGTCCGGACCATGGGGGATGAGCTTCCGAATAGCTGAACTTCAACAAGCAATTTCCATATCTGCTATGCGCGCGTCCGGACCATGATAGACAGTCGTCTGGACGGTTGAAGTTGAATTGGCAATTTCCATATTAGTTGCATGCACGTCCAGACCAAGGCTGGTTGATGTCCGAACGATGATATTTGAATTGCTATTCTTGCCTTAAGGAGACGTGCGTCCGTACGGGATACTACATCGTCCGGACGGTTGATCGATCTTTCCTTTATCGAAACTTGGAAAGAATTTGAGACTGGTCGAGTACTGAGAGGCGTCCGGACTGGTTGCTGAGACGTCCGGACGGATGCAAGCTGGATAGAAACTTCTCGACACATTGGAGGGTCCGGACGGAAGTGCATGTCGTCCAGACGGATGATGCTTGGTCTGATTGGCGTCCGGACGGTATGGCACGTCGTCCGGACGGATGGAACAGTGGTCAGATGTGCGTCCGGACGGGATGGCTCGATCGTCCGGACGATTGACAGGGAACCGAAATCTTCGTAGTGCAAAGTCTTCTGAGAGTTCTCTGAATAGTGGAATCCCTGTTTACAGCATCTTTACACACACAAGGGATTTTGTCCAGAATGAGGCCAAAATATTAACAAACTCCCCCTTTGGCCATTCTGAGACAAAAGTCACTTGACCGGTTTGGAAATACATTCCCGGTCCAAACATAAAAATTACTCCCCCTTTTTTTCACAAAGGGAAAAAGGGTAAAATAGTGTAATAAAAACCAACTGTAATAAAAATTACTCCCCCTAACGGTCTCAGAAGGACCTGGGAAACAGAGTAATATAAGTCAAAAAGTTTAACATAAGTTAGAAGTCTTAAATAAAAAGACAACAAAAACAAAACAAGAGGGAATCAAAATCAAGCACCCTCAGGCAGGGGTACAGTCCTATCTGCATCATCCTCATCGTCACTACTGCTAGGATGATGAAACTTCAGGCACTCCTGAAGGTCCAGCTGGTTTTGCTCTACACGCAGGTTGATGGAGTGTATCTCCTGCTGCATGGAGGACATAGTCACCTGCATACTGCTCATCCCCCCCTGAATGGCAGCAAGGGCCTCCATGATCTGTGAATAGTTGACCTCCGGCTCAAATGGCAGGACGGTCTGGGAGGAAGAAGCCATATCTAGAAAACCAACAGGCTTGGTAGCAGCTATGGGCACCTCATCATTGGAGTCATCCCTCCACAGCTGTGCATTGGACTTCATCAATGTCTGCTTGCTGATGGGCTGCTGGATCTTCATCTTTGGTTCGCCAGTGACATTGACTCCAGACTGAAGGATAATCTAAGTGAGCAAGCATCCAAATGGGAGATTGGCATTTCCCTCATCACGGGCCTCCAACATAACATCCAAAATATGCTTGCACAGACAAAAAAGCAAGGGAAGGTGAACTGCATAAACAAAGTGGGCTCGTTTTAGGATCAGATCACTGTGCCGAGCAACAGGCCAGATGTTCTGCTGAATGATCTTGGCCAGCATGCGGTGAAAGTAAAATAAGGCATCAATCCTGATGGAGGTAGAACGCTCCTCGCCTTGGGGAATGGCATGGAAGAATTCCCTGAGGTCATCCAGGGAAGAAGGAAGCACCACCTCATTGTATGGGCTGGCAGAAATCTCGAGCACTAGGACTCGGATGATATGACTGATGACCTGAGGATCAACAGTGATGATATGGCCTACAACGGTGGACTGAAGCACCAATCCACGATCATTGTTCTGCACCACTTCCAGGTTGGCGTAAAAAAGTTTTACCAGTCTGGTGTACACCACATACGCACAGCTGTGTAGATATCCCCAATTGTACGTCTGGATAATGGCATGAATGCTGTCCAGCGGTGGCACCATAATATCAGATCGGATGACGTTCCGCTCAGCAATGACTGTGCGGTCCATAATCTTGGCCTGGATTGCAGTCCTATCTTCCACAGTCCTCTGACGGACCCTGCACGGTGGACTGCCTGCAGACATGATCCTGCATAGAAAACCAACAAGATTTTGACAAATAGAATCTAAAAAAAAAATTATTGTTAGGTTAAAAAAATGGCAGAATAACAGCAGTAAAAAAGACTTTTGCAAAAATATAGGTAGAATTTACACAATTTTAGTCCTAAAAACATCATCACAAATAATCCCAATATAGCAGATATGCATCACATAATTTCAACCTCATTCCAAAATTAAATCTCTAACAGTTTAAAATAAATAAACTGAAAAAGAAAGAGACTAGAAAAATACCTGGAATGGGGTGAGAATGCACAAAAAGACAAGTAGGGATGAGATCACTCCAAAAACACCAAAAACAATCACTCACAAAATGCCAAAGAGTAGATTATGTGGGGTATGGGAGAGAATGCGGCAATCTAGGGTATATATAGCCTCTGTGGGGTCCCCGTCCGGACGGTACATTAACATCGTTCGGACGCGCGCTGCATTGGGAACAAGCAGACAGGTCGCGCGCGTCTGGACGCAATCAGGTCCTGTCCGGACGATTGGGCTCCATTCCCGTCCGGACCACTTATCCGTCTGGATGTCAATAGAGACCGTCCGGACACTCCGCACTGAAACTTTAGAAAACTGAGAAAAATTCACACAAATCAAATTTTTCAAAGTCAGTTTCAGAACATGCATGTATAAACTACTGATAACACAATCAGAAAGCATCTCAAAATTTAAACAGAGATATAAAAGAGAGTTGAGAAATCAATCAGTACAAATAAGTTCCTAAACATGCAAAATTCAACCAGCCAACTCAACTCATGCATTGCGTGTGTGTGTGAAGACAAAAACCCTCAAGGTAAGACTTTCGATGACAAGACAAAGAGTAACCAGATTTCCTAGACATGAGAGAAAATAAATGGAAGATAAGCCAAAAGTCAAATCTTATAACTTACTAGGGCCTAGCCACCCTTATCTGATACACTCCCCCTGAGATGCAGCACCTAAATGATTTACTTGTACCATGAAGGAAAACGTAAATGTTTTACTTGCACGTGGAGGGCAAGGGATAAAGTAAATGTAGCACATAAGCAGTGAATATACACTTAAAAAAAAACATAGAAATCATATGATTAACTGCTTGTTTCTTACGGTGCTGCAAACTAAAGGGAATGCCAGAGTTTATAGGTGCTAGGTTCAACTAGCATGTGGTCAATTTGGTCATCTTATCAAAAACTTCTTCTCTTATCCAGAATTTCTAGAAACAAAAAGTCAGAGAAGGAAAGATGTACCTTATAGGGGAGCCGTGGATAGTGCACATTTTTCATCGCATGAGAAAATAAGCTATCCAAATTTTTGCATATACAGGAAAACACTTGGCAAATTATAGTCAGAAACTCTCAATTATATCTAAGCAAAGTAAATTAATACCCAAAGAATTGAGATATCAGGAGAAAATACATGCAATTATCTGATAAGCCAAGAAAAAAAATATCCTGCAAATTCTCCCCAATTTTTTTTTTTTATTATTAAAAAAAATGCAATATGGAAAAACAACATATGCAAGGCAAGATCAAACCTGATGATGCCAATTCAGAAAAATAGTCGCTCGACCTACTTATTCTGTCTTCCCCATTAAACACCTGCAAAGATCTCCAAAAAAATATAGGGGGCATAAACAAAGTACTACTAGTTCCGAGATTGCAAATATAACATCAAAATAAGCAATCAAACCTGATGCCACAGGATTAGGAACCAAATCCTGGGCATGAACACCCGAACCTGCTAGGTACGTCTGTTCACCCTCATGGGGTGACGGTCCTTCTTGATCCAAGCCTGCCTTCCTGTGGGTGGTTGCTGGTATGAAATCATCATCCACTCCATCATATTCTGCATCCAGATAGGTGGCTCATTGTGGTGTTGATCTGCTTCCACCTTCTGTGGCCTTCTAAGGTGCTTGGCCGGTGCAAACCGTTGCTGAGGCCACTGATGCTGAGATGCCTGGACCTAAGGAGCATGAGACCAAGGTGCTTGATATTGATGAGTTTGACGCCTTGGTGCTTGTCTCCATGGTGCTTGATAAGATGCCTAATGCCATGGAGTCTGATGCTGGGCTTCAGGTCTAGTGCCATGATGAGCTTGTCTGGGTACTTCTTTCTTGGCTTTAGCCTTTTGAGCTTTTAGGAGGGAGCACTGAGGACGAACATGCCCACTTAAACCGTAGTGGTGGCATATAGGAGGTCTTCTGATGGAATGAGGCTCCTGAGTGCCTGGAACATCATCGTTGACCTTGTCTTTCCCTTTATCTTCGACAGTGGGAGGAGGCTCTGAGACTGTAGGCTTCACAAACAGAGTCTTTGAGGAAGAAGGAGCATCAGAAGAGGAAGCTATATACCCGAGACCAATCTTGTCAGTTGGGCTCTTCCGGATAGACAGCATACGAGTAAGCTTTTCATCAGTGACTCTCTCTAGTTGGTGCTGTGTCTCTAGTAGCTTTTCCTCGAGCTCTTGTATTCTAAGCAGCAATGAACTCTTTTCAGTTTGTAGAGTGTTCAGATCATAGAGGTGCTGCTTACAACCTTCTCTCAGCTTCTCATACTCTAAATAGAGTGTCTTGTAGGCTTCCTTGAGCTCTACCTCATTATCACTATGCTCCGAGTAATACGAGTCTTCTTCATCAACATGTGGGGCTACAAAGGCCATAAATTTTTCAGACACTGGAGCGTCTTCTTCTGACTCATCACTGAGAGTCACGTTGTATGCCTTCCCCTTGCCTTTCTTAAGATTCCCACAATCAGCCCGGATATGCCCAAAGCCTGAGCATTCAAAACATCGGGGTCCTCTGGGGTCTTTCTTCTCTTCTTCCTCAGGTTCAGCTTCTCTGGGAGGTTTCTTTACTCTTTCAGAAAACTTCTTCTTGAACCGATCATCTTTCATTAGTCTTCTGAAATTCTTGGCTAACATAGCCACAACTTTTTCTTCATCCTCAGAGTCATCTTCAGAAGAGGCTTCTACCTTCTTCTTGGAAGCCTTTAGAGCAATGGTCTCCAACTTCTTGACCGGAGGTAGAGACAACTCATATGTTTGAAGAGATCCTACTAGCTCTTCAATCTTCATTTCCTCAAGATCCTTGCTTTCCTCAATGGTGGTCACCTTGATCCTGAAACACTGAGGCAAAGATCTTAGAATTTTTCGGATGAGTTTTACATCCGAGATAGGTTTCCCAAGACTCACCATGGAGTTCCTCAGGTCACTCATCTTGGAGTAAAACTCTCCAAAAGTCTCTTCTTCCAACATCTTAATTTCTTCAAATCTCGAAATCAACATTTGAAGTTTGGCAGATTTAACAAGTTTCGTGCCTTCATATGTTGTTTCCAAGATTTGCCATGCTTCTTTGGCTGATTCACAATTTGAAATTTTTGTGAATTCAGATGGAGAAAGTGTCTGGCATAGAGCATGGAGGTCTTTATCATTTGAAAGGCGTGCGTTCTTTTGAGGGACTAGTTCAGGTGTTGCATCCTCTAGTTTAGTCCAACCAGTTTCAACAATACCCCAACAGTCAATAGATTTCAAAAAGAAACACATACGTGCCTTCCAATAGCCATAGTTCGTACCATCAAAGGCAGGAACATAATTAATAGTTTGAGACATAATATAGAAGTCAAAAAAAAAAAAATAACACTCAAGAATTAAATCTACACAGAGTGTACCAAGCTTTGATACCAATTGAAAATTGAAATTGACTTCTAAATAAAAGGCAAGTGTGTGCACAAAGTGTCAACAAAAATAAGCACATCGGAAAGTAAATGACACAAAGTTTTTTGTTGACGAAGTGGAAACTCAATCAAGATAAAAACCACTCCGGGGCAGCCAAACCCAGGAATTCCACTATTCAGAAGACAAAGCTAGGATACAAGATAGTAACACTCACATATACCCAATGCAGTGGTCGTACCTTGCTCTCTGACGTCTAACCCAACACGAACGCTTCCCAACCAGGTCTCCTACCTGAAAGGGGTCTTCAACTAATTTCCTTTACCTTAGGACCAACCCCTAAGATAGACGTCAGATGTAGCGTAGCAACAATACACTTGCAATGGCTTCAGAGGAAAATCACGTCTCTGAGATGTTGTGGAGTTCAATACTGAATTCTTGCAGTTCTCAATGCCCAGGGGCCTCTATTTATAGGCTAGGGGCTCAAATGAGCGTCAAGCAAAATATAGCTTGGCGCGGTCCGGACAGTCGTCATGGCCGTTCGGACGGACAACTGTGCGACAGGATTTTCCAAAAATTTTGCTGAGAAATCTTTCCTGTTTAAGAGCCGCGTCCGGGCGGGATGGCACATTGTCCGGATAGTCGCACGTCCGCTGCAAGTAATTTCCATATAAGGCTTCGCACGTCCGGACCATGGGGGATGAGCGTCTAGACGGTTGAAGTCAAATCGGCAATTTCCATATTAGTTGCACACACGTCTGGACCAAGGAGACGCGCATCCGGACGGGATACTACATCTTCCGGACGGTTGATCAATCTTTCCTTTATCGGAACTTAGAAAGAATCAGAGACTGGTCGTGTACCGAGAGGCGTCCGTACGGGCTGTTGAGACGTCCGGATGGATGCAAGCTGGATTGAAACTTCTCGACAAAGTGGAGGGTCCGGAAAGAAGTGCACGTCGTCCAGACGGATGATGCTTGGTCTGACTGGTGTCTGGACAGTTTGGCACATCATCCGGACGGATGGAACAGTGGTCAAATGTTTGTACGGACGGGATGGCTCAATCTTCTAGACGGCTGATAGGGAACCGAAATCTTCATAGTGTAAAGTCTTCATTGAGTTCTCTAAATAGTGGAATCCCTATTTACAGCATCTTTACACACACAAGGGATTTTTTCCAGAATGAGGCCCTAAGGTAAAGGATTCCATTGAAGACCCCTTCAGGTCGAAGACCTGGTTGGGAGGCGTTCGTGTTGGGTTACACGTTAGAGAGCAAGGTACGACCACTGCATCAGGGGTATGTGAGTGTTACTGCTTTGTATCTAGCTTTGTCTTCTGAATAATGGATATCCTGGGTTTGGCTGCCCCGGAGTGGTTTTTCTCTTAATTGAGTTTTCACTTCGTTAACAAAATATTTGTCACCTTTAATTTCCGCATTTAATATTTTGTTGCACACTGTTCACACAAACTTGTTAAAATTAGAAGTCCATTTAATTTTTCAATTGGTATCAGAGTAGGCACACTCCGTTGAAAGGATTTATTTCCAAAGTGTGATCCTCATCTCTTGTGACTTCTATTTTTTTTATTACACCTTTTATCATGGATTTCTCCCAGTTATCTGAAGAAAATCATGATATTGAGCTCTCTAAAGTTTTTGCTAAAATAGATAAAATTGTTTCTCCAAAAGAGCTCAAAAAGGTGAAGCAAGAAAAAAAGCCTTTGATTGTTCAATTATCTGAATCACATGCTTTGATTGACTCTTTGAGATCTGAGAATACCATGCTATTTAACATTATTGATACACTTGAGAATAAATTAAAAGAATCTGAGGATCTCTTGAAAAAATTCTCAAGTGATAATTTGAAAAGCATGTTTTGTATTCATTCAGATATTTCTATCAAGCCTGCTTCAATTGTTGATGATATGAGTACTTCTACTTCACATGCTTTTGATTCTGAAATAGATTCTATTGATATTAAACCTATGATAGTAGATACAGCTTGTTTAGAAAATTATTGCTTAACTAATCATGTGATGCCAAAATCCAAAGATACAGGTACACAAGCTCATGGTAAGTTTGTCCCTACTTGTCATAATTGTGGGAAGATTGGTCATATTAGGCCAAATTGTTATTTGTTGAAATCCCACAGGCCTTGGATTAAGCAGGATGCTCTGAGGAAAAGTGAAGTTGAAGATTCTTCCTCAGCAAAATATGTCCCTCCGCATAGGAGACATATAAAAGGTAAGGGTAATGTTATTTGTAGGAATGCTAACTATAATTCTACAGAGAATGTCAAGAAGCATTCAAGCAAAAGAAGCTTGCCCACATGCCATCACTGCAGCATCACCGGTCACATCCGACTCATGTGTCCACAGCTCTAGGCTCAAAAGCCAAAGAAGCTGCCAACAAGAGCTACATTAGGCACTCTACCTCCTACGACACTTTAGGCTTCACGGCATCAGCAGCAGTTTGTTCCTGCCTATCAGAGTGGCAAATCAAAGAAGAACAAACCAAGGCGCTACAAGAGGAAGCCGCAGAAGCCCACTAGCAACCATGGCTATGAAGGGTTGCTGAGCCTGATGCAAGATATGCTAAGGAGTATGGTCAATATGGACATGACCCACAAACCATCTCCACGGGTTAAACAGGTATGGGTCAAGAAGGATGAGACCCATTGACCCCATGAGGGGGAATGAACGTACCTAGCAGGAGAAGGTGTTCATGCCTAGGATTCGGTTCCTAATCCTAAGGCATTAGGTTTGATTGCTTGCACTTTTACTTGTTATATTTGTGATCTTACTATGCAATCGAGGAACCAGTTTGTTGTGCCCCCTATTCTCTTGAGAGAGAATTGCAGGTACTTGTTGGGGAACACAGAAAAAGCAGGTCGAGTGACTGTTTCTCTATATTGGCATCATCAGGTTTGATCTTGCCTTGCATATGATGTCTTTTCCATATTGCATTTGAAATATGTTAACAAACAAAAAAATTGGGGAGAATTTGCAAGATATTTTTTTCTCTTGGCATATCAGATAATTGCATGTATTTTCTCCTGATATCTCAATTCTTTGGGTATTAATTTACTTTGCTTAGATATAATTGAGAGTTTCTGACTATAATTTGCCAAGTGTTTTCCTGTATATGCAAAAATTGGATAGCTTCTTTTCTCATGCAATGAAAAATGTGCACTATCCACGACTCCCCTAAAGGTACATCTTTCCTTCTCTGACTTTTTGTTTCTAGAAATTCTGGATAAGAGAAGAGGTTTTTGATAAGATGTCCAAATTGACCACATGCTAGTTGAACCTAGAACCTAAAAACTCTGGCATTCCCTCTAGATTGCAGCATCATAAGAATCAAGCAGTAAATCATATGAATTATGTGCTTTAATTATTCATTGCTTATGTGCTGAATTTGATTTATGCCTTGCCCTCTACGTGCAAGTAAAACATTTACCTTGTCCTTCATGGTACAAGTAAAACAATTAGGTGCTGCATCTCAGGGGGAGTGTATCAGATGAGGGTGGCTAGGCCCTAGTAAATTATAAGGTTTGGCTTTTGACTAATCTTGCATTGATTTTCTCTCTTGTCTGGGAAATCTAGTTGCTCTTTGTCATATCTATGATAGTCATACCTTGCGGGTTAAGTCTTCACACATACACGCATTGCATGAGTTGAGTTGTTTATTTGAATTTCTATGTCCAGGAAAATGTTTGTGCTGATTGAACTCTCAACTCTCTTTTATATCTCTGCTTAGTTTTGAGATGCTCCCTGATTGTGTTATCAGTGGATTATACATGCGTGTTCTGAAACAGACTTGAGAAAAATTAAAATTCTGTAAATTTTTCTTCAGTCTTCTGTTTTTCAGTGTGAAGCATCCGGACGAACCTATTCTTACATCCGGACGAGCGCAGTCTTGCCATACGCTGTTCTAGCAATAGTCGTCTGGATGGTTAAATGACTTGTCCGGACAGGTGATGTGTGTTTTAAATAGTACTCGCAAGCGCACGAATCGTTTGCAATATAGTGTGTGCAAGTGCGAGGTCGAATCCATAGGGAAATGGTCAAATATTGGTGTCTTGTTTAATCAACCTCATTTTAACCTAGTTCCAAAGGTTTGAGAATTGATTCACGAAAAAAAGACTAAATAAAAGAGATGGAATGAAATATGCAAATTAAAAGGAACTAAGGCTAAGGAATCCACCAAACCAAATCCTACAACTCACACTCTTGGTTTCTACTTGAACACCCAAAGAACATTAAGCTTAGGGTGTCATTCAAGTTTCTTAACCTTAAACCCGAGAACCATTAAATGAATCCAACACATAGACAAATCACAAAGAGTACCAATTGAAATCAAAACATCCAATGTATCATTCAATCACAATGGATATCATCATTCAAACCGATAAAACAATGTATTCATCGGTTGAAACACATAAAATGTCCTTTTTCCACCACTAACCACATTCATTGCAAAAGATAAAGCTTTAAATGAATGGAACTTGAACAACTAATATGATATATCATTAAATGTGCAAGTGGTACAGCAAGATTGTGAGTGTCATCAATGGAAAGGTTTCATCCTCAACCCTAGTTGAGGTTACTAGCCTTCCATGACTAAGAACACCACAAGAAAATGATGAACAACCATGGAAATAAAAGAAAAGCTTTACAAAGAGAAAGTGTCTGAAAATAAAACTACTGAAATACACTACAAGATGCACGAAATTAAACCTATCTACTGTTTTTCTGCTCTTCTCTATTCTATTCTACCTCTTTTAACAAGGAGGCATGGCTATGGCTTTTATAGAAGAAAGCTAGGGCTAGAAATCAATGTACAATGACTCATCTACCCTCCTCTAGGGTTCCTCTGCTGCTAGAGACAACCAAGAACACGAAACCAGCGTGTTCTGCTGTGAAAATCAGAGGGAGGACTGCTTTTTGGCTTCTGATAAGGTGTTCTGGCGCCCTCTGCAAAAGCAGGTTCTGGGAAAATTCGATCGATCGACTTCGGGCAAAGTTTCGATCGATCGACTTTTCAGGACCTCCGAATTTCCAGTCATTTCCTTATGAAATTTGCCATTCCTCTCTTATTGTCCTACAGAAACAGAAAACACAAAAACTAACCAAAACATTAGAAAATAACAAGGCTAAAGGTCTAACTAGTGCAAATCAAGGGGTCCAAATACACAATATTTGGCACTCATCAAATACCCCCAAACTTACATTTTGCTAGTCCCTTAGCAAAAACAAAATGGAAAACAAAATCAAAGCATGAAACACAAGTCCTCTTTCATGGGTGAAACGATTGCATTTAGCATATGCAGCAAGCCTTTTAAACCCCTAGGACTCCCTAGTGGACGAGTGAAGTCTCGTGAGGGTTTGCCAGAAATGTTACCCACAAACATTGAAATGCCGTATTATCAATTGAGCAAAAATCCGCATTAAAACATATGGTTCACACATCATGAGTATATTTAACAAAATGAATATCACATTATCATGTTATCAAAAATCAATCAACTCATAGATGGAAAATTGAGACAACACATGTTCAAAAGTGTAAGGTGTGAATAACATAGAGTCATGGGGTTTCGATTTTCCTCAAAGCACATATATCCAAAAATTCGCAGGACTTCCGTCAAATAACCAAGGCTTATCTTACATTCATTATTATTTATTATTATTTTGTGTCGGCTGTGCAATGTTTGACTCCATTAAGCTTTTCTAATTGACTCATGTAACGAGTGTTGGGCAAGTGACTCCCAAACCAGATGGTTTTAGGGCACTAGATGTAAAAACATCCCTAAGGGCTTAATTACTCAAGTCAAAAAGGCTACGAAGTCAAACTAGACAAACAATCATCCAAACTGAAATTCTCATCTTTTTACGCGAACACCCAATGCTTAATAAGGCAAGGGGCCCGGTTACTTAATGAGAAGTCAAATTGGTGATATTATTCTAAGCAGAAATATTTTTTATTTTTTTTTTATTTTTTTTTATATATATATACATCAATAAGCCAAGGTTTCATCAACAAGTCATCCTACAAATCTCAAGACATATAAATTTTAATTCAAATCTCATACCCCACAGAAACAATGCTAATGTGCTTGTGATAAACAATTTAAACATGTCGAGTCTCTCTAATCCAAAGATGAGTCAAAAGATCTCAGAATTTAATGATATGCAAAATTCAACATGTTAAACAAAACAATGAGATGCAAACCATAGTAAGATGTAACCATGCTCAACTAATAATAAGGCATTTTTTTTTTTTTTTTTGGTTCGAGTATTAACAAGGAAACAAAGCAAGAATGAAAACAGATAGAAATGTCTACCCCACCCCCAAACTAGAATAACACATTGTCCCCAATGTGGCTAGAGATACAATACCGAAGTGGTGATGCAAGTTGGGCACACTGCAAGAGAAGCGCTCCCCCAAACTTGAACGGCAGACACTGTCCTGAAAATCACAACTAAAGAAAATCAAATGATAGGGAAAAAAATGATGAGGGTTGCCTCCCATAAGTGCTAAGTTTTCAGTCTTCAGCCAGAATTTCCATCCTGACGACAATCACTCCAAGTAACTCGGGTCCTCTAAAAGGGTCGTCTCAACCTCCGAGCTCTGTAACTCCAAAAATGGCTTCAGTCGTTGCCCGTTCACCTTGAACGTGCTGCCATTTTTTGGATCCTCAATCTCAATAGCCCCATAAGAAAACATTGATCGAACTATGAAAGGGCCTGTCCATCGAGATCGGAGCTTCCCTGGGAACAGATGCAGACGTGAATTGTAAAGAAGGACTTTCTTACCGGGCTCAAAAGATCGTCTCAATATGTTATGGTCGTGAGCCTTCTTCATCCGTGCTTTGTACATCCTAGCACAGTCATAGGCATCGTTTCTCAGCTCTTCCAATTCATTGAGTTGGAGCTTCCTCTGTGAGCCAGCCTTTGTGAGATCAAAATTTAGCTGCTTAATGGCCCAGTAGGCTCTGTGCTCCAACTCCACAGGCAGATGGCATGCTTTCCCGTACATGATACGGTAAGGTGACATGCCAATCAGTGTCTTGAACGCTGTCCGGTATGCCCATAATGCATCGTTCAACCGAAGAGACCAATCTTTCCTTGATGGGTTCACCGTCTTCTCTAAAATCCTCTTGATCTCTCTGTTTGAAACCTCCACTTGTTCACTTGTCTGAGGGTGATAGGGAGTGGCAACCTTATGCGTGATGCAATATTTCTTCATCAGTTACTCGAAGACCCGGTTGCAGAAGTGCTTTCCACCATCACTAATAATTGCTCGAGGAGTACCAAAACGAGCAAATATAGTGTCTTTTAAAAACTGGACCACAACTCTGTGGTCGTTGGTCTTGCAGGCAACCGCCTCTACCCATTTGGACACGTAGTCCACTGCAACCAGAATGTATAGATAGCCGAAGGAGTTCGGGAAAGGTCCCATGAAATCAATGCCCCATACATCGAAAATATCAACAATAAGAATCGGGTTGAGGGGCATCATATTTCGACGTGAAATACTCCCTAGCTTCTGACAGCGCTCGCATGAAACACAATAAGTGTGAGCGTCTTGAAAGATGGTAGGCCAGTAAAATCTGCACTGCAAAATCTTTGCAGCGGTCTTCTTCGCATTGAAGTGGCCTCCACAGGCATGATCATGACAAAAGGAGATGACACTGGATTTGTCAGGCTCGGGAATGCATCTCCTAATGATCTGATCGGGACAATACTTGAATAAGTAAGGATCGTCCCAGAAAAAATTCTTCACCATGGACATAAATTTGGACTTATCTTACCGCCCCCAATGCAAAGGCATTTGACCGGTGACAAGATAGTTTACTATGTCAGCAAACCATGGTGAGTGAGCATGAGTGATATGCATCAACTGCTCATTGGGGAAAGTCTCAGAAATGGGGGCGGCTTCTTCCGTGAAGTCCACGGTAATCCTCGAGATATGATCAGCCACCACGTTTTCAGAGCCCTTCTTGTCCCAAATCTCAATGTCGAACTCTTGTAAGAGCAAAATCCACCGGATGTGGCGAGATTTAGCATCCTTTTTGGAAAAAAGATACTTCAATGCCGCGTGATCCGAGAAGATGATGACTTTCGATCCTAGTAGGTAGGATCGAAACTTATCCAGAGCAAACACGACTGCCAGCAGCTCCATCTCAGTGGTCGAATAATTCAGCTGGGCGTCGTTCAGATTCCGACTTGCATAATAAATGACGTGGGGAAGTTTGTCAATGCGCTGCCCAAACACAGCTCCAACAGCGTAATCTGACGCGTCACACATGATCTCGAAAGGTGTACCCCAGCTCGGGGGCCGAATGATGGGTGTGGACGTCAGAATTGCCTTCAAGGCCCCAAATGCCTTCTTGCATTCCTCGTCAAAAATGAAAGGGGCCTCCTTCACAAACAGTTTGCACAAGGACCAGGCGATCTTGCTGAAGTCCTGGATGAATCGCCGATAGAATCCTGCATGGCCCAGAAAAGAGCAAACCTCTTTCACCGTCCGTGGGGGCAGAAGGTTGGATATCAGATCGACCTTCGCCTTGTCTACCTCTATCCCCCGACGAGAGATGACGTGCCCGAGCACGATTCCTTGTTGTACCATAAAATGGCACTTCTCCCAATTGAGTACCAGGTTCTTCTCTTTACACCTCTCCAAAACCAACGTGAGGTGGTGCAAACACTCCTCAAAAGATGACCTGAAAACCGAGAAGTCGTCCATAAACACCTCCAGGAAACGCTCCACCATATCAGAAAAGATGCTGATCATGCACCGCTGAAAAGTAGGGGGTGCATTGCATAAGCCAAAGGGCATGCGTCGGTAGGCGAACGTCCCGAACGGACAAGTGAAGGTCGTCTTCTCTTGGTCTTCAGGGTCCACAGGGACCTGGTTATAGCCAGAATAACCATCCAAAAAGCAGTAATACTCGTGCCCGGCCAACCGCTCCACCATTTGATCAATGAACGGAAGAGGAAAGTGATCTTTCCTGGTGGCGGTGTTCAGCTTGCGGTAGTCGATGCAGACTCTCCATCCTGACTGTACTCGAGTTGGAACCAACTCGCCTTCCTTGTTCTGTACGACTATAACTCCAGCTTGCTTGGGCACGACATGAATGGGGCTCACCCATTTGCTGTCAGAGATGGGGTAGATGATGCCAGCATCCAACAACTTGATTACTTCTCCTCTGACTACTTCTTGCATGGTTGGGTTGAGCCTTCTCTGTGGCTCCCTCGATGGTTTGGTGTCTTCCTCCAAGTGTATCCTATGCATCACCACCGAGGGGCTGATTCCCTTAATATCTTCAATGGTCCAGCCTATAGCTTCCTTATGCTCCCTCAAGACATCTAACAACCTCTCCTCCTGAGCGGTGTGAAGATCTGAAGCTATGATTACAGGCAAAGTCTCTGCTGGACCGAGGAACTTATACTTGAGATTGTCCGATAGGGGCTTAAGTTCCTTCTTTGGAGGCTCGGGTACTGCTGCCTCCTCTTCCTTTTTGCTCTCTAGCGGAGCAAACTCCAAAACATCATTTGCTTGCTCGAGCAGTACATCCAAGTCCAGATCCTCTCCAAACTGAGCAAGGCATGCTTCCAGGGGGTCTTTGGTGCTTGATTCTTCCTCTATGATCTCCTCAATTAAGCAGGCACTTCCAATCTCATCACATTCCCTCGGCCTTTTGCTGATATCAAAGATGTTCAGCTCCACTGTCATATTGCCGAAGGAGATCTTCATTACCCCCGTCCAACAGTTGATCAAGGCGTTAGCCGTGGCTAAGAATGGTCGCCCTAGGATTACTGGTATCTGAACTCCAACATTCTGTACCGGCTCGATGTCAAGCACTATAAAGTCCACGGGGAAAGAAAACTTGTCCACCTTAATCAAAACATCCTCCACTATTCCCCGTGGTATCTTAATTGACCGGTCAGCCAATTGCAGTGTCATGGAGGTGGGCTTCAATTCTCCTAACCCTAATTGTAGGTAAACTGAATAGGGCAGGAGATTGACACTGGCTCCAAGGTCTAGCAGTGCCTTCTCAATGTGGCTGATGCCTATTGTGCAGGAAATAGTAGGACATCCGTGGTCCTTATACTTGATAGGCAGCCTACATTGGAGGATTGAGCTAACTTGCTCGGTCAAGCAAACTCTTTTCGGGATATAGTTTTCTGTTTTACAGTTACCAAATCCTTCAAGAATTTAGCGTAAGACGGCACTTGCTGGATGGCATCCAAGAACGGGATGTTGATCTGCACTTGTTTGAACACCTCCAGAATGTCCTCGAACTTTCCTCCCTTCTTTGGCGCGAGAAGTCTATCAAGGAATGGCACCTTCGGTATGAATGACCTAGGAGGAGTCTCTATGGTCGGAGCTAGTGTAGATGGCTCGGCATCTCTCTTCTCTACGCTCCTGCTTCCTTGTTCTTCTTGTGCAACAGGGTTCTCCTCTGGGTGAACCACTTGGTTGTCCACTTGTTTCCCTGATCTAAGTTTGACAACGGCTTGCACATGCTCCTGCCCATGCACTGCATTTGATGAACCTCCCTCATGGAACTGCAACTTCGGATTCGGCACAGGCTGACTAGGGAGCTTTCCCTTCTCTCTCTCCCCCAGGTGACTAGTAATTTGCCCAGTCTGGGCCTCCATCTTGGCAATAGCTTGAGTGTTCACCATGGTAACATTCTTCACGTCATTGATGGATTGGCCAGTAATCTGGATAAAAGCCTTAAGAGTGTCTTCCAAAGAAGATTGTGAAGAAGAGGCAGGGGCTTGGTATGATGGTGCTGGTTGGGATCGACGGCTTTGATGGTAAACCGGCTGATGAAATCCAGGGGGTATTGAGTATGGGATTGGTGAGGAACTCCCCCTTAAGCCATAGGCTGGTTCTGCTTCCAAGAAAAGTTAGGGTGGTTCCGCCACCCTGGATTATACGATTCGGAGAAAGGTCCACTGGCTTGCTTTCGATAATCGTTGAAAGCGTTCACTTGCTCCATTGGTGACTCGACAAAAGACAGCAATGATGGGCAAGTCTGTGCTAAGTGCATCGGACTAGCACAGATGGAACAACAGTCAACATGGAATGGGTTGGCAGCATTCATGGATTTGCTAACAGCTAGGGCTTCGACCTTTTTGGTAAGGACATCTATCTTCATTTTTAATTCTATATCCTCCTTAACCTCATAGATGCCTCCCTTCTTTTGAATGCGAGCAGCTTTATCTCGACAGCTTGAAAAATCCCATTGTTGGGAATTGTCGGATAACTGATCTAAGGTCCTATACGCCTCCTCTCCCGTTAAACTCAGAAATGCGCCTCCGTTCATCGACTCGATCATGCTACGATTGGATTGAGTTAATCCTTGATAGAAAAATTGCACCAGTCTCCATTTCTCGTATCCATGTGGAGGGCACTTAATCAACATATCTTGAAATCTCTCCCAACTCTCAAAAAATTTCTCATCTTCTTCTTGAGTAAATGAGCTTATCTCCTTCCTACACTCATTGACTTTGGACATGGGGAAGAATTTGTTGTAGAACTTGTTGAGCAAGTTCTCCCAAGAAGTGATGGAACAAGGCATGTTTGAATCCAACCATGCTTTGGCCCTATCATGGAGTGAGAAAGGAAAAAGCCTAAGATGCATAGACTCTTCAGAAAAATTTTGAAATTTGAAGGTGGCACAGATATCCTTGAATTTCTTCACATGGCTATAAGGATTTTTGAGGTCCAAGCCATGGAATGCAGGTAGGAGTTGGATGACATGAGGCTTGAGGTCAAAGTGAGTGGCATTGGTTGGGGGTAACACGATACATGAAGGAGAATTTGTTGCAACGGGTGCAAACAAATCCCTAAGTGTCCTAGTATGATCAACGTTTTCTCCCCGATTCCTCTCATTTTCATTTCCATGCATGTTATCTCCCATCTCAACAGAATTTCTAAGATTTCTCCTAAGAGTTCTTTCAATTTCGGGATCTAAAGATGTCAAGTCTAAGTTCAATGATCTTCTACCAAGCATACACCAAGCATACACAAATGTTTAACCAAAAGACAAACAAATAAAGAAAACAATTTGCTAATAGGGAACAAAGTTCTCCAAAGTACAATCTAGGCTAATTCCCAGGTAGGTGAGGGGGGTCACAACGGACACACTTAAATCCCTTGACCAATCCTTGCCAGAATTCACCTTGTCATTGCCCTTAGATAGCTAAGTAGACCTTTACTAGCAAAATATTCTTTTTTTTTTTTTAAAATCAAAGACAAATAACACAACTAAGATAAAATATAAAGACTAACAAAAATGCAGACAAAGATAACAGCTAAAGTAAAAATAAGAATACTTACAAGTTGGGACCAAAAAGAATCTTTGGTAAAAAATTTTGCTACTGATCTAATCCAGGAGCTGCCTTCTGAGTTGAGGTCGATCGATCGAATGTAATGGTCGATCGATTGAACTTTTATTCGATCGATCGAATATTCGAAATTTGCAGGGCCAGGAACAGAAATAGAACAGAAAATCTTTTTTTTTTTTTTTGTTAGAACAAAATAAAACAAATTGAGGATAATATAAAATGCAAACTACACAGAATTTGAACTGAATTATAATGAACTAAAAGAAAATTAAACAAACAGCAAAATACTATTAAACAGAAACAAATTATGAACAAAAAATGAACAAAATGGACTAAAACAAGTACTGGAATAGAGATACTCACCTACTTCCGAGCTGCTGCTGTGCAGAAAATTCGCTCGATCGAAGTATATTTCGATCAATCGAAAGTCGATCGATCGAATATATTGTCGATCGATCAAATTTATTTTCGATCAATCGATTCTTCAGGGCACCCAGTAAGTTGCAGAAGCTGCAAAACAGATCCGGGAAACACAAAGAAAGGACTTAGAATGCAGAACAGAAGCTAAACAACAGTAAAATGAAACAAAAATCTATCTAACTAGTAGAAAAACAAAATCAATCAAACAAAAACCAATTTTTGAACTGATATCCCCGGCAACAGCGCCAAAAACTTGATGTGTGTTTTAAATAGTACTCGCAAGCGCATGAATCGTTTGCAATATAGTGTGTGCAAGTGCGAGGTCGAATCCATAGGGAAATGGTCAAATATTGGTGTCTTGTTTAATCAACCTCATTTTAACCTAGTTCCAAAGGTTTGAGAATTGATTCACGAACAAAAGACTAAATAAAAGAGATGGAATGAAATATGCAAATTAAAAGGAACTAAGGCTAAGGAATCCACCAAACCAAATCCTACAACTCACACTCTTGGTTTCCACTTGAACACCCAAAGAACATTAAGCTTAGGGTGTCATTCAAGTTTCTTAACCTTAAACCTGAGAACCATTAAATGAATCCAACACATAGACAAATCACAAAGAGTACCAATTGAAATCAAAACATCCAATGTATCATTCAATCACAATGGATATCATCATTCAAACCGATAAAACAATGTATTCATCGGTTGAAACACATAAAATGTCCTCTTTCCACGACTAACCACATTCATTGCAAAAGATAAAGCTTTAAATGAATGGAACTTGAACAACTAATATGATATATCATTAAATGTGCAAGTGGTACAGCAAGATTGTGAGTGTCATCAATGGAAAGGTTTCATCCTCAACCCTAGTTGAGGTTACTAGCCTTCCATGACTAAGAACACCACAAGAAAATGATGAACAACCATGGAAATAAAAGAAAAGCTTTACAAAGAGAAAGTGTCTGAAAATAAAACTACTGAAATACACTACAAGATGCACGAAATTAAACCTATCTACTATTTTTCTGCTCTACTCTATTCTATTCTACCTCTTTTAACAAGGAGGCATGGCTATGGCTTTTATAGAAGAAAGCTAGGGCTAGAAATCAATGTACAATGACTCATCTACCCTCCTCTAGGGTTCCTCTGCTGCTAGAGACAACCAAGAACACGAAACCAGCGTGTTCTGCTGTGAAAATCAGAGGGAGACTGCTTTTTGGCTTCTGATTGGGTGTTCTGGCGCGCTCTGCAAAAGCAGGTTCTGGGAAAATTCGATCGATCGACTTATATGTCGATCGATCGACTTCGGGCAAAGTTTCGATCGATCAACTTTTAAGTTCGATCGATCGACTTTTCAGGACCTCCGAATTTCCAGTCATTTCCTTATGAAATTTTCCATTCCTCTCTTATTGTCCTACAGAAACAGAAAACACAAAAACTAACCAAAACATTAGAAAATAACAAGGCTAAAGGTCTAACTAGTGCAAATCAAGGGGTCCAAATACACAATATTTGGCACTCATCAACAAGTTCTCAACAGGTTTAAGACTTGCGTTCCTTTTTCTGCCATATACACATCTTTGCATTTTTATTGATTTCTCATGTCATGTTGTGTGTTTTTCTCGTGGATTTCTCCCGAGATTTTGGCATTTTTTGCTCATCTCTTCTCATCCCATGATCTTCATTGTGTCTTCCGTTATTCTTTTAAGCCTTTGTGCTTTTAAAATATTGGAATATTTGTTGAGATATTTTCTTGTGATAGTATGCATGAAAATCCTTCTCTGTCTTTGTGTTGGGCTGATCTTGATATATTTATGCTTTATGAGTAGCTGCATTGCTTATATTTCTCTTTGGCACCCATTTGACAGCCGTCTTAAATACCACATTATTTTTGGAACTAATAGGATCTAATGATATTTTTGGAAGTATTTTATGGTTGGTTTTGATTCAGGAATATGACATCCAGCGGCTCCCAGCACAATGTTTGACAGATGGATCCTTTGGAAAACTGACTGTTGTTGAAGTTGGATGTTCAAATTCCAAAGGTCTCAGGATTAAGATGAGTTTTTCCCCTTAGCTCATGCAGAGCCTTCCGTAGCATTCCCTCAGATCTACATCAGTTTGAGGTTCAGTGGTGACTCTCCTCAGTTATCTTGCGGACCAATTGCTTAGAGGATGTCAATCTGGGGATAACCAATTTCAGGCTTTGCAAAATCAAGAGATTGAAGGATTTTCAGTCAATGGTCCCCGGTTTCCTGAACTAGCCGAAGTAGTACAAATCCATCTTTTTATACGATTTGCTCTCCATTACTTGATTTCAGTGGATCAGCAGGATTTGGTACTTGGTGGATTTTTATTCCTCTTTTTGGGCCATTTGCAGACGTTTCTCTACTTTCCTATTGTTTTGGATTTTAGAACGTTTTTGTCTGTGGATATTATTACTCTGTTTACCCTTCTCCTTCTAAGACATTGAGGGGGAGTAATTGGTACGTGGTTTTTCTCATTACTCTGTTTTACCCTTTGTCCCTTTGTGACAAAAAGGGGGAGTAATTTTTGATTTGGACCGGGATTGTATTTTTAACCGGTCAAGTGATTTATTGTCCCAGAATGGCCAAAGGGGGAGTTTGTTAGTTTTTGTGTTGGCTGCATTCTGTTGGACAAAATCACTTCTATGTAATGTTGCTGCTTTCACAGGGATGCTGCTTTATCCAGAGTCCACTCTTCGGCTATGTTCTTAAAGAAGATTCTATTAAGTTTTCAAGGAAGTTTATTTCGGTTCCCTGTCAGCCGCTAGGACGACGTGGTATTCCGTCCGGACACTCATCAGTCAACAACATCCGTCCGGATGACGAGAACTTTCCGTCTGGACGCCCATCAGTGTCTAGAAGCTTTGAACAGTTCAAGGTTGCATCTGTCTGGACGTAACGGCAAATCGTTCGGATGCTCTTCAGAGTTCGAGAAGATCCTAGTGTTCCAATGCATTCGTCTGGACGACGTGGCTATACCGTCCGGACGCCATTTAGTGTTTGACAAGTATTAGGGTTTCTACCTCAAGACACAATTATGGGAAGACGGCCGCTACTATCCAGACGATGTGTGATCCAATCCGGACGAGGGTTCTCTATAAGGCAAGACGTGCATACAAAGGTCAACCGTCCAGACATCAGACTTAATGGTTAGGACGATCAAGCTTCATATATGGAAATTGCATGCCCCAGTTCAACCGTCCGAACGTGAGCCTTCAAGGTCCAGATGCTGTAAGCCTTATTATGGTAATTACGTGCAGCCGAAGTGCAACCATCCGGACGCGGCCTTGTATGGAAGCTTTCAGTGCTACTTTGTAAAGGCAGTTACAGTTGACCGTCCAGACTCTCGGTCAAGTCGCCCGGACACCCTCCGGTATTTTGGACATAACTCTTTACTCAAATATCAGATTGGGACGAAATTGGCGTCCTTGGAAAGCTAAGAAAAAGTTATATAAATTGAGCGTCTGTACGGCCATTACTAGAGTCCGGAAAGAATCCGTTCGGATGGAAACATTTGCCCGTCCGGACAGGCGTGCGTCAGAATCTGTTTCTGACTCGATTTTGGGTTTCCAAAGCCTATAAATAAGAGGCTTGAGGCATGCTTTCAACATAGCATTTGGTGGTGAATTCTATATAGCTTAGAGAGGGTGTTTAGGGAGATATTGAAGATCTGCTAGCTCTCTAGCTTTGCCAGTGTGTGATTTGATCAGTTGTGAAGTCTATCTAAGGGATCGGCCCTACGGTAAAGGATTCCATTGAAGACCCCTTCAGGTAGGAGACCTGGTTGGGAAGCGTTCATGTTGGTTACACGTTAGAGAGCAAGGTACGACCACTGCATCAGGGGTATGCGAGTGATACTGCTTTGTATCTAGCTTTGTCTTCTGAATAGTGGATATCCTGGGTTTGGCTGCCCCGAAGTGGTTTTTCTCTAAATTGAGTTTCCATTTCGTCAACAAAATATTTGCCTCCTTTAATTTCCGCATTTAATATTTTGTTGCACACTGTTCACACACACTTGTTAAAATTAGAAGTCCATTTAATTTTTCAAGTAGCAAGGGGAAGAAAGGCTAGTCAGTGGACAAAAAGGTTGTCCAAAGTTCTAATATATAACTAATGCTGGGACCAGTAGAATTCCAAGAAAAATAGGTCAAATTCAAAGTGGGAGGTTTAACATACGTGAACGAGTTCAGATAACCTAAGACCGAGAGGTCTGAAGTAAGACGATCATAAAATGCAAACTAATCGGTCACTATGATACATATCCATAAATTCATCGCATTTGTATTCTTTATGAACTACTATTAATCTGATGGTAACTTAGTTCTGAAAATGGATGACTCACTTGTTTGTCCTTGTAAATATGGTGACGTCATATTTGCATAGTTACTGATGCAAGTCTGGAGGATGAAGACATGGACCCATATGCCAATTTTGATGGTTTTTGAAACCATTATCAAACTATTATGTGCTAGCTTAGAAATTACTTGTAAATATTTATAACGATGTTATGTTTGGCATGTTTTATGTTGTATGTTTATGTGCCGTCTGTGGCACCTAGTGTGCATATGGCATGTAAAGATAAACCTATGTAACTTTTAATAAATGTATCAAGGTATTTCAGTCAGCTGCAATGTCTTATGCTATTAATTCCTAAGACTTTAGAAAAAAAAATATATTCCACTTCGAGAGTTTATCTTTGATGTAGTAATGTCATATGGAAATCAGAGGTTTCAGCTTACGAAGACTTATAAGTGATCACCTTTTGATGTTCATAACTAAAAATGATGAATAAATGGATGTAAAGGTGACAAATCTAATATTTTGGTAAAGAGAACTGATAAATATGTTATCTTCTTTGTATATATATATTACCGAAAAGGAGCCGAGAAATTGCACTAAATAGAGTATGGAAGTACTTACTGGAGATGATTCTATGTTTCATTGTTAAAACATTTAATATTATATTTGTTTATTGCATGGGTATTTAGTTCACGAAATGAATACTGTGTCCAAATAATAAAATAGCTGAAAAGATAGTTATCAACAAAAACTAGTTAGTAGCAGCGAGGAATGGCTTATCAATAGACAAAAAGGTGTACAAAGTTACAAATATAAACTAATGTTGGAACTAGTAAGATTCCAGTAAAAATAGACAAACTTCGAAGTGGGAGGTTCAGCGGAAATGAACGAGTTGAGATGCAACCTAAGAGCGAGAGGTCTGAAGTAAGATGATCATAAAATACCAACTAGTTGGTCACTGCGATGCATATTCATAACTCATGCTATGAAAATGGATGACTCACTTGTTTGTGTCTATGTAAATATGATGACATCATATTTGCATAGCTATTGATGCAGATGAGGAAGATGAAGGTATGGATCCCTTTGCTAGTTTTGATGGTTTTTATTACCATTTACAGACTATTATGTATTAGCCTTTAAACAGTTATTTGTATCTATTTGTGTTTACTTTCCTTGTTGTATGAAAAATGTTTATAATTGGTGTGCTTTATTATGTATGCACATGTGTCGTCTGTGGCACGAATTTTGATGCATCTAGTGTGCATATAACATGTAATGAAAACTAAGTAACTTCTAATTTGTGTATTGAGGTATTTTAGTCAGCTCTGATGTTTCTGTTTACAAATTTACTGGTTCAAATTTGGGGCGTTGCAACAACTTGATCTAAATCAAAGTGACCAAACTCAAAGTGAGTTTTATAACCTTCATATGGGTCCATAGCCTTCGTTCTAAGTCAAGGTCGCAAATATTAATGGAAGTGACAAAGAACAACGACCAATCATAACTGCGTAAAATTAAAATAAAAAATATTCAGAGGTTACAGCTTTTCATGGTGCATACAGTAGCTTTAGTACTACTTGGTTGTCATTGTTGTGCTTTGGGCAATTGGGCTCGAGCTCAAAGGGTCTGAGCTCGAGCCCTTCTGTGCACCAGTGATGTGCTCAAGCGGTTTCTTCTAGTGCTGAACTTGAACCTGAAAAAAAAAAAAAAAAAACAACACTAGAAAAGAAAATGAAAAATCAATATGTACAATATCCTAAACTAGGAATCAAATTAGATTCATTCCCAAAAAATTTACAACGCAACCGAAAACAATCCTCGGCAACGATGCCAAAAATTGATGTGGTATTGAGTGCATCAATAACAAAATAGCCACTTGCAATAGAATGAATCTTTGTAGGATAGGTCTATTCAAGGGTGTCGAACCTCATGGATTATTGGTTTGGTTGTTAAGTTACTGAAATTAACTCTAATTTAATTTATAAAGTACTCTTGATTTTTTTTATTTGTAATTGAAACTAAATAAAAAAGTAAAAGTAAAAATAAAGTAAAAGTATGGAGAAGTTATAGGGGATTGATCTCACCTCTAACCTCATCACAATGGTAAATTGCATTTAACATGGGAATTTCATGTACATGAATATTATGACTCGTGTCTATGTGTCAAGCACCCAACTATGTCGTCAATAAATTTTTTTTATTAAGAAATAAGCATAGTTCACTATTTGATAAGTGCTCAATGTTAAACATTCATGCCCTTTAATTTACATATGTTAATCTCTTAGTTTTGTTATAGTTTAGTGTTTTGTGTTGTTTTTCTGTTTTATTGCTAAAAAATAGATGACTTCTAATTGAATTGTGTGTGTGTGCGCAATGTGTAACAAAATAATGTAAAAGTGGAATTTAAATGATACAATTATTTTGTTAACAAAAAGGAAACCCAGTTAAGAGAAAAACTACTCCGAGGTAGCCAAACCCAGGAAATCCGCTATCAGAAGACAAAGCTAGTACACAGACAGTAACACTCACATACCCGATGCAGCGATCATATTTAACACTCTGACACGTAACCGAGCGTGAATGCCTACCAACCAAGTCTCCTACTTAAAGGGGTTTTCTATGGATTTCTTTACCTTAGGGATCCTCCCTAAGATACACTTTAATTGACGAGCACAACAACAGCACACAATGGCAACAGTTTAAGAGCAAGCACATCAGCACAATATCTCCTAAAATATATCTCGAAGCTCTAAAGAATTCAATATCGAATTCTGTAAATAATACATGCCTAGAGCCTCTATTTATAGGCTTTAGAAGACCTAAATCGACTCTGATTCAGCTTTCTCTAGGCGGCGTCCGAATGCAACCTAAGGCCGTTTGGACGGATAACTGTGCAATCGACTTTCCAAAAAGCGCTAAAATTCTTTCCTAAATAATGCCGTGTCCGGACGGTTGCAATTCTTCTCCACATCTAGCCTTATCTAGGATAGCGTCCAGACAGTGTAGACCTGACGTTTAGACGGTTGCAGCTGTCTTCCCATATTTGTGTCTATGAACGAAATCCTTTTACTTGTCGAACACGGACTGGCGTCTGGACGGTATTGTCACATCTTCTAGATGAATGCACTTGAATGCTGGATTCTTCTCGAACTCTAAAGAGCGTCCGGACATGTTGCTGAAATGTCTGGACGAATGCAAGCTTGAACAATAGACACTGATGGGCGTTCAGACGCATGACTAGGCCGTCTAGATTGAATCTTGGGATCCAATTTCTTCTGACTTGGAAACAGCACAGAATCTTCTTTGAACTTTGAAAAGCACATTTTTGAAATGAAGACTCTAAAATAAACTGTATCCTTGATTAATTGGCAACATTACATAAAAGTGATTTTGTCAAACAAAATGCAACCAGTCACAAACTAACAAAATAACAAACTCCCCCTTTGGCCATTCTGGGACAAAAATTACTTGACCGGTTAAAAATACAATCCCGATCCAAAAATAAAAAATACTCCCCCTTTTCGTCACAAAATGACAAAGGGTAAACAGAGTATGAGAAAAACTACAAATACTCCCCCTTAAAGTCTCAATAGGACAAGGGTAAACAAAGTACTATTAAAATCTAGAGTTTAAAAAGTATTGTAATAATCCAAAAATAAAAAAAATAGTCTCAAAATAAATCCAAAACAACAAATAAATCAATCCTCATCAAGATGATGGTGCTTGAGACACTCTTGGATATCAAGCTGGCACTGCTCAACTCGAGTGCTAATAAAGCGGACCTCCTGTTGAATAGAGCTGATATCACCCTACATCGAACTTAATGCAGCCAATAACTGAGCATACCCTGCATCATACTACGGATGAGGGGCAGTCCGAGAGGATGAGGCTCTTGTAGGTATCTTAACCTAGACTGGAGGATGCTAAGGCGCTTCATCGTGACCTTCGAACCTCAGCTGGGCATTAGACTTCATGAGATTCTGACTGCCAAGGGGTTCTTGTGTCCTCATCACCGACTGGGCAGAGACATCTATCCCATATTGAATAATAAGCCCGGTGATCAAGCAAGCAAAAGGAAGCCCGGTCAAGTGCTCGTCTCTCATCTCTAGCATCAGATTGAGGATGTGTGTAAATAAGCAAAAGGGCATCCTCAAACATAGAGCATATAAAAATTGGGCCCTCTTCAGAACAAGCTCGCTCCTACGAGCTGTGGGCCATAGCTTGTGTAGTATAATCTTTGCAAGCAGTTGGTGAGGGGTAGAAAAGGCACCGATCTTGATACAGCCATGAGCTGGCTCATTGCCCTCGGGATGGGCATGAAATTACTCTCTAAGCTGTCTGAAAAAGGACTGGCAGAATTAGGTAGTACTGGAACATCAATAAGGTCACTAATCACCTGAGAATTAATCTGAAGCATGTGGCCCTGAGCGTAAGTCTGAAGAATGATCCCATGGTACTCATCCTGAACCACTTCTAGGTTCCTGTAAAACTCCCTCACTAGCCTAGGATAAACTATGTAAGCACAGTTGTATAGATAGCCCCAATGGTTGTCCCTAAAGGAGTAACCATCACATCTTCTTGGAGGACATTCCTCTTGGGAATAGCATGCATGTTCTCCACTTTTGCTAAAGAGGCAGTGTGAGCTTCTTCAGTCCTCTGTCAGACCCTGTGCTGAGAGCTGTTGGCAGACATAGTTCTGCAAAAGAATATTCAAACAATTTGCCAAAAAAAAATAACACCAATGAAATTAGATTCTGTTAGTCTTTAAAAATTTCGGCATTACGACGATAGAAACATGGACTTTCTAGAAATTACAAACACAATGAATATCTCAAAAATAGTCCAAATAAATGATATAACAAATATTCCAACCACAATAGCAGAGAAAAAATCAATAATGTGCAACATTCAACTTAAAATATATCTTAAACATCTAAAAGTTAAAAAGAACTAAAAAGAATGCAAAAGATAGAGAAAAATAACTGAAATGGAGAGATAAAGCACAAAGTAACAAAATAAGCCGAGAACTCGTGAGAAGACATGAGAAAAACGGACCAAAAAGAAAAAAAAAATAAAAACTCAAAAAAATCGAGTGAAAAGAGAGGAGGTGCGGTGGCTAAAGAGAAAGAGATGCGATTTTAAAACCTGTTGGGTAACCATCCGGACGCATCACTTATCCTGTCCAGACGTGGGCTGCCATGTCATCCTTCAGAAGAGCCGCACGCAACTGGACTTGTCACTTGGCCGTCCGGCAGTCTGAATCGCACCCGTTTGGACGCAAGAGACTACCGTCCGACAGTCTGAATCACACTGAAAATCTGAAAATCGAGGAAAAATTGAAAAAAAATATATTTCCCTAAAAATACCTAATGTGCAAATTTATTTAACTCGCAAGCGCACAAATCGTTTGCAATATAGCTAATGTGCAAGTGCGAGGTCGAATCGACAGGGCATTGTGTTGCAAAAATTAATTTCTATTTAAACTATTTTAGGTTTTGTGAATAAAAGAAAAATAAAATAACACAAAAGAAAATGTACTAGGGTTTTAGAATCCACACCCACCAAATCATAGTAACATATTCTCATGTTCGTCAACACATTTCCGAAGTTCTCACCGTACAAATCTTATGTATGTTCTACTATGCTTCAAAAATTAATTAAATAATTGAATGAATCAGTTCTTCGCAAAAATCACAAAAGATATTTGGTTTAAATCAAATCATCAAATGTATCCATAGAATGAAACACAATTGTTAGTACTTTATATTGGCAACATTCTGGTTGACAAAAACACTTTATCTAACGATTGCTTTTTAACAGGATTATTGGTTCTATTTAGAGTCTTCAAGTAATATGGACAGTGTCTCATTTCATGCCATGTGTATGGTCAAAAGTTTCTAAGAAAATGTCCATGAGATTCCATGCAATTTCCAAGTCAAAACAGCCAATTCCTATGCAACCATCTGGGCTGGCCTTTGAAGGCGTCCAGAGGCCCTACAGTGTCTAGAAGCTTCAGCGTTGAAGACGTCTGGACGGAAGGGCAACACGTCCAGATGCTAGGTCAAGCATCTCCAATTTCTACTCGGAGTTGGATTTCATGTTTAGACACGGATCAGGAAACAGCAACCGTCCGGACGCTTTTCAGGTTTCCAGGAAGATTTTCGCACACGTCTCAGTGTTTTTATCATAACTCTCTACCCGAGTATTGGATTGAGACAAAATTGGTGTCTTTGGAAAAATAAGAAAAAAACGTACAACTTGAACATCCATATGGCTGATAGAACCATCTAGACGGCCCACCGTCCAGACGGAAAGAGAGTAGCGTCCAGACAGCCTCTAGAATTGTGCTGATCTGAAAGACGGTTGCAGAGGACTGTCCGGAAGTGGCTAACTTCCGTCCGGACGGTCCACAGTCAAAGTTCGATTTTGAGTAGATTTAGGGATTCTTTAAGCCTATAAATAGAGGGCTCTAGGCTTGTAAATTGTATGAATTCAGTATCGAATTTCATAGTGCTTTGAGAGGGTGTTTAGGGTGAATCGAAGATCCGCTAGCTCTCAAGCTGTTGCCGGTGTATGCTCGTTGTTCATGTGAAGTATATCTTAGGGGTCGGCCCAGGTAAAGGAATCCATCAAAAATCCCTTCAGGTGGAAGATCTGGTTGGGAAGTGTTCACGATTGGCTTCGTGTCAGAGTTAAAGGTATGACTACTGCATAAGGGTATGTGAGTACGAGTGTCTTGTAACTAGCTTTGTTTTTGGATAGTGGATTTCCTGGGTTTGGCTGCTCCGGAGTGGTTTTTCTCTTCACAAAGTTTCCACTTCATCAACAAATATCTTGTCTTTTAAATTCCTCAGTTTAAGATATTTTGCTGCACGCAAACACACATACTTGGTTCTTAGAAGTCAATATTTTATTTTCAACAATGAATATCCAATATTTTGATAAATGAAAAATCCAAGCAATCAATTTAAATGAGACTATCTCAAATCATCACATGTATCCGAAATCACAATAGATATCCAAGAAATCATCTCAATTGAAAATAATTTATTGACTTCTAATTTAAACTAAGTGTGTGTGTGTTTGTGTGCAAACAAATATCTTAAATATGGAATTTAAATAAGACAAGATATTTGTTACGAAGTGGAAACTCTATGAAGAGAAAAAACCACTCCGGGGCAGCCAAACCCAAGAAATCCACTATCCAAAATCAAAGCTAGTTACAAGACACTCGTACTCACATAACCCTATGCAGTAGTCATACCTTTAACTCTGACGTGTAACCCAACACGAACGCTTCCCAACCAGATCTTCCACCAGAAGGGGATTTTTATGGATTCCTTTACCCTAGGGTCAACCCCTAAGATAGACTTCACACGAACAACGAGCACACACCGGCAACAGCTAGAGAGCTAGCAGATCTTCAATATCTCCCTAAACACGCTCTCTAAGCACTATGGAATTCACCACCGAATTCTGTACAAAACACAGACCTAGAACCCCCTATTTATAGGCTTCAAGAGACCTGAAAAACTACTGAGATTCAGACTCTGTCTGTCGATCGTCCAGATGGAAGTTTGCCAAGTCCGGACGGATTTCTGTGATATCCTTCAAAAACAGCGCAATTCTATCCTTATCAGTTTTGCATCCGGACGGCTTGACTGAGCTTCCGGACATTCTTCGCTAAAATCCTTTCCGCGTTCGAATGGAAATCTAGAGTTATCTGAACTACTGGATATCGTCCGAACGTGTTGCTGAGTCGTCTAGATGGTCTGCAAATATTGGACATTGTCCGGACGTGTTGCCGAGTCGTTCGGACGGATTGTAGAGACTTCCCATACAGTGTCGATTTCTGAAAATAGACTCCTTGTTGAATACTGATTGACCGAGCGTCCGAACGGTGTTGCTCTGACGTTTAGACGTCTTCAATGTTTATTTGTAAGACACTGTGGGGCGTCCGGACGTCTTCAAAGGTCCGTCTGGACGGTTGCATAGGAACCGGCTAATTTGACTTGTTTTTTGCAATGGACTCTTCATGGATATCTTCTAGAAGCTTGTGAACAGTAAATGTCTGAATATATGAAGATTCTAATTTGAAAACCGACTGTCTTATTAACCAAAATGTAGCCAATAAAAATACTAACATCAATAATTGAAAAGTAGTAAAACATTGGAAATATTAAACCCAATTGAAATATTAAATGATTTCTAATATAAACAAGTGTGTGCAAAAATGTGTGCAACAAAATATCAAAATGCAGAATTAAAGGAGATAGATATTTTGTTAACGAAGTGGAAACTCAGTCAAGAGAAAAACCACTCCGGGGTAGCCAAACCCAAGAGATCCATTATTCAAAAGACAAGACTAGTTACAAAGCAGTAGCACTTACATAACCTTATTCAGTGGTCGAACCTTGAACTCTGACGTGTAACCCAACACGAACGCCTCCTAACCAAGTCTCCTACTTGAAGCGGTCTTCAATGGAATCCTTTACCCTAGGGCCAACCCCTAAGATAGACTTCAAATCAGCGCAACAACAGCACACAATGGCAACGGCTTAAGAGAGAGATCAACTCAGCACAATAACTCTAAAAATATAACTCTCTAAGCACTATGGAATTCAATACATTATTTCAGTTCTCAAGCGTAAGGACCTCTATTTATAGGCTGCAGGTTAAAATGAGAGTCTGGCTTGAAAAACCTAGGCGCCATCCGGACGGTAGACATAAGGCGTCCGAATGGACAACTGTGCAATCGACTTTCCAAAATTTTGCAGAAATTCTACGCTGAATTAAGCCGCGTTCAGACGGTGTTCCCCTGTCGTCCGGACGGTCGTACCTTAGCTGCACGCAATTTCCATGTCAAGGCTTCGCACGTCCGGACAATAGAACATGTCATCCGAACGGTTGATCTAATGCACGTAGTTTCCATATATGTAGCTCGGGCATTTGGACCATGAAGACTGGCATCTGGACGTGTTGATTTTAAATGCACAGCTTGCCTTATGGATGAGCGCTTCCGGATGGGAATCCGCATCGTCCGGACGGTTGTAGCTATCTTCCCATATTTGTGTTTTGGAAAGAAATCCCATAGCTGGTCGAGCACTGAGTGGTGTCCGGACGTGCTGCTGAAACGTCCGGACCGATGCAAGCTGGAGCAGTTCGACGCTTCTCGACACAGAGGAAGGTTCGGAAGGAAAGTTCTCATCGTTTGGATGGATAATGCTAGGATAGTTGAGCATCCGGACGGTATGTCACATCGTCCGGACAGCTGCTAGGGATCCAATTTAACTGACTTGTAGACTGTGCAGAATCTTCTAGAAGACCTCTGAATAGCTGAAACCCTATTTAAATGCGTCATTGCATATAAGTGATTTTTTCCAACAGAATGGAGCCAATTACAAACTAACAAACTCCCATTTTGGCCATTTTGGGACAAAAATCACTTGACCTGTTAAAAATACAATCCCTTTTGTTTTTTAGGGACAAGTGTTTTTGCATTCAAGTTTGGGGGTATGCTACGAGCCATACCTAGTCCAACCGGTTTTCTCATCTCCCTGGTATAATCTTTCCATTCTATATACACATTTAGGACAATGTATAATTCAAGTTTTGGGTATGGGACAAACACTTTTTGTTTAAAAAAATAAAAATTGAAATTGCATGTTCATGTTATTTTTAAGACTTTAGTTGATCTAAAAAATTGTGATTTGAATTTCTTTGGTGAGCTTAGAATGTTGAACACATGATCATTTGAAATTGATTCTAAAGTCCTACTACTAAGTTTTGGTATCTAAGGATTCATTTGTTTTGAATCTACACTATCACAAGCACATTAGCATATAATTTGTGAGGTATGATATATGAACTTGATTGTGTATTTTTCAATGTCTTGGGTGAAGCTGGGTGACTTGTTGGATGGATACCTTGGCAAATATTTAATAAAAAAAAAAGAAAGAGAGAGAATAAAGCTCTTGCTATTCTGCCTTGGTTATTCAATTTGATGGGGATCCCAATGAATTTTGAGATATTGAGTCATTGCACATTGGAATTAATTTGAAGCCTTGCGATTATGTGTTAGTTCACCTTACACTGAATTGAACTTGTGATGCCTCAGCTTGTCATTTGTAAGTGGTTAGACTTTGGAATTCTATTTTATAATGAAGATGGAGTTTATATTTCTAAGCTTTCTAATGAATGTGAATCATAATTTTGGTGACACTTAACTCTTTGGAATAAACAAGAGTTTTTGCATAATGTTTGTAGGTATCAATCCTGGCAAACCTTCACGAGACTTCACTCATCCACTAGGGAGTCGTAGGGGTTTAAAAAGCTTATTGCATATACTAAATGCAATTGTGTTTCCAGTGACAAAGGAGGTATAGTAGTTATTGTTTTAGTTTTCCTTTTATTTTCTATTTTTCATTCCTAAGGGACTAGAAATATATAAGTTTGGGGATGTGATAAGTGTTGAATGTTACACATTCAAGCCCCTTAATTTACATATGTTAAGCTCTTAGTTTTGTTAAAGTTTGATGTTTTGTGTTTTCTTGTATTTTACAGGCTTTGGAAGAAAATCCATCAAATTCCAAGATTATAACAAAGTCAACAAAATCACTTTTGGAAGGATTCAACTCCATATAAATTTTGAATTTAAGAAAAGAGAAGTTGGCAAAAATTCGTTATTTTTTAAAAGAATCCAGAATGAGCACGTCTCTACAATTTAATCATAACTTTCGGCTCATGTATTGGATTGCAACGATATTGATGGTCTTAAAAAGATAACAAAAAATGGAACAAATATGTCAGAAATAGGTTTTTCCTATTTCGGATGTTTACCATACCAAAATCGCCACATAATAAAGGACCACAAATCTGTACGAATTTTGGAATCCTTTTCCTACTTGGATGGAAATTTCAGAAAAGGAAAAGACTTGTAGTTATTCTATTTGGACTATAAGACCTATTTCTAATTGTTCTAGGATTTCTAGAGCTTCTCTAATTCCTATAAATAGGCCTTTAACCTTTGAAGAAAAATACACACAAGCTTTGAGGAAGAATCAAAGGCTACATCAAGAAGGAGGTTCTTTCTAGTTTTTAGTTTCTTTCTTCCTTTATTTATTTTCTGTATGTACATAATTTTAGTCTATATTAGTTGTAACTAATACTTTAGTTAGAGCTCGATTGAAGCCCTACATGTCTCTTTAAGTTTTTCAAATGGCGCCTTTGCTACAATTCATATATTGATGCTTAACTTGATTATTTCATATTTTCTTGAATTCCTCTCATGTTTATGCATGATCATCATATGCATGTGGTATGGATTTGTTATTTATGTCAATTTGGATGACCGAGTCCTGGGCATAATAAAGTAACAAAAGAACCCCATCACAGGTTCTTGGATTAATCAACATAAAGACAGTTGGAATAGATACCATGTTCCAATCTGAGTGTATTTACCGGTTTCCATAGATTTATGCTTTCTTGAATAACAACTTGGTAGATACCATGCTAAATCCTTCAAGGAAGAAAAGAGTTAGAGTAGATACCATGCCTAACTCATTGCTCAGGGAAATCAATAGCTTTAGGAGAAGATACCATTTCCTTGTGGTTGGTAAGCATCAAGTATCAAGTTATGATGGTAGCATTGGCATTGTGAATCTTAATTGAGTATAATTAGCGGTGGATATCGAAGCCCTACCATATCTCTTATTATATTTCTTCAATATTTTTGTCTCGTTTTTTATTTGATCTTATTAATATTTTTCTTTGCATTTATCTTAATTATTTAAGGTATCTTTTAAGCATAATTTACTAATCCTCATGGGAATGATCTCGTATCTGCCTACTATACTATTTTTTTGATCTTTTTCACTTGCGAGTAAAACGTACAAATATTTATCTATTTATTTAGGTAGATATTTGCACAACATCGGACGACGTGATATTCTGTTCCGATGCTCAAATGTCCAAACATCATCCCTCGGGACAACGAGAACTTTCCGTCTGGACCTTCCTCTGTGTAGAGAAGCTTCGAACTGTTTCAAGTTACATCCATCCGGGCGTCTCAGCAACACGTTTGGACCCAGTTCAGTGTTTCTTTCCAGCTATGGGATTTCTTTCCAAAACACAAATATGGGAAGACAGCTACAACCGACAGGACGATGTGAGTTCCCATCCGGACGCTATCCTTGATAAGGCAAGTGGTGCATACAAAGTTCAATCGTCCGAATGTCAGTCTTCATTGTTCGGACGCTCAAGCTTTATATATGGAAATTGTGTGCATCAGTTCAACCGTTTGGACGTCAGTCTTCATGGTCCGGACACTCCAAGCCTTGATATGGAAATTGAGTGCAGTCACCATCCGGACGCTAGGGTAACACCGTCCGGACGCGGCTCATTTCGAGAAAGAATTTCAGCGAATTTGGAAAGCTGATCACATTGTTGTCCGTCTGGACGCCTTATGTCTGCCAAATCAAACGTGATTTAGGTCTTTTGTAGCCTATAAATAGAGGCCCCTAGGCATGTTGATTGTAAGAATTCGATATTGAATTCCGTGGAGCTTAGAGAGTTATATTTTAGATTTGTTGTGCTGAATCGGTCTCTCTCAAGCCGTTGCCATTGTGTGTTGTTACTGTGCTAAACTGAAGTCTATCTTAGGGGTTGGCCCTGAGGTAAATGATTCCATTGAAGACCCCTTCAAGTAGGTGACTTGGTTGGGAAGCATTCGTGTTGGATTACACGTCAGAGTGCTAGATATGATTGCTGCATCAGGTATGTGAGTGTTACTGTCTATTTACTAGCTTTGTATTCTGAATAGTGGATATCCTGGGTTTGGCTGCCCCGGAGTGATTTTTCTCTTGATTGAGTTTCCACTTCGTTAACAAAATTCTTGTGTCATTTAAATTCTGCACTTATATTATTTTGTTAACACACTGTGCACACACACACGGATAAAATAGAAGTCATATATTTTTCAATTGGTATCAGAGCTTGGTACACTCTGAGAAGATTAAATTCTTGAGTGTTATTCTGTTTGACTTCTATTCCTTACATAATGTTTGCCAATTTCGATTGATGGAAAAAGATGAACTCCAAAGGTTGTTTGTCGAATTGTTTAAAAGTTTTTAAAAAATCTAGCATTGATCATTTACAAAGACTTAAAGATTTTGAAATTGAAAAATATGTGTTTGTTGAAAAAATTAAGACTTTAGAAGATGATCTAATGAATTCTAAATTACCTTTGGACAAATCTTTTAACTCTAACTTGAGTATTGATAAAGTTTCTTTTGTTTCTCATGCTATGTCTGTTAAAAAAACTATGTTTATTAAACATAGCATGTCTCATAATCATACTCAATTTACTTGTGGGGATAAAGGGGCTAGTCATAAAAACTATAATTCTATCCCTACTTGTCATCACTGTGGCATTAGTGGTCATATCCGCCCTAATTGATTCCAGATTCATTCTAAAAAACCTTGGGATAGATCGCATGTTCCTAGGGAAGGTGAACCAGGTTTTGAGAACCAAGTCAAGAATTTAAGTGATCAAGTTAAGCTTATTAGTGAGAAGTTAGGAAGCCTCACTCATAATGAAAAGATATCTATCTTGACTAATAATAATAAGAAAACTTCCAAACAAGTCTAGGTTAAAAAGGAGGATAATATGTGCCTAGTTGCTCATACTGCCTTAAAAATTCTTGATACTTGTTTGTGGTATTCGGATAGTGGCTGCTCTAAACACATGACAGGTGATAAGACTCTGTTGAAAGAAGTCCAGATGGGTAAAGGAGGAAGAATCACCTATGGAGATGGAAGTCAATCCAAGATTATTGGAAAAAGGGATCATCGACATTCCAGGACTTGGAGCATCTCAGGAAGCGTTGTATGTGGAAGGGCTCAAGGCAAATCTTCTCAGCATTAGCCAATTCTGTGACAGTGATTTGGTGGTTCAATTCTCCAAAAAGGAATGTAATATTTTTGACAGTAGTGCCATGTGGCTTATAGGGGGAGAAAGAACTGCTGACAACTGTTATGGCCTTCCTGGTCTCACTTCAGATCCTCAAATTATCTGCAAAAAGCCAACCATAGATGACAGTGAACTATGGCATCAAAGGTTGGGGCATTTGAATTTCACATATATGTTGAAGATTGTTTGTAAAGTCATTGTCAAATATCTACCTAAAATGGAGAAGACTGGGAAAGGAGTTTGTGGTCCTTGCCAGCTAGGGAAGCATACTCGAGCAGCTCATAAGAAGACCTCAGGTATTCTTACTTCCAGAAATTTAGAATTGTTGCATATGGATCTCATGGGTCCCACTAGAACTGCTACTCTAGGTGGGAGAAAGTATATATTGCTGGTAGTAGATGATTTTTTTCGATATACATCGGCTATTATTCTTCGTGAAAAATTTGATGCTTTTGATGCAGCTCAACATTTATTCAAGAAAATTCAAATTGAGCAAAACTGCCAAATTATGAGGACCGCAGTGATCATGGAAGGGAGTTTACGAATGCCAAGTTTTAAGAATTCTGCCTTTCGTATGGAATCAAGCAGGAATTCTGCCTTTCGTATGGCTCGTGTAATGATACACTCAAAAAATCTGGCTCAACATTTTTGGGGTGAAGCTGTCAATGCTGCAGGCCATATTATCAACAGAGTCTACTTGAGGCCTGAAACAAACAAGACTCCCTATGAGATTTGGCGAGTTAAGAAGCCCACAGTTAAGTACTTTAGAACTTTTGGAAGTAAATGTTATATTCTTCGTGATAGGGAGAACCTTGGGAAATTTGATCCCAAAAGTGATGAAGCTATATTCTATGGGTATTCCACAAACAGTCATGCTTACAGGGTTTTCAATAAAAGAAGAGATACTGTGATTGAATTTATCAATGTTATAATTGATGATGAAGAAGTTGAGGCACCAAGCAAGGTGGAGGAAAATCAGCCCATCTCGGCTGAACTACCTATTTCTTCAGCTGATGTGATCAAGGCTTCTCCTGGTATGTCTCCAGCTGAATCTCTTCCTATTCCTATAACTTCTGATACTACTGCTAGTGCTTCTGTAGATGAGGATAATCAAACAAATCCTCCAAAGAGGTCATGAGTGAAGCTCAATCATCCTCCCTAGCAGCTTCTTGGACCTGTTGAAGAAGGGAGTCGGCTAAGAAACAGAGTCATCTAGCCGTCGAGTGAAGTAGCTAATCAAGTTTCCTACAGCTGCTAAGTTGCATAGACAGAGCCCAAGGAAGTTGATGAAGCCCTTCAAGATGAAAGCTGGGTCTCTAACATGCATGATGAGCTCCATCAGTTTACCAGAAATGATGTTTTGAATCTGGTTCCCCGACCTGTTGATCATAATATCATTGGCACCAAGTGGATTTTTAAGAACAAGTCAGGTGAGCATGGAATAGTGGTCAAGAATAAAGCACGCCTTGTTGCTTAGGGATACACTCAGATTGACGGTACATACTTTGATGAAACCCTTACTCCGGTTGCCAGGTTAGAATCCATAAGAATTCTTCTCTCCATCGCTTACCATTAAGGATTCAAGCTTTATCAGATGGATGTAAAAAGTGATTTTTTGAATGGCATTCTTCAAAAAGAAGTGTATGTAAAACAGCCAAAAGGATTTCAAGATCCTCATCATTCCCTTCATGTCTACAAGCTGAAGAAAGCTCTATATGGTCTTAAGTAGGCTCCTCGTGCATGGTATGAGCGTCTCACTACATATCTTTTGGCCAAGGGGTTTACAAGGGGATAGGCTGATCGTACATTGTTCATAAGAAATCAAGGTACACACAAGCTCATTGCTCAAATCTATGTTGATGACATTATATTTGGAGCCACTCTAGATTCCCTAGCCCATGAATTTTCTTAGGAGATGAAGCAGAAATTTGAGATAAGCATGATTGGTGAGTTGAACTACTTTCTTGGTCTTCAAGTCAAACAAACTTCTGAAGGCATTTTCATTGCTTAAATGTATCGGTCTAAATTGGACGAGTCATGCCCAGACACTCATGAGCACCAGTGTCAAGATAAGCAGTGACCTTGCAAGAAAACCAGTTCATCCAACTCTATACAGGAGTATGATAGGGAGTCTCCTATACCTCACAGCCAGCCGACCAGATATTGCCTTCAGTGTGGGAGTTTGTGCTCGTTTTCAGGCAAATCCTAAAGAATCTCACCTCACTGCAATCAAGCGTATCATCAGATATGTAAATGATACTCTTCTCTATGGCATATGGTAGTCCAAGGAAACAAATCTTGTTATTGCAAGATACTCGGATGCAGACTGGGCTGGAAATGCTTATGATATGAAGAGCACCTCGGGAGGATGCTTCTGTGTGGAAAATAATCTTGTAGCTTGGATGAGTAGGAAACAAGCCTCGATTTCTCTCTCTACTGCTAAGGATGAGTATGTTGCTGCAGGAAGCTATTGTACCCAATTGCTATGGATGAAGAAGCTGCTATGTGGCTATGGATTCACTCAGGATACCATGATTATCAACTGTGATAATACTAGTGCTATAAATATTTCCAAGAATCCTGTTCAGCACTCTCTGACCAAGCACATTGACATCAGACATCACTTCTTGTATGATCTTGTGAAATCCGAGGTAATTTCTCTCTCTTTCATTCCCACTAATAACCAATTGGCTGACATTCTTACCAAACCTTTGGATAGTAGCAGGTTTGAGTCCCTTCGAAAAGCCATTGGTGTGTGTGACATGTCGTAGACATGCTTTTCCATGCTAGGATTAGACTTCTTTGTGTTCTTTAAGTTTTGTCCTCTAATAGCATAATGTTTTAAAAATAAAAAATAAAAAATAAAAAAAATTGTGGAAGTTTTGTAACAGGGTAGTTCTTTTTAAAGTTTGTCAGCTATCTCATGTCTCTTATTCTTTTTTATTAGTTCATTATGCTTTGATGAATTATACTTACAAGTGGTTGAGAACATAGGTCTGACATATGCAAAGTTTTCCTGCTCACTTTGTATGCTTGATAATTTCTTTCCTCATGTGATGATATTGTATCCAAGGGTCCTCTAAGGTACATTCTTTCCTCTCTGACTTATTGGTTTTATAAATTCTAATGAAAGAGATGTTTTTGATAAGATGGTCAAACTGACCAACATGCTAGTTGAACCTAGAGCCTAAAAATTATAGCATTCTGTCTAGGTTGCAGCACCAAAAAGAAACATGAAGTTATTCTTCTGAATTCCTTGTTATATGCTTCTATTAACTGCTTATGTGCTGAATTAGCTTTATACCTTGTCCTTCATGGTGCAAGTAAAATTTTACCTAGTCCTTCATGGTATAAGTAAAAATAGTTAGGTGCGGCATCTTATGGGGAGTGTATCAGATGAGGGTAGCTAGGCCCTAGTAAATAATGAGGTTTGACTTTTGACTGATCTTTTATTGATTTTTCTCTTGTTTAGAAAAATTGGTTGCTTTAAGTCATATCAGTGAATTTCAAAACCTTTTCGTAAAAGCCTTCACACACACACACACATTACATGAGTTGAGCAAGCTATTTTCATTATTATGTTTCCAGGGAAAGTTTTGCCTATCGAATGCATGTATATCGACTCTATGTCTGTGTAATTTGACTAATTTGTCAGAATTGGATACATGCGTGTGCTGCTCTACTTGTGAAGGAACTAACCTTGTTGTTTTTCTCTCCCATTTCAGAGAGATGTTTTCTTTTTTAACAGGTTCTTTGGTTTTTAGAACTGTTGTTTGATATTTATTACTCTGTTTCCCTTGTCCTGTTGTGACATTTAGGGGGAGTAATTGTCGTGTGGTATTTCCTTTACTCTGTTTTACCCTTTGTCATTTTGTGAAAAAAAATGGGGAGTAATTTTTTATTAGGACCGGGATTGTATTTTTAACCGGTCAAGTGTTTTTGTCCCAGAATGGCCAAATGAGGAATTTGTTGGTTTTGTAATTGGCTACATTCTGTTGGACAAAATTACTTCTATGTAATGATGCTTTTATATAGGGTTTCAGTCATTTTTAGAAGTCTTCTTATTCAAAGTTATGGTTCTAGAAGATTCTGTTCAGATTCCAAGTCAGAGAAATCAGATCCCTTGCATCTGTCCGGACGACATGATATCCCGTCCAGACGCTCAAGTGTCCAAGCATCATCCGTCTAGACGACGAGAACTTTCCGTCCGGACCTTCCTCTATGCCAAGAAGCTTCGAACTGTTCCAAGTTGCATCCGTCCGGATGTTTTAGCAACACGTCTGGAAGTCGTTTAGTGTTCGACCAGCTATGGGATTTCTTTCCAAAACACAAATATGGGAAGACAGCTACAACCGTTCGGACGATGTGTGTTCCCGTCCGGACCCTATCCTTGATAAGGCAAGTCGTACATACAAAGTTCAACCGTCTAGACATCAGTCTTCATGGTCTGAACGCTCCAATCCTTGATATGAAAATTGCGTGCAGCTAAAGTGCAACTGTCTGGACCCTAGGGCAACATCGTTCAGATGGGCTCAATTCAAGAAAGAATTTCAATGAACTTGGAAAGCCAATTGCACAGTTGTTAGTCCGAACACCTTATGTCTACCGTCCGGACGGCGCCTAGGAAAACGTAATCAGACGCGATTTAGGTCTTCTGTAGCCTATAAATAGAAGCCCCTAGTCATGTTGATTGTAAGAATTCGGTATTGAATTCCATAGAGCTTAGAGAGTTATATTTTAGATTTGTTGTGCTGAATCGGTCTCTCTCAAGTCGTTGCCATTGTGTGCTGTTGCTGTGCTAAACTGAAGTCTATCTTAGGGGTTGGCCCTAAGGTAAAGGATTCCATTGAAGACCCCTTCAAGTAGGTGACTTGGTTGGGAAGCATGCATGTTGGGTTACACACCAGAGTGCTAGATACGATCGCTGCATCGGGTATGTGAGTGTTACTGTTTATGTACTAGCTTTGTCTTCTGAATAGTGGATATCCTGGGTTTGGCTACCCCGGCGTGGTTTTTCTCTTGATTGAGTTTCCACTTCGTTAACAAAATTCTTATGTCATTTAAATTATGCACTTATATTATGTTGTTAACACATTGTACACACACGGTTAAAATAGAAGTGATCTATTTTTCACGGCCTTAATATGGAAACGCTTGAAATGCGTTATGGAAAGGCAGTTGCACAAAAACCCTAGCATTCTCTCTAGGTTGCAGCATAAAAAAGAAACAAGCAGTTATTCTTCTGAATCACTTGTTATATGCTTATATTCACTGCTTCTATTCTAAATTTATATCTTGTCCCTCAAGGGGCAAGTAAAAAATTTATTTTGTCTTTCATAGTACAAGTAAAACATTTAGGTGCTGCATCTTACGGGGAGTGTATTAGATGAGGGTGGCTAGGCCCAAGTATGGTTTGACTTTTGACTGATCTTTCTTTAATTTTCTCTCTTGTTTTAGAAAATCTAGTTGGTTTTTGTCATATCAATAAACTTCATACCTTATTGAGAAAGTCTTCACACACACATGCATTGCATTAGTTGAGTAATCTATTTGAAATTTTTGTTTACAGGAAATTTTTGTGCTGATTGAACTCTAAAACTCTCTTTTATATCTCTGCACATTTTTTAGATGCTATCTGATTGCTTTATCAGTTGATTATACATGCGTGTTTAGAAGCTGACAATAGGGAAAATAATTTTTCTGCAAATTATCCTTCAGTTTATTTTTGTTTTTCAATGTGAAGCGTCCGGACGGTCTCTCCTTGCGTCTGGACTGGTGCGACTAAGACGGCCGGACGGTCAGGTTACACGTCCAGACGCGTCCGTTCGAGTTAATGATCCGTCCGAACGGGGACCCCGCAGGTTATATATCACAAGGATCAGACCTAGCCGCCACATCTCATATTTTTCTCTCGTTTTTCTTGAACTTTTCTTGTCCTTTTGTGCGTTTTTATCATGTGTTAGTGCATAATCTCGGCCTCTTTTGTCTTTTTGTGCTTATTTCTCTCCATTCCAAGTACTTTTTCTGTTCTTTTTATTCTTTTCAGTGTTTTATTAATTGTTACAATATAAAATCCTTTGGGGAAAGTGTTTTGAGATTAAAATTGCATATCTGTGATATCTACTGTGTTGGGACTATCTGTTTTGGCATTCTTTTGAACTGTATTGTTTGTAATTTTTGGAAAGTCCATTTTACTGCGGTTATAATGCCGAATTTTTTTTTTTGAACTAACAAGAATCTAATATTTTTTAGAATATTTTTGGCATACCTTGTTGGTTATTTTTGCAGAGTCATGTTTGCTAACAGTCCACAGTGTAGAGTCCGCCAGAGGACAGAGGAGGATGTGGCAGCCTTTAGAGCCAGAATTATGAACAGGGCAGTCATTCCAAAGAGGAATGTCATTTGTACTGATCTTCTGGTTGCTCCACTAGATAGTATCAATGAAATCATCCAGACCTATCATTGAGGCTACATTCACAACTGCGTCTGCGTTGTGCTGACCAAGCTGGTCTGAGAATTTTATGTAAATCTCGAGGTGGTTCAGAATGATGACAATGGGATTGTCCTATAGTTTACCATTGTCGGGCATATTATTATGGTTTGATCCTCAAGTTATCAACCAGATCATTGGAGTGCCAGTTCTTCAGATCCCTGCCAGTCCTTACAATGAAGTTGTATTGCCTCCCTCTCTAGATGAGCTCCAGGAATTCTTCCATGTTGTCGCCTAGGGTGAGGAGCGATCTACTGCCATCAAGATTGGTGCTTTGTCTCCCCCACTCCGCATGCTAACAAAGATTGTCCAGCACAATCTCTAGCCTATTGTTAGGCAGAGTAATCTGATTTTGAAGAGGGCACAGTTTGTTTATGCCATCTGTCTGCGCTTGCCATTTTGCCTATGCAAGCATATTATGGGTGTTATCTTAGAGGCCAGAGATTAGAATAATACCGGCCTCCCCTATGGCTGTTTGCTCACTCAGATCATTTTACAGTCAGGCATAACTATAGCTGGAGAGCTGAAGATGAAGATACATGTTAGTATTTTGGCCTCATTCTGTGTTTGGACAAAATCACTTAAGTGTAAAGATGCTGTAAACAGGGATTCCACTGTTCAAAGTCTGCAAGTCAGAAGAATTCAAGTTCCCTGTCAGCCATCCGGACGATCGAGCCATCCCGTTCGGACACCCATCTGTCCACTGTTCCATCCGTCCGGACGACGTGTCATCCCGTCCGGACGAAGTGTTCATTCCGTCCGGACCCCATACTGTATCAAGAAGTTTCTGTGCCAGCTTGCATCCGTCCAGACGTTTCAGCAGCATGTCCGGACGCCTCCTAGTACTCAATCAGTTTCAGATTTCTTTCCAAGTTCCAAGAAAGGGAAGATCAATCAACTGTCCGGACGATGTGGTATCCCGTCAGGACGCGCGTCTCCGTAAGGCAAGAATCGCAATTCAAAAATGACCGTCTGGACGTCTGTCAGCTTTGGTCCGGACGCGCGTGCATTAAAGAAGGAAATTGCCGATTCGACTTCAACCGTCTGGACGACTGCCTATCATGGTCCAGACGCGCGAATTACTGATATGGAAATTGCGTGTTGAAGAATAGCCGTCCGGACGATCATCCCCCATGGTCCAGACACTCGAGAGCCTTATAAGGAAATTACTTGCAGCGGGCGTGTGACCGTCCGGACGATGTGCCATCCCGTCCGGACGATGTTCTTAAACAGGAAAGATTTCTCCGCGAAATTTTTGGAAAATCTTGTCGCACAGTTGTTCGTCCGGACGGCCCATGTCCACCGTCCGGACGGTGCCCAGATATGTTTTGCCTGACGCTCATTTGAGCCCCTAGCCTATAAATAGAGGCCCTTGGGCACTCAGAACTGCAAGAATTCGGTATTGAATTCCTCAACTGCTCAGAGACGTGATATTTCCTCTTAAGCCCTGTTCAAGTGTGCTGTTGCTGTGCTACAACCAAAGTCTATCTTAGAGGTCGGCTCTAAGGTAAGGAGTTCCATTGAAGACCCCTTCAGGTAGGTGAACCTAGTTGGGAAGCATTCGTGTTGGGTTACACGTCAGAGATCAAGGTACGACCATTGCATCGGTACATGTGAGTGTTACTGTCTTGTATCTAGCTATGTCTTCTGAATAGTGGAATTCCTGGGTTTGGCTGCCCCGGAGTGGTTTTTCTCTTAACTGAGTTTCCACTTCGTCAACAAAAATCTATGTCATTTACTTTTCGCTGTGCTTTAATTTTTGTTGACACTTATGCACACACTTGTTGTTTAAATTAGAAGTCATTTCAAATTTCAATTTTTCAATTGGTATCAAAGCTTGGTACACTCTGAGAAGATTAATTTCTTGAGTGTTTTCTCTTTTGACTTCTACTATGTCTATATTGAGTATGGATAAAATTACTTCTATTTCACATGATATGTTTGTTCATAAGACCATGTTCATTAAACCTATCATGTCTCATACTCAATCTATTTGTAAGGGTAAAGGGGATAATCAATCTATACCTACTTGTCATCACTGTGGTATTGTTGGTCATATTGGTCAAAACTGTTTCCAAATTAGGTCTCAGAAACCTTGGAAGAAAACCCTTATCCCTAGGAAAGATTAACCAGGTTTTGAAGAACAAGTTAAAGTGTTAAGTCATCAAGTGAAACTCATTAGTGAGAAGTTAGCATACCTCACCACTAATGAGCAAAGATCTGTCGTGGTTAATAATCAAAAAGCTTCCAAACAAGTCTGGGTCAAAAAGGAAGATAATCTGTGTTTACTTTCTCATACTGCACTAAAAATTCTTGATACTTGTTTGTGGTATTTGGATAGTGGTTGTTCTATACACATGATAGGTGATAAGACTTAGCTAAAAGAAGTTCAGATGGGCAAAGGTGGGCAAATCACCTATGTAGATGGGAGTCAATCTAAAGTCATTGGTAAAGGGATCATCGACATTCCAGGTCTCGGAACATCTCAAGAAGCTCTGTATGTAGAAGGTCTCAAGGCAAATCTCCTCAGCATCAGCCAGTTTTGTGATAATGACTTGGTGATGCAATTCTCCAAGAAGGAATGCAATATATTTGACAGCAGTGGCAGATGGCTCATAGGAGGAGAAAGAACTGCTGACAATTGTTACGGCCTTCCTGGTCTGGCTGCAAATCTTCATATTTTCTGCAACAAAGCAACCATAGATGACAGTGAGCTATGGCACTAGAGGTTAGGGCATCTCAATTTCTTCAATATGTTGAAAATTGCAGGCAAAGATATTGTTAAAGGCCTGCCCAAGATGGAGAAGACTGAAAGAGGAATTTATGGTCTGTGTCAACTAGGGAAACAGACTCGAGTAGCCCATAAGAAGACCTCAGGTATTCTAACTTCCAAAAATTTGGAATTACTGCACATGGATCTCATGGGTCCCACTAGAATTGCTAGTCTAGGTGGGAAAAGATATATTCTGGTTATTGTTGATGACTTCTCTCGATATACATGGGCTATTCCTATTCGAGAAAAATCTGATGCCTTTGATACAGCTCAAAATTTGTTCAAGAAGATTCAGGTTGAACAAAACTGCCAGATTGTGAGAATCCGCAGTGATCATGGAAGAGAATTTGAAAATTCCAAGTTCGAAGAATTCTGTCACTCATATTTCAACCAGGAATTTTCTTCTCCTATCACTCCTCAGCATAATGGAGCTGTTGAAAGGAAGAACAGGATAATTCAGGAGATGGCTCGTGTGATGATCCACTCAAAAAATCTTGCTCAACACTTCTGGGGAGAAGCTGTAAACAGTGCCTATCATATCATTAACAGGGTCTACCTTAGGCCGGAAACAAACAAGACTCCCTATGAAATCTGGCGAGGTAAGAAACCCACAGTGAAGTATTTTAAAACTTTTGGAAGTAAATGTTATATACTTCGTGACAGGGAAAATCTAGGGAAATTTGACACCAAGAGTGATGAAGGTATATTCTTGGGATATTCCACAAACAGTCGTGCTTATAGAGTCTTTAACAAAAGAACAGAGACTATGATGGAATCGACAAATGTAGTAGTTGATGATGAAGAAGTTCAGAGACCTATCAGCAGGGAGGAAAAACAGCTCGATTCAGCTGAGCCTTCATTAGCCCCAACTGATATCATTAATCCTTTTTCAAAGGAGTCTCCAGGTGAATCTCTTTCTTCTCCCACGACTTTGGATACCACTCCTACTACCTCCGAAGATGAGGATACTCCAGCTAATCCTCCTAAGCGATCATGGGTGAAGCATAATCATCCTCCTCAGCAGCTGCTTGAGAACGTAGATGAAGGGCATAGGCTGAGAAGTAGAGTCATTCAGCCCACCAGTGAAGTAGCCAATCAAGTCTCTTACAGCTGCTATCTAGCTCAAACAGAGCCCAAGAAAGTTGATGAAGCCCTACAGGATGAAGGCTGGGTCTCTGCAATGCATGATGACCTCCATCAGTTCACCAGAAATGATGTCTGGACCTTGGTTCCCCGTCCTACAGAACATAATATTATTGGTACCAAGTGGATTTTCAAGAATAAAACAGATTAACATGGTACTGTGGTTCGGATTAAAGCCCATCTTGTTGCACAAGGATATACTCAGATAGAGGGAGTAGACTTTGATGAAACCTTTGGCCCTGTTGCCAGGTTAGAGTCAATCAGAATTCTTCTCTCTATTGCTTGTCATCTTGACTTCAAGTTATATCAGATGGATGTAAAGAGTGCCTTCTTAAATGGAGTTCTGCAAGAAGAAGTTTATGTAGAATAGCCAAAGGGTTTTCAAGACCCTCATCATCCCCATCACGTGTACAAGTTGAAAAAGGCACTATATGGGCTTAAGCAGGCCCCTCGAGCATGGTATGAGCGTCTCACCACTTATCTCCTGGCCAAGGGATTCACAAGGGGACAAGCTAATCGAACTCTGTTTATCAGACAACAAGGTACTCACAAACTCATCGCTCAAATTTATGTTGATGACATTATTTTTGGAGCTACTTTGGACTCTCTTGCCCATGAGTTCTCTGAGGAAATGAAGCAGGAATTTGAGATGAACTACTTCCTTGGCCTTGAAGTTAAGCAAACTGTTGAAGGCATCTTCATTTCTCAGTCTAAGTATGCTAGGGATCTGGTCAAACGATTTGGGTTGGATGGAAAAAGTCATGCTCGCACTCCCATGAGCACCAGTGTCAAGATCAGTAGTGATCTTGCTGGCAAATCTGTTGATCCATCCCTTTACAGGAGTATGATAGGGAGCCTCCTGTATCTTACAGCCAGCCGACCAGACATTGCTTTCAGTGTGGGTGTTTGTGCTCGTTTCCAAGCAAATCCTAAAGAATCTCACCTCACTGCTGTTAAACGTATCATCAAGTATGTAAATGATACCCTCTCTTATGGCATATGGTATTCTAGAGAAACAAATCTTGTTGTTGCAGGATACTCTGATGCTGATTGGGCTGGAAATGCTGAAGATAGAAAAAGTACCTCTGGAGGATGCTTCTATGTGAGGAACAATCTGGTAGCTTGGATGAGCAAGAAACAAGCGTCTATTTCTCTCTTTACTGCTGAGGCTGAGTATATTGCTGCGGGTAGCTATTGCACTCAATTATTGTGGATGAAGACACTGCTGGGGGACTACGGATTCACTCAAGATACTATGATTATCAACTGTGATAATACTAGTGTGATTAATATCACAAAGAATCCCGTTCAGCACTCTCGGACCAAGCACATCGACATCAGACATCATTTTTTAAGTGATCTTGTGGAATCTGAGGTGGTTTCTCTCTCATTCATTTCCACTGAAAATCAATTGGCTGACATACTTACCAAACCTTTAGATGGTAGGAGGTTTGAGTCTCTACGTAAAGCCATTGGTGTGTGTGCCATGTCCTAGACATGATGTTCCATGCTAGGATGAATTTCTTATCCTCTGATAGCATGATGGTGTAATGAAAAAAAAAAGGGGGGGGGGGGAGGGGAGTCTTCGTTGCAGGGTAAAGTCTTTCACAAGGTATGTCAGCTATTTCATGTATTCTTTCTGGTTTACTAGTCTGTTGAGTATTGATTTATTATGTTTACATATGGGTGAAAACATCAGTCTAACACGTACAAAAGTTTTTCCCTCCTCAGTGTTTTATTTGATAGTCGCTTGTCTCATGTGATGACCTCATGCATCCTAGACTCCCCAAAGGTGCGTATTTTTTTCCTTCTCTGACTATTTTTTCTAGTATTTCTAATTAAGAGAAGAAGTTTGTGATAAGATGGTCAAATTGACCACAGGCTAGTTGAATCTAGGATCTATAAATTCTGGCATTTCCTCTAGCTTATAGCAACATAAGAATTGAGCAGTTCTTCGTATGGATTTTGTGCTTTAAAAACTGTCTATTCACTGCTTCTGTACTGAATTTGCAATATACCTTGTCCTCTATGAGCAAGTAAAAATTTATCTTGTCCTTCATGGTACAAGTAAAACAATTCAATGATGTATCTCAAGGGGAGTGTATCAGATGAGGATGGCTAGGCCCTAGTAAGAGTAAGGTTTGACTTTTGACTAATCTGTCACGGATTCTCTCTCTTCTTTAGGAAATCTGGTTGCTGTTGTCATGATTTTTCAAACCTTGTGGGTTCAGTCTTCAAACACACACACACGCATTGCATGAGTTGAGTAGGTTATCTTCATTATTTTGGCAGGGTAACTTTTGTTTCTGTTATACTGGTCTATCATCTCCATGTTCTCATATTTCTGACCTGCTCTATCACTAGTTTTTCAGACAAAAATACATGCGTGTGCTACAATACTTGTGAAGGCTTTTACTTTGCTGCTTTCTTCCTCTTCAGCAATTTTTCAGTCTCTATTTTTGATAACTGTTAAACTTATATTACTCTGTTTCCCAGGTCCTTCTGAGACCGTTAGGGGGAGTAATTTTTATGACAGTTAGTTTTTATTACTCTGTTTTACCCTTTGTCCCTTTGAGACAAAAAGGGGGAGTAATTTTTATTTTCGACCGGGAATATATTTCCAAACCGGTCAAGTGATTTTTGTCCCAGAATGTGCAAAGGGGGAGTTTGTTAGTATTTTGGCCTCATTCTGTGTTTGGACAAAATCACTTAAGTGTAAAGATGTTGAAAACAGGGATTCCACTATTCAGAGTCTGGAAGTCAGAAGAATTCAAGTTCCCTGTCAGCTGTCCAGACGATCGAACCATCCCGTCCGATCGAACCATCACTGTTCCATCTGTCCGAACGACGTGTCATCCCGTCCGGACACTAGACAGACCAGCATCCGTCCGGACGAAGTGTTCATTCCGTCCGGACCCCATACTATATCGAGAAGTTTTTGTGCCAGCTTGCATCCGTCTGGACGTTTTAGCAGCATGTCCAGATGCCTCCTAATACTCGATCAGTTTCTGATTTCATTCCAAGTTCCAAGAAAGGGAAGATCAATCAACCGTCCGGACGATGTGGTATCCCGTCCGGATGCGCGTCTCCGTAAGGCAAGAATCGCAATTCAAAAATGACAGTCCGGAAGTCTGACAGCTGTGGTCCGGACGCTCGTGCATCAAAGAAGGAAATTGCCGATTCGACTTCAACTGTCCGGACGACTGCCTATCATGGTCCGGACGCGCGCATTACCGATATGGAAATTGCGTGTTGAAGAATAGCCGTCCGGACAATCATGCCCCATGGTCCGGACGCTCGAGAGCCTTATAAGGAAATTACTTGCAGCGGATGTGCGACCGTCCAGACGATTTTCTTAAACAGGAAAGATTTCTTCCCGAAATTTTTGAAAAATCATGTCGCACAGTTATCCGTCCGGACGGCCCATGTCCACCGTCGGGACGGTGCCCAGGAATATTTTTCCTGACGCTCATTTGAGACCCTAGCCTATAAATAGAGGCCCTTGGGCACTCAGAACTGGAAGAATTCGGTATTGAATTCCTCAACTGCTCGGAGACGTGATATTTCCTCTGAACCCCTGTTCAAGTGTGCTGTTGCGCTACAACCGAAGTCTATCTTAGAGGTCGGCTCTAAGGTAAGGAGTTCCATTGAAGACCCCTTCAGGTAGGTGAACTTGGTTGGGAAGCGTTCGTGTTAGGTTACACGTCAGAGATCAAGGTACGACCACTGCATCGGTACATGTGAGTGTTACTGTCTTGTATCTAGCTATGTCTTCTGAATAGTGGAATTCCTGGGTTTGGCTGCCCCGGAGTGGTTTTTCTCTTAACTGAGTTTCGACTTCATCAACAAAAATCTGTGTATCATTTACTTTCCGCTGTGCTATAATTTTTGTTGACACTTATGCACACACTTGTTGTTTAAATTAGAAGTCATTTCAAATTTCAATTTTTCAATACAAGATCCCATCAGCAAGCAGACATTGATGAAGTCAGATGCCCAGCAGAGGCGAAAGGATCAGAATGATGCACCACAGCCCCCACCTATTCATGTTGTGGTACTTGATATAGGATCCTCTTCTCAGACTGCTCCACCGCCTCCACAACATGATGCAGGATATGCTCAGATCCTAGAGGCCTTAGCTGAACTTCAGGGTGGTATGAGTTCCATGCAGCTGGTAGTTTCTTCTATGCAGAAGTCCATTTCTACTATGCAGCTGGAGGTTCACTCACTCAACCTCCGTGTGGAGCAGAGCCAGCTACACATCCAAGAGTACCTCAAGCACCATCATCCATCTAGCAGTAGTAGTGATGACGAGGATGATGCGCCTATGGTTGAGGCTGCTTGATATTTTTTTTGGTGTTACGTTTTTAATTTATTTTGAGACATTTTATCTTTAAATATTTTGGGATACTTTGTTAAACATTTTAACTCTTGGATATTTATTACACTGTTTACCCTTGTCCTGCTGAGACATTTAGGGGGGGTAATGATGTGATCATTTTGTGTACAAAAATATCAATAATAAAATTACCACTCGCAATAGTACAAATCCTTGTAGGATAGGGCTATATTGAGGGTGTCGAACCTCAAGGACTGCGTAGGAATTATTATCAAGCTTTTTGAGATTAAATATAACTTAGTTTAAAAGATGTTTAATTTAATTTTGTTTTCTAAAAATAAATACATTAAAGTAAAAGACTTAAATGTAAATAGAGTAGGGATGAGAGAAAGAATAGGGGATTGATTTCACCACTCATTGCATTACAATGGTCAATCATAAATTAACAAGGGAAATTCATACTATACATGATATAGGGCTCGTCTCACTCGAGTAGTCAAGAAATTACCTCTGAAGAATAAGTCAAGAACCTTCAAACTGTTCCAGCTTGCATCCGTCTGGACGTCTTAGCAACACGGCTGGATGCCTTTCAGTGTTCAACAGGTTGAAAGATTTCTTTCCAAAACACATATATGGGAAGACAGCTGCAACCGTCCGGACAATGTGTGTTCCCATCTAGACGCTTTCCTTCATAAGGCAAGTTGTACATACAAAGTTCAACAGTCCGGACGTCAGTCTTCATGGTCCGCATGCTCAAGTTTCATATATGGAAATTACGTGCAGCTAAAGTGCACCCGTCCGGATGCTAGGGCAACACTGTCCGGACGCGGCACTATTTAGGAAAGAATTTCAAACGAATTTGGAAAGTTGGTTGCATGGTTGTCTGTTCGGATGCTCTCAGCTACCGTCCGGATGCAGCCTTGGAAAATCGAACCAAACTCGATTTTGGATTTATGTATCCTATAAATAGAGGCCTCTAGGCATGTTGTTAGTAAGAATTTGGTATTGAATTCCGTAGAAGCTTAGAGAGTTTATTGTAAGAGTTATTGTGCTGAAGCGTCCTCTCTCAAGCTGTTGCCAAGTGCTGTTGCTGAGCTGAACTGGAGTCTATCTTAGGGGTTGGCCATAAGGTAAAGGATTCCATTGAAGACCCCTTCAAGTAGGCGACTTGGTTGGGAAGCACTCGTGTTGGGTTACACGTCAGAGTGCTAGATACGATCGTTGTATTGGGTATGTGAGTGTTACTGTCTATGTACTAGTTTTGTCTTCTAAATAGTGGATATCCTGGGCTTGGCTTCCCCGGAGTGGTTCTTCTCTTGATTGAGTTTCCACTTCGTCAACAAAATATCTGTCTCTTTATTTTCCGCATTATGATATTTTGTTGTACACTATTGCACACACTTGATAAATTAGAAGTCCAATAATTTTCAAGAAGGAATACTTCAATTAGCCAAGCTGGCAATAGTAGCCCTCGTTGTAACAAGTGCAAAAGGCCGCATGTTGGAGAATGCAAAATGGGGTCAGACACATGTTTCTAATGTTGCAAGACTAGCCACTTCATTAGAGACTGTCTTCATGCATATGCTACTAGAGGTCAAGGAACTCAAGCAAGCATCAATCAAAGGCAGATAACTCCAGCAAGAGTGTATGCACTAACACCAGAAATTGCCTTTCCTCAAGATAATGCTACCAGTGTTGTCACAGGTACAATACTATTGTTCGGTAGTGTTGCTTGGGTGTTGTTTGATTAGGGAGCTACACACTCATTCATTTCATCGACATGTGAAGTTGTGTAAGTTGAGCACTAAGCCGTTAGATTAGAAAATATGTGTGGCCACTCATGTTGGTGACGCTGTTACTTGTAGAAAATGTGTTGACAACTATCTTATTGTGATAGAAGGGAAGACCTTACTAGCAAAGCTAGCTGTATTTACCATGTTAGGCTTTGATGTCATTCTGGAATGGATTGGCTATCGAAGTATAAGGCTAACATAGACTATGATCAGAAGGAAGTAACATTCTGCCCTCATGGTATGGAAGAGTTCAAGTTCTGAGGGTCTAGAGTGCGAGCTACTCCTTCACCTCTATCTGCCATTCAAGCAATCAAGAGTGCTAGAGAGGGTACACAAGCTTATTTGGCTTATGTTCAAGCCAAGCCTGAAGTTAGAGCGAAGTTAGAAGACTCCAGTAGTATGCAACTATCCAGATGTTTTCTCTAAAGTCACGGGATTGCCCCTGGATTGGGAAATTGAGTTCTCCACTGACTTGATGCCGAGAACTCAGCCTATTCACAATTCAACCTACCTTATGGCCTCGACAGTGGTGAGAGAGTTGAAAGAGCTGCTTCAAGAGTTGCTAGATTGGGGTTTCATTTGGTGTAGTGTATCGCCACGGGGAGCGCCAGTATTGTTTGTGAATAGGAAAGACAGTTCTATCAGGTTGTGCATAGATTACCGCGAGTTGAACAGGGTGACAATTAAAAATAAATATCCCTTACCAAGGATCGACGACTTATTCGGTCAACTTAAGGGAGCATCGATATTCTCAAAGATCGACCTACTTTCAGGATACCATCAACTCAAGGTGCAAGAAGAAGATATTTCGAAGACCGCGATCCAAACATGATATGGCCATTATGAGTTTTTGGTGATACCATTCGGATTGACAAATGCACCTTCAATGTTCATGGATTTGATGAACCGGGTATTCCATGAATACTTGGATTCTTTTGTGGTGGTTTTCATTGATGACATATTAGTCTACTTGGCTAATCATGTCGAACACGAAGAACTACTTGAAGACAGTAATGGAGAAGCTAAGGGAGAAGAAGCTATTTGCCAAGCTTAAGAAATGTGAGTTCTAGCTTGAAGAAGTATCCTTCTTGGGTCATGTAGTGAACAAGGATGGACTTGTAGTGGATCCAGGAAAGGTACAAGCTGTGGTTGAGTGAGTGGAACAGCCTACGAGCGTGTGGGAGATCCATAGCTTCTTGGGCTTAGCAGGTTATTACCGGAGATTCATTGAGGGATTCTCTGCATTGTCAGGGCCACTCAGTGCTCTCACAAGGAAGAATACTCCATTTATATGGAGTGATAGATGCGAAGCAAGCTTCCAAGAGCTGAAGCGCAAACTAATCATAGCACCTATGCTTACACTGCCCACGAAATCTGTTAGGTATGTTGTGTATACAGATGCATCAAAGATGGGATTGGGATGCATGCTTATGCAACATGGCCGGGTTGTGGCCTATGCTTCAAGATAGCTAAAAGATCATGAGAAGAACTATCATACTCATGACCGAAGTTAGCAGTAGTTGTCTATGCACTGAATATTTGGAGTCACTACCTCTATGGTGAAGAGTGTGAAATTCACACTGATCACTAGAGTCTCAAGTATATCTTTACAAAGAGAGCCTCAAACATGAGGCAACGTAGATGGCTTGAAGTGTTGAAAGTCTATAATAGCAAGATGTTCTATCATCCTTGAAAACTAAAGAGACTTCTAAATTATGGTGTGTGTGTGTGTGTGTGAATAGTGTGCAACAAAATATTAAGTGTGGAATTTAAAGGAGACATATTTTGTTGACGAAGTGTAAACTTACTTAAGAAAAAAACCACCTTGAGGCAGCGAAACCCATAATTTTCACTATTCAGACGACAAAGCTAGTTACAAAGAAATGGCACTCACATACCCCTAATGCAGTGGTCGTACCTTGAACTCTGATGTGTACCTATACACGAACGCCTCCCAACCAGGTCTCCTACCTGAAGGAGTCTTCAATGGAATCCTTTAACTTAGGGCTCCTCCCTAAGATAGACTTCACAGCTGATCAAATCACACACTGGCAACAACTAGAGAGCTAGCAGATCTTCAAATCTCCCTAAACACCCTCTCTAACCTATAGAGAATTCAATACCGAATTTCGTAAATAATACATGCCTAGAGCCTCTTATTTATAAGCTTTACAAGTCTTAATTCTAGTCAGAATTAGAGTCTCTAGCACGTGCATCCAGATGGTCAACTATTTCTGTGTCTGAAAAGGAATTTTGAAACTTCTCAAATTCTGGAGAGAGTCCGGAAGCACCTCACTTTCCGTCCAGATTCTGGGCTCTCTAGACGTTTCTATTGGCCATTGATACATTTAGGTTGTATCCTTTTTTGTTAGCTTTCCAACGACACCAATTTCGTCTCAATCCGATACTTGAGAAAAAAGTTATGATAAACATATTGAGACGTGTTCAGAAACCTCCAGACACTGAGGGGCTTCCGGACGGTCAACTGCAACTGCCTTTCCAAAATAGCACTAAAAGCTTCCCATATCAAGACCTCGCCTGGATGTGTTGCCATATCATCCGAACGGTCACAGCTGTGATTCCTTTTTGCATCAGTAACGGAAAACTGGAATCTTCTTGAACAATAAGGAGGGTCCAGATGGTGTTGCATGTATGTCCGGACGGTTGCAGAATACGTTGCCAATCAATGTCTTCTCATAAATATGAATACTTGAAGGACTCAGAAAGCTGGACCAAGTGTCCGGACGGTGCTGCCCTATCGTCCGGATGAATGCACTAGCATGAGCTTTTCGACACTTGGAAGAGTCCGGACTCCTTCAAAGGCCCGTCCGAGCGGTTGCATGGGATCCGACCTGTCTGAGTGGAATCTTGTGTAGAATCTTCATGGACATTAAAAATAAGATATTGACTTCTAATTTAAACCAAGTGTGCGTGTTTGTGTGCAACAAAATATCTTAGACGTGGAATTTAAATAAGACAATATATTTGTTATGAAGTGGAAACTCTGTGAAGATAAAAACCAGTCCAAGGCAGCCAAACCTAGGAAATCCACGATCCAAAAACAAAGCTAGTTACAAGACACTCGTACTCACATACCCTTATGCAGTAGTCATACCTTTAACTCTGACACGAAGCCCATTGTGAACGCTTCCCAATTAGATCTTCTACCTGAAGGGGTTTTTGATGGATTCCTTTACCTTAGGGCCGACCCCTAAGATAGACTTCACACGAATAACGAGCACACACCGGCAACAGCATGAGAGCTAGTGGATCTTCGATTCTCCCTAAACACCCTCTCAAAGCTAAGAGAATTCAATACCGAATTCTGTACAAAACACAAGCCTAGGGCCCTCTATTTATAGGCTTACAAGAAACCTAAAACTGCTGAGATTCGGGCTCTAGCTGATGAGCGTCCGGACGGAAGTTAGCCATGCTTGTACAGTTTTCTGGGATATCCTTTCAGAAATAGCGTAATTATATCTTTATCAGGTTCACGTCCGGACAGCTTGATAGAGCGTCCGAACGGTCTTCGCTAAAATCCTTTCCGCGTTCAAACGGAACTCCGGAATATTCTAAAATACTGGACATCGTCCAAACGTGTTGCCACGTCGTTTGGATGGTTTGCAGAGACTTCTTAAACACTGAAGGTGTTGCTCTGACGTCTGGACGTCTTTCAACGCTGAAGATTCTAAACACTGTGGGGCGTCCGGACGCCTTCAAAGGCCCGTCCGGACGGTTGCACAGGAACTGGCTGTTCTGACTTGGAAATTGCATGGAATCTTGATGGACATCTTCTTACAAACTTGTGATCATACACATGGCATGAAATTAGACACTATCCATATTACTTGAAGACTATGAATAGAACCGATAATCCTGTTAAAAAGCAACCGTTACATAAAGTGTTTTTGTCAACTAGAATGTTCCTCAAGATAAACCTCAAGATATCACATTTCCTGAATTTGAGCGACTTCAGCTTCTTGCTCCTGAAGCCGGGAAACCATAGACTGAAAATTTTCAGTCACTTGAGTCTTCTAGCCCGAAACTGATCATCCGCAGAAAGAAATCCTCTAGACAAGTGGTTCGCAAGATGATAAAGAAGATTCACCACTGAATCTCTAGTTTGTGAAGATTTAGAGGAAAAGGTTACGAAAGACTTTGTATGAGCAGGGGGAATGAGCTCATCTAACATTTGAGATCTCTGGAACATAAGATTTCAACACTGGTCTATTTTCCAAAGAGCCCTCTGTTTGACACTATGCTGGAAGCCGCTGGACAACATATTCTTGAAAATATTTAAACAGAAATCTATCCAAGAATAACACTACAAGGAAAAATTAGTTCCTGTTAGTTTCAAAAAGAATGTGGTATTATGATGGCTATCAATTGGATGCATAAAGAAATAGAAAGGTAGATATAGCAATCCAAAAGGCACAGATTAGAAATATCAATCCAGCATAAAGACAGAAAAAGATATTCATGCACATTCATAATCAATTAAAGATTCCATTATTCTAACAAGAACCAAAGCTTAAGAGAATAAGGAAAGTCAAAGGAAATACCTGGAAATGAGAAAAGATGTGCTGAGAATGCCAAAATCTTGGGATCAGTCCGAGAGAAAACACACACAACACAACATGATAGAACTGGTAAAATGTTGTGTGTGTGTGTTTGGCAGAGAAAACAAAAAGCTCGCGTCCGGATGGCATGTTGTCAGATAAGAGATTGATAGAGCTGAACATGTCTGGACGCTTCACACTAGAAGCTAAAAAACAGAGGGAAATATGCAGGAAAAAAAATTTCCTAACCTTAGCTTCAGAACACGCATGTATAAATAACTGATAAAACAGTCAAATAGCATTTTAAAAATATACCAAGATATAATTGAGAGTTAAGAGTCAATAAGCACAAAAATTTCCCTGCAGATAGAAATTTTTCAATAGTAAACTTAACTGATGCAATGCGTGTGTGTGTGTGTGTGTGAAAGCTTTCTCAATAAGGTATGAAGTTCACTGATATGACTTAAAGCAGCTGGATTTTCTAAATAAGAGAGAAAATCAATGTTAGATTAGTCAAAAGTCAAACCTTATTTTTACTTGGGCCTAGCCACCCTCATTTGATACACTCCCCCTAAGCTGCAGCACTTTTGTTTTACTTCGTCCTTTAGTGACCATCTATTTTCGCAATGATTTGGTCACTTACTGTTTCTATAGGGACAAGTTCAAGAACAGATTTATGGCACAAAAGCAGTGGATCTTTTTATTTATCCATATTTATTCAATTTTGAATGGTTTTTTTCACTTGGTGTTGCAACCTAAAAAGAATGCCAGAATTTATAGGTTCTAGGTTCAACTAACGAGTTGGTCAATTTGACCATCTTAGCAAAAAAATCTTTCTCATTAGAATTTCCAGAAGTTAAAAGTTAGAGAGCAAAAAAGTACCTTAGGGGAGCTTTGGATCGTGCACAATTTTTCATCGCATGAGAAAAACAACTATCTTGTATTAAGATGCACAAGAAAACTAAGCAGATATCAGACATAAACTCTCAATCATATATAAGCATACTCAATTAATGCATAATGAACTGAGATATTAGGCAAAAACACATACAATAACTGAAAAGCAACTTTACAAAAATAAAAATTCTGCATCTTCTCACCCATTTTTTTTTTGTTGAAAACAATAAAAAAGAAAAACAACAAGGACATGCTTATGGAAAAGGAAATAACATCTAGTCCCAGCATGTAGGTAAGAGCGAACGTGACCTCAGGGAGAGAGGTTTGACTATACCAAGACAGAAAATCAGTGACATGCTTTCTCTGTCATCCTTAGAATGTTCCTGTAGAAAAATCTCAAAGCAGCCAAGAGAAAATATAGGGATAGAAAAGGTGGTTCCTTAAACAGAATGCTAGTCAAAAATAGGATATATAAGATATGACAATCAATGCAATGCAAACATACCTGGTATGCACTAGGATTTAGGAACCAAAATCCTAGGCATGGTGAGACTGCACCTATATTAGGCGAGTCCACTCCCTCTCAAGTGGTGAATGGTCTCATCCTTTCTAACCCAACCCTAGTGTACCCGTGGTAGATGTGATCGGGTATTGCTCATACTGTCCATTCTCCTCAGCATCCCTTGTAACAAGCTCAGCACCCTTTCATAGGCATGGTTGCTATCGGGCTTTTGCGGCTTTTCCTTGTAGTGTCTTGATGTGTTCTTCAGAATAGACCGCTGTTGTTGCCGTTGATGCCATGGAACCTGATGTCCAGCCGAAGGTAGAGTACTTGATGTCGTCTTAGTAGGCAACTTCCTTTGAGTCTTCTTCTTCTGAGCTTGGAGCTGTGGACATTTGGGTCGGATGTGACCGGTGATGCCCCAATGATGATAGGTGGGTGGGCTTCTTCTGTTGGAATGCTGCTTGACTTTCTCTGAAGAAATATGGTTAGCATTCTTACAAACAATATTGCCCTTACCTTTTATATGTCTCCTACGTGGAAGGACATACTTTGATGAGGAAGAATCTTCAACTTCACTTTTCCTCAGAGCATCCTGCTTAATCCAAGGCCTGTGGGATTTCAACAAATAACAATTTGGCCTAATATGACCAATCTTCCCACAATTATGACACTTAGGAATAAACTTACCTTGTATTCCTGATTCCTTGGAGTTAGGCATCACATGATTAGTTAAGCAAGATTTATCTAAACAAGCTGTATCTTCTATCACATGCTTAATATCAATAGAATCTAATTCAGAATCAGAAACATGTGAAGTAGAAGTACTTAAATCATTAACAATTAAATCAGGCTTGTTAGAAATATCTGTATGAATACAAATCATGCTTTTCAAATTATTACTATAGAATTTTTCCAAGAGATCCTCTGATTCTTTTAATTTATTTTCTAGTTCATCAACAGCATCAAAAAGCATAGTATTCTCAGATTTCAAATAGTCAATCAAAACATGTAATTCAGATAATTGTAAAATCAAAGACTCTTTTTCTTGCTTAATCTTCTTGAGTTCTCTATTGGATTTCTTAAAGAGTTTACCTTTCAAAAGCGTAGCTTTAGAGAAATCATAAAAATCATCTTCAGAGAACTCAAGAAGATTTATAGTAGAAGAAGTCATGGATCACACTCAAGAAATAAATCTAAAACACAAGTGTAACCTGCTTTGATACCAATTGAAAATAAAATATTGACTTCTAATTTAAACCAAGTGTGCGTGTTTGTGTGCAACAAAATATCTTAGATGCGGAATTTAAATAAGACAAGATATTTGTTACGAAGTGGAAACTCTGTGAAGAGAAAAACCAGTCCAGGGCAGCCAAACCCAGGAAATTCACTATCCAAAAACAAAGCTAGTTACAAGACACTCGTACTCACATACCCTTATGCAGTAGTCATACCTTTAACTCTGACACGACGCCCAGCGTGAACGCTTCCCAACCAGATCTTCTACCTAAAGGGGTTTTTGATGGATTCCTTTACAACGAGCGCACACGGGTAACAGCCTGAGAGCTAGCGGATCTTCGATTCTCCCTAAACACCCTCCCAAAGCTTAGAGAATTCAATACCGAATTCTGTACAAAACACAAGCCTAGGGCCCTCTATTTATAGGCTTACAATAAACCTTAAACTGATGAAATTCGGGCTCAGGCTGGCGAGCGTCAGGATGGAAATTAGCCATGTCTAGACAGTTTTCTGTGATATCCTTTCAGAAACAGCATAATTCTATCTTTATCAGGTTCACGTCCAGATGGCTTAACCGAGCGTCCGGACGGTCTTCGCTAAAATCCTTTCTACGTTCGAACGGAACTCTGGAATATTATGAAATATTGGACATCGATCGGACGTGTTGCCACGTCGTCCGGACAGCTTGTAGAGACTTCCTAACAGTGTCGACTTCTAAAATCCAACTCTTTATTGAATACAGATTGATCTAGCGTCTGGACGGTGTTGCTCTGACATCCGGACATCTTTCAACGCTGAAGCTTCTAAACACTGCGAGGCGTCCGGGCGCCTTCAAAGGCCCGTCCGGACGGTTGCATAGGAACTGGCTGTTCTAACTTGGAAATTGCATGGAATCTTCATGGACATCTTCTTAGAAACTTGTGACCATACACATGGCATGAAATGAGACACTGTACATATTACTTAAAGAATCTAAATAGAACCGATAATCCTGTTAAAAAGCAACTGTTACATAAAGTGTTTTTGTAACTAGAATGTTGCGAATATAAAATACTAACAGACATCTTCTTGAAGCATGTGAATTGTCACTTGTCATAATATAAGGCACTGTCCATAACACTTGAAGACTCTGAAATAAAACGGCATCCCTGCGAAATAATGCAACCTTACAAACATAGTGTTTTTATCAATAGAATGTAGCCAATCAAAAACTAACAAACTCCCCATTTGGCCATTCTGGGACAGAAAAAACTTGACCTGTAAAAAATACAATTCCGGTCCAAAAATTACAAATACACCCCCTTTTTGTCTCAAAAGGACAAGGGGTAAATAGAGTATATATAGAAAAACCACAATTACTAAAATCCAAACAACAAGGATAATAGTAAAGTGTCTCAACAAAAACTCAAATAACCAAAAGAGGAAAACAAAACCACAAGACACCAAATCTTTTGAATTTGAACCACTTCAGCTTCTTTCTCCTAAAGCCAAGAAACCATAGACTGAAAATTTTCAATCAGTTGAGTCTTTTAGCCCAAAACCGATCATCCGCAGAATGAAATCCTCTAAATAACTAGTTTGGAAGATGATAACGAATATTCATCACTGAAACTCTAGCTGGTGTAGATCTAGAGGAAGCGGTTATGGAAGACTCTGCAGAAGCTAGGAAAAAAGTTCATCTAAATCCTGAGACCTTTGGAATTTGAACATTCAACTTCAACAACAGTCAGTTTTCCATAGGATCCATCTGTCAGATATTGTGCTGGGAGCTGCTGGACAACATATTCTTGAAAAGACAAAAATCTATCCAAAAATAGCACCATAAAGAAATATTGCAATATGGATGCATAAGAATTACAAAAGCAAATATTGCAATCCAAATGACCCAGATATATCAATATCAACCCATCACACAGATAGAAAAGGAATTTCGTGCACAATATCTCAAGAAAATATTCCAATCAACAAATATTCCAATATTCTTAAAAAGCACAAAAACTTACATGAACAAGGGAAAACACAGCAAATACCATGGAATGAGAAGAGATGGGTAAAGAGAAAAACACACAACATGACATGATAAATCAATATAAATGCAGTGGTGTGTGGATCGCAGAGAAAGCAAAGAAACGAATTAAAACCTATAAGGATCGTGTCTGGACGTGATACCAATGCATTCAGACGGTCCACTAGCTAGACTAGCAATTGACAGGACCGCATGAGTCCGGACTCTAAGCCAAGTCCATCTGGACGCTTCACATTGAAAAGCTAAAAACAGAGGAAAATTTGCAGAAATAATAATTTTCCCTAAAGTTAGCTTCAAATCATACATGCATAAATAACTGATAAGACAGTCAAATAGCAAATCAAAAATATGCAAAGATATAATTGAGAGTCAAGTATTCAATAAGCATAAATTTCCCCGCAAATAGAAATTTTAAATAGATTACTCAACTCATGCAATGCGTGTGTGTGTGAAAGCTTTCTCAATATGGTATGATGTTTGTTGATATGATTTAAAGCAACTGAATTTTCTAAAGAGAGAAATTTGATGTTGGATCAGTCAAAAGTCAAACCTTATTTTACTATGGCCTAGCCACCCTCATCCAATACACACCCCTTAAGATGTAGCACTTTTTCTTTTACTTAGTCTTTTAGTGACCGTCTATTTCTGCAATGATTTGGTCACTGACTATTTCTATCGGGACAAGTTTAAGAATAGATTTATAGCACAAAAGTAGCGGATCTTGAAAAATAGATGACTTCTATTTTAACCGTATGTGTGTGCACAATATGTTTACAAAATAATATAACAACGAAATTTAAACGACACATGAATTTTGTTAACGAAGTGGAAACTCAATTAAGAGAAAAACCACTTTGAGCCAGCCAAACCCATGATATCCACTATTCAGAAGACAAAGCTAGTTACAAAGCAGTAGCACTCACATACCCTAATGCAATGGTCGTACCTTGAACTCTGACGTGTAACCCAACACGAACGCCTCCCAACCAACTCTCTACTTGAATGGGTCTTCAATAGAATCCTTTACCTTAGGGCCAACCCCTAAAATAGACTTCAGTTTCAGCACGACAACAACACACAATGGCAGTGGCTAGAGAGTGAGCGAATCAGCATAACAACTCCAAAAATAAACTCTCTAAGGTCTATGAAATTCAATACCGAATTCTTACAAATTACATGCCTAAGGGCCTTTATTTATTCGCTACAGAAACCTAAATCGCGTGTGATACGATTTTCCTAGGCGGCGTCCGGATGGTAGCTGTGGGCGTTAGGACGGACAACTGTGCAATCGGCTTTCCAAATTTGCTTGAAATTCTTTCTTGAATAGGGCCGCGTCCAGACGGTGTTGCCCTTGCGTCTTGACGGTTGCAATTCAGCTACACGTAATTTTCATATTAAGGCCTGAGGGTCCGGACCATGGAGTCTATTGTCCCAACGATTGAACATCTTCTGCACGACTTGCCTTATCAAGGATAGCGTCCGGAGGGAATAGCCACGTTGTCCAGATGGTTGCAGCTGTCTTCCCATATCTATGTTTTGGAAAGAAATCATTGACTTGTCAAACACTGAAAGGCGTCCGAACGTGATGCTGAGATGTCCGGAAGAATGTAACCGAGAGCAGTTCAAAGCTTCTAGACACTGAGGGACGTCTGAACGGAAAGATCTCGTTGACCGGACGAATGATGATAAGCATCTGGATGGAATTTCACGTCGTCCGGACGGATGCAATGGAACTAAACTACACAGTTTTAAAAACTTGCACAAAGTCTTCTTGAAGCTCATAACTAAAGTGTAGACTCTAAATAAAACAACATCCCTGTATAATAAGCATCATTACATAGAGGTGATTTTGTCCAACAGAATGCTACCAATCACAAACTCATAGATCTTTTTATTTATCAATATTTTCTGAATTTTAAATGCTTTTTATCACTTCGTGCTGCAACCTAGAAAGAATGCCAGAATTTTTAGGTTCTAGGTTCAACTAGAGAGTTGGTCAATTTGACCATCTTAGCACAAAAAATCTCTCTTATCAAAATTTTCAAAAGCCAAAAATTAGAGAGAGAAAAAAGTACCTTAGGGGAGCTTTGGGTAGTGCACAATTTTTCATCGCAAGAGAAAAGTAACTATCTAGCATTAAAATACACAAGAAAACTTAGCAGATATCAGTCATAAACTCTCAATCATACATAAGCATATTCAATCAATGCACAATGAATTGAGGTATCAGGCAATATCTGAAAAGCTATAAAAAGAAAATATAAAATTTCCGCATCTACTCCCCTAATTTTTTTTTTATATGTTGAAAAATAAAACAGGAAAACAAAAAAAAAAATGTTAGATGAAAATAAATCCACAAACACTTCCTAGCATGTGTGATAAAATTAAACCTATTCATAAGAAAGGTGTTAGTATTTTGGCCTCATTCCGTGTTTTGGACAAAATCACTTGTGTGTAAAGATGCTTCACAGGGATTCTACTATTCAGAAGTGCTTCAGAGTTAGAAGATTTTCAGTTCCCTGTCAGCCGTCCAGACGACCAAGCCATCCCGTCCGGACGCCCATTTGTCACTGTTCCATCCGTCCGGACGCCGTGCCATACTGTCCGGACTCCAGACAGACCAAGCCTCATCCGTCTGGACGACGTGTCTCTCCATCCAGACCCTCCACTATGTCGAGAAGGTTCTGTCCAGCTTGCATCCGTCCGGACGTTTCAGCAGCACGTCTGGACGCCTCTCAGTACTCGAACAGTCTCAGATTCTTTCCAAGTTCCAATAAAGGGAAGATCGATCAACCGTCCGGACGATGTGGTATCCCGTCCAGACGCGTGTTCATTAAAGAAGGAAATTGCCGATTCGACTTCAACCGTCCGGACGACTGCCTATCATGGTTCGGACACGTGCACATCAGATATGGAAATTCCGTGTTGAAGTTCAGCCGTCCGGACGCTCATCCCCCATGGTCCGGACGCGCGAAGCCTTATAAGGAAATTACTTGCAGCAGACGTGTGACCGTCCGGACGAGGTTCTTAAACAGGAAAGATTTCCTCGCGAAATTTTCAGCAAAATCTTGTCGTACAGTTGTCTGTCCGGACGGCCCATGTCCATCGTCCGGACGGCGCCCATGTATATTTTGCTTGACGCTCATTTGATCCCCCAGCCTATAAATAGAGGCCCCTGGGCATTGAGAACTGCAAGAATTCGGTTTTGAATTCCACAAGAGCTCGGAGAAGTTCAAGATCCCTCTAAAGCACATGTGAGTGTTACTATCTTGTATCTAGCTTCGTCTTCTGAATAGTGGAATTCCTGGGTTTGGCTCCCCTGGAGTGGTTTTTCTCTTGATTGAGTTTCCACTTCGTCAACAAAAATGGTGTCTTTTATTTTCCGATGTGCTTAATATTTTGTTGACACTTGTTGCACACACTTTATTTTTAGAAGTCAGTTTCAATTTTCAAAAGGTTTAGAATTTACCAAGACAAAAAAACAGCAGCCTGATTTGCTTTTTTTGTCATCCCCAAATAGTACCTGCAGAAAGTTCTCAAGACAACAAGAGAAAATATGGGGGATAAAATAAATGGTTCCTCAAATAGAATGCAAGGCATGAATAAGATGTGACATGATAAACAATGCAATTCAAACATACTTAACATGCACTAGGATTTAGGAACCAAAATCCTAGGCATGGTGAGACTTCACCTTTACTAGATGAGTCCACTCCCCCTCAAAGGATGAATGGTCTCATCATTCTTAACCCATACCTGCTTGACCCATTGAGGTGGTTTGCTGGTCTTGTCCATGTTGGCAATTCTCATTAGTATACCTTGCATCAGGCTCAGCAACCCCTCAAAGCCATAGTTGCTGTTAAGCTTCTGTGGCTTTCTCTTGTAGCGCCTTGATTTGTTCTTCTTTGGTTTGTCACTTTGATTGGCAAGAGCAAACTTCTGCTAATGTCGTGGAGCCTGATGTGCTGTTGAAGGAAGAGTGCCTGATGTAGCTTTTGTTGGCAGCTTCCTCTGAACCTTCGTCTTGTGAGCCTGGAGCTATGGACACTTTGGTCGAATGTGACAGGTGATGCCCATACCTTTAAGGTTAGCATTCTCACAAATAATTTTGCCCATACCTTTTATATGAGGAAGAATTTCAACTTTACCTTTCCTCGGAGCATCCTTCTTAATCCAAAGCCCGTGGGATTTCAACAAATAACAATTTGGCGTAATATGACCAATCTTCCCAGAATTATGACAAGTATGAACAAACTTACCTTGTGTTCTTGATTCCTTAGACTTTGGCATCACATGATTATTTACGCAAGAATTTTTTAAACAAGCTGTACCTACTATCACAAGCTTAATAAAAATAGAATCTGATTCAGAATCAGAACCATGTGAAGTAGAAGCACTCAAATCATCAATAATTAAATCAGGCTTGTTAAAATTATCTATATGAATACAAAGCATGCTTTTCAAATTATCACTAGAGAATTTTTCCAATTTATTCTCAAGTGCATCAATAGTATTAAGCAACATGGTATTCTCAAATTTTAAAGATTCAATCAAAACATGTGATTCAGATAATTGAACAATCAAAGACTTTTTTTCATGCTTCACCTTTTTAAGCTCTTTATGAGAAACATTAGAATTTTTAGCATTCTTCAATTTATCAGAAACCATAAAGAGCTTAATATCATAAATCTCTTTAGATAACTAAGAAGAATTCATGATAAAAGGTGTAATAAAAAAATAGAAGTCACAAAAGATAAGGATCATCCTCTGGAATTAAATCCTTTAAACGAAGTGTACCCGCTCTGATACCAATTGAAAAATAAATAGATTTCTAAATTACGGTGTGTATGTGTGTGTGAATAGTGTGCAACAAAATATTAAATGCGGAATTTAATATAACAGCGAAATTTAAATGACACAAATATGTTGTTGACGAAGTGGAAACTCAATTAAGAGAAAAACCACTTTGAGGCAGCCAAACATAGGATTTCTACTATTCAGAAGACAAAGCTAGTTACAAAGCAGTAGTACTCACATACCCCTAATGCAGTGGTTGTACAGATGAGTGCTAAATATTGCATATGTGGACCCTTTAAATTGCATTTGTTAAGCCTTTAGTTTTGTTATTTTCTAATTTTTTTGGTTAGTTTTGGTATTTTAGTGTTTTTCAAGTAATAAAGAGAAAATAGTCTCAATTTTTGTGAAATTGCAATCTAAAATGAAAGAAGACTCGTTTTCTTTACATGGGGGTATATTAATTTTTCCCCTTGGACACATGAGTGGGGTAGAGGCTGGCCAAGTGTGAGTTATAGCCACGCTGCTTTGAAGGAATAGGCAGCACCGAGTGTTACTCCTTCTCTTTCCATATAATTGGCAGTGCAAGAAGGAGCAGCACATGCAAGGTCTGGATGCTCCAAGACTTATTATGGTAATTTCGTACAGCCAAAGTGCAACCGTCCGGACGCTCGGGCAACACCGTCTGGATGCGGCCTTGTTATAGAAGCTTTCAGTGCTACTTTGGAAAGACGGTTGTAGTTGACCGTCTAGACCCTCGGTCAAGCCGTCCGGACTCCTTCCGGTATTTCAATCATAACGTTTTACTCAAATATCGGATTGGGATGAAATCGGTGTCGTTGGAAAGCTGACAAAAAATGCTGTCAACTAACTATCCGGACAGCCAATAGAAGCATTCGGACGGACCCCATCCGGACGGAAAGATTTGCCCGTCCGGACGGCCCTACAGAAAATTCCAAAATACTTTTCGAACAAGAAAAACTTGGCATATACTTTTCGATGGTGAATTCTCTACAGCTTAGAGAGGGTGTTTAGGGAGATATTGAAGATCTGCTAGCTCTCTAGCTTTGCCAGTCTGTGATTTGATCAGCTGTGAAGTCTATCTTAGGGGTTGGCCCTAAGGTAAAGGATTCCATTGAAGACCCCTTCAGGTAGGAGACCTGGTTGGGAGGTGTTCGTGTTGGGTTACACATTAGAGAGCAAGGTACGACTACTGCATCAGGGGTATGTGAGTGTTACTGCTTTGTATCTAGCTTTGTCTTCTGAATAGTGGATATCCTGCGTTTGGCTGCCCCGGAGTGGTTTTTCTCTTAACTGAGTTTCCACTTCGTCAACAAAATATTTGTCTCCTTTAATTTCCGCATTTAATATTTTGTTGCACACTGTTCACACACACTTGTTAAAATTAGAAGTCCATTTAATTTTTCAATTGGTATCAGAGCAGGCACACTTCGTTGAAAGGATTTATTTCCTGAGTGTGATCCTCATCTCTTTGTGACTTCTATTTTTTTATTACACCCTTTATCATGGATTTCTCTCAGTCATCTGGAGAAAATTATGATATTGAGCTCTCTAAAGTTTTTGCAAAATTCGATAAACTTATTTCTCCAAAAGAGCTCAAAAATGTGAAGCAAGAAAAAGAGTCTTTGATTGTTCAGTTGTCTGAATCACATGCTTTGATTGACTCTTTGAAATCTGAGAATACCATGCTATTTGACATTATTGATAAACTTGAGAATAAATTAAAAGAATCTGAAGATCTCTTGAATAAATTCTCTAGTGATAATTTAAAGAGCATGTTTTGTATTCATTCAGATATTCCTAACAAGCCTGGTTTAATTGTTGATGATTTGAGTACTTCTACTTCACATACTTCTGATTCTGAATTAGATTCCAGTATTATTATGCCTGTGATAGTAAACACTGCTTGTTTGGATAATTCTTGCTTGAATAATTGTGTGATGCCCAAATCCAAAGATACAGGTACACAAGCTCATGGTAAGTTTGTCCCTACTTGTCATAATTGTGGGAAGATTGGTCATATTAGGCCAAATTGTTATTTGTTGAAATCTCACAGGCCTTGGATTAAGCATGATGCTCTGAGGAAAAGTAAAGTTGAAGATTCTTCCTCAGCAAAATATGTCCCTCCGCATAGGAGACATATAAAAGGTAAGGGCAATGTTGTTTGTAAGAATGCTAACCTTAATTCTGCAGAGAATGTCAACAAGCATTCAAACAAAAGAAGCTTGCCCACCTGCCATCACTGCGGCATCACCGGTCACATCCGATCTAAATGTCCACAGCTCCAGAAATTGAAGGTTCAGAGGAAGCTGCTAACAAGAGCTACATCAGGCACTCTACCTCCGATGGCTCTTCAGGCTCCACGACATCAGCAGAATTTTGTTCCTTCCAATCAGAGTGGCAAATCAAAGAAGAATAAATCAAGGCGCTACAAGAGAAAGCCGCAGAAGCCCAATGACAGCCATGGCTATGAAGGGTTGCTGAGCCTAATACAAGGTATGCTATGGAGTATGGCCAACATGGACATAACCCGCAAGCCATCTCCACGGGTGAAGCAGGTATGGGTCAAGAAGGATGAGACCATTCACCCCATGAGGGCGAATGAACACACCTAGCAGGAGAAGGTGTTCATGCCTAGGATTCGGTTCCTAATCCTAAGGTATCAGGTTTGATTGCTTGCACTTTTACTTGTTATATTTGTGTGCTTATTATGTAATCAAGAGATTCAAGGATTTTCAGTCCGTGGTTCCCGGCTTCCTAAGCTAGAAGCCGAAGTAGTACAAATCCAGCTTTTTATACAGTTTGCTCTCCATTACTTGATTCCAGTGGATCAGCAGGATTTGGTACTTGGAGGATATTTATTCCCCTTTTTGGGCCATTTGCAGAAGTTTTCAAGGATTTATTTTGGTTCCCTGTCAGCCGTCTGGACGACGTGGTATTCTATCCGGACGCTCATCAGTCAACAACATCCATCCGGACGACAAGAACTTTTCGTCGGGACGCCCATCAGTGTCTAGAAGCTTCAAACAATTCAAGGTTGCATCCGTCCGGACGTAATGGCAAATCATCCGAACGTTCTTCAGAGTTCGAGAAGATCCCAGTGTTCCAGTGCATCTATCCGGACGACGTGGCTATACCGTCCGGACGCCATTCAGTGTTTGACAAGTATTAGGGTTTCTACCTCATGACACAGTTATGGGAAGACGGCTGCTACCATCCGGATGATGTGTGATCCCGTCCGGACAATGTCCTCTATAAGGCAAGAACGTGCATACCAAGTTCAACCGTCCGGACGTCAGCCTTCATGGTCTGGACGATCAAGCTTCATATATTGAAATTGCGTGCACCAGTTCAACCATCCGGACGTCAGCCTTCAAGTTCCGGACGCTCCAAGCCATGTTATGGTAATTTTGTGCAGCCGAAGTGCAACCGTCCGGACGCTCGGGCAACACCGTCCGGACACGACCTTGTTATAGAAGCTTTCAGTGCTACTTTGGAAAGGCGGTTGCAGTTGACCGTCCGGACGCTCAGTCAAGCCGTCCGGACTCCCTCCGGTATTTTGATCAAATATCAGATTGGGATGAAATCGGCGTCGTTGGAAAGCTGACAAAAAATGCTGTCAATTGACCGTCCGGACGGACCCCGTCCAGAATGAAAGATTTTCCCGTCTAGATGGCCCTGGAGAAAATTCTAGAATACTTTTCGGACAAGAAAAACTTGGCCCGTCCGGACGGCCCAAGGCTCCCGTCCGGACGAGCGTGCCTCAGACTCTGTTTTTGACTCAAAATAGGGTTTCCTAAGCCTATAAATAAGAGCCTCTAGGCATGCTTTCAACATAGAATTCGGTGGTGAATTCTCTACAGCTTAGATAGGGTGTTTAGGGAGATATTGAAGATCTGCTAGCTCTCTAGCTTTGCCAGTGTGTGATTTGATCAGCTGTGAAGTCTATCTTTGGGGTTGGCCCTAAGGTAAAGGATTCCATTGAAGACCCCTTCAGGTAGGAGACCTGGTTGGGAGGCGTTCGTGTTAGGTTACACGTTAGAGAGCAAGGTATGACCACTGCATCAGGGGTATATGAGTGTTACTGCTTTGTATTTAGCTTTGTCTTCTGAATAGAGGATATTCTGGGTTTGGCTGCCCTGGAGTGGTTTTTCTCTTAATTGAGTTTCCACTTCGTCAACAAAATATTTGTCTCCTTTAATTTTCGCATTTAATATTTTGTTGCACACTGTTCACACACACTTGTTAAAATTAGAAGTCCATTTAATTTTTCACATACCACATGCATATGATGACCAAACATAAACATGCGAGGAATTCAAGAAACTAGAATTAATCAAGTTAAGCATCATTATATAAATTGTAGCAAAGCAAATTGAAAAACTTAAAGAGACATGATTAGGGCTTCAATCGAGCCCTAACTAAAGTATTAGTTACAACTAATATAAACTAAAATTATATACATACAGAAAATAAATAAAGGAAGAAAGAAAATAAAAACTAGAAAGAACCTCCTTCTTGATTTAGCCTTTGATTCTTCCTCAAAGCTTGTATGTATTTTTCTTCAAAGGTTAAAGGCCTATTTATAGGGATTAGAGAAGCTTTAGAAGCTCTAGAAATCCCAGAATAATTATAAATAGACCTTCTACTAAAAATAGAATAATTACAAGTCTTTTCGTTTTCTAAAATTTTCATCCAAGTAGGAAAAGGATTCCAAATTTCGTACAAATTTGCGGTCTTTTATTTCAGAGCGAGTTTGGCATGGTAAACATCCGAATTAGGAAAAACCTATTTCAGACATATTTGTTTAATTCTTTCTTAGCTTTCCAACACCATAAATTTTGTTGCAATTTGATACTTGATCCGAAAGTTATGATTAAATTTCTGAGACATGATCATTCTGGATTCTTTCCAAAAATAACGAATTTTTGCCGACTACTCTTTCCTTAAATTCAAAATTGATTGGAATTGAATCTATCCAAAAGTGAGTTTGCTTACTTAGTTATAATCTTGGAATTTGATGGATTTTCTTCCAAAATATGTAAAATACAAGAAAACACAAAAACAATACAAAACATCAAACTATAACAAAACTAAGAGCTTAACATATGTAAATTAGGGGGCTTGAATGTGTAACATTCAGAACTTATCACCCTATATTCCCTCTTGTTTGTCTTGAGGAAATTCTACAAGTAAAATATAGAGATGATAGAAATAGCACGTCGAGCGGCTGCTTTTCTGTCTTGGTACTGTTAAACCTATCTCCCTGAGGTCAGGTTTGCTTTTACCTTACATGCTCGGACTATGCTATCCTCTTTACTGTGAAGCATGTTTTTGTTTTTTTTTTCTGCTTTTATTTAAAAAAAATTAAAAATAAATAAATAAAAAGGGGGGAGAAAGATGCAGACATTTATTCCTAGTTTTAGCTTTTCAGATATCTTATGTATTTTTACCTGATGTCTCAGTTCTTGGTGCATTACTCTTTTTACTTTTATATAACTGAGAGTTCTTGTTTGATATCTGCAAAGTTTCCTTGCTGCATCTATTTGATAGATAGTTACTTTTCTCATACAATGAAAATATGCACTATCCAAGGCTCCCCTAAGGTACATTTATTTCTCTCCTTTGATATTTTGCTTCTGAAAATTCTTTTGATAGAGATTTTTATGTGCTAGGATTGTCAAATTGACCAACTCGCTAGTTGAACATAGAACTCATAAATTCTGGCATTCTTTCTAGGTTGCAGCATCAAGTGATAAAAAGCATTCAAAACTGATTAAATATGGATAAATAAAAAGATCCTCTGCTAAAAAGATCCACTGCTTTGGTGCTATAAATCTGTTCTTGAAGTTGTCTCTATAAAAACAGTCAATGACCAAATCATTGTGGAAATAGACGGTCACTAAAGGACGAAGTAAAAGAAAAGTGCTGCAACTTAGGGGGAGTGTATCAGATGAGGGTGGATAGGCCCTAGTAAAATAAGTTTTGACTTTTGACTTATCTAACTATGAATTTCTCTCTTATTTAGAAAATTCAGTTGCTTTAAATCATATTTGCGAAGATCATACCTTACTGAGAAAGTCTTCACACACACACCCATTGCATGAGTTAAGTAGTATGTTTAAAAATTCTTATGCAGGGAAATTTTTGCTCGATAAATTTCTGAACTCTCCAATATATTTTAGCATTTGTGTTAAAATACTTTTGAACTGTGTTATTAGCTTTTTATACATGCGTGTTCTGGAAATATTTTTTGGGAAATATTTTTTTGTTTTTTCTTTCGTCTATTTTTCAGATTTTTCTGTGTAAAGCGTCCGGACGGTGTTTCTGGTCATCCAGATGGTGCAGTTGTTTCGTTCGAACGGTCCTTCTCCTTGTCCGGACAAGCGTGTTTGAGCGATCTCTTACGTGGCACTACGTCCGGACGACACTTATGTTCCGTCTGGACGATGAACCCTGTAAGGTTAAATCGCTTTCCCCCCTGCCCCGCCCGACAGTCTCTTCTTTTTCTTTGGTTTTTTTTGTCGGTTTATGCGTTTTTCTTTTATCTTTTTATGCATAGTTCTCACGTGCACTTGTCCTTTTTACAATTTCTCTCCACCCCTGGTATGATTTTTTTTCCTTTTTACTGATTTCTTATAAGTTTTATGCTTATAATAGTTATTTTTAGGGATTAATTATTTTTGGGTCTATGTGAGTGTCAACTGCCTTTATTACTCATATTTTCTATTGTTGGGTTGAGATATTGTCTTTATCTATGGTATGATATCATGATATGGTTATTTATATGTTTGTAATTTTTGGGATAGTCCATTTTACAACCGTCGTAATGCCCAAATTTTTTTTGGCCTAACAAGATTTAATATTTTCATGGATTTTTCTGTGATTTTCTTTAGCCCAGGAAATATGTATTCAGACTATTCTCCCCCCGATTCAGGCAAAGAACTGAAGAATTAGTTGCTGACAGGTGGCACAGCATGCAAGTGCGGCAGGTCCTATCTGAGGGATCCAGTCCTACTCCCTATTGGTCAAATGCTTCTGGAGAACCAATGGGAGTACCTATATAACTGTGCTTGCCCAGCCTTTCCCTGACTGGTGCGGGAATTCTATGGCAACATGATCATCATCCAAGATGATGACAGAGGACTGATCATGCAGACTATGGTCAGAAGACAACCGATTTAGATTGATCCACAGCTTATCAGTGCTGTGACATGAGTACTTGTTTTACCAGTCTCAGGAGTTCCTTTTCCTCCTGGTGATGAGGCTCCCAGCATTGACTTTCAGTGTGATTTCTTTGGCATGAGACTACAAAGAGAGAAGAAGTCACATTCACAGATCAATATTGGTGTTTTTGCTTCTATGCACCAATTTTTAGCAAATGTTGTTGCAACAAACCTGTTAGTATTTTGGCTTCATTCTGTGTTTGGACAAAATAACTTAAAGTGTAAAGATGCTGTAAACAGAGATTCAAGTTCCCTGTCAGCCGTCCGGACGATCGAGCCATCCCGTCCGGATGCCCATCTGTCCTCTGTTTCATCCGTCCGGACGACGTATCATCCCATCCGAACGCTAGACATACGAGCATCATCCGTCCAGACAAAGTGTTCATTCCGTCCGGACCCCATACTGTATCGAGAAGTTTCTGTGCCCGCTTGCATCCGTCCGGATGTTTCAGCAGCATGTCCGGACGCCTCCCAGTACTCGATCAGTTTCTGATTTCTTTCCAAGTTCCAAGAAAGGGAAGATCAATCAACCGTCCGAACGATGTGGTATCCCATCCAGACACGCGTCTCCGTAAGGTAAGAATCGCAATTCAAAAATGACCGCCCGGACGTCTGACAGTTGTGGTCCAGACGCGCGTGCATCAAAGAAGGAAATTGCCGATTCGACTTCAACCATCCAGACAACTGCTTATCATGGTCTGGACGCGCGCATTACTGATATGGAAATTGCGTGTTGAAGAATAGCCGTCCGGACACCAATCCCCTATGGTCCCGACGCTCGAGAGCCTTATAAGGAAATTACTTGCAGCGGACGTGCGACCGTTCGGACGATGTGCCATCCCATCCGGACGATGTCCTTAAATAGGAAAGATTTCTCCGCTGGAATTTCAAAAAATCTGTTCACACAGTTGTCCGTCCGGACGGCCCATGTCCACCGTCCGGACGGTGCCTAGGTATATTTTGCCTGACGCACATTTGAGCCCCGGGCCTATAAACAGAGGCCCCTGGGCACTGAGAACTGCAAGAATTCGGTGTGAATTCCATTAGAGCTCAGAGAAGTTATCAATCCCTCTAAAGCCGTTTTACAAGTGTGTTGTGCTGTAAACTGAAGTCTATCTTAGAGGTCGGCTCTAAGGTAAGGAGTTCCATTGAAGACCCCTTCAGGTAGGTGAACCTGGTTGGGAAGCGTTCGTGTTGGGTTACACGTCAGACATCAAGGTACGACCACTGCATCGGTACATGTGAGCGTTACTGTCTTGTATCTAGCTATGTCTTCTGAATAGTGGAATTCCTGGGTTTGGCTGCCCCGGAGTGATTTTTCTCTTAACTGAGTTTCGAACTTCGTCAACAAAAATCTGTTTGTCATTTACTCTCCACTGTGCTTTAATTTTTGTTGACACTTATGCACACATTTTTTTTTTTAGAAGTCAATTCAATTTTTCAAAACCTTTGGCCTCAAGCTCGTCGGAGTGAGCTTAATCTCAAGAAGGCCACCCTTCTTTATGCCATAGCGATGAGGACTCCTTTCTGTTTGTGCAAGTACATCTTGCATACTATGCTCAAGGTCTGAGATGAGAAGAATACCAGTCTGTCTTTTGGGTGTTTAATCACTCAAATCTGTCTTCAGGTCATGACAGATATTTCAAACTCTGAGCCTAGATCACGGATTCCAAATCCTCTTGGCATATAGACACTCATGAAGTCTAATCTGCAGTTGCGGCATGAGGCTCAAGGTGGTGTTCCTCAGCCTCCACCAGTTCTCCCCACAGCAGCTGCATCATCATCACAGGCTGTGCCTCCTTCTTTAACATTGAAGTTACGTTTACTCATCTTATGTCTTCTATGGGAGCTCTCCAGTGGGAAGTTAATCTTATCAGAGAGCGTGTTGAATAGTGTCAGATTGACATAAGGGAGTGCCTGTAGTATCATCACCCTAAGCCTGATGATGAGGATTGATTTTTTCTTATTATTGTGTTTTGAGAACAATTTTAAATTTGTTATGACACTTTTTGTATTTCTTAAACACTTATGGTTTTTCTTAATACTCTGTTTACCCTATGTCCTTGTGTGACAAAAAGAGGGAGTATTTTTTTTTGTTTCTTTTGGATTTTCCAAACCGGTCAAGTGTTTTTTGTCCCAAAATGGCCAAATGAGGAGTTTGTTAGTATTTTATGTTGGTGACATTCTGGATGACAAAAACACTTTATGTAATCGTTGCAAATTAACATGATGATTGGTTCTTATTTAGAGTCTCCATGTATACAAACGGTGTTCATTTCAAAACATGTCACTGATCACAAGTTTCTAGAAGAAGTCCATGAATATTCCTTGCAAATTCCAAGACAGTAAAACCGGTTCCTGTGCAACCGTCCGGACGAGCCTTTGAAGGCATCCTGACGCCCCGCAGTGTCCAATAGATTGAGTTGAAGACGTCCGAATATCAGAGCAACATCGTCCGGATGCTAGGTCGAGCTTCTCCAATTTCTACACGGAGTTGGATTTCAGTAGTCGACACAGTTTGGGAAGTTTCTGCAAGTCGTCTGGACGACGTGGCAACACGTCCGGACGCTGTCTAGCTCTTCAGAATATTTCAGACTTCCATTCGAACGCAGAAAGGAGTTATAGCGAAGACCGTCCAGACGCTTGGCCAAGCCATCCTGACATATACCTGTTATGAAAAGATTTGCGCTATCCTGAAGACGGTCGCAGAAGACCGTCCGGACAAGGCTAACTTCTGTCCGGATGCTCAATAGTTAGAGTTCATTTTTTAGCAGATTTAGGTTTTCGGTAAGCCTATAAATAGAAGGCTCTAGGCTTGTAAATTGTATAAATTTTGTAAAGAATTCCACAGTGCTTAGAGAGGGTGTTTAGGAAGAATAGAAGATCCGCTAGCTATTGAGCCGTTTCCAGTGTGTACTCAACAGTTCGTGTGAAGTCTATCTTAGGAGTCGGCCATAAGGTAAAGGAATCCATCAAAGACCCCTTCAAGTAGGAGACTTGGTTGGGAAGCGTTCACATTGGGCTTCGTGTTATAGTTAAAGGTATCACTATTGCAATAGGTTTTGTGAGTCAAGTGCTTTGTAACTTGCTTTGTTTTTGGATAATGGAGTTCCTTGGTTTGGCTGTCTCGGAGTAGTTTTTCTCTTCACAGAGTTTCCACTTCATCAAAAAATATCTTGTCTTATTTAAATTCCGCATTTAAGATATTTTGTTGCACACAAACACACACTTGGTTCTTTTAGAAGTCAATATTTATTTTCAAAATCAATGAAAGGATTAAATCTGACTGGATTAAATTTCACATTCTGCACAAGTCAAAGCATTTTGACCATAATTTCCAGCTCAAGTATCGGATTAAGGTGAAATTAGTGGTGTTGGAAAGCTAATTCAAAATACAAAGTCATTGTGGAATATAATTTTCCTAATTCGAGCATCTGCTATATTATAAGTTCCCCACAATATAAGAACACGAATTTCCTTGCTCCTGGCAGCTGTAGACACTCCAAACCCTAGCATTCTTTTCTCTTTTTAGGATTTTGAGGGGTATAGGTTCCATTTTTGACAATATGATTCCAAACCCTAGCATTCTTTTCTCTTAGTATGGTTTTGAGGGGTAGAGGTGTCATTTTGAAAATATGGGGTTTAACCTAATGTTTTGCTATAAAAACTCCATGATATGCACCACTTAGGACATATTCCAACATTGTACATAGTAGATGTTGGATTCTTTGTGAGTCTTTTATTTTTATGTTCTCAATAAAATTTAGTATTTTGTTTTTAGTTATAAGAGGCTAAGTCTTCAACTAAGGTTGAAGATGAAGCCTCGCCAATGATTAGATTTCGTGTTTTCATATTTTGATTCGTATAATCGGAATGTATGTTCATTTCAATTCAATTGAAGGATTAAAACTCTTTTAATTGATTGTTTCGATTAATGTATGGGTAAGATATTCAATGTGTTTCATCCAACGAATACATTTAATCTTCTGATTTAATTTGGATATCCATTGTGATTCGTTAATCAAACGGATACATTGGATGGTTTTGAATTAAATTGGATATTCATTGTGATTTGTTAATCAAACGTGTTAGTTTTTGATTGGCTGCATTCTGTTGACAAAATCACTATTATGTAATGTTGCTGCTTTCACAGGGATGCCGGTTAGTTCAAAGTCTTCAGATATTCAGAGTTTATTTCTCTGATATGGAAATAGCCTCATTATGACAAGTTGCAAGTGTCATAAGCTTCAAGAAGGCTAATTCAATGTTCAAGGAAGATTCTGTGCAGGTTCCTACTCAAAGAAGTCGGATCCCAAGCTTCCGTCGGGACACCCATCAGTGTCTAGAAGCTTCGAACTGTTTAAGATTGCATCCTGAAAATTGAAATTGACTTCTAAAAATAAAGTGTGTGCAACAAGTGTCAGCAAAAATTAAGCACAGCGGAAAATAAAAGACACATAGTTTTTGTTGACGAAGTGGAAACTCAATCAAGAGAAAAACCACTCCGGGGCAGCCAAACCTAGGAATTCCACTATTCAGAAGACGAAGCTAGATACAAGACAGTAACACTCACATGTACCGATGCAGTGGTCGTACCTTGCTCTTTGATGTGTAACCCAACACGAACGCTTCCCAACTAGGTCTCCTACTTGAAGTGGTCTTCAATGGAATTCCTTACCTTAGAGCCGACCTCTAAGATAGACTTTAGTTGTAGCGCAGCACACTTGAAACGGCTTCAGAGGGATCTTGAACTTCTCTGAGCTCTTGTGGAATTCAATACCGAATTCTTGCAGTTCTCAATACCCAGGGGCCACTATTTATAGGCCTGGGGCTCAAATGAGCGTCAGGCAAAATATACCTGGGCACCGTCCAGACAGTGGACATGGGTCGTCTGGACGGACAACTGTGCGACAAGATTTTTCCGAAAATTTTGCGGGGAAATCTTTCCTGTTTAAGAGCCTAGTCCGGACGGGGTGGCACATCGTCCGGACGGTCGCACGTCCGCTGCAAGTAATTTCCTTATAAGGCTTCGCGTGTCCAGACCATGGGGATGAGCGTCCGGATGGCTATTCTTCAACACGCAATTTCCATATCTGCAATGCGCGCGTCCGGACCATGATAGGCAGTCGTCCGGACGGTTGAAGTCGAATCGGCAATTTCCTTCTTTGATGAACGCGCGTCCGGACCAACGCTGTCAGATGTCTGGACGGTGATATTTGAATTGCGATTCTAGCCTTAAGGAGACGCGAGTCCGGATGAGATACCACATCGTCGGGACGGTTGATCGATCTTCCCTTTATTGGAACTTGGAAAGAATCTGAGACTGTTCAAGTACTGAGAGGCGTCCGGACATGCTGCTGAAACGTCCAGATAGATGCAAGCTGGATAGACCCTTCTCGACACAGTGGAGGGTCCGGACGGAGAGACACGTCGTCCGAACGGATGATGCTTGGTCTGTCTGGAGTCCGGACGGATGGAACAATGATAGATGGACGTCCGGACAGCTGACAGGGAACTGAAAATCTTCTGACTCTGAAGCACTTCTGAATAGTAGAATCCTTGTGAAGCATCTTCACACACAAGTGATTTTGTCCAAAACACAAAATGAGGCCAAAATACTAACACATCCGCCCGAACATAATGGAAAATCGTCCGGCCGCTATTCAGAGTTCGAGAAGAATCTAGCGGTCAAGTGAATCCGTCAGGACGACGTGGCTATACCGTTCGAATGCCATTCAGTGTTCAACAAGTAATAGGGTTTCTGTCTCAAACATAGATATGGGAAGACAGCTGCAACCGTCCAGACGATGTATGTTCCCATCCGAACGCTATCCTTGATAAGGCAAGTCATGCAAAAGAAGTTCAACAGTCTGGACGTCAAACTCCATGGTCCGGACGCTTAGACCTTATTATGGAAATTGCATGCAGCGGAAGTGCAGCCGTCCGGACGCTAGGGCAATACCGTCCGGACACCCTCCGGTATTTCGATCCTAACCTTTTACTCAAATATCGGATTGGAACGAAATCAGTGTCATTGGAAAGCTAACAAAAGAATGCTAGAAATTAATGATCTTGACGGCCAATAGAAACGTCTTGACGGCCCACCGTCCAGACGGAAAGATTGTAGCATCTGGACGGCCAGCCAAAATTTGAGAAGTTTCAAATTTTCTTTTCAGACATGGAAACAGTTGGCCGTCCGGACGCGCATGCCAGAGACTTCGATTCTGACTAGAATTAGGGCTTCTAAAGCCTATAAAGGTAAAATGGACTAACTAGGCTAACTAAATATGGGTATGATCATTTGGCATCAAGTACAACGTGTGGGTCCCAAATTATTAGGTGGAAAAATCAATTTTCGCATTTAACGGAAACTGCACTGCAGTGGGTGAAGTCACTCGATCGATAATAAAGTCACTCGATCGACTTCGACCTATAATCGGTCGATCGACCAGGAAGTCGCTCGATCGATTTTAACTTCACTGATCCAACTCTCTACATGCATAACTATATAATTTTATTAGACTATTAGTAATTCTTAAGCCCTATACTTATGTATGCACATATATCAATAACTTAAGTATGGTGTCTTTTCTGGGCATTACATCCCACCTCTCTTACAAAAATTTTGTCCTCGAAATTTGCAATCCCATTAGACATAATATAATCTAATAACAATCAAGAAATAATAATTTCTTTCTTGTTACCTAGTCATCATCGTCATCAATGAAAATATCCATGGGTGGTGCCTCAGGAATTTCTTCCGCCTGATCAAAAGGAGTTTCCTCCTCTGGTTGGTTTTCATCTTCAGGGGCAAAGTTTTCCATCGGAATATCCCATCCCATCTCATGATGTATCTGAGCCATCCTATCAAGTATCACTTCGTTAAGAGCCTGATAATTAAAGTAAGTCTGCTGCAGCAACATGAACTCTCCCACGGGATCAAACACACCCAAAGGAATAGGTCCCAATGCAAACAAGCCTGGGACTGCTGGCTGCTCCAAAGGAATATCAGCAGGTGCTGGTAGGTCCTCTAGAACGTCAGGAGGCACTAATGGTAAACCAGGTGGCATAGGATTCCCTTCCGGATCCATGCCTGAAAATCAAGACAAATACATAACACAAATGTATGACATTTAAAAACATACCAAGTATTTTAATCAAATACCGCAAAGAGTTTTCAAACCTCAAAAAAAATGTGGATATTTGTTCCTCATTTCATGTTCAAGTTTCCAAGATGCTTCCTCAACATCGTGGTTTTGCCATAGGACTTTAACTAAAGGAATAGTTTTGGTCCTTATTCGTTGCTCCTTGCGATCAAGAATTTGAACTGGCAATTCTTCGTACTTGAGATTGTCTTGTACTTGAAGAGGTTCGAAGTCTATGATATGGCGCGGATCATGAACATGTCTTCTCAAAGTAGAAACATGGAAGACGTTATGGATTTCAGATAAAGCTGGCAGTAACTCAACTTTGTATGCCATGGGGCCAATCACTTCTTTAACTTCGAAGGGTCTTACAAATCTTGGACTCAGCTTCCCCTTCTTGCCAAACCGCATTACTCCTTTCATCGGCGAGACTTTTAGATAGACAAGGTCACCCACATTGAATTGTAATTGACGACGGTGCTTGTCTGCGTAGTTCTTTTGCCGGCTTTGGGCTGTCAGCATCCTTCTCCGAATAATAGAGATCTTGTCCTTCATGTCTTGTATCATTTCTGGCCCGATGAGATATTTTTACCCACTTCATCCCAATATAGTGGGGATCTACATTTCCGTCCATATAACGCTTCATACTGTGCCATTCCAATAGTCTCCTGAAAGCTATTGTTGTAGGCAAATTCGACTAAAGGTAAATATTTAATCCACTTACCTTTAACGTCCAGCACGAACAATCTCAACATGTCTTCCAAAATCTGGATGATATGCAGTGCTAATATTTAGCTTAGTTCCCAATGCGTCTTGTAAGCATTTCTAGAACCTAGAAGTAAATCGGGAATCTCTGTCAGATACAATAGAGACAGGCATTCTATGTAATCTGACGATGTCTCTAATATACATTTCAGCTAACTTAGGTATCGGGTCGGTGATATGAAATGGAATGAAATGAGCACTTTTGGTCAGCCGATCAATCACAACCCAAATGGAATCTTGGCCATCGGGTGCCTTTGGTAAGCCTACTACAAAATCCATGGCAATCTGATCCCACTTCCATTCCGGGATACTTAAAGGTTGAAGAGGCCCTGCAGGTCTTTGATGTTCAGCTTTCACTTGTTGACATACATGACATTGGGCCACGTATTCAGCAACATCTTGCTTCATGCCCTGCCACCAGAATTTCTTCTTCAAATCTTGATACATCTTGGTACTCCCCAGATGAACCGTATATCGTGTTTTGTGAGCTTCATCTAAGATATCTCTTCTCAGCTCCACATCGTTAGGTATAACAATCCTAGTGTCACCCATTCTCAACAAACCGTCATCCGTGAAATAAAATCCAGAAGCGCTGCAGCGATTAGCCTTCCTCATCAATCCTTGCACTTCAAGATCATTCTCCTGGGCCACTTTGATTCTATCAGAAGTTAGGGGATGAATAACCAAAGTCTCTAAGACTGCTTGCTCCTTCGTAACGTTCAATTGGATCACCTCTAAACGTTGAGCCAGTTGCTCTGGGGTGGTGATAGAATTCAAGATTCTACCGCACGACGTCCTGCTTAATGCATCTGCTACAACATTCGCTTTCCCCAGATGGTACATAATATTGCAATCGTAACCCTTGATTAGCTCAAACCACCTTCGCTGCGTGAAAATATACTTGAGACTCTTGTGGTCGGTGTAGATTTCCACTGTCTCTTGAAGTAGGTAATGTCTCCAAATCTTCAATGCATAAACGATGGCTGGAAGTTCCAAATCATGCACAGGATAATTTCTTTCGTGGTCCTTCAGTTGTCTTGACGAGTAGGCGATCACCTTGCCTTGCTGCATGATGATGAGTGCCAAAAAGTGTATATTTGGACCCCTTAATTTACATTAGTTAAACCTTTAGCTTTATTACTTTCTGATGTTTTGTTTAGTTTTGGTGATTTTACGTTTTTGCAGGACATAAAGAGAAAAATAGTTATTTTCAAGCGAAAATGCATAAAAGCTGGAGATTTGGAATTGTTGTGAAGTCGATCGATCGAACCAAGTTCGATCCATCGAAATTTTCTCGATGTTGATCGATCGATTATAAAATCGATCGATCGAATTTATGCGGAGCTGGAATTTCAAAAACCCTAGCTAACTCTATAAATACCATTATTTTCTCATTTTTAGAGGGAGAGCCGTGGAGGCCGCTTAAGAGTGCCCTAAGTGCCGATTTCACTGTATCTTAGGGTTTTTGGGTCAATTTTGACCTAGAACTTCAATCTTTTGTAAGTTTATTCATTTTTAATGCATTCTTGTAGTTTATTTATGCTTTCTTTGTTCATGTCTAGCTAATACTTTCATCTAGGGTTGAGGATGAAACCTCACCAGTGAATAGAAACTGAGTTTCATGCTTGTTTATGCTATTTGAGTTTATGGGCTTGATTTCTCATTGTTCTATTTCGGTTTTTGAGATTGTTTTTGGATATCTCTTGTGATTTCCGGATACAAGTGATGATTTGAAATGGTTTCATTAAATTCATGGCTTGGGTTTTCATGTATGTTGGATATTCATTGTGTTTCATTCTATGGATACATTTGATGATTTAGTTGAAACTAGATATCTTTTGTGATTTGTGTAAGAATGGATTCATTGAATGATTTAAGGGAAAAATATATATTAGCCCCCCAAACTACCACCATTTTTTTGGATGGCACCCCGAACTACCAACACTTGCACTCCGACCCCCTAAACTACCACTTTCTGATTTTTTGGCCCCATCCGTCTATTTATACTGTTAATTCTAACAGAAGTTGGCTAAAAATCTGAAAATACCCCTCCCTTAACCGTGAGAATTTCAAAATGTAGGAAGGGTATTTTCGGAATTATGTTTAGAATTGACGGCATAAATGGATGGATGAGGCCAAAAAATTAAAAAGGGGTAGTTTGAGGGGCCAGAATCTAAGCATTGGTAGTTTGGGGGGCCATCCGGAGAAAGGGTGGTAGTTTGGGGGGCTAATATATATTTTTCCCATGATTTAAACTATTTTTGAAGCAAAAGTAGAACATACCTAAGATTGGTTTGAAAGAATTCGAAATATGTGTGATGAGCATGAGATTAGGTTGTTGTGATTTGGTGAGTGTGGATTCCAAAACCCTAGACCCCTTTGTTTTCATTAATTTCGTTTATGTTTTATTTTATCAAAAACCCCTAAATTTGGAAGTAGGTTAAAATAGGATTAGTTTGAATAGAGATTAATTTTCACAACACAATTCCCTGTGGGATCGACCTCGCACTTGCATAACACTATATTGCAAAACGATTCGTGCACTTGCGAGTATTATAATTTGCACAACAAGTTTTTGGCGCCGTTGCTGGGGAATTGTTTTGCTTGTGAAATTGATTTTTGTTTGAATTGATTTTATTTTTCTACTAGTTTAGGTAGATTTTTGTTTCATATAATTTCTGTTTTGTCTCTGTTTTATGGTCAAAAAAACAAAAGAATTAAAACATTTGTGTTCCCGGTTTTGTTTCTGCACTTTCTGAGTTCCCTACGAAGTCGATTGATCGAGTATCAATTCGACCGATCGATTTTCGATCGATCGAGAAAGCATTCGCCCTATATAAAGTCGATCGATCTAGAAGTAATTCGATCAATCGAAATTCGATCGATCGAACTTTACTTCGATCGTGCAAATTTTCTAAGCAGCAGAAAACCAAAAAAAAATAAAAAAATCAGTTGTTTTTAGTTTATTTTGTTAATATTCTGTTTCTGTTTTATATTATTTTATTGTTTGTTTTTCTTTGATTAATTTATTTAAAAAAAAATAAAAATTGGTTCATATCTTTGGTGGGATATTTTCTTGCTATATGGTGTAAGTGAAACATGAGTTTTTACTTTGATAATTATTGTGATTCTTCTGCACAACATGCTTCACCTAGTGGTAGGACACTTGCTCCAACCAACTACCCTTACAGTTTCAACCCACATGAACCATGTTCATATTGCTCTGATCCTTATCATAGTGCTAGTAGTTGTCCCTCTTGGGGACAATTCTGCAATCTTTCTTATGAGCAAATGAACCCCAATTTCTCTAGTCCGGGATTTGATGGAAATCCCAATTTTTATAACCCGGACTGGAGCAATCATCCTAATTTCTCGTGGCAAGCTCAAGCCATGGGAAATTGTGCTCCCCAATCTCAAGAACTGCACCATCCTGATTATCCGCAGTTCTATAACCAATCTTCTCATCCTTCATCCTACAATTATCCAGCTTCTTCCTCACAGTCCACTTTGGAAGACACTCTCAAGGTCTTCATAGAGCTCACAGGCCAGGCTATTAGTGACGTGAAGAATGCTGTTATGGAAAACACTCAGGTGATTGCAAGGATAGAAGGACAGCTCGAATATCTGGTTGCTGAAGTCACCAGAATAGAGGAAGAAGAGTTTCGAAGTCAGTTGATGGCTGAAGGGCACTACATGATTGATGAGGATGAAGCTAGCTATTCTTGTCATGAGCATGTCCCTACCATCACCATGTTCGAGAATGAGGAAATTGTGGATAGCAATGAGGAGAAAGAAAAGGAGGAGCACCTGGAGCACACAGCGGCCCCGCCAAATCCAAATACGTCCAATGACAAGGAAATGAGTATTGAAGCTCATTCCTTCATCACCATCCCTCTTCAGACATTTCATGAGCCCTAAGCTTCAATTCTTAAATGTCTCAAAGAGCCATCTTATGCCAAAACTGTCAAGGATCTATGCACACAACTTCACAAATCTAGGCATCATCGTCCTAAGAAGATCCTTCGAAGCAAGCAAGTTGGGTACATAAAATGGTGAAACATTCCACCAGAGGGATACCAAATTTTCAGGAGGAAAGGGTGGAAGGGATTGGTTGGACATCCACATGATCGAGGAAGGCGCTGTAAATTTTCTTTTCGCTTTTTACTTTCTGTACATTTAATTTCTTTCATTTTTCATTTCATTTCTTGTTATTTTATTTTTATTTCTAACAGCAATTAACCTTTCGATGTTTGTTTCTATGAGAAATATTGCTATTAGTTTTTGTTGACAGGTGTTTTGGTGTTTAAGTTTGGGGGACGCCTTGACCTTTCACACCTCGATGTTTCCGTATTTCTGGTAATGTATTTCTACACTACACATTGCGGACAATGTGTAATTCAAGTTTGGGGGTATGGAAAAACATTTTGTCCATTTGTTTGTTTGTTTGGTTATTTTTAGTTGTTGTTTTATTCTTAAAAAAATAATAAAAATAATAATTTGTTGTTGTCAAGTTTGAGTTAAATTGTAACTGTGGTTTGCATTTCATTGGTTTCCTTAAAGTTTTGAACACATCATGTCTTTAGGAATCTGAATCTTTTGACTTATTTTTGGGCTAGTGAGACTTCACTTATTTGAGTTGAATTATCACGAGCACATTAGCATGTAATCTGTGGGGTATGAATTTGTGCTTAATTGTGTATTTTGAGAATTGTTGGATGACTTATTGATAAATAACCTTGGCTTGCAAGATATTTATATATATATATAAAAAAAAAAAAAAAAAAAAAAGATCATTTTGAGTTTTTCACTGAGTAACCGGGCCTCTTGCCTCACTAAGCATTGAGTGTTCACGTCAAAAGATGAGAATTTCAATTTGGTTAATTGTATGGCTAGTTTGGCTTCGTAGCCTTTTTGACTTGAGTAATTAAGCCATTAGGGATGTTTCTACATCTAGTTCCCTAAGACCATCTGGTTTGGGAGTCACTGGCCCAACACTCGTTACATGGGTCAATTAGAAAGCTTAAGGGAGCCGAGCATTGCACAGCCTACACAAAAAAAAACAAAAAAACAAAAAAATATATAAAATAAAATAATTTGCATATCTTGCCTTGGTTGTTTCATTTGATAGGGATTCCAATGATTTTTGAAGTACTTATCTTGAGATTAAAATGAAACCTCATAATTGCATGTTGATTTCACTCTACACTTTTGAGAAAATGTGATGTCTTTATTGTCCATTAATGAGTGATTTGATGTTGGATCCCCTGTTGATGTTTATGATGGGGTTTGTCTTTTTAAGCATGTCAATGACGTATGAACCATGGTTTGTGTAAAAAAATTATTTCTTATTGACAACACAGTTTTTCAATGTTTGTGGGTATCATTTTTGGCAAACTCTCACGAGACTTCACTAGTCCACTAGGGAGTCCTAGGGGTTGAAAAGGCTTGTTGCATATGCTAAATGCAATCGTTTCCCCCACGAAAGAGGATTTATGTTTCATGCTTTGATTTTGTTTTTCATTTTGTTTTGCTAAGGCACTAGCAAAATGTAAGTTTGGGGGTATTTGATGAGTGCCAAAAAGTGTATATTTGGACCCCTTAATTTACATTAGTTAAACCTTTAGCTTTATTACTTTCTGATGTTTTGTTTAGTTTTGGTGATTTTACGTTTTTGCAGGACATAAAGAGAAAAATGGTTATTTTCAAGCGAAAATGCATAAAAGCTGGAGATTTGGAATTGTTGTGAAGTCGATCGATTGAAACTCAAGTTCGATCGATCGAAATTTCCTCGATGTCGATCGATCGAATTTATGCGGAGCTGGAATTTCAGAAACCCTAGCTAACTCTATAAATACCATTATTTTCTCATTTTTAGAGGGAGAGCCGTGGAGGCCACTTAAGAGTGCCCTAAGGGCCGATTTCTCTGTATCTTAGGGTTTTTGGGTCAATTTTGACCTAGAACTTCAATCTTTTGTAAGTTTATTCATTTTTAATGCATTCTTGTAGTTTATTTATGCTTTCTTTGTTCATGTCTAGCTAATACTTTCATCTAGGGTTGAGGATGAAACCTCACCAGTGAATAGAAACTGAGTTTCATGCTTGTTTATGCTATTTGAGTTTATGGGCTTGATTTCTCATTATTCTATTTCGGTTTTTGGGATTATTTTTGGATATCTCTTGTGATTTCCGGATACAAGTGATGATTTGAAATGGTTTCATTAAATTGATGGCTTGGGTTTTCATGTATGTTGGATATTCATTGTGTTTCATTCTATGGATACATTTGATGATTTAGTTGAAACTAGATATCTTTTGTGATTTGTGTAAGAATGGATTCATTGAATGATTTAAACTATTTTTGAAGCAAAAGTAGAACATACATAAGATTGGTTTGAAAGAATTCGAAATATGTGTGATGAGCATGAGATTAGGTTGTTGTGATTTGGTGAGTGTGGATTCCAAAACCCTAGACCCCTTTATTTTCATTAATTTTGTTTATGTTTTATTTTATCAAAAACCCCTAAATTTGGAACTAGGTTAAAATAGGATTAGTTTGAATAGAGATTAATTTTCGCAACACAATTCCCTGTGGGATCGACCTCGCACTTGCATAACACTATATTGCAAAACGATTCGTGCACTTGCAAGTATTATCATTTGCACAACAAGTTTTTGGCGCCATTGCCGGGGAATTGTTTTGCTTGTGAAATTGATTTTATTTTTCTACTAGTTTAGGTAGATTTTTGTTTCATATAATTTCTGTTTTGTCTCTGTTTTATGTTCAAAAAAACAAAAAAAATTAAAAAATTTGTGTTCCCGGTTTTGTTTCTGCACTTTCTGAGTGCCCTGCGAAGTCGATTGATCGAGTATCAATTCGATCGATCGATTTTCGATCAATCGAGAAAGCATTCGCCCTATATAAAGTCGATCGATCTAGAAGTAATTCAATCGATCGAACTTTACTTCGATCGTGCGAATTTTCTAAGTAGTAGAAAACCAAAAAAAAAAATCAGTTGTTTTTAGTTTATTTTGTTAATATTCTGTTTCTATTTTATATTATTTTATTGTTTGTTTTTCTTTGATTAATTTATTTAAAATAAATAAATAAATAAATTTGGTTCATATCTTTGGTGGGATATTTTCTTGCTATATTTTCTTCGATGGCCGCTCCCAATTTGTCACTGCTCCAATCTTTCTTGGGTCAACTGCTACTCCATCTTTCGAAATTACGTGACCTAAGATTGAGATCTCCTTCAGCCAAAACTCACACTTCTTGAGCTTAGCAAAAAGCTTCTTCTCTCTCAAGATGGTCAACACTGTATTCAAGTGTTCTTCGTGATCTTTGCTAGTGGCAGAATAAACTAAGATGTCGTCTATGAACACCACCACAAACTGGTCAAGGTACTTATGAAACACCCGATTCATTAGATCCATGAATACAGAGGGCGCATTAGTCACCCCAAATGGCATGACTAAGAATTCGTAATGTCCATAATGCTTACGTATTACCGTCTTGGAATGTCTGCTTCCTTTACCTTGAGTTGGTGATACCCCGATCAAAGGTCGATCTTGGAGAATACCGTAGCTTCCTTCAATTGGTCAAAGAGATCGTCAATCCTCGGTAACGGGTACTTGTTCTTGATTGTTACTCGGTTGAGTTCGCGGTAATCAATGCACATACGCAAAGATCCGTCCTTCTTCCTTACAAATAGAATGGGTGCTCCCCATGGTTAGACGCTAGGGCGAATAAAACCCCATTCTACCAAGTCTTCAAGTTGCTTCTTTAGCTCCTTTAATTCTGATGGCGCCATACGGTATGGTGCTTTATGAATGGGTTGAGTTCCTGGCATCAGATCGATAGAGAACTCGATTTCTCGATCAGGTGGCAATCCAGTTGTGACTTCGGCAAAAATGTTGGGATAATCGCGCACTACAGGTATATCTTCCAGCTTACGTTCTCCTTCTGGCTCCGCCTTGACATAGGCTAAAAATGCTTGCGCACCACAGCTAATGCTCCGTCTTGCTTGAATTGCAGAAAGAAGAGGTGGAGTGGCTCGTACTCGAGATCCACAAAATTTGAATTCTTCTTCGTTTGGAGAACGAAAGATAACTTCTTTCTTCCTACAGTCGATATTGGCATAGTGCTTTGACAACCAATCCATTCCTAAAATTACATCAAAACCTAACATTTGAAACACTGCTAGGTTTGCCGGTAGGACTCTATCTCCTATGATGATAGGACAGTTCTCGATGAATTTCCTACAAGTAACTACATTCCCAGTAGGTGTGGACACAGTTATGTTTTGGTTCAAGGGTCGAGGAGTCATGCTACACAATTTAACGTATGTAGATGATATGAAGGAATGCGTTGCACCTGAGTCAAAAAGAGTGCTTGCTACTTTACCGAATAGAGGAATGGTACCTGTTACTACATCTGCATCCTCTTCATCACGTTCGACTCCTTCTTCTTCTCCTCCGGGCATAAGAGAATATACCCGTGCTTGTGCTCCGCTTCCTTGAGATTTTGTTCCTTCAGCAGTATTCATAGGACAGTCCTTCAAGAAATGTCCAGACTTTCCACATCTAAAGCAAGTGGAAGTTCCCTGCCTACAATATCCTTCGTGGATCCTTGACCATTTACTGCAGACAGTCTTTCGGCCGCTGATCTTTGGCCGGAAGCTCTTACCCATAGTGGGTTTAGAACCACTTCCAATAGCCTGCCTCTTGATTGGGCATGTCATCTGCTGCTTCGAACGTTTCTTCAATTCGTATGCCACAACTGATTCTCGTATTCCTCTTTCAGCTAGAGACGCAACTTCTACCAATCTGGCGTATTCCTTTATTTCCAGACAAATCACTCTCTCCCTGATACGAGGGTTGAGGCCATTCTCAAATCGTTCCGCTTTAGTTTCTTAGTCAGGGATAAGATTGGCTGCGAACCGAGCTAGCTCCATGAATCTGGTGGAATATTGCTCTACAGTCATGTCACCTTGGACCAGATTCTGGAATTCTATCGCTCGTAGTTGCCTCTGAGATCGAGGGAAAAAACGTCGATTGTACTCTTCCTTAAACATCTCCCAAGTAATTACTGTTCCTCCTCCAAGCAGCACCTTCCTTGCAGTCCACTATCTCTTAGCTTCACCCGTCAGCTACATTATAATGTATTGAACCTTCTGCTCATCTGTACAACCGAGGGTAGTGTACAGTACATCTGTATCTGTGAGCCAAGCTTCTACAACATTCGGCCCTTCCGTTCCTTCAAAAGTTCGAAAGTGATAGCTAGCAAAATCGCGTAATGAACAACCTACAGGTTTGGCTCGTTCATTAGGTCGCGGAATTCGTGATATTGCTTCGGCCAGATGCCTAGTGGTGTCAGCTATAAGTTGTATTAAAGCTGGGTGTATGCCATCATTGAATGGTGGCGGTGGGGGTGGGGGTGGCAGATCTTCCTCACCATTTTCTTTAGGACGAGGGACACGATTAGAGTCACAGAGGGGACGGCGTCTAGGAGGCATGATTTTGTGTTTTAAAGGAACAGTTATTCCACATTTGTAGAATACTATCATTTCCTTTAAGAGACTATATAATGTTTAAAACCAAACAATAAAGCTAACAACCTAATTATTTAACAATCAGTCACTGATAAAGATTTCATAAACAATTTCATGCTATAAACAATTATAACACTCAAAATTACTCAAATAAACAATGATTATAAACAATAAAATTCTAAGTGCACATATACGCTTCCCAACTAGGTTCTCCTACCTGAAGGGGTCTTCAATGGAACTCCTTACCTTAGAGCCGACCTCTAAGATAGACTTCGGTTTATAGCACAGCACACTTGTAAAACGGCTTCAGAGGGATTGATGACTTCTCTGAGCTCTAATGGAATTCACACCGAATTCTTGCAGTTCTCAGTGCCCAAGGGCCTCTATTTATAGTCTGGAGGCTTAAATGAGTGTCAGGAAAAATATACCTGGGTGCCGTCCGGACGGTGGACATGGGCCGTCCGGACGGACAACTGTGCGATAAGATTTTCCAAAAATTTCGCAGTGAAATCTTTCCTGTTTAAGAGACTCGTCCGGACGGGATGTCACATCGTCCGGACGGTCGCACGTCCGCTGTAAGTAATTTCCTTATAAGGCTTTCGAGCGTCCGGACCATGGGGGATGAGCGTCCGGACGGATATTCTTCAACACGCAATTTCCATATCTGCAATGCGTGCGTCCGGACCATGATAGGCAGTCGTCCGGACGGTTGAAGTCGAATCGGCAATTTCCTTCTTTGATGCACGCGCGTCCGAACCATAGCTTTCAGACGTCCGGACGGTCATATTTGAATTACGATTCTTGCCTTAAGGAGACGCGCGTCCGGACGGGATACCACATCGTCCGAAAGGTTGATTGATCATCCCTTTCTTGGAACTTGGAAAGAAATCAGAAACTGATCGAGTACTGGGAGGCGTCCGGACGTGCTGTTGAAACGTCCAGACGAATGCAAGCTGGCACAGAAACTTATCGATACAGTATGGGGTCCGGACGGGATGAACACTTCGTCCAGACGGATGATGCTGATCTGTCTTGGAGGTTCGAACGGTAGACACGTCGTCCGGACGGAATAGTGGATAGATGGGCGTCCGGACGGGATGGCTCGATTGTCCGGACGGCTGACAGGGAACTTGATTTCTTCTTATTTACAGACTCTGAAAAGTTGAATCCTTGTTTACAGTATCTTTACACTTAAGTGATTTTGTCCAAACACAGAATGAGGCCAAAATACTAACACTATATTAAAAAATTAAAAAAAAAAAAAAAAAGATTGATTTAAGCCTTGGTTGTTTTCATCTCGTAAAATTCCTATGAATTTTGGGTACACAAGCTTTGAGAAAAATTGAAACCTCAAGATGTAACGCCCCGCTTTTACAAAAAGCGTAAGTGAAAATTTTCGAATTTTCACATGACATTACTAACTTATCAGAGGTAATTATTGACAACGGAATAAATGTAATGTAGATTTGGGAATAGATCGACATCTCAGAGCTACTACTGAAATCCTTAAAATATGTAATAAGCCAGTTAGCATAATTATACAAACAGTGATAACAGTCATGCCTCACAGGGCGAGATAGTCATACAAGCCAAATATATACATATAACTGAAGGATCATAAGTAATGTCTTGAGCTAAGTAGGGTGAACTACAATAGGGTAGTCCCAAAAATAAAGGCTATCCAACCTTGCAAAAAGACTGAACCAGGGACCATCTATGAGTCGGGATAGTCCTGATATTCTTCTTCCTCTTCATAGCCTGAATCATTACAAGATACCATACGAAGAGAAGACAACAACATAAACACTAAAGTGAGTCCACTGTTTCCAATAATTATATGAGTGCTGATTTATTTAATTAATGCAACACAATGCAATGGCCATATAATCACATGTATACGCAAAATATAATCTATGATCGCGAATCATAGACATAAAATGAACATAAACGTAATCATAAAGCAATGACAGTTTTAAGTGTAGAGTTTTAGATATTTTCCTTTTTCCACTCCTCTGTTGGCCTAGGCACGGTTAACGTTTTATTTGAAGCCTGGACTTCCTCCCTTTTAACTTTTAATTATTTTCTTTGGGAGCCTAGGCTCCTGGAAACCTCGGTTTCCCTGGTGACCTAGGTACACCAGTTTTTGTATTTATTATTCTCTTTTCAGGTACCTCCTCATTCACTGAGAACCTAGGAACTCATGTGAAGCCTCATGTACCCACTGTGGATCTAGATCCAGCAGCTTGTTATTAGATAGATTATTAAAATAATAAAATATGAAAAGCCACATGCGCAAACAAGTAAATAAAGCAGTAAACATATATTATAGGAAAAGTCAACCAGCTTCGTCCTCAGTAAGTATAGAGATACTTACTAGTTTCTGCTCCAAATATTTTCCTTTACAACTGCATAATAATCATCATGTGATAATAATAGATTAATAAAGCATTTATGAAAACATTATTATTACCATATCTCTTCCTAGATATTACAACGGCCACAGATTTACACATGATCTCATATCTATTTATTTATTTATTTTAGTGCTTACTTACCAATTCTTATATTAGTACTACCATAATTATCCATTCTTTAGGGCATCACATAACATACCTTAAAAACAAGAATACAAATGTCATTTAATCAAGTACACATGTGAATTTGCCTTCCTTTAATTCACACATCCTTATAACACACACATAAATATTTGGAAACACATTCCTTTCTTTAAATACAAATTCATCTCTTTCCTCTTAATATTTATACTCACATATATCTCTTTCTCTCTCTCTCTCTCTCTATATATATATATATATATATCTACACATTATAAGTTAGTAAATCCAAACACACACACACACATTTTATATATATATTCCTACAAAGTTATACACCTATTTCTTATTATATATATATATATATATATATATATCAAAACCTCAACACATATACTCTCACACCTACATTTCTTGATCCATTTTAGAACACAATTTACCCATTCCAAATTACTAATCTCATGTAGTAAACACTCACCCACATGCTTACACATATACTCATATGTCCATAATATAAGTTAGCCAACTTTTCATACAACATACATATATGTGCATAATTAAAAGTAAGAGCAACTCATAATTTCAAAATAACAATAGGACTACTTGTTCTATGAGAAGTTTAAGGGAGAAAATACTCACCCAAAGTTTTCTAATGACTTAAAGAGTGGAGGAGAGTTGCTATCCAAGAGAATTCCACTTGTAAAGCTTGGCTTCTTAGTCTCAAATCAAAGGTTGTTTTTACTCACATTTCACTACTGATTTTGTGAGAGAATGAGGGTGGTTTGGAGCTTAAATTTGGCTTGCTAGGTGCTGGAAAGTGAGGTGAAATGGGAGGATTTTCGTGCTATTTCTACAGCACTAGAACAAGAGAGAGTTTAGGCTAAAATTTGGTTTTCTCTTCATGAAAATCAACTCCCCATGCATCCTATATATAGTACTCTTGAAGGGCTGAGATCAAACCAACAAATCAACACCTCAATGGCCGGATTTGAGCCAGCCAATACCTCAAATTCATAGCTCAAATCTCATAGGTGACTATTCCATATCTTAGTCTATGATTACATGATATCCAAGGAAATCTAGTTGGGTTTCAACCAAAATGGACTAACTAGGCTAACTAAATATGGGTATGATCATTTGGCATCAAGTACAACGTGTGGGTCCCAAATTATTAGGTGGAAAAATCAATTTTCTCATTTAACGAAAACCGCACTGCACTGGGTGAAGTCGCTCGATCGACTTCGACCTATAATCACTCGATCGACCAGGAAGTCGCTCGATCGATTTTAACTTCACTGATCCAACTCTCTACATGCATAACTATATAATTTTATTAGACTATTAGTAATTCTTAAGCCCTATACTTATGTATGCACATATATCAATAACTTAAGTATGGTGTCTTTTCCGGGCATTACACAAGAGTCTATGTTAATCTCACTTTGCACCTATTTGAGCATGTGTTGTCTCAATTTTCCAGTTGAGAGTTAAATAAATTGTGATGTATGATGCGATTATGATGTTCATTTTGTTAAACCCACTCATGATGTATGAACCATGTGTTTGTGTGGAAATCCTTGTTTGTCAACAGCATAGTGCTTCCATATTTGTGGGTATCATTTCTAGCAAACCCTCATGAGACTTCACTCGTCCACTAGGGAGTCCTAGGGGTTTAAAAAGCTTGTTACATATGCTAAATGCAATCGTCTCTCCCACGATAGCGGATTTCTTGCTTTGATTTTATTTTTCATTTTGTTTTGTTAAGGGACTCGCAAAATGTAAGTTTGGGGGTGTTTGATGAGTGTCAAATATTGTATATTGGACCCCTTAATACACATTTGTTAAACCTTTAGCTTTGTTATTTTTTAATGTTTTTAGTTAGTGTTTGTACTTTGGTATTTTGCAGATCATTGAGAGAAAATGGCAGTTTTAAAGTGAAAAAAGCAGAGATTTAGAAGAAAGCATACTTTGAGAAGACTTAGATGATATGGCTATTTTTAACCAAGTTAATGAAATGATTAAATCGGATTGGATTAAATTTCACGTTCTGCACAAGTCATAGTATTTTGATCATAACTTTCAACTCATGTATCGGATTAAGGTGAAATTAGTGGCGTTGGAAAGATAATTCAAAATATTATAAATAATTGGGAAATAGAATTTTCCTAATTCGAACATCTTCTATGTTATAAGTGCCCCGCAATATAAGAACACGAATTTCCTTGCTCCTGGTGTCTGCAGACACTCCAAACCCTAGCATTCTTTTCTCGTATTAGGGTTTTGAGGGGTAGAGGTGTCATTTTTGAAAATATGGTTCCAAACCCTATCATTATTTTCTCTTAGTAGGGTTTTGAGGGGTATAGTTGCCATTTTGAAAATATGGGGTTTTAACCTAATGTTCTGCTATAAAAACCCCATGATAGGCACCACTTAGAACATATCCCAACATTGTACATAGTGGCAACTAGGTTCTTTGGCTTTTATTCTTTGTAAGTGTTTTATTTTTATGTTCTCAATAAAAGTTAGTATTTTGTTTTTAGTTATGGCAAAGTCTTCAACTAAGGTTGAAGATGAAGCCTCGCCATTGATTAGATTTCGTGTTTTCATGTTTTGATTCATATAATTCGAATGTATGTTCATTTGAATTCAATTAAAGGATTAGGTTTCGATTAATGTCTGTGCAAACGTTGGATATTCAATGTGTTTCATCCAACGGATACATTGAATCTTTTGATTTAATTTGGATATCCATTGTGATTTGTTAATCAAACGGATACATTGGATGCTTGTGAATTAAATTGGATATTCGTTGTGATTTGTGGAAAGGATGGATTCATTGAATTTTTCAATAGGTAATTTTATGAAAATTAGAACATGGATAGGATGTATGAACAAACATGAAAATATGTGCTTTGATTTGGCAAGGTGGATTCTAAAACCTTAGTGCTATTTATTAATTGTTTTTATTCTATTTTATTTTAGCTAATTATTTTCCATCAAAATACCAAAAAATTGGAACTAGGTTAAGATAGAATTAGTTTAAATAGAAATTAATTTTCGCAATGCAATTCCATGTGGATTCGACCTCGCACTTGCACATACACTGTATTGCAAACAATTTGTGTGCTTGCGAGTATTAAAATTTGCACATCAGCTACTTTTTCTCAGATTATGGATGCATTGAATTCTCTTCTGCGAGAAGTCAGCATTATTGGTGTCAAGGTTGAGTAGTGCTAGATCAACATCAAAGAGTGCCTCAAGCACTTTGAGCCACAGAATGATGATGATGATTGAGTGCTGTGATCACTCATTTTTTTAGTTGTTTTTAAACTTCAATTTATTTGGGATATACTTTTGAGACACTTTACTTTTATCCCTGTTAGTTTTGGATATAAGTACTAATTTTCTGTGGTTTTTAATACTTTGCTTAGACTTTGTCCTTTTGAGACAAATATATGGAGTATTTTTAATTTTTGGATCAGGATTGTATTTTAACTAGTCAAGTGAATTTTGTTCCAGAATGGCTAAAAGGGGAGTTTGTTAGTTTTATTGGCTACAATCTGTTGACAAAACACTACCATGTAAGTGTGCTGCTATAACAGGGATGCAGTAATTATTCAGAGTCTTCATAATATTCAGGGATTATTTCCAATATGGAAAGGGCCTTAATATGACAATTATTTGCGTCACAAGTATGAAGAAGACGATTTTCGGATTCCAGGAAGATTCTACGCAATTTACAACTCAGCAAAATTCTGATCCCTAGTTGCTGTCCTAACGGCCCAGTGACACGTCCGGACTCCCCTCAGTGTTCGAGAAGATTCTGAACAGCTCAGCAAACACAGTTGATGAAGACAGCATACAACCACCCAGATGCTAGGGCAACATCGTTTGGACGCGAAGACTGAAGTTTAATGAAGAAACGTGTGAAACGGGTGAAAGAAGTCGGTTGTTGCTTGTCGTCCGGATGCCCACTGTCTAGGTCCGGACGCCGCCCGGAGAACTCTGAATCAGAATTGTATTAGGTCTTCTAAAGCCTATAAATAGAGGTCTCTAGGCATGTATTCTTTAGTGAATTCGGTACTTAATTCCATTATTCTAAGAGAGGGTGTTTAGGGAGAGATTGTTAGATTTGCTAACTTTCTTAGGGTGAAGTCTAGCTTAGGGAGAGGAGCTCTATGCTAAAGAATTCCATTGAATACCTCTTCAAGTAGGAGACCTGGTTGGGAAGTGTTCACATATAGGTACGTGTCAGAGTTCAAGGCACGATCTCCACATCAGGGGTATGTGAGTGCTACTGCTTTGTAACTTGCTTTGTTTTCTGAATAGTAGATATTCTGGGTTTGGCTGCCCCGACGTAGTTTTTCTCTTAATTGAGTTTCCACTTCGTTAACAAAATATATGTCTTCTTTTAATTCCGCATTTAGATATTTTGTTACACAATTGATCACACACCCATAGTAATTAGGAGTCTATTTATTTTTTAATTATAAATTAAAAACAATAAAAGAGTTTGAGAATAAATTCTATAATTTTATTAAAAGCTTTACCCCTAGCCTTAGCTAGAGATTTAGCTGCACATGACTAAAAGTAAATTCCATCATCAAGGTCCTAAACATCAAGCTAGCAAAATAAAATAAACTTGGAAGAAAATAATGACAAAGAAAAATGATAAAACGCCGAAACGTCTCCTCTTCCTTCTTCCGGAGTTGTGCCTCCCTTTTGCGCAATTTTCGGATCCCCTTTTTGAAGAACCATTTTTTTTTTCAGAAAAAAAAACATAAATGAGTCATCACAGTGGCACGACTACTTGTCGCTTAGCCAACATATGATACACATCCCATAATATGTACCAGATATACAAAGTCACTTTTATGCAGTGGAACACATATACAAACATAATCTAGATAGCGGAAAGAATATCTATAAACATAACTATTAATTCCACAAAAGTGGTATTTAACTGTCTATCTATTTAAGGGTTAAACATACATTAATTACATACTCAAAGGATTGGCTCTACAAGTGCATGTGTCACAGTCGACACTAGCCATATACAAAATTACTACAGAATGCGGACTACCCTCAAGTCCGTGTCATATGACCGTCGTGATGTGCTCCAATCGTAGCATCCCATACTCTAGGCAAGTGGGTCATCATCTACATTTGCGGAACCTGCAGCCAAAGCATGAACATCCTTACAGTCGTGGTGTTAGCCACATCCATACAGGTGAAAATATGAGTTCACCACCTCATGAATATATTACACATTGGTGTTCGCAATGAGCCAATCTTTCATTCTACCATACGTTTATAGTAACAGCTACCAATAACATAATGCCTTAGTTTTGAAAACATTTCATAGCTGATAGAATAAACACAGGCATATCACAACAAGAATAATCTCACTACAAAACGTACACGTATATATATATATATATATATATATATCAAGTGACTCAGCTATACATGTATACAAGTATTCCACATCTTGGGATAGTAAAAGCATACGTGTATTTCTATGCATGCAAATCAATGACATCAATACTTAGTCATACAAGCATACTAATACTCCACACTCCAGGGAATATAAGTAGCGCGTCGAAACTTGGCATCTCTCAAATCATATGCAACTAAACATGAAACATCATTTTTAAATCATAACACACATCATTATGCCATGCATGCACAAGTTTTGTTTCTGAATCTAGGAACATCAGCTCACTGGTGCTAGGAGCATCAACTCTAGACTTACAGTTTCTATACCTAAGAGCATTTACTCTAGTCTTACACATGTTCCACCCATAGGACATCAATCCTCGGGGATCGTTACACTCACCAAGAGCATCAATCCTATGGCCCTACACTGACTCTACCCATAAGGCTTCAACTTGCAAGGCTCACTTCTTAACCAAGAGCATCAACTCTATGGTTATACTATTTCTGATGCCATGAGCATCAACTCTGGTCTTACTCATATTCCACCCATAGGACATCAATACGCCGAGATCGTCCCATCATTCATGATTCATTACACTAGTACATCCACACTACTTGTGCTCAATGTACATGTTATCACACATGTAGATTATCATGTTGAAACAACATGATGTGTTTTCCACACTCTTTCAACATATCATGAGAACTCAACTCAATACTATGTCCTTCAAAACATTTCTCAAATTCACAACTCATTCTCAAAGCATTTCTAAAACATCAATTTGTAATTATATCTCAAATCCACAATTCAATCTCAAAGCATTTCTCAAAAAATTTCAATATCCTATCTTAAATTCATAACTTCATCTCAAAACATTATTTTGTAATCATATCTCAATTTCACAATTCTATCTCAAAGCATTTCTCAATAATTTCAAAGCATTGGAATTATCCACAAGCATATAATCATCAAAATAGCATTGGCTTGAGGTTCAACAAATCTAACAACTCTTGTATAAAATTTCATAAGGTTTCATCAGCGATGAGTGCCAAATATTATATATTTGGACCCCTTAATTCATATTTGTTAAACCATTAGCTTTGTTATTTTTTGATGTTTTTGGTTAGTTTTTGTATTTTGGTATTTGCAGATCATTGAGAGAAAACGGCAGTTTTAAAGTGAAAAATACAGAGGTTTAAAGGAAAGCACACTTTGAGAAGACTTAGATGATATGGTTATGTTTAACCAAATCAATGAAAGGATTAAATCGTATTGGATTAAATTTCACGTTCTGCACAAGTCATAGTATTTTGACCATAACTTTCAACCCAAGTATTGTATTAAGGTGAAATCAGTGGCCTTGGAAAGCTAATTCAAAATACTAAAAATTATTGTGAAATAGGATTTTCAAAATTCAAATTTATGCTATGTTATAAGTGCCCTGTAATATAAGAACGTGAATTTCCTTGCTCTTGGCGGCTGCAGACACTCCAAACCCTAGCATTCTTTTCTCTTATTAGGGTTTTCAGGGGTAGAGGTGCCATTTGGAAAATATGGGGTTTAACCTAATGTTTTGCTATAAAAACCCCATGACAAACACTACTTAGGACATATCCCAACATTGTACATAGCGGAAGCTGGGTTCTTTGGCTTTTATTCTTTGTAAGTTTTTTATTTTTATGTTCTCAATAAAAGTTAGTATTTTGATTTTAGTTATAAGAGGCTAAGTCTTCAACTAAGGTTGAAGATGAAGCCTCACCATTGATTAGATTTCGTGTTTTCATGTTTTGATTCGTAAAATCCGAATGTATGTCCATTTCAATTCAATTAAAGGATTGAAATTATTTTAATTGATTGTTTCGATTAATGTATGTGTAAACCTTGGATATTCAATGTGTTTCATCTAACAGATACATTGAATCTTTTGATTTAATTTGGATATCCAATTTGATTTGTTAATCAAACGGATACATTTGATGTTTTTAAATTAAATTGGATATTCATTGTGATTTGTGGAAATGATGGATTCATTGAATCTTTCAATAAGTAATTTTATAAAAATTAGAACATGCATAGGATGTATGAACAAACATGAAAATATGTGCTATGATTTGGCGAGGTGATTTTATTTTAGCTAATTATTTTCCATCAAAATACTAAAAAATTGGAACTAGGTTAAGATAGAATTAGTTTAAATAGAAATTAATTTTTGTAACGCAATTCCCTGTGAATTCGACCTTGCACTTGCACATACACTATATTGCAAACGATTTGTGCGCTTGCGAGTGTTTAAATTTGCACAAGTTTTTGGTGCTGTTGCCGGGGAATTGTTTTGTTTGTGGAAATTGATTTTTGTTTAAATTGATTTTATTTTTATACTAGTTTAGATAGATTTTTGTTTTATTCTTCTTCTTGCAATTTTTGTTTTTTTTTTTTTTTTTTGCTTTATTGTCTAACCAAAAAAAAAAAAAAAAAAAAGAGTTTTGGTCATTGTTTTGCAGCTTTGATGAGATAATCCGCGAAATTGGGCTCCAGCACACCAACGCAAAGGGCACCACCTGCAGTAGATCAGTAGCTGAAAGTTTGCCAAAAAAAAAAAAAGATTTTTGGTCCATTTTGTGTGTTTTTAAGTTGTAGATTTTAATTTTTGGTGTAATTTTTTTTTATTTATGATTTTTTTTTCTTTTAACTTGTAAAAAAAAAAAACCAAAAAAAAAAAAATTGTTATTGTGGTCTTATAGCGCTATCCAAGTGTCTAGGCAAGTTCTGGCTAGGATAGTCTTGGGACTTAAGAGGTCTGTGTAACCCCCCTCACTTTCCTGGGAACGAACTGGATCCTTGGAGAATTCTGTTTGCCTTGCATCTTCGTTTTAAGTTAAATTTTAGTCAAAAAAAAAAAAAAACGAAGAAGAAGAAAAAGGGTCCAACTTGTGGGATATTTGCATGTTAAAGAGTGAGAGTGACGCATGGAATTTCAGTTTGATGATTTTAACGATTTTTCTGCACAACATGTTTCGCCTAGCGGTAGGACACCCGCTCCTACCAACTACACTCCTAATTTCTACCCACATGAACCATGTTCATATTGCTCTAATCCATATCATAGTTTTAGTAATTGTCCATCCTAGGGACAATTCTGTAATTTTTCATATAAGCAAATGAACACCAATTTCTCCAGCCCAGGGTTTGAATCAAATTCAAATTTTTACAACCCAGACTGGAGCAACTATCCTGATTTCTCGTGGCAAGCTCAAGCCATGGGAAATTGTGCTCCCCAATACCATGACCTGCACCATCCTGAATATCCGTAGTTCGATGACCAGTCTTCCCATCCTTCATCCTACATTTATCCAGCTTCATCTTCACAGTCAACTTTGGAAGACATTCTCAAAGTCAGTTAGATCGTTTGGTTGCTGAGTTAAACAGTATGGAGGAAGAGGAGTTTCAAAGTCAGTTGATGGTTGAAAGGCACTACATGATTGATGAGAATGAGTCCAGCAATCCTCATCATGACCATGCCCATACCACCACCACAATTTGGAGTGAAGAATTTGTTGAAGAGATTGTTAATGAGTCAAGTCTGGAAGATCCTTTGGAAGAGAACTTTGCTCATCTCGAATTTGATCTAAACCTTGACATGATACATGAGCAAGCTGAGGCCTTATTGGATTCCACTCCTGAGATACGACCTAAGAATGGGGAAACCACAGAGATATCATCCCCTAACAGATTTTCATCAATAGCTGAGGAGGAAGAGAAAGAGGAGCACTTGGAGTCTGTTGAGCACCTGGAGCAAATTGAACCTCGTTCAACCCCAAATTTGTCCAATGACAAAGAAATAACTACTGAAGCTCATTCCTTCATACCATTCCTTTTGAGACACTTCATGAGCCCCAAGCTTCAGTTCTTCAATGTCTCAAAGAGCCATCTTATGATAAATTTGTCAAAGGATCTATGCACACAAGGTCACAAATTTAGGAATCATCTACCTAAGAAGATCCTTCGAAGCAAACAAGTAAGCTACCTGAGATGGCGAAAACATTCTGCTAGAGGGCTATCAAATTTTAAAGAAGAAAGGGTGGAAGGGATTGACTGGACATCCCAATGATCGGGAAAAGTGTGGTAACTCTTCTTTTCCATTTTATTTTCTGCACATTTTCTTTTAGTCATTTTTCATTTCATTTGTGTCTTTTTCTTTTGTTTCTAGCAGCAATTGACCTTGTAATGTGTGTTTCTGTGAGAAATATTGATGTTAGCTTGTGCAGGTGAAAAATTGAAATTGACTTCTAATATAAAGCAAGTGTGTGTGTGCACAATGTGTTAACAAAATAATGCGGAAATTAAATAACACAAGATTTTTGTTAACGAGGTGGAAAACTCAATATGAGAAAAACCACTCTGGGGCATCCAAACCTAGGATATCCACTATTCAGAAGACAAGACTAGATACAAAGTAGTAACACCCACATACCCCTGATGCAGTGGTCGTACCTTGCTCTCTAATGTGTAACCCAACACGGACGCCTACCAACCAGGTCTCCTACTTGAAAGGGTCTTCAATGGAATCCTTTACCTTAGGGCTAACCCCTAAGATAGACTTCTAATTAAGCGCAGCAACAACTTCAGAGAAATCAACTCAGCTCAATAATCTCACATTATAGCTCTCTAAGCACTAATGGAATTCAATACCGAATTCTTGTAGTTCTCAAGCCTAGGGGCCTCTGTTTATAGGCTGATAGTTCAAATGAGCATCTGGCTTGATAAAACTGGGCGCCATCCAGACGGTGGTCATAGGCCGTCCGGACGGACAACTGTACGACCGAAATTCCTAAAATTTAGCTAAAAATCTTTCCTGTTTGAGAGCCGCGTTCAGACGGTGTTGCCCTGTCGTCCAAACGGTTGCACTTCGCTACAAGTAATTTCCATATAGAGGCTTCACGTGTCTAGACCAGGAGGATGGTCGTCCGGACTGTTGATCTGATGCACGCAATTTCCATATTTAATACACGCATGTCCAGACCATGATAACTGGCATCCGGACATTTGGATTTGAATTGCGATACTTGCCTTATGGATGAGCGCATCAGGATGGGAGTCCACGTCGTCCGGACGGTTGCAACGATCTTCCCATATTTGTGTTTTGGAAAGAAATCCTGAAGCTTTGGTCGAACACTGAGGGTCGTCTGGACGGGCTGCTGAATCGTCCGGACGGATGCAAGCTGGAGCAGTTCGAAGCTTCTCAACACAGAGGAAGGTCCAGACGGGAATCCACGTCTTCTGGACGAATGATGCCTTAGTCTGATGTGCGTCCAGATGGTATGACACGTCGTCTGGAAGGCTGGTGCTTTGGACAGCTGGGCATCTAGACGGTATGACACGTCATCCGAACGGCTGGTGCTTTGGACAGCTGGGCATCCGGACGGTATGACACGTCGTCCAGATGGCTGGCAGCGAACCGAATTTTCTTACTTGCAAACTGTGCAGAATCTTCTGGAAACACTTCTGAATAGCGGAATCCCTGTTAAAGAGCATCATTACAAAGAAGTGATTTTGTCCAACAAAATGTGGCCAATTACAAACTAACAACAGGTGTGCTTGTGTTTAAGTTTGGGGGACGCTCTGTCTTTTTCATATTATGATGTTTCCTTACTTCTGGCAATGTATTTCTATACTACACATTGAGGACAATGTGTAATTCATGTTTGGGGGTATGGAAAAACACTTTTTCTGTTTGTTTGTTTGTTTATTTGTCCTTTTACTCTATCTATCTATTTGTTTGTTTATTTGTCCTTTTGTTCTACAAAATTTTCAAAAAAATAAAATAAAATTGTATTATGTTGTTGATTGAGCGTGATTGCATTGCAACTGTGGTTTGTATGTCATTGGTTAGTTTAACATCTTGAACACTGCATGTCATTAGAAATCTAAATCTTTTAACTCAATTGTTGGATTAGAGAGACTTCACTTGTTTGAGATGTTTATCTCAAGCACATTAGCATAGGGTCTATGAGGTATGAGACTTGAATTGAGGAATGTGTCTTGAAATTTGTAGGATGACTTGTTTGAAAATTATTGGACTTCTAATTTATCAAGTGTTTGCAATAGTGTTCAACAAAATATCAAAATGCGGAATTAAAGGAGATAGATATTTTGTTGACGAAGTGGAAACTCAGTTAAGAGAAAAACCACTCCGGGGCAGCCAAACACAGGATATCCACTATTCAGAAGACAAAGCTAATTACAAAGCAGTAGCACTCACATACCCTTATGCAGTGGTCATACCTTGAACTCTAATGTGTAACCCAGCACGAACGCCTCCCAACCAAGTCACCTACTTGAAGGGGTCTTCAATGGAATCATTTACCTTAGGGCCAACCCCTAAGATAGACTTCATTTCAGCGCAGCAACAGCACACAATGGCAACAGCTTGAGAGAGATCAACTTAGCACAATAACTCTAAAACATAACTCTCGAAGCTCTACGGAATTCAATACTGAATTCTTACAATTCTCAAGCCTAGGGGCCTCTATTTATAGGTTGCAGGTTCAAATGAGTGTCTGGCTTGAAATACCTAGGTGCTGTCTGGACGGACAACTGTGCGATCGGCTTTCCAAATTTCGCTGAAATTCTTCCCTAAATTGAGCCACGTTCTGTCGATGTTGCCCTGTCATCCGGACCGTCGCACGCAATTTCCATATCAAGGCTTGGCGCGTCCGAACCAAGACATCTGTCGTCCAGACCAAGAAGACTGTCGTCAGGATGTCTGAATTTTGAATGCACGACTTGCCTTATGAATGAGCGCATCCATACGGGAATCCACATCGTCCAAACGGTTGCAGCTGTCTTCCCATATTTTCATTTTTGGAAAGAAATCTCATAGCTGATCGAACACTGAGTGGCATCCGGACGTGCTGCTGAAACGTCCGGACGGATGCAAGCTGGAACAGTTCGAAGCTTCTCGACATAGGAGAAGGTTCGAACGAAAAGTTATTGTCGTCCAGGTGGATGATGCTTGGACAGTTAAGCGTCCGGACGAATGTAACAAATCCGATTTCTTTGACTTGGAATCTGTGCAGAATCTTCTAGAAACATATCTCTGAAGAAGACTTCTAAAAACTGACTAAACCCCTGATTGAAAGCATCATTATTTATGTTACTGACTAATGAGTGTCCAGGCGTTTCACTAGGCCGTTCGGACGATAAACTCGGGATCTGACTTTTGCTGAGCTGTAGACTTTGCATAGTCTTCTTGGGAGTCCGAAAATTCCCTCTTGACGCTTGTGACACTGATCTTGTCATACTAAGGCCCTTTCCATATCAAAGAAATAAACTCTGAATATTTGAAGACTTTAAACTGATACGGCATCCCTGTGAAATCAGCAACAGTACATGATAGTGATTTTGTCTAACAGAATGCAGCCAACACAAAAACTAAAAAACTCCCCCTTTGGCCATTCTGGGACAAAAATAACTGACCGAGTTAAAAAGACAATCCCGGTCCAAATCAAACATATACTCCCCCTTTTTGTCTCAAAGGGACAAAGGGTAAACAGAGTATAGAAAGACCACAGTAATAAAATACTCCCCTTTGATGTCTCAACAGGACAAGGGAAAATAGAGTATAAAAAATCCACTGACAAAAACGTTCTATAATCCAAAACAAAAGGAAAATAGAGAAGGGTCTGCAAGTGGCCCAAAAGAGAGGAACAAAAAATCCTCCTAGTAGCAAATCCACTAAAATCAAGTAGCGGAGAGAAAGCCGTACAAGAGGCTGGATTTGTACTACTTTAGCTTCTAGATCTGAAAGCCGGGAACCATGAACTAGAAAACTGTTAGTATTTTGGCCTCATTCTGTGTTTGGAAAAAATCACTTAAGTGTAAAGATGTTGTAAACAGGGATTCCACTTTCGGAGTGATGTCAGTTGTTTCTGCCTGCAAGTTAGAAGAATTCCAAGTTCCCTGTCAGCAGTCTGGACGATCGAGCCATCCCGTCCGGACGCCCATCTATCCACTGTTCCATCACGTCCGGACGCTAGACAGATCAGCATCATCCGTCCAGACGAAGTGTTCATTCCGTCCAGACCCCATACTGTATCGAGAAGTTTCTGTGCCAGCTTGCATCCGTCCGGACGTTTCAGCAGCATGTCCGGACGCCTCCTAGTACTCGATCAGTTTCTGATTTCTTTCCAAGTTCCAAGAAAGGGAAGATCAGACAACCGTCCGGATGATGTGGTATCCCGTCCGGGCGCGCGTCTCCGTAAGGCAAGAATCGCAATTCAAATATGACCGTCCGAACGTCTGACAGCTGTGGTCCGGACGCGCGTGCATCAAAGAAGGAAATTCCCGATTCGACTTCAACCGTCCGGACGACTGCCTATCATGGTTCGGACGTGCGCATTACCAATATGGAAATTGTGTGTTGAAGAATAGCCGTCCGGACGCTCATTCCCCATGGTCCAGAAGCTCGAAAGCCTTATAAGGAAATTACTTGCAGCGGACATGCGACCGTTCGGACGATGTGCCATACCGTCCGGACGATGTCCTTAAACAGGAAAGATTTCTCCGCGAATTTTTTGGAAAATCTTATTGCACAGTTGTCCGTCCGGACAGCCCATGTCCACCGTCCGGACGGTGCCCAGGTATATTTTACCTGACGCTCATTTGAGCCTCCAGCCAATAAATAGAGGCCCCTGGGCACTGAGAACTGCAAGAATTCGGTATTGAATTCCTCAACTGCTCAGGGACGTGATATTTCCTCTGAAGCCCTGTTCAAGTGTGCTGTTGCTGTGCTACAACCGAAGTCTATCTTAGAGGTCGGCTCTAAGGTAAGGAGTTCCATTAAAGACCCCTTCAGGTAGGTGAACCTGGTTGGGAAGCGTTCGTGTTGGGTTACACGTCAGAGATCAAGGTACGACCACTGCATCGGTACATGTGAGTGTTATTGTCTTGTATCTAGCTATGTCTTCTTAATAGTGGAATTCCTGGGTTTGGCTGCCCCGGAGTGGTTTTTCTCTTAACTGAGTTTCCACTTCGTCAACAAAAATCTGTGTGTCATTTACTTTCTGCTGTGCTTTAATTTTTGTTGACACTTATGCACACACTTGTTGTTTAAATTAGAAGTCATTTCAATTTTCAATTTTTCAATTGGTATCAGAGCTTGGTACACTCTGAGAAGATTAATTTCTTGAGTGTTTTCTCTTTTGACTTCTACTATGTCTATATTGAGTATGGATAAAATTGCTTCTATTTCACATGATATGTCTGTTCATAAGACCATGTTCATTAAACCTATCATGTCTCATACTCAATCTATTTGTAAGGGTAAAGGGGATAATCAATCTATACCTACTTGTCATCACTGTGGTATTGTTGGTCATATTCATCCAAACTGTTTCCAAATTAGGTCTCAGAAACCTTGGAAGAAAACCCTTATCCCTAGGAAAGATGAACCAGGTTTTGAAGAACAAGTTAAAGTGTTAAATGATCAAGTGAAACTCATTAGTGAGAAGTAAGCATACCTCACCCTTAATGAGCAAAGATCTGTCCTGGTTAATAATCAAAAAGCTTCCAAACAAGTCTGGATCAAAAAGGAAGATAATTTGTGTTTAGTTTCTCGTACTGCACTAAATATTCTTGATACTTGTTTGTGGTATTTGGATAGTGGTTGTTCTAAACACATGACAGGTGATAAGACTTTGCTAAAAGAAGTTCAGATGGGCAAAGGTGGGCGAATCACCTATGGAGATGGGAGTCAATCCAGAGTCATTGGTAAGGGGATCATCGACATTCCAGGCCTTGGAACATCTCAAGAAGCTCTGTATGTAGAAGGGCTCAAGGCAAATCTCCTCAGCATCAGCCAGTTTTGTGATAATGACTTGGTGGTGCAATTCTCCAAAAAGGAATGCAATATATTTGACAGCAGTGGCAGATGGCTCATGGGAGGAGAAAGAACTGCTGACAATTGTTACGGCCTTCCTGGTCTGGCTGCAGATCCTCAGATTTTCTGCAACAAAGCAACCATAGATGACAGTGAGCTATGGCACCAGAGTTTAGGGCATCTCAATTTCTCTGATATGTTGAAAATTGCAGGCAAAGATATTGTTAAAGGCCTGCCCAAGATGGAGAAGACTGAAAAAGGAATCTATGCTCTGTGTCAACTAGGGAAACAGACTCGAGCAGCCCATAAGAAGACCTCAGGTATTCTAACTTCCAAAAATTTGGAATTACTGCACATGGATCTCATGGGTCCCACTAGAACTGCTAGTCTAGCTGGGAAAAGATATATTCTGGTTATTGTTGATGACTTCTCTCGATATACATGGGCTATTCCTATTCGAGAAAAATCAGATGCCTTTGATACAACTCAACATTTGTTCAAGAAGATTCAGGTTGAACAAAACTGCCAGATTGTGAGAATCCGCAGTGATCATGGAAGAGAATTTGAAAATTCCAAGTTCGAAGAATTTTGTCGCTCATATGGAATCAAGCAGGAATTTTCTTCTCCTATCACTCCTCAGCAGAATGGAGTTGATGAAAGGAAGAACAGGGTAATTCAGGAGATGGCTCGTGTGATGATCCACTCAAAAAATCTTGCTCAACACTTCTGGGGGGAAGCTATAAACAGTGCCTGTCATATCATCAACAGGGTCTACCTTAGGCCGGAAACAAACAAGACTCCCTATGAAATATGGCGAGGTAAGAAACCCATAGTGAAGTATTTTAAAACTTTTGGAAGTAAATGTTATATACTTCGTGACAGGGAAAATCTGGGGAAATTTGACACCAAGAGTGATGAAGGTATATTCTTGGGATATTCCACAAACATTCGTGCTTACAGAGTCTTCAACGAAAGAACAGAGACTATGATGGAATCGATAAATGTAGTAGTTGATGATGAAGAAGTTCAGAGACCTATCAGCAGGGAGGAAAAACAGCTCGATTCAGCTGAGCCTTCATTAGCCCCAACTGATATCATTAATCCTTCTTCAAAGGAGTCTCCAGATGAATCTCTTTCTTCTCCCACGACTTTGGATACCACTCCTACTACCTCCGAAGATGAGGATACTCCTGCTAATCCTCCTAAGCGATCATGGGTGAAGCATAATCATGCTCCTCAGCAGCTGCTTAGGAACGTAGATAAAGGGCGTAGGCTGAGAAGCAGAGTCATTCAGCCCACCAGTGAAGTAGCCAATCAAGTCTCTTACAGCTGCTATCTAGGTCAGACAGAGCCCAAGAAAGTTGATGAAGCCCTACAGGATGAAGGCTGGGTCTCTGCAATGCATGATGAGCTCCATCAGTTCACCAGAAATGATGTCTGGACCTTGGTTCCCCGTCCTGCAGAATAGAATATTATTGGTTCCAAGTGGATTTTCAAGAATAAAACAGATGAACATGGTACTGTGGTTCAGAATAAAGCCCGTCTTGTTGCACAAGGATATACTCAGGATAGAGGGAGTAGACTTTGATGAAACCTTTTCCCCTGTTGCCAGGTTAGAGTCTATCAGAATTCTTCTCTCTATTGCTTGTCATCTTGACTTCAAGTTATATCAGATGGATGTAAAGAGTGCCTTCTTAAATGGAGTTCTGCAAGAAGAAGTTTATGTAGAATAGCCAAAGGGTTTTCAAGACCCTCATCATCCCCATCACGTGTACAAGCTGAAAAAGGCACTATATGGGCTTAAGCAGGCCCCTCGAGCATGGTATGAGCGTCTCACCACTTATCTCCTGGCCAAGGGATTCACAAGGGGACTAGCTGATCGAACTCTGTTTATCAGACAACAAGGTACTCACAAAATCATCGCTCAAATTTATGTCGATAACATTATTTTTGGAGCTACTTTGGACTCTCTTGCCCATGAGTTCTCTGAGGAAATGAAGCAGGAATTTGAGATGAGCATGATTGGTGAGCTAAACTACTTCCTTGGCCTTCAAGTTAAGCAAACTGCTGAAGGTATCTTCATTTCTCAGTCTAAGTATGCTAGGGATCTAGTCAAACAATTTGGGTTGGATGGAAAAAGTCATGCTCGCACTCCCATGAGCACCAGTGTCAAGATCAGTAGTGATCTAGTTGGCAAATCTGTTGATCCATCCCTTTACAGGAGTATGATAAGGAGCCTCCTATATCTTACAGCCAGCCGACCAGACATTGCTTTCAATGTGGGTGTTTGTGCTCGTTTCCAAGCAAATCCTAAGGAATCTCACCTCACTGTTGTTAAGCGTATCATCAGGTATGTAAATGATACCCTCTCTTATGGCATATGGTATTCTAGAGAAACAAATCTTGTTGTTGCAGGATAATCTGATGCAGATTGGGCTAGAAATGCTGATGATAGAAAAAGTACCTCTGGAGGATGCTTCTATGTGGGGAACAATCTGGTAGCTTGGATGAGCAAGAAACAAGCGTCTATTTCTCTCTCCACTGCTGAGGCTGAGTATATTGCTGCGGGTAGCTGTTGCACTCAATTACTGTGGATGAAGACACTACTGGGGGACTACGGATTCACTCAAGATACTATGATTATCAATTGTGACAATACTAGTGCAATTAATATCTCAAAGAATCCCGTTCAGCACTCTCGGACCAAGCACATCGACATCACTTTTTACGTGATCTTGTGGAATCTGAGGTGGTTTCTCTCTCATTCATTTCCATTGAAAATCAATTGGCTGACATACTTACCAAACCTCTAGATGGTAGCAGGTTTGAGTCTCTTCGTAAAGCCATTGGTGTGTGTGCCATGTCCTAGACATGATGTTCCATGCTAGGATGAATTTCTTATCCTCTGATAGCATGATGTTGTAATAAAAAAAAGGGGGGGTGGAGGAGGGGAGTCTTCGTAGCAGGGTAAAGTCTTTCACAAGGTATGTCAGCTATTTCATGTATTCTTTCTGGTTTACTAGTCTGTTGAGCATTGATATATTATGTTTACATGTGGGTGAAAACATTAGTCTGACATGTACAAAAGTTTTTCCCTGCTCATTGTTTTATTTGATAGTCGCTTATCTCATGTGATGACCTCATGCACTATCATAGACTCCCCAAAGGTGCGTATTTTTTTCCTTCTATGACTATTTGCTTCTAGAATTTCTAAATAAGAGAAGAAGTTTGTGATGAGATGGTCAAATTGACCACAGATAGTTGAACCTAGGATCCATAAATTCTGGCATTTCCTCTAGCTTACAGCACCATAAGAATTGAGCAGTTCTTCGTATGAATTTTGTGCTTTAAAAATTGTCTATTCACTGCTTCTGTACTGAATTTGCAATATACCTTGCCCTCTATGAGCAAGTAAAAATTTATCTTGTCCTTCATGGTACAAGTAAAACAATTCGGTGTTGTATCTTAGAGGGAGCGTATCAGATGAGGATGGCTAGGCCCTAGTAAGAGTAAGGTTTGACTTTTGACTAATCTGTCACGGATTCTCTCTCTTCTTTAGGAAATCCAGTTGCTCTTGTCATGATTTTTCAAACCTTGTGGGTTCAGTCTTCACACACACACACACACGCATTGCATGAGTTGAGCAGGTTATCTTCATTAGTTTGGCAGGGTAACTTTTGTTTCTGTTATACTGGTCTATCATCTCCATGTTCTCATATTTCTGACCTGCTCTATGACTAGTTTTTCAGACAGAAATACATGCGTGCTACAATACTTGTGAAGGCTCTTACTTTGCTGCTTTCTCCCTCTTCAGCAATTTTTCAGTCTCTATTTTTGATAACTGTTGAACTTATATTACTCTGTTTCCCAGGTCCTTCTGAGACCGTTAGGGGGAGTAAGTTTTATGATAGTTAGATTTTATTACTCTGTTTTACCCTTTGTCCCTTTGAGACAAAAAGGGGGAGTAATTTTTATTTTGGACCGGGAATGTATTTCCAAACCGGTCAAGTGATTTTTGTCCCAGAATGGCCAAAGGGGGAGTTTGTTAGTATTTTTGCCTCATTCTGTGTTTGGAAAAAATCACTTAAGTGTAAAGATGTTGTAAATAGGGATTCCACTTTCAGAGTGATGTCAGTTGTTTTTGCCTGCAAGTCAGAAGAATTCCAAGTTCCCTATCAGCCGTCCGGACGATCGAGCCATCCCGTCCGGACGCCCATCTGTCCACTGTTCCATCCGTCCGGACGACGTGTCATCCGGTCCGGACGCTAGACAGATCAACATCATCCATCCGGACGAAGTGTTCATTCCGTCCAGACCCCATACTGTATCGAGAAGTTTCTGTGCCAGCTTGCATCCGTCCGGACGTTTCAGCAGCATGTCAGGACGCCTCCCAGTACTCGATCAGTTTCTGATTTCTTTCCAAGTTCCAAGAAAGGGAAGATCAATCAACCGTCCGGACGTGCATCTCCGTAAGGCAAGAATCGCAATTCAAATATGACCGTCCGAACGTCTGACAGCTGTGGTCCGGACGTACGTGCATCAAAGAAGGAAATTGCCGATTCAACTTCAACCGTCCGGACGACTGTCTATCACGGTCCGGACGCGCACATTACCGATATGGAAATTGGGTGTTGAAGAATAGCCGTCCGGACGCTCGAGAGCCTTATAAGGAAATTACTTGCAGCGGACATGCGACCGTCCGGACGATGTGCCATACCGTCCGGACGATGTCCTTAAACAGGAAAGATTTCTCCACGAATTTTTTGGAAAATCTTGTCGCACAGTTGTCCGTCCGGACGGCCCATGTCCACCGTCCGAACGGTGCCCAGGTATATTTTTCCTGACGCTCATTTGAGCCTCCAGCCTATAAATAGAGGCCCTTGGGCACTGAGAACTGCAAGAATTCGGTATTGAATTCCTCAACTGCTCAGAGACGTGATATTTCCTCTGAAGCCCTGTTCAAGTGTGCTATTGTTGTGCTACAACTGAAGTCTATCTTAGAGGTCGGCTCTAAGGTAAGGAGTTCCATTGAAGACCCCTTCAGGTAGGTGAACCTGGTTGGGAAGCGTTCGTGTTGGGTTACACGTCAAAGATCAAGGTACGACCACTGCATCGATACATGTGAGTGTTATTGTCTTGTATCTAGCTATGTCTTCTGAATAGTGGAATTCCTGGGTTTGGCTGCCCCGGAGTGGTTTTTCTCTTAACTGAGTTTCCACTTCGTCAACAAAAATCTATGTGTCATTTACTTTCCGCTATGCTTTAATTTTTGTTGACACTTATGAACACACTTGTTTAAATTAGAAGTCATTTCAAATTTGAATTTTTCAAAAACCTTCAGTCTCTTGATCTTACAAAGCCTGGACCTGGTTATCCGCAGATTGACATCCTCTAAGCAGCTGGTCTGCAAGATAAAAGAGGAGATTCACCACCGAACCTCTAACTGATATAGATCTGAGGAGGATAGTATAGAAGGCTTTGCATGAGCTGGGAGAAAAAGCTCATCTTAATCCTGAAACCTTTGGACTTTGAACATCCAACTTCAACAACAGTCAGTTTTCCAAAGAATCCATCTGTCAAATATTGTGCTGGGAGCTGCTGGACGACATATTCCTGAAAAGATTTAAACAGAAATATTTCAAAAATAACACCACAAAGAAATATTAGATCTTGTTAGTCCCAAATAGAAAGTGGTATTATGACAGCTGTCAATTGGATGCCCAAGTATTACAAAAGCAAAGATTGCAATCCAAATGACCCAGATATATCAATATCAACCCAACACACGGACATAATAGAATTTTCATGCACAATATCTCAAGAAAATATTCCAATATTCTAAAAAGCACAAAAACTTAAAAGAACAAAGGAAGATACAGCAAATACCATGGAAATAGAAGAGATGTAAAAATAATGCCAAAATCTCGGGAAAAATCCGCAAGAACAACACACAACATGACATGATAAATTCCTAAAAATGCAGAGATGTGTGTATGGCAGAGAAAGAGACACAAGTCTTACACCTGTAGAGATCCCGTCCGGACATGTCACTTAGCCGTCCGGACGGCTACTGCTAAGACAGCGTATGGCAAGACTGCTCTCTTCCAGACGTAAGAATAGGTCAGTCCGGTCGCTTCACACTGAAAATCTAAAACTGGAGAAAAATTTGCAGAAAAATATTTTTCCCTAAAGTTAGCTTCAGAACATGCATATATAATCAACTGATAAGGCAGTCAAATAGTATTGCAAAAATATGCAAAGATATAAATGAGAGTTAAGTATTCAATAAGCACAAATTTCCCTGCGGATAGAAATTTTAAAATAGATTACTCAACTCATGCAATGCGTGTGTGTGTGTGAAAGCTTTCTCAATAAGCTATGAAGTTCACTGTTATGACTTAAACCAACCTGATTTTTTGAACAAGAGAGAAAATCAATGAAAGATCAGTCAAAAGTCAAACCTTATTATTTACTAGGGCCTAGCCACCCTTATCTGATACACTCCCCCTAAGATGCAGCACCTAATTGTTTTACTTGTACCATGAAAGACAAGGTAAAATTTTTACTTGCACCATGAAGGACAAGATATAAAGCTAATTCAGCACAGAAGTAGTGAATATAAGCATATAACATAGAAATCAGAAGAATAACTGCTTGTTTCTTATGGTGCTGCAACCTAGAGAGAATACTAGAATTTTTAGGCTCTAGGTTCAACTACCATTTTGGTCAATTTGACCATCTTATCAAAAACATCTCTCTTATTTAGAATTTCCAGAAGCAAGAAGTCAGAGAGGAAAACGATGTATCTTAGGGGAGCCTTGGATAGTGCACAATTTCATCACATGAGGAAAGTAACCATCTATCATTAAGATGCAACAGGAAAACTTAGCAGATATCAAACAAAAACTCTCAATCATATATAAGCATATTCAATTAATGCACAATGAATTAAGATATCAAGCAAAAACATATACAATATCTGAAAAGCTATCAAAAGAAAAAATAAAAATTCCGCATCTTCTCCCCCAATTTTTTTATTTTTTATTGAAAAATGAGACAGAAAAACAACAAGAATGTGCTTATGGAAAGGGAAATAACATCTAGTCCTAGCATGTCAGGTAAAATCAAACCTGTCCTCATGGAGAGAGGTTTAGAAATACCAAGACAGAAAAGCAGTCGCCTGACATGCTTTTAAATGTCATCCCTAAAAAAAAAAATCTGCAGAAGATTCTCAAGAGATAATAAGAGAAAAATATGGGGATAGAATAAATGGTTCCTCAGACAGAATGCAAGGCATGAATAAGATATGACATGATAAACAATGCAACGCAAACATACCTGACATGCACTAGGATTTAGGAACCAAAATCCTAGGCATGAAGAGACTTCACCTTTACTAGTTGATTCCAGTCCCCCTCAAGGGGTGAATGGTCTCATCATTCTTGACCCATACCTACTTGACCTGTGGAGATGGTTTACAGGTCATGTCCATGTTGGCCATACTCCTTAGCATACCTTGTATTAGGCTTAGCAATCCTTCATAGCCATGGTTGCCATTGGGCTTCTACGGCTTTCTCTTGTAGCGCCTTGATTTGTTCTTCTTTGGTTTGCCACTCTGATTGGTAGGAACAAACCTTCTGTTGAAGCCGTGGAGCCTGAAAAGCCATTAGAGGTATAGTGTCTGATGTAGCTCTTGTTGGCAACTTCCTCTAAACCTTCAACTTTTGGAGCTGTGGACATTTGGATTGGATGTGACCGGTGATGCCACAGTGATGACAGGTAGGCAGGCTTCTTTTGTTTGAATGCTTCTTGACATTCTCTGCAAAATTATGATTAGCATTCTTACAAATAACATTGCCTTTACCTTTTATATGTCTCCTATGAGGAGTGACATATTTAGATGAGGAAGAATCTTCAATTTCACTTTTCCTCAAAGCATCCTACTTACTCCAAGACCTGTGGGATTTCAACAAATAGCAATTTGTCCTAATATGACCAATCTTCCCATAATTATGACAAGTAGGGACAAACTTACCATGAGCTTGTGTACCTACATCTTTGGATTTTGGCTTCACGCAATTATTCAAGCAAGAATTTTCCAAATAAGCAGTGTCTACTATCACAGGCTTAATAAAAATAAAATCTAATTCAGAATCAGAAGCATGTGAAGTAGAAGCACTCAGATCATCAACAATTAAATATGGCTTGTTAGAAATATCTGAATGAATACACATCATGCTGTTCAAATTATCACTTGAGAATTTTTTCAAAAGATTTTCAGATTCCTTTAATTTATTCTCAAGTGTATCAATAATGTCAAATAGCATGGTATTCTCAAATTTCAAAGAGTCAATCAACACATGTGATTCAGACAATTGTATAATCAAAGACTCTTTTTCTTGCTTCACCTTTTATAACTCTTTTGGAGAATTAATTTTATCGAATTTTGCAAAAACTTTAGAGAGCTCAATATCGTAATTTTCTTAAGATAACTGAGAGAAATCCATAATAAAAGGTGTAATCAAAAAATAGAAGTCACAAAGAGATAAGGATCACACTCAGGAAATAAATCCATTAAACGAAGTGTACCTGCTCTGATACCAATTGAAAATTATTGGACTTCTAATTTATCAAGTGTGTGCAATAGTGTGCAACAAGATATCAAAATGTAGAATTAAAGGAGACAAATATTTTGTTGAAGAATTGAAAATTCAGTTAAGAGAAAAACCACTCCGGGGCAGCCAAACCCAGGATATCCACTATTCAAAATACAAAGCTAGTTAAAAACCAGTAGCACTCAAATACTCTTATGCAATGATCGTACCTTGAACTCTAACGTGTAACCTAACCAAGTCACCTACTTGAAGGGGTCTTCAATGGAATCATTTACCTTAAGGCCAACCCCTAAGATAGACTTCAATTCAGCGCAGCAATAGCATACAACGGCAACGGCTTGAGAGAGATCAACTTAGCACAATAACTCTAAAATATAACTCTCTAAGCTGTACAGAATTCAATACCGAATTCTTACAATTCTCAAGCCTAGGGGCCTCTATTTATAGGTTGCAGGTTCAAATGAGCGTCTGGCTTGAAATACTTAGGCGTCGTCCGGACGGTAGACATAAGGCGTCCAGACAGACAACTGTTTGATCGGCTTTCCAAATTTCGCTGAAATTCTTTCCTGAATTGAGCCATGTCTTGACGATGTTGCCCTGTCGTCAGGACGGTCGCACGCAATTTCCATATCGAGGCTTGGTGAGTCCGGACCATGATATTTGTCGTCCAGACGGTGAATTTGATGCACGCAATTTCCATATACGAAGCTCGTGCGTCCGGACCAAGAAGACCGTCTTCCGAAAGTCTGAATTTTGAATGCACGACTTGCCTTATGAACGAGCGCGTCCGGACGGGAATCCACATCGTCCAAATGGTTGCAACTGTCTTCCCATATCTACGTTTTTGAAAAGAAATCCCATAGCTAATTGAACACTGAGTGGTGTCCGGACGTGTTACCGAAACGTCCGGACGGATGCAAGCTTGAACAGTTCGAAGCTTCTCGACACAGGGGAAGGTCCGGACGGAAAGTTCTCGTCATCCGGACGGATGATGCTTGGATAGTTAAGAGTCCGAACGGGTGCAAGGGATCCGATTACTTTAACTTGGAATCTGTGCAGAATCTTCTAGAAACATATCTCTGAAGAAGACTACTAAAAACTGACTAAACCCCTGATTGAAAGCATAATTATTTATGTTATTGACTGATGAGTGTCCAAGTGTTTCACTAGGCCGTTTGGACAATAAACTCGGGATCCGACTTTTACTGAGCTGTAGACTTTGCAGAGTCTTCTTGGAGTCCGAAAATTCCTTCTTGACGCTTGTGACACTGATCTTGTCATAATAAGGCCATTTCCATATCAGAGAAATAAACTCTGAATATTTGAAGACTATGAACTGATAAGGCATCCCTGTGAAATCAGCAACAGTACATAATAGTGATTTTGTCCAACATAATGCAGCCAACACAAAAAGTAACATTGTTGATGAAACCTTGGCTAAAATCTTAAAATAAAAAATATTAATAAATAAATCATCAATTTGAATACTCATTGAGTAACTGGACCTCTTGTCTCACTAATCATTGAGCGTTCGTGTAAAGAGATGAGAAATTCAATTTGGTTGATTGTATGGCTAGCTTGATTTCGTAGACTTTTTTACTTGAGTAATTAAGCCCTTAAAGATGTCTCTCCATCTAATGCCCTAAAACCATCTGGTTTGGGAGTCACTGGCCCAACACTTATTACATAGGTCAATTAGAAAGTTTAAGGGAGTCAAGCATTGCACAACCTACACTTAAATAAATTTAAAAAAAAAATTGATTTAAGCCTTGGTTGTTTTCATCTGGCAAGAATTCTTATGAATTTTGGGGTACACAAGCTTTGAGAAAAATTGAAACATCATGAGTCTAGTATGTTAATCTCACTTTGCACTTATCGGAGCATGCGTTGGCTCAAATTTCCAGCTATGAGTTGAATGATTTATGATGTCTTGATGATGTGATTGTGATGTTCACCTTGTTAAACCTACTCATGATGTATTAATAATGTGTTTGTGTGGAAATCCTTGTTTGTCAACAGCATAGTGCTTCAATGTTTGTGGGTATCATTTCTGGCAAACTCTCACGAGACTTCACTCGTCCACTAGGGAGTCCTAGGGGTTTAAAAGGCTTGTTACAACCACTAAATGCAATCGTCTCTCCCACGACAGCGAACTTATGTTTCTTGCTTTGATTTTATTTTTCATGTTGTTTTGCTAAGAAACTAGCAAAATGTAAGTTTTGGGGTATTTGATGAGTGCCAAATATTATATATTTGGACCCCTTAATTCACATTTGTTAAACCTTTAGCTTTGTTATTTTTTAATGTTTTTGGTTAGTTTTTGTCTTTTAGTATTTTGCAGATCATTGAGAGAAAACATCAGTTTTAAAGTGAAAAATGCAGAGGTTTGGAAGAAAGTAGACTTTGAGAAGACTTAGATGATGTGGTTATGTTTAACCAAATCAATGAAAGGATTAAATCAAATAGGATTAAATTTCACGTTCTACACAAGTCATAGTATTTTGACCATAACTTTCAGCTCAAGTATCGTATTAAAGTGAAATCAGTGGCATTAGAAAGCTAATTCAAACTACTACAAATTATTTAGAAATAATATTTTCCTAATCCGAATCTTTTCTATGTTATAAGTGCCCCGTAAAATAAGAACGCGAATTTCCTTGCTCTTGGCGGTTGCAAACACTCCAAACCCTAGCATTCTTTTCTCTTATTAGGGTTTTGCGGGGTAGAGGTGTCATTTTGATAATATGGGGCTTAACCTAATGATTTGCTATAAAAACCCCATGATAGGCACCACTTAGGACATATTCCAACATTGTACATAGTGGCATCTAGGTTCTTTGGCTTTTATTCTTTTTAAGTCTTTTATTTTTATGTTCTCAATAAAAGTTAGTATTTTGTTTTTAGTAACGTGAGACTAAGCCTACAAATAAGGTTGAAGATGAAGACTCGCCATTGATTAGATTTCGTGTTTTCTTGTTTGATTTGTATAATCCGAATGTATGTCCATTTCAATTCCATTAAAGGATTAAAATTCTTTTAATTGATTTTTTTCGATTAATGTATGTGTAAACATTGGATATTCAATATGTTTCATCCAACGGATACCTTGAATCTTTCGATTTAATTTGGATATCCATTGTGATTTGTTAATCAAACAGATACATTGTTGATGAAACCTTGGCTAAAATCTTAAAATAAAAAATATTAATAAATAAATCATCAATTTGAATATTCATTGAGTAACCGGACCTCTTGTCTCACTAAGCATTGAGCATTCGTGGAAAGAGATGAGAAATTCAATTTGGTTGATTGTATGGCTAGCTTGATTTCGTAGACTTTTTTACTTGAGTAATTAAGCCCTTAAAGATGTCTCTACATCTAATACCCTAAAACCATCTGGTTTGGGAGTCACTGGCCCAACACTTATTACATAGGTCAATTAGAAAGTTTAAGGGAGTCAAGCATTGCACAACCTACACTTAAATAAATTAAAAAAAAAAATTTGATTTAAGCCTTGGTTGTTTTCATCTGGCAAGAATTCTTATGAATTTTGGGGTACACAAGCTTTGAGAAAAATTGAAACATCATGAGTCTAGTATGTTAATCTCACTTTGCACTTATTGGAGCATGTGTTGTCTCAATTTTCCAGCTATGAGTTGAATGATTTATGATGTCTTGATGATGTGATTGTGATGTTCACCTTGTTAAACCTACTCATGATGTATTAACCATGTGTTTGTGTGGAAATCCTTGTTTGTCAACAGCATAGTGCTTCAATGTTTGTGGGTATCATTTCTGGCAAACTCTCATGAGACTTCACTCGTCCACTAGGGTGTCCTAAGGGTTTAAAAGGCTTGTTGCAACCACTAAATACAATCGTCTCTTCCACGACAGCGAACTTATGTTTCTTGCTTTTATTTTATTTTTCATGTTGTTTTGCTAAGGAACTAGCAAAATGTATGTTTGGGGGTATTTGATGAGTGCCAAATATTGTATATTTGGACCCCTTAATTCACATTTGTTAAACCATTAGCTTTGTTATTTTTTAATGTTTTTGGTTAGTTTTTGTATTTTAGTATTTTGCAGATCATTGAGAGAAAACATCAGTTTTAAAGTGAAAAATGCAGAGGTTTGGAAGAAAGTACACTTTGAGAAGACTTAGACGATGTGGTTATGTTTAACCAAATCAATGAAAGGATTAAATCAAATATGATTAAATTTCATGTTCTACACAAGTCATAGTATTTTGACAATAACTTTCAGCTAAAGTATCGTATTAAAGTGAAATCAGGGGCATTAGAAAGTTTATTCAAAATACTACAAATCATTTAAAAAAAATGTTTTCCTAATCCGAATCGCTTCTATGTTATAAGTGCCCCGTAATATAAGGACGCGAATTTCCTTGCTCTTGGCGGTTGCAAACACTCCGAACCCTAGCATTCTTTTCTCTTATTAGGGTTTTGCGGGGTAGAGGTGCCATTTTGATAATATGGGGCTTAACCTAATGCTTTGCTATTAAAACCCCATGATAGGCACCACTTATGACATATTCCAACATTGTACATAGTGGCAGCTAGGTTCTTTGGCTTTTATTCTTTGTAAATCTTTTTTTTTTATGTTCTCAATAAAAGTTAGTATTTTGTTTTTAGTAATGTGAGACTAAGTCTACAAATAAGGTTGAAGATGAAGCCTCGCCATTGATTAGATTTCGTGTTTTCATGTTTTGATTCGTATAATCCGAATGTATGTCCATTTCAATTCAATTAAAGGATTAAATTTCTTTTAATTGATTTTTTTCTATTCATGTATGTGTAAACATTGGATATTCAGTATGTTTCATCCAACGGATACCTTGAATCTTTTGATTTAATTTGGAAATCCATTGTGAATTGTTAATCAAACAGATACATTGTTGATGAAACCTTGGCTAAAATCTTAAAATAAAAAATATTAATAAATAAATCTTCAATTTGAATACTCATTGAGTAACCGGACCTCTTGTACTAAGCATTGAGCGTTCGTGTAAAGAGATGAGAAATTCAATTTGGTTGATTGTATGGCTAGCTTGATTTTGTAGACTTTTTTACTTGAGTAATTAAGCCCTTAAAGATGTCTCTACATCTAATGCCCTAAAACCATCTGGTTTGGGAGTCACTGGCCCAACACTTATTACATAGGTCAATTAGAAAGTTTAAGGGAGTCAAGCATTGCACAACCTACACTTAAATAAATTTAAAAAAAAAAATTGATTTAAGCCTTGGTTGTTTTCATCTGGCAAGAATTCTTATGAATTTTGGGGTACACAAGCTTTGAGAAGAATTGAAACATCATGAGTCTAGTATGTTAATCTCACTTTGCACTAATTGGAGCATGTGTTGTCTCAATTTTCCAGCTATGAGTTGAATGATTTATGATGTCATGATGATGTGATTGTGATGTTCACCTTGTTAAACCTACTCATGATGTATTAATCATGTGTTTGTGAGGAAATCCTTGTTTGTCAACAGCATAGTGCTTCAATGTTTGTGGGTATCATTTCTGTCAAACTCTCACGAGACTTCACTTGTCCACTAGGGAGTCCTAGGGGGTTTAAAAGGCTTGTTGCAACCACTAAATGCAATCGTCTCTTCCATGACAGTGAACTTATGTTTCTTGCTTTGATTTTATTTTTCTTGTTGTTTTGCAAAGGAACTAGCAAAATGTAAGTTTGGGGGTATTTGATGAGTGTCAAATACTGTATATTTGGACCCCTTAATTCACATTTGTTAAACCTTTAGCTTTATTATTTTTTAATGTTTTTGGTTAGTTTTTGTATTTTAGTATTTTGCAGATCATTGAGAGAAAACATCAGTTTTAAAGTGAAAAATGCAAATGTTTGGAAGAAAGTACACTTTGAGAAGACTTAGACGATGTGGTTATGTTTAACCAAATCAATGAAAGGATTAAATCAAATAGGATTAAATTTCATGTTCTACACAAGTCATAGTATTTTGACCATAACTTTCAGCTGAAGTATCGTATTAAAGTGAAATCTGTGGCATTAGAAAGCTAATTGAAAATACTACGAATCAATTAAAAAAAATGTTTTCCTAATCCGAATCTTTTCTATGTTATAAGTGCCCCGTAATATAAGGACGCGAATTTCCTTGCTCTTGGCGGTTGCAAACACTCCAAACCCTAGCATTCTTTTCTCTTATTAGGTTTTTACGGGGTAGAGGTGCCATTTTGATAATATGGGGCTTAACCTAATGCTTTGCTATAAAAACCACATGATAGGCACCACTTAGGACATATTCCAACATTGTACATAGTGGCAGCTAGGTTCTTTGGCTTTTATTCTTTGTAAGTCTTTTATTTTTATGTTCTCAATAAAAGTTAGTATTTTATTTTTAGTAATGTGAGACTAAGTCTACAAATAAGGTTGAAGATGAAGCCTCGCCATTGATTAGATTTCGTGATTTCATGTTTTGATTCGTATAATCCGAATGTATGTCCATTTCAATTCAATTAAAGGATTAAAATTCTTTTAATTGATTTTTTTCTATTAATGTATGTGTAAACATTGGATATTCAATATGTTTCATCCAACGGATACCTTGAATCTTTTGATTTAATTTGGAAATCCATTGTGATTTCTTAATCAAACAGATACATTGTTGATGAAACCTTGGCTAAAATCTTAAAATAAAAAATATTAATAAATAAATCATCAATTTGAATACGCATTGAGTAACCGGACCTCTTGTCTCACTAAGCATTGAGCGTTCGTGTAAAGAGATGAGAAATTCAATTTGGTTGATTGTATGGCTAGCTTGATTTCGTAGACTTTTTAATTTGAGTAATTAAGCCCATAACGATGTCTCTACTTCTAATGCCCTAAAACCATCTGGTTTTGGAGTCACTGGCCCAACACTTATTACATAGGTCAATTAGAAAGTTTAAGGGAGTCAAGCATTGCACAACCTACACTTAAATAAATTAAAAAAAAAAATTGATTTAAGCCTTGGTTGTTTTCATCTGGCAAGAATTCTTATGAATTTTGGGGTACACAAGCTTTGAGAAAAATTGAAACATCATGAGTCTAGTATGTTAATCTCATTTTGCACTTATTGGAGCATGTGTTGTCTCAATTTTCCAGCTATGAGTTGAATGATTTATGAAGTCTTGATGATGTGATTGTGATGTTCACCTTGTTAAACCTACTCATGATGTATTAACCATGTGTTTGTGTGGAAATCCTTGTTTGTCAACAGCATAGTGCTTCAATGTTTGTGGGTATCATTTCTGGCAAACTCTCACGAGACTTCACTCGTCCACTAGGGAGTCCTAGGGGTTTAAAAGGCTTGTTGCAACCACTAAATGCAATCGTCTCCCCCACAACAGCGAACTTATGTTTCTTGCTTTGATTTTATTTTTCATGTTATTTTGCTAAGGAACTAGAAAAATGTAAGTTTGGGGGTATTTGATGAGTGTCAAATATTGTATATTTGGACCCCTTAATTCACATTTGTTAAACCTTTAGCTTTGTTATTTTTAATGTTTTTGGTTAGTTTTTGTATTTTAGTATTTTGCAGATCATTGAGAGAAAACATCAGTTTTAAAGTGAAAAATGCAGAGGTTTAGAATAAAGTAGACTTTGAGAAGACTTAGATGATGTGGTTATGTTTAACCAAATCAATGAAAGGATTAAATCAAATAGGATTAAATTTCACGTTCTACACATGTCATAGTATTTTGACCATAACTTTCAGCTCAAGTATCGTATTGAAGTGAAATCAGTGGGATTAGAAATAAGATTTTCCTAATCCGAATCTTTTCTATGTTATAAGTGCCCCGTAATATAATAACGCGAATTTCCATGCTCTTCGCAGTTGCAAACACTCCAAACCCTAGCATTCTTTTCTCTTATTAGGGCTTTGCGGGGTAGAGGTGCCATTTTGATAATATGGGGCTTAACCTAATGTTTTGCTATAAAAACCCCATGATAGGCACCACTTAGGACATATTCCAACATTGTACATAGTGGCAACTAGGTTCTTTGGCTTTTATTCTTTGTAAGTCTTTTATTTTTATGTTCTAAATAAAAGTTAGTATTTTATTTTAGTAATGAGAGACTACATCTACAACTAAGGTTGAAGACGAAGTCTCGCCATTGATTAGATTTCGTGTTTTCATGTTTTGATTCGTATAATCCGAATGTATGTCCATTTCAATTCAATTAATGGATTAAAATTCTTTTAATTGATTTTTTTTCGATTAATGTATGTGTAAACATTGGATATTCAATATGTTTCATCCAACGGATACCTTGAATCTTTTGATTTAATTTGGATATCTATTGTGATTTGTTAATCAAACAGATACATTGTTGATGAGACCTTGACTAAAATCTTAAAATAAAAAATATTAATAAATAAATCATCAATTTGAATACTCATTGAGTAACCGGACCTCTTGTCTCACTAAGCATTGAGCTTTCGTGTAAAGAGATGAGAAATTCAATTTGGTTGATTGTATGGCTAGCTTGATTTCGTAGACTTTTTTACTTGAGTAATTAAGCCCTTAAAGATGTCTCTACATCTAATACCCTAAAACCATCTGGTTTGGGAGTCACTGGCCCAACACTTATTACATAGGTCAATTCGAAAGTTTAAGGGAGTCAAGCATTGCACAACCTACACTTAAATAAATTAAAAAAAAAAAAATTGATTTAAGTCTTGGTTGTTTTCATCTGGCAAGAATTCTTATGAATTTTAGGGTACACAAGCTTCGAGAAAAATTGAAACATCATGAGTCTAGTATGTTAATCTCACTTTGCACTTATTGGAGCATGTGTTGTCTCAATTTTCCAGCTATGAGTTGAATGATTTATGATTTCTTGATGATGTGATTGTGATGTTCACCTTGTTAAACCTACTCATGATGTATTAATCATGTGTTTCTGTGGAAATCCTTGTTTGTCAACAGCATAAGGCTTCAATGTTTGTGGGTATCATTTCTGGCAAACTCTCACGAGACTTCACTCGTCCACTAGGGAGTCCTGTGGGTTTAAAATGCTTGTTGCAACCACTAAAAGCAATCGTCTCTTCCACGACAGCGAACTTATGTTTCTTGCTTTGATTTTATTTTTCATGTTGTTTTGCTAAGGAACTAGCAAAATGTAAGTTTTGGGGTATTTGATGAGTGCCAAATATTGTATATTTGGACCCCTTAATTCACATTTGTTAAACCTTTAGCTTTGTTATTTTTTAATATTTTTGGTTAGTTTTTGTATTTTAGTATTTTGCAAATCATTGAGAGAAAACATCAGTTTTAAAGTGAAAAATGCAGAGGTTTGGAAGAAAGTACACTTTGAGAAGACTTAGATGATATGGTTATGTTTAACCAAATCAATGAATGGATTAAATCAAATAGGATTAAATTTCACGTTCTACACAAGTCATAGTATTTTGACCATAACTTTCAGCTGAAGTATCGTATTAAAGTGAAATCTGTGGCATTAGAAAGCTAATTCAAAATAATACAAATCATTTATAAATAAGATTTTCCTAATCCGAATCTTTTCTATGTTATAAGTGCCCCGTAATATAAGAACGCGAATTTCCATGCTCTTGGCGGTTGCAAACACTCCAAACCCTAACATTCTTTTCTCTTATTAGGGTTTTCCGGGGTAGAGGTGCCATTTTGATAATATGGGGTTTAACCTAATGTTTTGCTATAAAAACCCATGATAGGCACCACTTAGGACATATTCCAACATTGTACATAGTGGCAACTAGGTTCTTTGGCTTTTATTCTATTTAAGTCTTTTATTTTTATGTTCTAAATAAAAGTTAGTATTTTGTTTTTAGTAATGAGAGACTATGTCTACAACTATGATTGAAGATGAAGCCTCGCCATTGATTAGATTTCGTGTTTTCATGTTTTGATTCGTATAATCCGAATGTATGTCCATTTCAATTCAATTAAAGGATTAAAATTCTTTTAATTGATTTTTTTTCGATTAATGTATGTGTAAACATTGGATATTCAATATGTTTCATCCAACGGATAACTTGAATCTTTTGATTTAATTTGGATATCCATTGTGATTTGTTAATCAAACAGATACATTGGATGGTTTTGAATTAAATTGGATATTCATTGTGATTTGTGGAAATGATAGATTCATTGAATTTTTCAATAGGTAATTTTATAAAAATTAGAACATGCATAGGATGTTTGAACAAACATGAAAATATGTGCTTTGATTTAGTGAGGTGGATTCTAAAACCTTAGTGTTTTTTATTAATTATTTTTTTTCTATTTTGCTTTTACTAATTATTTTGCATCAAAATACCAAAAAATTGGAACTAGGTTAAGATAGAATTAGTTTAAATAGAAATTAATTTTTGCAACGCAATTCTTTGTGGATTCGACCTCGCACTTGCACATACACTATATTACAAACGATTTGTGCGCTTGTGAATATTAAAATTTGCACAACGGCAAGCAACCGTTCAGACGCTAAGGCTATACTGTCTGGACTCGATAATCAAAGATTAATGAAGAAACGCGTGAGGTCGCATAATTTGAAGTCTGTTGTTGTTCACCGCCTGGGCACAGCCTAGAGAACTCCGAATCAGACGTGTATTAGGTTTTCTATAGCTTATAAATAGAGGTCTCTAGGCATGTATTATTAAATAATTCGGTACTAAATTCCTTTGTACTAAGAGAGGGTGTTTAGGCAAAAACAGAGATATTTGCTAGCTCTCTTAGGGTGGTTCTTGTGTGATTTGATCATCTTATGAAGTCTAGCTTTGGGAGGAGCCCTAAGCTAAAGGATTCTATTGAAGACCCCTTTAGGTAGGAGACTTGGTTGTAAATCATTCATGTATAGGTACACGTTAGAGTGCACAGTATGACCACTGCATAACGGATATGTGAGTACGAGTGCTTTGTTACTAGTCTTGTCTTCTGAATAGTGAAAATCCTAGGTTTGGCAGCCCCAGAATGTTTTTCTCTTAACTGAGTTTCCACTTCGTTAACTAAATATTTGTCTTCTTTAAATTCCGCATTTTGATATTTTGTTACACAATTGATCACACACACATGATAAATTAAAAGTCTATTATATTTTTTACAACCTTAAAAATGTGATCTACGCGTGAGGATCTACTTTTTGACCGATTGTTTTGAGGTAAATCCTTAAACTCGTATTTTTGCGATTTTTTATTAAATCTTGTAAAATGTGAGTTTAATCTTGATTGTTCTCTTGGTTTTGTGCTATTTGGAGCTTGCAAAAATTCCTCAAACTCCGGGTAGTGTTTGGGTGAACTTTGGGTAAGTTTCATCAAACTCTAGATTATGGGTATTTGGTTTAAATGGCATTTTTGTAAAATTAACCCTAAGATTTTCCTATGAGTTAGTGTTATTGTAGTTGGGTTAGTGATTAATGTTAATGGGTAGGTGTTTGGAACCCTTAAAATTTTATGGGTATTCCAACGGTGGAGCTCTTGAGCGATTCAAGTGCTAATTAGAGTGGTCTTAGTTTAAAATGTTAAATGAGTTGCAATGTGTTATATTTTTAGTGATACATTGCGAGTTGAGCTTAGGAGTTTATTGAGAGCAAATTGTCTAAGCTGCCACAGTGAGTATTCTACTCACTGAGAAAAATACTAATTTTATGTAATTTATAGAAATGCAAATAATATATGTTTTTCTTATCGAACCGACGTTATGTTAAAAATATATATTTTGGATGATTTAGGTTTCAACTACATGGATTGTCTCTATCTGTCTTGTTTTGCTTCTGCTTCTGCTTCTGGATTTGCTTAATGGGGTGTGTCTTATTCTTTATCTAAGAATAATCAATGACATCGATGGCTTGGTCATCTATCTCATGATCGTTTGAATACTCTAATTTGTAATAATAATAATAATAATATAACTGATATTGAGCTGAATTCACCATATGAGCGTGGAATTTTCTTGTGGGAACTAAGTAGCGTCTATTTAAATTGAAGTAAGATGAAGTTGGCGTCCATTGACAAAGTAGCAAATTAAAGCAAGTTTATGGTCAAATAGTGTGGTATTTTCTGCGCTCAGCTAAAACAAAGAAAGAGTGAAATACAGCAAAGTCTTGGTCAGATTGTCCATTCTGCTCTACAAATATTCATGTTGAATTCAATCATCCATGTGCAGATGGCGGGTCTTCTCAGGCACATCTTTCTGCTGAACAATTTGAGGATCTCCATATCTTTTGTCTTTCTTTCTCGGGAATGTCTTCTCTTTCAACTTCTTTTTTTAAAAAAAATAAAATAATAATAAAATAAATAACAATGAGAAAAAAAAGTTTCAGTTTAGTCCCTAAACTTTCTATCACTTTTATAATCTCTCTTTCAAAGTTCAAAAGCACTTAATTTAGTGTATCGAACTTTAAAAAAATTGTAATTTCACAACCTATGACAAAGGCCAAATGGTGTGTGGGCAGACCCGGCCAGGGGTGGGTCGTCCGATCCACGGTGCAAGAGAGAGAAGTGAGTGTCTTCCGTTTGATGGATTTTGCATCTCGTTGAAATGAACAAATGGATTTGGATTGATTGTTTTGGGTTTGGAGGTGCCAATGGTTTGATGGTGAAACTGCTACTCATCTTTGTGTTGGATATGTTTAATTAAGTTGAGTTTCAAGGAATTTCTTGGTCAACTGGGACTTTATTGAAGTGGAGTAGTAGGCAAGCTACGCCCTTTGACATACAAGCTCCATCGTACGAGAGCAATGAGATTTTTCCAAGAGCAATGCAGTGATTCTTTGAGAGAATAGAGATGGGTCTTTTTTGCTTTTTCTTTAATTTTGTTTTTTGGTTTTGTTAGTTTTTTTTTTAATTTTTAATTTTTAATTAAGGGTAAATTTGGACTTCTATAAAAAGAATTAGGAATATAAAGGTCATTTCACATCTTTGCCATCTGATTTAACTCCAAACCCTAACTATAAAGTTGACATTGCAAATTTTTTAAATTTTGATATACTAAATTAAAAGTTTTTTAACTTTAGAAGGATAAATACAAAGACAATGAAAGTTGAGAAGAATTAAAGGAAATTTCTAATCCTTTGATTAATAACTTGGGCGGTAGAAATCTATCGATTAATGGAGAAATCTATCAATTAATGGTGACAATGCGAAAAATAATGTTTACAACTGTGACAAAAATGATGGGGTTGGGATCATAGGGCTCTTAGTCGCATCCCGGCACTTGAAAGTTGGTTCCGGTGCATCTTTGTATATGACGAGCAACCTTTTTGTGGTAATGGGCTGCATTACGGAGGTGGTACTACGTATATGTTTTTATATAATTTGAGTAGCTAGAGTAAGAAGGGAGACGACGATGAGGATTTGCAAAATGAAAAAGAAAAATGTGTGAGAATAAAAGGCTTTCGGCGATGGGGATTGAGATTCAGTGCAATTATTTGTTCATATTGTTTACAATTTGAACAGGCAATTGTGAAAAAGCCCTTGTAGATCTTACTTACCTGGACAGATGTTTGAGCAACTCGAGGCCGATTCAGAAAAGTAGATCCCCATAAAATGCCATCTCACAATTTTTCTGCTTGAAGGTGTGGGAAAGCAGTGAAAAATAATTTACATAGAGGAAAAGCATAAACTATTTTATGCCTCATAAAAACATGATATTATTTTTTTGCCAACTGAAAACATTTTTAAGTACATTTTACGCATGAACAAATTGATGGTAAAACAAAGGGCCAAAATGAGTAAGGTGCACAGGCAGCGTTTACCGACCCCTTCAATATTCTAGTAAGTGGGATTATTGGTAGTTAGGCATGGTGCTTCTATTGTGGAATTGCGCTCTCTCTTAGTCTTTTTTGATGTCTTACTCCCTACTTGCCGACAGTCGAAGAGAGGGAATAAATTGGGTACATATTCCTGTCTCTCCAAATAAGAACGAATTCAGAGCATCAGCAAAACTCTGCGCAGTCTTGTCGAATACAATCTGAATCTGGAAAGAAATAATAATAATAATAATTCTGTCATGGGATCCACCTTCATTACTTTCAACAGGAAGATTGATGGCATCAGACAAATGTGAGCATCCACTAACCACAAGAATTGGTATGTTGTCACCATTTCAATGACAAACAAAGGCATATCATGCAACTCTATTCAGGTTGGGCTGTGCGTAGTGGGTCAGTGCTCCCCTCACTTTCTTTTCTTGTCAACCCGATCATCATCAAACATACAAAATTTACCTCCCTCTCTCTCTCTCTCTCTCATACGTCAGTCTTAATCCAGAAAATACAAAAGAAACAAACAAAAAATTCTCTACCATGAGAATTCTTGGCAGAGCTTGGGTGACTAGGGAAATGACCATAAAACAAATAATAAAAGCCACTAATTTTGAGAAGACTGCTGAAGGACAAAATAAATTAACATAGTTAAAAGACAGCGTACCAAAGCAACAATCAACACAGGTTTTCATTAAACAATTAAATGTGCAAACCAGATATTCATATTAAAACAAAAGAAGCTTAAGGCTTGATGCTATATTGAAATGCAATTCCAGCTATATTCAGAGACAGAGCACATTGAAGATCGACCAAAAATGTTAATGTATGACAAAGCCAATTCAGGCAACTTCGTTCATACTGATGCTAGCTCTCTAAATCCAACCATTCAATAATACAATCAATCCATGCTGTAAAAAACAGTAGGCCCCTGACCACCTTTCTTCTTTTTTTTTCTTTTTTTTTTTTTAAGAAAAAAAATTATTCCACATCAAAAGACATCATCCTCACTGGAAGATCTAAAGATATCATCCTTGTTTTCAAACACAAATATTCCCCACTTCTTCAATTAACAGAGTCTAGTTTGACTTTCTATTCTTTCACCAACAAAATCAAAATCTTACAAACAATAGGCACATCATGACATATCATAACTTGATCACACATTTGAACACCAATGGCACAATATCTGAAGCAAATAATATGAAATATCAGGCATTGGACTCCATGTCATCTTCCATCTCATGCACAGCTTGTAGTGGACCACTCCCAAACATAAAGACATTGTCCGAAAGATTATTCAGAGGACTGTGTCCAAATAAACACACCTGTGGTTCAATCTGGTTCAAGCGGTTCCACTCATCATCTGAGAGAGACCAACTGAAAATGTCTATGTTTTGCCTTATCCTGTCAGGCTTCAGGCTACAAGGTAGGACACTAGTTCCCCTTTGCAGTCCCCACCGCAAAATAACCTACAACAGAATAAAGCACACCGTCATGAGCATTGTCTTGAATTTTGGTCTTCAATAGAGAATTAGGAACACGTCCATTTATTTGATTATTGAATAGAAAGTTCCTTCCTAATTACCACCCAGACCCTAATAGCTTGGTTTCAAAAATTACAGTGCCGGAACCATCCAAACCCTGATGCTTGTTCTCAAATGTCACTTGCCCACCCGCTCTTTTTTGTCTTTTTCTTTAGGGTTTTTTTTTTTTTTGGGGGGGGGGGGGGGGGCGGGGGGGTGGTGTCTGCAATTCTTCTTTCCTCATTGCTCTGTCTGCTCTTCTTCATGAATGTTTGGTATACTAATTGTTCGTAGGACAAACCATGATAATGACATCAGAATGTCCATAGGTTTGAAATACAGCGATTGCATTGCATTCAAAATTGAAAAAATGGGACATTTTATTGATTTTCTAGCAGAACAGCCTTTGCAATATTTAAAAATGTCGAGTAGATACAAAGAAAACCATGCAGAAAGGAAAAAAATAAGTTGAAAAAACAAAAAACAAAAAAGTTCAGAAATTCATGTCTACAGAGGCCCCAATCAAAATCATTACAGAGAAAAAGTCAAAAGTTAAATAATTGGTGCAAAACGTACACATTTTAATTATCACTATCTAGGAAGAAGTAATTCCAACATTTGGACCATTAAGAAAAGTAGCCAGAAGCAATCAAAACACAAAGATAAGCCTTATGCATGTGTATGTTTTTTTATCACACGAAAATCTTAATCGAATGTTCATCTACTCTAAAGTAGTAAGTACTGAGTTGATAAAAATGGTAAATGCTGATGTGGCAAAATCTCAACCATTTAATTATTATTTTTTTTTAAAAAAAAAAAAAAAAAAGAGTAAATTGGGATTTAAGGAATTTTACGTAATAGAATACTTTGAGAATTCCAAAGGATCCTGATGCATCTAAATCAACTTATTTAAATAAATTAGAATATTAAATTAAGTGATTAAATTCACCCATTCTTATTAGCTTAAACTTTTGGGATAAGTTGTGATTTAACAAAATAGAATCAATCAATCGCATGATTATTAAAATATTTACTATCCCTAATAATAGTATATCTCCTCAGTAAATGATTGTGTATCTTCCCAAAACAGACAACTAACCATTACAATACCCTTATATATTTAGGATTGAATTCATAAACAAATCAAAGCTCTCACTAGTAGTGGAACGCAAGGTGTTTTGGAGACTGTGAGAGGCCAATGGAAGAGCTCAAGAACATCTTGGTCAATTCGCTTTATATATGGATAGGGGCGTATAATATTTCCCATTTTTCTAACTTTTCTCATTTTGTAGATTTTTTTGCTTATTTTAATACTTAAAGGGAATTGCCTCTTGTATACATTGTGTGTACTAAGGTTGCGCCCATTTGCGTTCATAATGATATGCATTTTCATTATCAAAAATAATAACTAAAAAGACTATATTTTAATAGCATTTGTTTGTTCGAGCAACTTACAAGTAAAGAATATCAAGGTGTTGCTACAAAGATTATAAGTCAACCTAGAGGCAAGGTTGATTTCAAGGGTGGCGGAATGTTACAGAACTTTCTAAAAAAATATATATTATTTTAAAATTATTTGAAGGAATTTTATTTATTTCTTTCTTTGATTCGATATTCATCCTAAACATTTCTAAGATAAAAAATCCAAATAGCTGACCTTTTTTATTTTAATAAGTTCGTAAAGCCACTAGCCAACTAAACAAGCTCTATGAAATTATCTAACTTGCTCCAGTTCTCACCTTTCCCAAACAGTTGGTTTAAGAAGAAGGTTCATACTTAATAACCTATAAGAGTGGTCAAATATTATCACATAGAACTTTTTTCTTACCCAAATAGAGATTGTTGTAAAGATTGTAAAGTGATCCATCTGGTATCACTTAGTATTATTGACTAGTGGTAGATGTTTCCATTAGGAGATGGAAAAGAAGGGCTAGAGGATAGAGAAGCCCAACAATTAGGTGGTTAAAGTTCAAGGGATAGAAACTAGTTATGTTTGAAGATGGAATGGTCAAACATAAAATATGAGACTTAGAAGAAAATGCTAATAGGATGGGGGATTAGATGGCAAGTTGTTTACTTTGGACATGCTCCTTAGCACAGCATTGTGTTCAGGACATCCAATATCCTCTGTCATCGAGATTGTCAAGGACGTGATGATTGGAAATCAAAACACCAAACAATCTAATAATCTTCAAGTTTGGTTTCACTAGGAATCCTGGGAATGTGAAACTCTCACTTTTGGTTTATTTTGGGAATCCTATAGCAATTATTCATTGTTCCAAAAGTACCCTTGAACAAGATAGACTTAAAATACCTCACATATTATGATTTTGCAAATAAATACTAATACTAATACAACAAAAGACAAAAATAGAATGGGCCCGACAAAAAAAAAATAGTATGACATAAACTCAAATAAAAAATAATAATACTTAGCTTTAACACCTTAGGTCCTTAAGCATGTCCTTGATTTTAAAAAATAAAAAAAAAAAAAAAAAAAAAAAAAAAATTATAGAACCAGTGCTACTAACAAGCATTATTGTCATTGAAATGATTAGGTTAGCACACAAGATGAGGGAGTACACAACAATGGTCACTTATTTCGTTAGTCAAAGGGGTATTGAACGAGGATAAAATTCTCACTAAACAGAAAATGGTGCTGTCCGATGCCATAGGAGTTTAGGTGCCAGGATTTTTCAGCATTCCCACTGCCAGGATATTGTCAAAAGAATCCACATTCCCACAAAAATGAGGGTTTTAAGTACCAAACAGCGGAATGCCCATAATTTCTAAGAAATCCTAAATTATTCTATTGGGTAATTACCCTTTTTTTCCATGAACTACCAGCCTCCGTCGATATGCTCCCACAAACTGGCACTCTTATCACCCGATCGCATCGAACTACCATTTACTTATCAAAACCCCCCGTCGTTAGGGAATCTCATTAAATTGGAATGAATATTCTATTTTTAGACGTTAAATTTCATTTAAAGACAGAAATACCCTCAAAAACTAAATAAAAAATATCAAACCTAGAAATACAAATATATGAAAAATATAAAACCTAAAAATTTAAAAAACGTTAAAAAATATTGGGAAAAAAAATAATAAAAAAAAAAAGGAAAAGAAAGGGGGTAGCTGCTGCAACCACCCCCCCTCCCCTGGCAGCCACCCCCTTGGGGGAGGAAAGTGGCTCGAAGGCCATCCCCGACCTATGTGCGGCCACCCTAAGCTTGCTCTTGGGTGGCCCGTGAGCCACCCCAGATGCAGGCCGGGGGTGGCAGGTTTGGGGGTGGCTTGAAGGCCACCCCCAGCCTATGGGGTGGCCATGCGGCACCCTGAACATGAGCCACCCCAAATGCAAGCCGGGGTTGGCCGCGGTTCGGCGGTGGCAACTAACCACCCCAGAGGAGGCTGGCGTTACCCCCCTCCTCTTTTTTCTTTTTTTTTTATTTGTTTAATTTTGAGGGTATTATCTGTAAATTTTGATTATAAAGTCGGGGTATTTGAGTCATTTCAAGTTTTTTAACGAGGTTGACTGACAAAAGTGGGGTTTTAGTAAGTAAATGGTAGTTCAATGTGGTCAGGTGGTAAGAGTGTCAATTCGTGTGGACATATTGACGGAAGCTGGTAGTTCGTGGGGGAAAAAATTATCCCTTATTCTGCGAACCAAACACCACGTAATAAGAGTCTAATCATAGTTGATTGGTGCTGCATTTGTAAAAATAATGTGAGATAGTCAACCATCTCTTAATTGTTCTATGGCAAGATAGCTGTAGCCGTTACTAAAACCTTGGTCTTTCATTTTCAAATGCAAATCACATGCTAAGCCACACACCAAACTTTTGCAACCCATATGACCAAGTACTCTTAAAAGCCATCCAACATGGCCTTATCTTAATACGGTAAGAGGACACACCAAACTTTTGCAACCCATATGACCGAGTACTCTTAAAAGCCAGCCAACATGGCCTTATCTTAATACGGTAAGAGGATTTGCAGGGATGCTCTTGTTTGTTTGCAATTTGCTTATGGAGTCTGCATGCCAATGAGCATATGAATTGCCAAAAAGCCCCAATGTTGTGGAAATGTGGTTGCAAACAAAACTTTTCAGGCATCCACATCCCATTCACTACAAAAGTTGCCTAGCACCTATGACCAAATTGCCTACATATTTAATGTAATATACACAATTTCATTGCAAATTATATAACAAAATACTATATGATAGTAAATATAGTAAATTGTATAACTGTATTTATAAATTAAATAAACTATTTTATATAAAAATACCACAGAATATTATTATATTTTTTTTTTTTTTTTGATAAGTTAGAAGAACTCTATTAGAAAAATCGTAAGACGCCCCTAAGTACACAGGAACAACCAAAGCTAACCCAAAAAAACCCACAACACCAAGGCCCCATAACACAAAAGAACCAAAACAAGCTACAAAAGAACCCAACTAAGAACAAGACTACCCACTACCCTTCAAGGCACAACAAACCTACAACATGTGTGCCTTGCCTTTCCTACGCCTAGAGGTGAATTATAATTACATGTAATTTATTTATTTATTATATTATTTTAACATTATTCATATGAAAATACTATATAGATTGAGTACTATTGGAAAAATAAACATTTCTTAAAGGATTTCTAAAAATAAACCAAATAGAAGACTTTCACATTCTCAGGAATCTTGTTAGATTCCTAGTAAAACCAAACATGGATATGCTTTCATTGTGCATTTAGATTCTTAGACATCTTATTCTTGTAAATTTGGATGCCAAGAGGCATACTGCATTTTCAGAACCAAACAAGTAGTATAAAATGTATCATTAAGACACTTAAAAAAAATAAATCAATAAGACATAACTCTCGAAAAGGATAGTCACTTGCTGACCAATAAGATGATTCAAAGTAAACCTATTTTGTTTTTCATTTTATTTTTTTAGTTTTCTGAAAGGGCTTGGAAAAGAAGTGCAAATAAATGTTTACCATTAACTCACCATAAATTAGTTCACCCACGTCTATAGAAGCACCTAAAAATATGTATATGCTTTGGTATGTTGTCCTCGATCTCTTATAGATATGCTTAAACATTCTAATAGCATGCCTATGACAGCATCTCAAGTTTCTAACTAAAGTCAATTCAAGATTCATGTTTAAAGATGCACCTCATATTCTCTTTTGATCTGCATTTGCAAACCCAGGAAATTGAAATTGCTTAAATTAGAAAAGTAAAAGAAAGAAAGGGGCAAAATTGTGTAACCAAAAATGAAAAATGTATTAGAAACATAAAAGTTCTCCATGATCCTCTCTCATCTTAAAGGGCAACTCTAAAGTTTGATAGACATCATACATACACTGTTAAGACCATTCACCCACTTCTTGGTAGCTAAAACTTTTGGGTTAAATGGTTCCTAAATATTATCAGATCCTTGGTTTGACTTATAGGTCTTGGGTTTGACTTTTGTAAATCCCCGTTTGTTTCAACTTTTGTTTTGGATCTACATGTGCAATGTCCATGTTCGTTTCTATTTATTATGTAATCCTGGATGTGAGAGAGGATGTTAGAACTAGTCCGTTTTTTATATAAGTAATTGAAATATCATTAAAGGTGAAAGGTACAACTCGGGTACACAGGAAGTATACAAGAAGAACACCTAGCTAGAAGAAGAAAAAATAACAAGGAAATCCTGAAAGCCAAGTACAAAAGAAGCTAAAAACGAAGTTGTCCAAATAAAAAGAGTATTAAAAAAATAAGGACTTAAGCTCCGCTAATGTTCTCTTACGGTCCTCGAAAGGATGCCCTTTGCAAACGTCCTCTTGCACATACAACACCTACCAATCACAATAATATGCCTCTTCATAAGATTGTCCATGATAAGGATCTTTCAGGGTTGCCAACCAAGCAAAAAAAGCAGTTCTCAAAGGAACCTTGGTCCACCAAATACTCTTCCAAGGGAAAGGAATGCCATCATTACTTTGTAGAAAGAGCTAACAACGAACAACCCTTTTTTTGCTCTGAGTAGAATAAATTGAAAAACGAGGCAAAGACATCCCCTTCTCAATTGGAACTACTAAGCCGCTCTAGAAAAACATACGTTCCACTAATTGGAACCACCAGAAATCTCCAAGTTAGCCGCTACGGTAGCATCCTTAGAGCATCTTCAATAGCTTCTCTAAAGCTGACATATTGTCTAAATTTAGATAATATGAGCCAAAACTCTCATCCAATAGATTATCTATCCAATTATCAAAACCATAATTTTGCTACATTGAAAAGCAAAAGATAGACTACTATTGTTCACAAAATGTTAGATTTCTTTATTATTTCTCTTTCATCTATCTCTCTTTGACCCTCGATCTCTTTGATTTCTCGCTCAACAAATTTTTTGCGTCTTCCATGGGAGCCATCGTGATCTCTCTATCCCATCATCGTTGTCTTCCATGGGAGCCACCATCACCGCAAGCCAATCGTCTTCCATGGGAGCTAGCTATCGTCATCTCTCTCTCACACATCGCTGTCATCTTCCATGGGAGCCATTGTCACCACAAGCCATTGTCATCTCTCTCTCTCTCTCTCCCATCGTCGTCATCTTCCATGGGAGCCCAAAGATGGAGAAAGCTAATACAATGAGAGACCATCATCTTCATGGATCTTTCTTCTTCGCCTCCTTTGTGAGAGAACATCATCTTCATTGTGTTGGAAATTTTAGGACTTTGGTTTGGACAATGAAATTTTGGTTTGGTTTGGTCATGGTGTTGTTGGGAGAGAGGGAATGAGATGGAGTTTGGACTTTAGATTTGTTGGAGTTTGTATTAAAAATTGAGTAGCTAAAGTAGAGAATTACACTTTTTGGTTAAGTATTTTACCTAATGATGCTAGAGATGCTCTTTTTTTTTTGATAAGATAATTTCATTAAAAAAAAAGCGTAAGGCGCCCCTAAGTACACGGGAAGTATACAAAGAAGCAAACTCAGCTAACCCACATAAAAACCCAAGAAAACCCACAAGAAACCCACAAGAAAACCCCTAACAAGCATATTAGAAACCTCCACAAAATAAGAGAAACCCCCAAAAGAAACCTGCGAATACAAAAGAGCCCCTAATAGCACCGAAACCAACCCCAATACCCCAACAGGACCCCCAAAACCCAAAGGAAAAAACCCCAGAACCCGAGAAAAACCCAAGAGAAACACTCCTCAAAATAAACCAAGCAAAACCCGAACTCGATGGATGACCCACAGACCCACCCAAGCAACAAAGGCACACAACTCTACAACATAACGTCCTTTCCTATCCTACGCCTAGCGGAAGATTTATCATCGCCATAGTTGATAGAGCTATGCAGATTAAGAAGCTCCCTCTTTCCTTTAGACTTCTGGCGCGATATCATCTTGTCACGCTGAAATTCTTCTTCCATGGCATCCCGAATGGCCAACGCCTCGTCCCCAAAAGCATCCTCTAGCGCCCAATCCAAAGGCGACACATCCCAAAGATCAACGTCCTCCTCCCAAACCACAATCTCCTCGTTATGATCAAAACCGATCGGCCAATTCCGAGATTGGGAGAAGCTATTACCCTCAACGGATGAAGAAGTGGAGCAACCTCTAGGAGGGGAGGAAGGCCTGACCATCCCTACATCGATAACCTTCCGAGGCGAATCCATAGTGGCTGGCTTATTTGGGCGGGGGTTAAGAAACCCTTTTTTGAGAATGCCCGTCTTCACTGGAAGCTCTGCAACTTTCTTCGTTGGAGTCTCTACAGCCGAAACCTTATTAACAGCTAAGTCGGCAACCATCTTCGATGCTTTCAAGGAGTCTGAAAGAAGCACCTCGTTCCACTTCAACGAAACCCCTTCCCTGAGAACCCTCGCCTTCTTGATATAACTATGAAATGGCTTCGAGACTACGGGGAACGAAGAGCTCAATTTCTCCCCCAACTCAGTCGCTCCAATGGAAGGAGGGGACGTGAGTTGAGAGACCGCCACAGAAGCACCGACCGGATTGCAACGCAGAGGAGGGGACACCAGAGCCGACAGAGAATCAACCTGGACCACCGGAGGAAGAGACACCTGAACCGGCGAGGGGGGAAACCCGAAAGGCTTAGAGGCAGTAGCCCGGCTAGGTACTGCCTTCAAACAGCTAGACCCTTCCCCTGAAAATGAAAATCGAGCCGGAACAACCCCTGGAACAGCCGGTGACGGCGACGGCGCCGGCGCCGGAAGAACAGGAAGCATCCCTGGGGCTTCAAAACCTTCCCCCGGCGAAGGAACCTCCAAACCCCCATGAGGAGAACGAACCAGAGAGAGCCCAAAAGACGACGTCCGAACCGGAGAAGCCTCTGGAACCGCCGGCGACGGAGGCTCCGGCCGAAGAAGAGCAAGAGACGGCGCCGGAAAAGGAGACGCCCCTAGAGCTGCTATACCCTCCTCTGACGAAGGAGCCACCAAACCTCCAGGAGGAGGCCGACTGAGAGACAACCCAGAAACAGACTTTGGCTTCAACTCCGGCGAGATTCTAGACGATCGAGAATTAGGTTTTGGCAAGAGTCGGGCCAAAAACTTCCTTAAGCAATACCATATAAATCTAGAAAAGCTTCCTTAAGGGCCTTGTCCCCACACCACAGATCATGCCAAAAACTAACCCTCCCGCCATCTCCCACCTCAAATCTAATGTGACTTGAAAACATCCCCCAACCCCTCCTAATATTCTTCCATAACCCCACTCCTCCATACAAGCCAAATGGCTCATTAGAACACCACCCACCCCACGAACTCTTCTCCTAACCAACCCTATAAGAAATCTCGATGAAGCTTCTCTATGCAGTTTGCAACACTCGCAAGGAGAGGAAAGAGGGACAAGAAATGCGTTGGCAAATTGGAAAGTGTGCTCTTAATAAGGATAGCCCTACCACCCTAAAATAAGTACATCCTTTTCCAAATAGTCAACCGGCACTCTATCTTCTCAAGAGCAACAACCCAAATATACTTAGCCTTATAGGAGGCCACCAACAGAAGACCATTATACTTTAAAGGCAAAGAAAAAACCTCAACCCAGAATGCCCACCAACCATCCACATTCTCCACATTACCCAAAAGAATTAAATCTGACTTACTTAGATTAATCTTCAAATCGTACACAACTTCAAAGGATAAAAATAAAGCACATAGAAAGCAAAGATGCTCAGACTTAGCCCCACAAAAAACTAAAGTTTCATCAGCAAACAACAAATGTGAGATGTCAAATACACTAGAGTGCCTAAACCCTACAGAAAATCCTGAGAGACGACCCCGATTAATCGTAGCAGAACGCATTCTACTTAAGGCCTTGATCAAAACAACAAAGAGAAAATGCGACAAAGGATCACCATCTCTCAATCCACGGGAGCTACTAAAGAAACTAGACAGACTATCATTCATCAAAACGGAAATACGCACCGAAGATATAAAATGCGCTATCCAAGAGTACCATTTCTCCTTGAAACCACACTCAGAAGACTAATAGGTCGAAAGTCCTTAAGATCAATAGCCTCGGATTTCTTCGGAATGAGAAGCAATGAATGTGGCATTAAGACTTCTTGCAAACTTACAACTAGCATGAAAATCATCAAACATCCCTATAATGTCTGTGTTGATCACATCCCAGTAGGCTTGGAAAAAAGACATAGAAAAACCATTAGGCTGGGCGTCTTACCACTATTCATACCTTTCACCACCTCAAAAACCTTATCCTCAAACAGCTTCTCTAACCTTGAGGCTTCCTCCATATTGGATTAGAATCCTATTCGGCTAGTGATATTACTCTAGACTTAACTCAGGATTCCTCTACAACATTAGAGTTGGACAAAGACTCTTCTCTTTAGATAAACTCTAGACTAGTTGTTTTGTAACAAACTAGGACTCTAGAGTTATGTGATCAAATTAGATAGTTTATTTCTTGTAAAACACTTCTAGTTATTATCTAGATGTTTCAGATTTTCTATAAATACAACTACTGCCATACATGTTATGTAGGCAGAATTGCAAATCATTCTAAATTCTATACGGTCTCAGAGCCATTCGAGACTAACGTCCATGGCATCTACCACCTCTGACGCCGATTCCTCCGACTCACCTTCTATCTCCGCCACCCCTGCTTCTACCCCGACACCATTCACAATGTTCACCATCATATTTTTGAAAAACTCACTCAAGAAAATTATATTCTCTGGTAATTTCTCATGGTTCCCTTCTTGGAGGGTCAAAATCTGTTCGGCTATGTTGACGGCGCCATCCCACCACCACCCAAAATGATTCCCGACCAAATCTCTTATGCTCTTGTTCCTAATCCTGCCTTTCAAACCTGGTACCATCAAGATCACATGATTTTTAATGCGATAATATCAACTCTACCATGGAAACCTTACCACATGTAATCGGCCTCTCCACATCTCATTCCGTCTGTGTTACCTTAGAAACCCTCTTCTCGGCTTAATCTCAATCCTGGATTCTTCAACTCAAGCAGTAGCTATCCAACTTAAAGAAAGATGCTCAATCTATTTCCGGCTTCTTTCATAAAGCTCAAGGCTTTGCCCATCTCCTCGCCGCCATTGGTTAGCCCATCGATAATTTTGAGTTAATCTCTCATGTCCTTGCTAGTCTAGGAGCGGAATACGACCCACTTGTTACCTCAGTCACTACACGGCAAGACTCCATCTCTCTCAACGATCTCTACAGCCACATGTACGTCTTGAAAACCATAAATCAGCGTCAAAGACCCTCCTATCAGAGAAACAACCGTGGCTAAAACTCAAGGATATCGCAACACCAACTTCTCTCGAGGTAGGGGGCGCAGACGTGGCCGAAGACCGCTATTGCAACATTCCTTTTCTGGCCCTGGTCCATCCCAACGACCCTGTCAAGTTTGTCACAAACAGGTACACACAGCTGCCACCTGCTGGTTCGGGTTCGAAGAAGGCTACCAAGCCGATCCTTCTCCAATAAATGCTAACTTAGCTTCTGCTCCATCTGCCACAGACTCCCAATGGTACCATGACACTGGTTCCAATGTTCATCTCACTAATGAGCTCTCCAATCCCAACCTACATGCTGAGGACTATGCTGGCAATGATCAAATCCGAGTAGGCAATGAGCAAGGATTGCATGTTTCACATTTTGGTCGTGGACTCTTACCTACCCCCTCCCGTAATTTTCATTTTTTTTCTTTATTTCATGTTCCTCAAATTCAGAAAAACCTTATCTTTGTAAATCAATTCACTTGTGACAATAATGTTTTCATTGAATTTCATCCAAATTATTTATGTGTTAAGGACCTCCGAACACGCCAGCTGCTACTCCAAGGCCCGAGTAAATTCGGCCTCTATCCATGGCCATCTTCTCGTGCTTCCTCCTCCAGTTCGTTCGCTGCAATCATTGGTGAGAAGGTTTCCTTAGATCAGTGGCATCTTCGGCTTGGCCATCCCGCACCTCCTATCGTCACTCAAGTTATTCAGTCCAATAAGTTGCTCATGTCTCCATCAAAGTTCTCCTCAGTTTGTTCCTCATGTGAACAGGGCAAGAGTCATCGTTTTCATTTTAGTTATTCTCCTTCTATTTCCAGTAGCCCTCTTCAGCTGTTGTTTCTTGATGTATGGGGCTCTGCCTCGATAACTTTTGTAAACAACAAACGTTTTTATTTCAATATAGTTGATGATTTTAGCAAATATACTTGGCTTTTTCCTCTTGGTACCAAATCTGAAGTTTGTGCCACTTTTTTACATTTCAAACAACTTGTTGAAACGTTCTTTAGTACAAAGCCGCAACCAATGCAGCAGCTGAATTACCATGGATGCAATCTATACTCAGTAAACTTGGTCTTACTTCTCCACATCGACCAGTTCTCCATTGTGACAACATTGGCACCACATATCTCACATTCAATCCTCTCTATCATGCTCGTACAAAGCATATAGAGATTGATTATCATTTTGTTCAAGACATGGTTGCTAAGAAGATTCTTGATGTATGCTTCATATTTGGAAAAGATCAATTGGCAGACGTTCTCACAAAGCCCCTTGCTGCTGCTCGATTCATTATGCTACGGTACAACCTCAACGTACAGCCTCCCACATCGAGTTTGAGGGGGCGTATTGGATCAGAATCCTATTCAGCTAGTGATACTTCTCTAGACTTAACTCAGGATTCTTCTACAGCATTAGAGTTAGACAAAGACTCTTCTCTTTAGATAAACTCTAGAATAGTTGTGTTGTAACAAACTAGGACTCTAGAGTTATGTGATCAGATTACATAGTTTATTTCTTGTAAAATACTTCTAGTTATTATCTAGATGTTTCATATTTTCTATAAATACAACTACTGCCATACATGTTATGTTGTTAGAATTGCAAATCATTTTAAATTCTATACTCCACATGTATGGAGTCAAAAACTAAGCCATCTGACTTAGGCTGCCAAGTCAACTATTCTGAGAAAAACCTATCATAGTTTTGCACAATAGGTTCCCTGATAGCAGACTGAGCCATCTACTAACAACGCTTCAATGGAGTTGTTTCTCCTATTCGATCTTGCCACCTGTTGAAAAAACTTAGTGCATTTGTCACCCTCTTTTAACCAAAGAACCCTTGACTTTTGCCTCCAACTAATCTTCTCCATTAAGGTAGCTTTTTCCAATTCACTGATACCAAAGTTTTCCACAAATTCTCTCCAGCAACTAAAGCTCTCACTTCCTCCAACCCATCAAGAACACGCAACTCCTCCATAAGAGATTTTTTATGGGACTATTGGGCTTAGATTCTATCAGGCTGAAGGTTGTGAAGCAGGTTGAGGTGAAGGCCCAATATGCGCCTCTAATTCGTCCTGAAGGCCCTTCTGCACCTTTAATTCTTCTAGAAACAAATCCCATCCTTTGATTAAAAGAAATAAGGGCCCCCTTTAAGTGAAACATGCGTTTCATGTGAAGCCTACTCTTAAGTGGGTCAGGAGATTTCCGCCGTGGTGCATTGGAGGAGATTTCCTCTTTCCTAGTAAAAGATCAGGTGAGGCTTGTTTTAGCCCCGCTATGATGGAATTTTGTGATTGTATTTATGAGCTGGACCTCATGGATCTTCTCCTTGTAGGGGAAACTTTTACTTGGTCTAATAATAGGGACTTTCACTCTTGGTCAAGAATTGATAAGTTTCTAGATCTTTTTCAGAAAAGGTCGCATAGATTGTGCTCAAACCACGTAAAATTATAGGTAACACCAACTAGTCTTTATAAGATTGATATACATAGTTGTTGGATAGATGGTTTCTAACATATATGATCAACACTTTGATATCATTTTCATTGGTGTTATGATTGCTTGGACAATGTTGCGTTCCTGCTCAACCCGATGCAGTAATCTGAACACGATACTAGGTATGAAGTAGAATGTGACTCATATGGTAGCCAATTTCTTTAGTTTCTTATGTTTATGGTGTTATATAGAGTAATTTACATTAAAAAAAAAGGATCTTTTTCATGTATGTGTACTTTATATTTATGTGTGCATGATAGTGCAACATGCTAATTTATTTGCATTTCATATGATTATATAACCAAGAGCAGGATAATTGACAACATTTTTTAAGCTGTAAAGAAGTGGTAGTCATCATTAAAACAAGCCTTTAAAAATTAAAGGACATGATAAAGCCATTGTATTCTCCAGTATAGGCAAGGAAAGTACAATTGGCTATTCCATATAGGCAGAAAGCAACAATACTATGATACCTAATCATAATGCTATAAAACAATTAGAGTTGACATGAGTGATATGAGGAGTAGGAAGCAAAGAAATAGATAATAACTGAGTCAAAAGTACCTGCTCTGGTGTCTTTTTATGTCTATCAGCTATTTGTGCAACAATTGACAACTTGAGCATAGGGCCATGCACAGATCTTGATCTCCTAAATGATATGCGAGGAGTTCCAGGTTCATCTTCGCCACCTGATCCACTGTCAGATGGTCCAGGAGTTGAAGTAGGTACTCCTAAAGGTGTATGAGCAGATACATGGATACCTTTCAGTTGACAGAACTTCACAAGTTCATTTTGCCTCCAGAAAGGGTGCAATTCCACCTAAGAAAAGGGAATCATAAATAAATTAAGTACCCCAAAGTTTCCTGGCGTACATGAATTAAAATAACAACCAAAAGAAAAAAGAAAAGGATCTAGCTGTTCTACTTATCAATCTCAAAAAAAAGCAAAAATGAAAACAACACAGTGTTCCATCTTCGAAAGAGAAAAGACATTGGACAGGTACCAAACTTAAGTCTTAAAGTCTTACCTTGCGTTTCAGTACAAGACACTGGGAAGGTGATAATTTGTCAAAAATATTAAAAGGTTGAACAAAAGCTACTGTAACTGACAAAATTATGTCTAACCATCATACAGGTAAAAAGGGAAATGAGAGGCGTGAGATAACTTTTATGCAACTAAGATTTTCCTTTTAGCCCCTAACAAATTATTTAGAAAGATATAAGTATGAGTTATTGATTCGTTGTTTGTTTCCAATGCCAATATTGAGTTAGAAAGATGCCATGAAGAGGTACATCGCTAGCTACCAGCCATGGTGTCCTAAGAAGAGAGCTCCTACTTCAACAAATATAGCACCTTAAAAATATTGTTGTAGTGTTGGTTTAAAGATATCTAAAGGAGCAAACTTAAGTATTTTAGATCAGAATATATGGAATTCATATAGTTTTAAAAGCAACCTTAAGGAACAAGGTGGTGATGACATGCAAGCTTTCTTCAGAGCCAGGAAAACAGCTAACCTTACCTAGCTGGTACACCACCTCTTAGAACGTCAAATAGATTTATGGATGCCCCTATCCTAACAATGAGTTTCTATCACGGCCCAAATAAGGATTAGCCACATCTGTGTCATATCTTGCAATGATCCATATAGACAACCAATGTTAAACTTTGCATATATATGCCTTCATAATCCATCCGCCGAATGTAACTTAATTTTCACCATCCGAGATAGCATAGCCTTTCCCACTCAAATTCCTAATGTTTTTCATCAGGGCTTATATTGTTTTGCAATACCTAGCACCACATGGCGTTGGCTCTAATACTATTTGTCACGACACAGGAAAAATGCTAACCACATATGCATTATACTATAAAAAGACTAGTATAAATTATAATCAGATCTCCATAAATTCACTTAAATAGCCCACTCTCATCTAGTACACAACCGACATAGAGCTTCAAAAATATACACCTTCATAATCTACCCACCCAATGTGAAACTTATCTTTTACAATCTAAGGTATCATAATCTCCCTCACTCAATTTGAACAGACATCTTCATCAAGACCTATTGGTGCTGTTATAGGTACTAGGTTGGACCCACTGGCACTGCTATAGGTAGTAGGTTGGCTTTCGTGCTATTTGTCAAGATGCTGAGAAATGCTAGCGACATCTGCACTTACCCCAAAAGGACCAGATAAAGTTACATTTAGAACTCCCTAAAATCATTATTCTAACCCAGTACACAAGCAATCTGGGACTTGATGTATTCACGCGTTTGTGATTCACCCACCTGATGTGAGACTTAGCTTTCACAATTCAGAGTATCAAAGTTTCTCTATTTGTACAATCTGAAGTATGGTGGTAGCTGTTAAATACTTGCTTCTACCCTTCAATTATTGAAATTGTCTGAATCAGCAACCCATCAATGAGAACTATAAATCACAAAGAACAAGAGTACGTTGGGAGTGAAGATTTCAGCTAGACTAACTAGTAAAGTGTGTTAATCTGGGTTAGAAAAGAGTAATGGCAGAGCCAAGTGGTTATAACTAAATTCCGTTAGCGATTGATCTGGGTTCAGTTCTGTAATTCATTGAAAACTACCACCTGATACTTATTAACTAAGAATTTTGCTAGCCAATCAAAAAATAATAATAATTGAGAAGTCGAAATCGCAATGCTTTCTGTTTCGAATGTTACTAGGCGTGGATTTTGGACAGACAACTTGCGGAAGCATGCAATTGTCTCTCACTGATGATCAATGAATTTACTTTATCTTGGTTCTTTATGAGTCTATGCTTGAAGCAAAGCAGAATCCTTTGAATCAACAAGAATAATCACAGAACCAACCTGATTCACCGCAGGTACAATTTTTGCAAATTTAAGCAATTCCTTGATTTGCTGGATGCTGAAATTGCTGACTCCAATAGCTCGAACCAGACCCAACTCAACGAGACCTTCCATGGCTTTCCACGCTTTCTTCAACCGATTCAAAAACTGCCTATACTCACTCCCCGACTTTGAAGGAGGATCAGTAGCATCACCAAACGCCGAGCTCTCAGGCCAATGCATCAAATAGAGATCCAAGTAAGAAACTCCAAGATTCTTGAGAGAAACTTTAACATAGTTCTCGATTTTATTAAGTGAATTCATAGTACAGTATAGCTTAGAAGTTAAGAAAACATCCTCCCTCTTCAATGAACCTTTGAAAGCTTCGGTGAGTGCTTCCCCAACTTCACTCTCATTCCCATAAAGATGTGCACAATCTATGTGACGGTGGCCAACCGACAATGCCGTTTTTACAGCTTCAACACAGAGGTCTCCGCCGCTCTGCCATGTCCCAAGTCCAATGGCTGGAATTTTAGCTCCCGTGTTTAACACGAAGTAACTTCCTGGTGTTCCACCTTTTCCTTTCATCCTCTCTAACTTCTCAGATGAATCAATGGGCACAACAAATAGTTTTCAAATAACCCAGTTACCCAGAATCACAAAGGTAGGTGCAAGAATCAAATTCAAATTCCAGCAACTCAAGCTATATAATAAATAAGTGGAATATGAAATCCTGTCCAAGGTGACATACGAAATCCAATATAGCAGGAACGAAATTGAGATATGAAAATCAAACAGAAACCCAGAAATTAAATATTAAAAAAGATCCCAATTCAGAGACAATCAAAAGTGATGTAATTCAGAGGAAGCCAACGAAGCATTGCCAAGTCAAATGAACTATACAACTTTGACCACCAAATAAAGCCCAACTAGTGTTTGGCAACTTGTCTGAACGAGGAATAAAATGAGCAAACTGGGAATTCTATCACCAGATTACAAGACTCTCAAGACAAAATTATCTCGATTGATTTGCGAGGAAAGCACCAAATGAAGACCAAGATTGGATCGCTTTGTCTGAGAATATAGAAGCGAATATTCAAAAGGGCAGAGCTTTGGTCAACAACGGCAACAAAAGAGTAAGAAATCGCCCCCAAGCCAAAACTGAAAACAAAAGCTTAGCTGTAAACGACTAGAAGTCAATCAATCTCTCTCTCTCTCTCTCTCTCTCTCGAGCTAGGAAGAGTCCTATGCATATAATAATTTGACGTTGTTTATTCATGGGAATTGAATAGGAGGACATAGAGAAAGAGAGGAAAAAGACAAAAATGGTGTGCTCAGTTTTTTTTTTTTTTTTTAAAAAAAAAAAGACTAAAAGAAGCTGGGTAGGAGGACTAGAAATTCAAGGTTACGCACCTAACTGTGACGGGTCCGCTGGTCTAGCCCAACCGCCACCTACTCACCAAACTTAACAACGTCATTCCTGTGACGACGCTACATAGGGAAGGAGAAATGTAAGGATCCTAAATTTTGTATTAGGAGATAAATATGGAAATATTGTTGTAGATAATCAATACAATTATTAATCAATCAATAAGTTTAACATTATTTTGGTACTTATTTTTTATTAAAAAATAAATAAATTGATACTCCAAGCATTTTTTTAGATCGAGAGAGTGTAGGCTAAGTTCGTGCGACCATAAATGAGTGTTTGGCCCATCACATCCCTTTGGAGAATCTTCACAAGAATAGGCAAATAACTTAATTTAATTATTATGGATTATTTTTTGTGCTTGTTAAATTACTTTAACATTTTTTGTTATAGTGTGTAAACTCCAATTTACTGACTATTTATCGATATTGATATTTCTGATATTAACCGTCACTGTCAACTGTCGAGTCGATAAGCAGTAATGGGCCATCAGCCGAGATTCAATTTTTTCCACTCTTTTTTGCCCAGCCGTTTGGGGCCTTGGGCTTTTTCTTTTCTTTTTTTCATTTTCTTCTCTGGCCTAAGTTCTTTTGAGAAACATTTTCTTTTCTGGCCCACTTTTTTTTCCATGCATAGTGCACTGGCCCAATTTCTGTTGAAATCTTGACTATGAATTAATAACACTTCAATCTTCAATGTTCGATAAAGAAAAGATAGTGGAAAAAAATGTTTCACATAATAGACTTGAATATCAAATATCATATGCCTTGACTATTAAAAGATGTACTGGCTTTCTTTGTTTCTAGGGAACAGTCTGATACATCGAGTGTGTTTGCTAATAAGCCTTTGCGACTTTCCTGCATTATAGATAGACATGAAAAATCACATAAGAATATCTCTTCTTGTTACCAATAAAGTCTAGGAAATAATGCGAGAGGCATAGGTTATAGAACTCTTAAAAAGATAATTTAGGATTAAGAATAAGAGTCATAGGTTTGGTCAAATTATGTTGGTTGATTACAGTAACACGTTTTCCAACCAGAATACCCATTTCATAGTATATCCCCCTTATAAACAAATGAACGTGTTAATACAAGACTGACCTTTTGGTTGCAGGCCAACAAAACCAATAGAGTAGATGCTTCAGGTCCAGGAAAAGAGAATCCTAGAGGGAGAGAAAAGGAGTTTTCCTGTGGTCTTATCTTCTTCAAGAGGTAATACCCTAGACTTAAACTCTCTTTTTTTTATGTTCTCAGCATGATTAGCTTCTATTAGTGTTGTTTTGGTAGTTTAGATAACTCTATCTTGTAGATCTAGGTTTTGGGTTTACTCTTATAAGGTTGTGTTAAGTCCTAAGACAAAATTAGTGATAGTTAGTCTCTCTTTAATGTTGGACATGCTTTATTATGCATGGAGGTGTTATTATAGTTTAGGGCTGTGGCTAGTGCCTTAGAAAAGCCTTAGGTTGTGATAGACTAGGAAAAGTTTGGACATTTGTTAGAAATAGAGTTTTTGCTTGATTATTGAACAATCGACATGATAACCGAACGTTCGATGGTCAAATAGAATGATCATTTTACACTCAAAATAGGTTTAACAGTATTTAAGCTTCAATTAAGATTAATGCTAGACCATTTCACATATTTGAACATTGTGGATTGTCAAGGGAATTACCTAGTGTGTTAGTTTGTAATTGGCTTCATTCTGTTGGACAAAATCAATTCTTTGTAATGATGTTTTTAAATAGGTATTCCGCTATTCAGAATGTTTCCAGAAGATTCTGCACAGTCTACAAGTCAGAAAAATCGGATCCCTTGCAGCCCTCCGGACGACGTGATATACCGTCCGGACGCCCAATTGTCCAAAGCATCATCCGTCCGGACGACGAGAACTTTCCGTCCGAACCTCCCTCTGTGTCGAGAATCTTCGAACTGCTCCAGCTTGCATCCGTCCGGACGTTTCAGCAACACATCCGGACGACACTTAGTGTTCGACCAGCTATGGGATTTCCTTCCAAAATACAAATATGGGAAGATCGCTGCAACCGTCCGAACAATGTGGATTACCGTCCGGACGAGCTCATTCATAAGGCAAGTATCGCATTCAAAATCCAGACGTCCGGACACCAGTCTTCATGGTCCAGACGCGCGAGTATCATATATGGAAATTGCGTGCGTCAGATCAACCGTCTGAACAACCATTCCCTTGGTCCGGACACATGGAGCCTTGATATGAAAATTGGGTGCAGCGGAAGTGCGACCGTTCGGACAACAGGGCAACACCGGCCGGACGCGGCTCAAATCAGGAAAGAATTTCAGCAAAATTTTGGAAAGCCGATCGCACAATTGTCTGTCCGGACGCCCTATGACTACCGTCCGGATGGCGCCTAGGTTTTATCAAGCCAGATGCTCAGTTGAACCTACAGCCTATAAATAGAGGTCCCTAGGCTTGAGGACAGCAAGAATTCGGTATTGAATTCCTTAGTGCTTAGAGAGTTATATTGTAAGGTTATTGTGCTGAGTTAGTCTCTCTGAAGCCATTGATGTGGGTGTTGTTGCTGCGCTGATCTGAAGTCTATCTTAGGGGTTGGCCATAAGGTAAAGAACTCCATTGAAAACCCCTTCAGGTAGGAGACCTGGTTGGGAGGCGTTCGTGTTAGGTTACACGTTAGAGTGCAAGGTACGACCACTGCATCAGGGGTATGTGAGTGCTACTACTTTTTAACTAGTCTTGTCTTCTGAATAGTGGATATCCTGGGTTTGGCTGCCCGGAGTGGTTTTTCTCTTAATTGAGTTTTCACTTCGTTAACAAAATTCTTGTGTTGTTTAAATTCCGCATTGATATTAATGTGTTAACACTTTGTGCACACACACACTTGTTTATATTAGAAGTCATTTTAATTTTTCAATTGGTATCAAAGCTTGGTACACTCTGTTTAGATTTAATTCTTGAGTGTTAATTTTTTTTTTACTTCTATTCATAATGTCTCAAAGTCTTAATATTGTTCCTGTCTTTGATGGTACGAACTATGGCTATTGGAAACCTCGTATGCGATTTTTTTAAAAATCCATTGACTGTTGGAGTATTGTTGAAACTGGTTGGACTAAGCCAGCGGATGCAACACTCAAACTAGTCACTGAGAAAAATGCGCGACTTTCCAATGATAAAGCCCTCCATGCTCTTTGTCAAGCACTCTCACCATCTAAATTCGCAAGAATTTCAAATAGTGAATCCGTTAAAGAAGGGTGGCAAATTCTAGAAACAACATATGAAGGCACTAAACTTGTTAAATCTGCCAAACTTCAAATTTTGATTTCCAAATTTGAAGAAATTAAGATGTTAGAGGATGAGATATTTGGAGAGTTGAAAAGTGTCCGAACGGTGTTGCCCTTCCGTCCAGATGGTTGCTATTTCCCGATCCGTGTCTGAACATGAAATCCAATTTCTACTCAGACTCTAAATAGCGTTTGGACAGTATAACCACGTCGTCCGGACAGATACACTTGAACGCTGGAATCTTCTCGAACTCTGAAGAGCATCCAGACGTGTTGCCATGTTGTCCGGAAGGTTGCAACCTTGCACTGTTCGAAGCTTCTAGGCACTGTTGGGGTCTAGACGGTATTGCCACCTTGTTTGGACATATACAGGAATTTGGGATCCAACTGTTTTGACTTGAAAACTGCATAGAATCTTCCTTGAACACTTGAAATAGCCTTCTTGAAGCTTGTGACACTGCAACTTGTCATGATGAGGCTCTTTCCATATTAGAGACATAAACTCTAAATACTGTAAAGATTCTGAAATATACAGCATCCCTGTTAAAGCAGCAACATTACATAACAATGATTTTGTCAAACAGAATGTAGCCAATACAAAATACTAACAAACTCCAATTTTGGCCATTCTGAAACAAAATCACTTTGACCGGTTTAAAAATACATTCCAGGTCCAAATATTAAAATACTCCCCCTTTTTGTCTCAAAAGGACAAAGGGTAAACAGAGTATTTAGAGAAAAACACAATTACTAAAATTCAAAACAAGACTAAAAGTAAAGTACCTCATCAAAAGCTTGAATAAACACAAAAGGACACCTCATCACATCTCCTGAATTTGAGCTACTTCGGTTTCTTGCTCCTAAAGTCGGGAAACATAGACTGAAAATCTTCAGTCACTTGAGTCTTCTAGCCCGAAACCGATCATCCGCTGAATGTAATCCTCTAAACAATTGGTCTACAAGATGATAAAGAAGATTCACCACTGAATCTTTAGCTGGTGCAGATTTGGAGGAAGAGGTTACAGAAGACTTTGTATGAGCGGGGGGAAGAAGCTCATCTAAATTTTGTGATCTCTGGAACATATGATTTCAACACTAGTCTGTTTTCCAAAGAGCCCTATGCCTGACACTATGCTGGAAGCCGCTAGACAACATATTCATGAAAATATTTAAACAGAAATCTATCCAAAAATAACACTACAAGGAAATATTAGATCCTATTAGTTCAAAAAGAATGTGGTATTATGACAGCTATCAATTGGATGCACAAAGAAATACAAAAGTAGATATAGCAATCCAAAGGACACAAATGTAGCAATATCCATCCAACATAAAGACAGAAAAATATGCACAATCTCTTAAATCATCATTCCAATCAATCAAATATTCCAATATTCTGAAAAGAACCAAAGCTTAAAAGAATAAGGAAAGTCAAAGAAAATACCTGGGACTGAGAAAGGATGCACGGAGAATATCTATATCTCAAGAGAAATCTGAGAGAAAAGGCACACAACACAACATGATAGAACAAGCAAAAAGTAGTGTGTCTGGCAAAGAAAGCAAAAGGCTCGTGTCCGGACGTCGTACATACTCTTCCGGACGGCATGTTTTCAGATAAGAGATCGACAGAGCCGAGCGCGTTCGGACGCAAGAACATGTCCTCCGAACACTTCACACTAGAAGCAGAAAAATAATTTTCCCTAATGTTAGCTTCAGAACACACATGTATAAATAACTGATAAAACAGTCAAATAGCATTTCAAAAATATACCAAGATATAATTGAGAGTTAAGAGTCAATAAGTACAAAAATTTCCTTGCAAATAGAAATTTTTCAATAGTAAACTTAACTCATGCTATGCGTGTGTGTGTGTGAAAGCTTTCCCAATAAGGTATGATCTTTGCTGATATGATTTATAAGGTATGATCTACGCTGAAATGATTTAAAGCAATTGAATTTTCTAAATAAGAGAGGAATTCATAGATAGATCAGTCAAAAGTCAAACCTTATCTTACTAGGGCCTAGACACCTTCATCTGATACTCTTCCCCTAAGAAGCAGCACTATTTTTCTTTTTACTTGTACCATGGAGGACAAGATTGTTAGTATTTTATTGGCTACATTCTGGATAAAACAAAAACACTTTATGTAATGGTTACGTTAAAAGGGCAGTCGGTTTTCAAATCAAAGTCTTCATGTTATTTAGACAATGATCAAATCAAAGACAATAATTGATCACAAGCAGCTTAAAGATGTCCAAGAAGAGTCCTTGCAAAATCCAACACAAAAACAACCGGTTCCTGTGCAACCTTCCGGACGGGCCTTTGAATGCGTCCAGACGCCCCGCAGTGTCTTACAGATAAACATTGAAGACGTCAAGACATCAGACATTGAAGACGTCAACACTGTCCGGACACTCGGTCAATCAGTATTCAACAAGGAGTCTGTTTTCATAAATCGACATTGTTTGGGAAGTCTCTGCAAACCGTCCAGAAGACGTGGCAACACGTCCGGATGATGTCTAGTAGTTCAAAATATTCCAAAGTTCCGTTCGAACGTGGAAGGGATTTTAGCGAAGACCGTTCGGACGCTCGATCAAGTCATCCGGACGTGAACCAGATAAAGATAAAATTACGCTGTTTCTGAAAGGATACTGCAGAAAATCGTCTGGATGTGGCTACTTCCGTTCGGACGCTCGCCAGCCAGAGTCCGAATCTCAGCAGCTTTTGAGGTCTCTTGAAGCCTATAAATAGGGGGCTCTAGGCTAATGTTTTGTACAAAATTAGACAGTGAATTCTATAGTGCTTTGAGAGGATGTTTAGGGAGAATCGAAGATCCGCTAGCTCTCAAGTCAGTGCCAGTGTGTGCTCAAGTGTTCGTGTGAAGTCTATCTTAGGGGTCGGCCCTAAGGTAAAGGAATCCATCAAAAACTCCTTCAGGTGGAAGATCTGGTTGGGAAGCGTTCATGTTAGGCTACACGTCAGAGTTAAAGGTATGACTACTGCATAGGGTTATGTGAGTACGAGTGTCTTGTAACTAGCTTTGTTTTTGGATAGTGGATTTCCTGGGTTTGGCTGCCCCGGAGTGGTTTTTTCTCTTCATAGAGTTTCGGCTTCGTAACAAATATCTTGTCTCATTTAAATTCTGCATTTAAGATATTTGTTTGCACACAAACACACACTTGGTTTAAATTAGAAGTCAATAAATTATTTTCAATTGGTATCAGAGCTTGGTACACTCTATTTTTGATTTATTTCTTAAGTGTATCCTTTTGACTTCTGTTTTTAATTATTATGTCTCAAAATCTTAATTATGTCCCGTCCTTTGATGGGACAAACTATGGCTATTGGAAAGCCCGAATGTGCTTTTTTTTTAAAATCTATTGACGTCTAAAAAATTGTTGAAACTGGTTGGATTAAACCAGAAGAAACAGACGAAATTATTGTTGTTCAAACAAGCGCAAGGCTTTCCAATGATAAAGCCCTCCATGCACTATGTCAAGCACTTTCACCATCTAAATTCGCAAGAATTTCAAATTGTGAAATTGCTAAAGATGCATGGCAAATTCTAGAAACAACATATGAAGGCACAAAACTAGTAAAATCTGCCAAACTTCAAATGTTGATTTCTAAATTTGAAGAAATTAAGATGATAGAAGATGAGACATTCGGAGAGTTCTACACTAAGATTAGTGACCTAAGAAACTCGATGGTGAGTCTTGGGAAGCAAATCTTGGATGTAAAACTCATCCGAAAGATACTAAGATCTTTGTCTGAGCGTTTCAGGATTAAGGTGACAACTATAGAAGAAAGCAAAGATCTGGAGGAGATGAAGATTGAAGAGCTGGTATGATCTCTTCAGACGTACAAATATTCCTTACCTCCGGTCAAAAAGGCAAAGACAATTTCCCTCAAAGCATCTAAGGCATCCAAGAAGAAATCCGTAGTCTCATCTGACGAAGACTCCGATGTTGATGAAGATGCAGTGGCTATGTTAGCCAAGAACTTCAAGCGGTTTATGAAGAATAATAAATTCAAGAAGAAGTTCTCTGACAAATTAAGAAAGGCTCCTCATATAGCTGATACAGAAGAAGTAGAGAAGAAAGATCCGAGGGGTCCTCAGTGCTTCGAATGTTCAGGCTTTGGGCACATCAGGACTGAATGTGCAAATCTGAAGAAACAAAGAGGGAAAGCCTTTAATGCAACTCTCAATGATGAGTCTAAGAAAGAAGAAGAAACTCCTGAGGAAGAAAAATTCTTGGCATTCGTAGCCCCATATGAAGATAAGGAGGATTCTCAGTCCTCCTACTCTGAGAATAGTGAAGAAGAAGATATGCAGTCAACCTATCAACTTCAATATGTAGAATTTCTAAAGCTGAGGGAAAAATACAAGCAGCAGGTTTTAGAACTGAACAGCCTCAAAACTGAAAAGACCTTCATGCTCATTAAGATTAATGATTTAGAAGAGAGGCTACTGGAGACACAGTTACAACTGAAAAAAGTCTCAGACGAGAAGCTCACTCACATGCTCTCCATTCAGAAGTGCCCAACTGATAAGACCGGACTGGGGTATGTTCGTACTTCTGATACTCCTTCTACCTCCAAGACCATTTTCGTGAGGCCAGTTATTCCTGAATCTCCACCTCCAAGAATGGATAAGGGAAAAGCAGTTATGGAAGGAGAAGTTCCTTTCAACCCTCAGCCTCTGGTCAAGCTTCCTATAAAAAGAAAGCCTCTCATATGCCATCACTGCAACGAGTCAGGGCACATCAGACCTAATTGCCCACATCGGAAATTTCAAAGGAAGGAAAAGTGGCAGGCTCCTAAAACTCCCAAGTGTCACCAATGTGGAGTTAGCAGTCATGCCACACCGAAGTGTTCTCCACCTTAGTCACCCAGGCAGCATAGATCTCCGCCCAGAAATCATAGTCCAAGGCATCAGCAACTGCAGAAGCCTACTCAGGCAAAAAAGACTTGGGTCCCCAAGAAAACTACAACAAGGGAAATCTCCAGTGAAGGAACATCTTCCACTAGTACTTTCATGCAAGATCTGGTCAGATTTCTGACTCTACAGCTTCAGAAGGAAGGACAGGACAAGGATGAGAACACTCACTCCCCGAGGGGGAACAGACCTACCCAGTAGGTAAGGTCACACATGCCTAGGATTTTGGTTCCTAAATCCTAGAGCATGACAGGTACACTTGCATAGTTTAATTTATTTTGTCATCTTATAAATACTTTGCATGTTGTTATGGAACCATCTTTTCTATCCCTATATTCCCTCTTGGGTTGTCTTGAGGAAATTCTGCAAGTATTAAATGGGGATAATAGGAAAAGCACGTCAAGCGGTTGCTTTTTCTATCGTGTTACTCTCAAACCTCTCTCCCTGAGGTCAGGTTTGTTTTTACCATACATGCTTGGTCAACACTACTCTCTTTATTTTGAAAGCATTTTTTTTAATTAAAAAGGGGGGGGGGGGGTTAAAAGGATGCAGAGGTTTATTGTTTTATAACTTCCAGTTATCTTATGTATGTTTAACTAATGTCTCAGTTTCTGATGCATTTATTCAATTGCCTTTATATAACTAAGAGTTTTTATCTACGAAGTTTTCTAGTGGTATCCATTCTAGATAGTTTCTTTTCTCTTGCGATGAAAAATGTGCACTATCCAAGGCTCTCCTAAGGTATTTGTGTCTCTCCTCTGACTTTTAACTTCTGATTTTTTTTAAATGGGAGAGATTTTGTTTTGCCAAGATGGATAAATTGACTAACTCGCTAGTTGAACCTAGAACCCATAAATTCTGGCATTCTTTCTAGGTTGCAGCACCAAGAGATAAAAGGCATTCAAAACTGAATAAACATGGATAAATAAAATGATCCACTGCTTATGCTAAATCTGTTCTTGATCTTGTCCTTAAAGAAACAATCAATGACCACATCATTGCAGAAATAGACGGTCACTAAAGGACATAGTAAAAGAAAAGTGTTGCAGCTTAGGGGGAGTGTATCAGATGAGGGTAACTAGGCCCTAGCATAATAAGGTTTGACTTTTGACTGATCTAACATTGATTTTCTCTCTTCTTTGAAAAATCTGGGTGTTTTAAGTCATATCAGCATACTTCATACCTTATTGAGAAAGCATTCACACACACACACACGCATTGCTTGAGTTAAGTTTTCTATTGAAATGTTCTCCCGCAAGGAAATTCTTGTGGTGATTAAAACATAACTCTCAATTATATCTTGGATTTTTTTTAAAAATGCTAATTGAACTAAGATATCAGTGTTATATACATGCTCTGGAAATTATTTGGGAAATATTTTTTCTGCTCTTTCTCCTCTCTTTATCATATTTTTTTGTGTGAAGCATCCGGACGGTGTGTTGGGACGTCCGGACGGTGATACTGATTGTCCAGACAGTATTTCTGGTGTCCGGACGATACGGTTGATTCGTTCGGACGCTCATTCTTCTTGTCCGGACGACCGTGTTTTTGCGACCTCTACGTGGCACTACGTCTGGACGTCACTTAAGTTCCGTCCGGATGGTGAACCCTGTAGGGTTAAATCGCATTCTCCCCGCGCCGCAGCCCACTTTTTGGTCTCCTTTTTATGTTTTTTTGTTGTCTTGTGCGTTTTTCTCGTACTTTTTATGCATAGTTCTCACGTGCTCGTGTCGTCTTTTCATTTTATCTCCTCCCCATGTATGTATTAATACTCTTTTACTATTATTTTTAAGTTTTCATGCTTAAAATAGGTTTTTTTTTTTTTTTTTTTTTTTTTTTTTTTTTTTTTTTCAGTTTTCATTTTTTTTAGTTAAATATATATTATTGCTCAAAAATTCCTTATTATTGGGTAGAGATTGTGCATATTTGTTCTAAATGTTGTTTGGGTTGTGTTACTTGATGTTGTAATTTCTGGGATAGTCCAGTTTACAGCCGTTATAATGCCCAAATTTTTTTTGGACTAACAGGAATTAATGCTTTCATGGATTTGTTTCTGTTTTTTTTAGTTTAGAAAATATGTCTTCAGACAACTCTCCTCCTCGAGTCAGGGAAAGAATTGAGGAATCAGTTGCTGACCGGTTGCACCGTAAGCAATCCCGACAGGTCCTATCTGAGCGGAATCTTCTCAACGCAGATCTGAGAGACCCAGTTCTGCTTCCCATTGCCCAGATTCTATTGGAAAACAACTGGGAGTATCTTTACAATTGTGCCTGCCAGACATTTCCCAGACTGGTACGGGAATTTTATGGCCACATGATCATCATTCAGGATGATGACAGAGGATTGATCATGCAGACTATGGTCAGAGGCCAGACAATTTTGATAGACCCCCAGCTTATCAGTTCTGTGATCGGGGTTCCTGTTCTACCATTATCCGGAGTTCCTTTTCCTGAGGAGGCTCCCAGTATCGAGTTCTTACATGACTTCTTTGGGACGAGACCACAGCGCAAGGACAAGTCCCACTCCCATATCAACATCGGTGCCTTTGCTCCTATGCACCGATTCTTAGCAAAGGTTGTTGTCACAAACCTTTGGTCTCAAGCTCGGCGGAGTAAGCTTACCCTCAAGAAGGCAACCCTTCTATATGCCATCGTGATGCGGACTCCATTTTTCCTGTGCAAGCATATCTTGCACACTATGCTCGAGGTTCGCGATGAGAAGAACACGAGTCTATCATTTGGGTGTCTGATCACTCAAATCTGCCTTCAGGTCATGCCAAACATTTCAGACTCGGAGCCCCATTCACGGATTCCAGATCCCCTTGGCATACAGACTCTCATGAAGTCTAATGCCCAATTGCGGCACGAGGCTCAAGGCCCTATTCCTCAGCCTCCACCAGATCTCCCCACAACAGCCGCATCATCATCATCTCAGGTTGTGCCTCCCTCTTTTGACATTGAGGCTGCTTTTGCACAGCTCATGACTTCTGAGAATGCCTGAAATATCATCATCCCAAGCTGAATGATGATGATGATGATTGAGTGTTTATTTTTTGTTGTTCTTGTCTTATTTTCAGAACAATTTTAAATTTATGTTGACACTTTGTGTGCTGCTTAAACACTTATGGTTTTAATTTCATACTCTGTTTACCCTTTGTCATTGTGTGACAAAAAGGGGGAGTATTTTTTTGATTTTTTTGGTGTTTAAGACTGGAAATGTATTTCCAAACCGGTCAAAGTGTTTTTGTCCCAGAATGGCCAAAGGGGGAGTTTGTTAGTATTTTATTGGCTACATTCTTGATAAAACAAAAACACTTTATGTAATGGTTGCGTTAACAGGACAGTCGGTTTTCAAATCAAAATCTTCATGTTATTCAAACAATGATCAAATCAAAGACAATAACTAATCACAAGCAGCTTAAAGATGTCCATGAAGAGTCCTTGCAAAATCCAAGACAAAAACAACCAGTTCCTGTGCAACCTTCCGGACGGGCCTTTGAATGCGTCCAGACGCCCCGTAGTGTCTTACAGATAAACATTGAAGACGTCCGGACGCTCGGTCAATCAATATTTAACAAGGAGTCTATTTTCAGAAATCGACACTATTTGGGAAGTCTTTGCGAACCGTCCGGACGACGTGGCAACATGTCCGGACGATGTCCTATAGTTCAGAATATTCCATAGTTCCATTCGAACGCGGAAGGGATTTTAGAGAAGACCGTCCGGACGCTCGGTCAAGCTGTCTGGACGTGAACCCCAATAAAGATAAAATTACACTGTTACTGAAAGGATATTGCAGAAAACCGTCCGGATGTGACTAACTTCAGTCCGGACGAGTCTAACTTCCGTCTGACGCTCGCCAGCCAGAGTCAGAATCTCAGCAGTTTTTGAGGTCTCTTGAAGCCTATAAATAGGGGGCTCTAGGCTAGTGTTTTGTACAGAATTCGACAGTGAATTCCATAGTGCTTTGAGAGGGTGTTTAGGGAGAATTGAAGATCCGCTAGCTTTCAAGCCGATGACAGTGTGTGCTCAAGTGTTCGTGTGAAGTCTATCTTAGGGGTTGGCCCTAAGGTAAAGGAATCCATCAAAAACCCCTTTAGGTGAAAGATCTGGTTGGGAAGCGTTCGTGTTGGGCTACACGTTAGAGTTAAAGGTATGACTACTGCATAGGGTTATGTGAGTACGAGTGTCTTGTAACTAGCTTTGTTTTTGGATAGTGGATTTCCTGGGTTTGGCTGCCTCAGAGTTTTTTTTTTTCTCTTCATATAGTTTCCACTTCGTAACAAATATCTTGTCTCATTTAAATTCTGCATTTAAGATATTTGTTTGCACACAAACACACACTTGGTTTAAATTAGAAGTCAATAAATTGTTTTCAAAGATTAATAACTAAGTCAGCACAAAAGCAGTGAATTTATTCATATATCAATAGGCACAGAATTATAACTGTTTGTATCACTTAGTGTTGCAACCTAGAGAGAAAGCCAAAATTTATAGGGTCTAGGTTCAACTAGCGAGTTGGTCAATTTGACCATCTTAGCACACAAAAATCAGAAAATTAGAGATAAAAAGTGTACCTTAGGAGAGCCTTGGATAATGCACATTTTTCATCGCATGAGAAAAGCAACTATTTAGTATGGATGCAATAGGGACACTTTGCAGATATCAAGTATAAACTCTCAATTATATAAAGGCAAAAATAATTAATGCATCAAGAACTGAGACATTAGTTTAACATACATAAGATATCTGAGAAGCTATATAAGGGAACAATAAAAATTTGCATCCTCCCCCCCCCCCCTTCCCCCCGCCCCCTTTTTTTTGTTGAAAAATAAAAGACAAAAACAAGGAAGACATACTTAAAAGGAAAAGAACATATGTCTAGACATAGCATGTAGGTAAGAGCAAACCTAACCTCAGGGAGAGAGATTTGACTATACCAAGACAAAAAGTAGTGACATACTTTCTTTGTCATCCCTAGAATGTACCTGTAGAAATTTCTTAAGGCAACCAAGAGAAAATCTAGGGATAGAAAATGTGGTTCCTCAAACAGAATGCAAGGAAAAAATAGGATATATAAGATATGACAATCAATACAATACAAACATATCTGGTATGCACTAGGATTTAGGAACCAAAATCCAAGGCATTCACCCCTCCCCCTCAAGGGGTGAATGGTCTCATCCTTTTTGATCCATACCTGGTGTACCCATGGTAGATGTGAACGGGTATTGCTCATACTGTCCATTCTCCTCAGTATTCCTTGTAACAAGCTCAATGATGTGGTCGTTTTGTGTACAAAAATATCAATAATAAAATTACCACTCGCGATAGTATGAATCCTTATAGGATAGGGCTATATTGAGGGTGTCGAACCTCAAGGATTGCGTAAGCATTTTTATCAAACTTTTCAAGATTAAATATAACTTAATTTAAAATATGTTTGATTTGATTTTGTTTATAACTAAGTTAAATGCATAAAACTAAAGACATAAAAATAAAGATTAGTGTGATGAGAGAAAGAATAGGGGGTTGATTTCACCACTCACCACTCACCGCATAACTATGGTCAATAATAAATTAACAAGGAAAATTCATACTATGCATGATATAGGGCTCGTCTCACTCAAGTAGTTAAGAAATTAACTCTAAAGAATAAGTATAATCTATCTTCGGTTGGCACGAACCGTCCACTTAACCACTAAGATGCGGTACGACCCGTCTTCCTTAGGTATGGATTAGCTATGTCTTTAATAGGATACACACAATCAATGGAAAAGTATAACCCATCTTCGGTTGGTACGAACTATCTACCTAAATTACACTAAACTAGGGTGTAGTACAATCCGTCTTCCCTAAGCATGGCCTATCTAACCCTCTTGGTCATATGTCAATTAAAACCGTTATATAACAATCATTCACATAATCACAGAAAATATAAAGGATTGAGTTCAATCAATATAAAAGACTTTCTAAGACAAGATAAGAAATTCATAATGATTGAGTATAAACATTAAAATCAATTCTCACAATTATACAACCATCATGCATATAAAAAATCCCAAACTAAAATACAATCAAACCATCGTTACTTGGAAAAGGCTACATCAACACCCTATTAGGAATTTAACCGCTCATCGTGGCGCTGGGATGGCCTCCTGCCATGTTCTTCTCCTCTTCAACTTGTCAAGCCTCCAAGAAGAATTTTCTATCTAAAACTAAGCACAAGCACACATTCTCTTGAAGCTTAGGGGTCTATTTATAGAGACTAGGAGAGGCCTAAAAGTTCTAGCAATCTAAGAAAAATCAGAACTTAGTCCTTAGTCCAAGTAAGAGATTGAAACTTCAATCCAAGTAGGAAAATGATTCCAAATTCGTCTAGATTTGTGGTCTATTATTCTAGGGCGATTTTGACATAGTAAACGTCCAAATTATAGAAAATCTATTTCTGACATATTTGTTGTATTTTTATTATCTTTCCAATGCCATAAATTTCTTCACAATACAAGATCTGAGAAGAAAGTTATGATCAAAACACTGAGACATATGCAAAATCCAAATTTGAATCCAATCCGATTTTAACTCTTATTGGAGAAATTCCGATTTAATCATTCCCTTGATTTGATTAAACTTAACTACATCATATAAGTCTTCTATTATGATTGGTTAAGCTTAAACATATCTTCTAGGTCTTCTCAAAGTGTGTTTTAAGCCCAAAATCAATAGAATTAATTGCATCTTTATTTACAACCTGAAAACAATAAAACAACACAAAATCAAACAAATAACAATGCTAAAGAATTAACATATATAAGTTAAGGGCTTGAATGTGCAACATTCAACGTTTATCACTCAGCAACCCTTCATAGGCATGTTTACTATCGGGCTTTTGTGGCTTTTTCTTATAGTGCCTTGATGTGTTCTTCGGAACAAGCCGTTGATGCTGTGGAACCTGATGTCCCGCCAAAGGTAAAGTACCTAATGTGGTCTTAGTAGGCAACTTCTTCTGAGCTTGGAGCTATGGACATTTGGGTCGGATGTGACCGGTGATGTCTAGTGATGACAGGTGGGCAGGCTTCTTTTGTTGGAATGCTGCTTGACTTTCTCTACAGAAATATGGTTAGCATTCTTATAAACAATATTGTCCTTACCTTTTATATGTCTCCTATGCAGAGGGACATATTTTGATGAGGAAGAATCTTCAACTCTACTTTTCCTCAGAGCATCCCGCTTAATCCAAGGCTTGTGGGATTTCAACGAATAACAATTTGGCCTAATATGACCAATCTTCCCACAATTATGACACTTAGTGAAAAATCAAATGACTTCTAATATAAACAACTGTGTGCAACAAAATATCAAAAATTAAAGGAGACAGATATTTTGTTAACGAAGTGAAAACTCAATCAAGAGAAAAACCACTCTGGGGCTGCCAAACCCAAGATATCCACTATTCAAAAGACAAGACTAGTTACAAAGCAGTATCACTCACATAACCTTATGCAGTGATCGTACCATGAACTCTGATGTGTAACCCAACAAGAACGCTTCCCAACCAAGTCTCCTATTTGAAGGGGTCTTCAATGGAATCCTTTACCCTAGGGCCATCCCCTAAGATAAACTTGAAATCAGCGCAGCAACAGCACACAACGGCAACGGCTTAAGAGAGACTAACTCTGCACAACAACTCTAAAATATAACTCTCTAAGCACTAAGGAATTCAATACCGAATTCTTGCAGTTCTCAAGCCTAGGGACCTTTATTTAAATGCTGCAGGTTCAAATGAGCGTCTGGCTTGAAAAACCTAGGTGTAGCTCGGATGGTAGACATAATTCATCCGGACGGACAACTGTGCGTTCGGCTTTCCAAAATTTCACTGAAATTCTTTCCAGATTTGAGCCACGTCCGGACGGTGTTGCCCAATTGTCCAGACGGTCGTACCTTCACTGCACGCAATTTCCATATTAAGGCTTCATGTGTCCAAACCATAGGAATGATCATCCGGACAGTTGATCTGATGCACACAATTTCCATATATGTAGCTCGCGCGTTCGGACCATGAAGATTGGCGTCCGGACGTCTGAATTTTGAATCTGCGACTTGCCTTATGGATGAGCGCGTCCGAACAGGAATCCACATCGTCTGGACGATTGCAGCTGTCTTCCCATATCCGTGTTTTGGAAAGAAATCCCATAGCTGATCGAACACTGAGTGTGTCCAGACGTGCTGCTGAAACGTTCGGACGGATGCAAGCTAGAGCAGTTCAAAGCTTCTCTATACAGAGGAAGGTCCGGACGGAAAGTCCTCATCATCCGGAATGATGATGCTTTGAACAGCTGGGTGTCCAAACGGTATATCACGTCGTCCGGACAACTGCAAGGCATCCGATTTCTCTGACTTGTAGACTATGCAGGATCTTCTAGAAAACCTCTAAATAGCTGAATCCCTGTTTAAATACATCATTACATAGATGTGATTTTGTCCAACAGAATGCAGCCAATTACAAACTAACGAACTCCCCCTTTGGCCATTCTGAGACAAAAAATACTTGATTGGTTAAAATTACAATCCCGGTCCAAATAAAAAATTACTGCCCCTTTTTGTCACAAAGGGACAAAGTGTAAAACAAAATAATGAGAAAAACCACACAATAATTACTCCCCCTAAATGTCTTATAAGGACCAAGGTAAACAGAGTAATAATATCCAGAAGTTAAAACATGTTTAACAAATTATCCAAAAATAAGTTGTTTCAAAAACAAAAACCAAGTACAACATAAAAATCAATCAGCCTCTGCCATAGGCACATCATCCTCATCATCACTACTAGATGGGTGATGGTACTTGTGTAACGCCCAAGAAATAAATAAATTACTTAAAATAAGAATGTATTGAAATATTAGATAAATAAAAGTTTAGTTAATGCATGAATGTAAGAATATGTTTTTGGTGTGAAACGAGCTGGAATGTGAGTGGGATATTTTGGTGTGAAGTGAGCTGGAATGTGAGTGGGATATTTTGGTGTGAAACGAGCTGGAAAGTGAGTGGGAGAGGAGTCCTAGTTCGGATGAGATCAGGAGATAAAAGAGATTTGAGAAATCTAATGATGAGTTTATCCTAAACCCAGCCTTCACCGAACACTTGGTTGCTCCATAACCATAGATCATTTTTCTTGAAGAAATCTGGACCCCTCATGTTCTCTATAGATATGAGATTAAGCTTCAGCCATTATTCAAGAAAAACATCACCGAACTCCATTTCTGCATCCTGCAACATTCCTACTTTCGGATAGAACAGAAAAACCAGAATTGAAATCATGCCCCTCATTGCCGCTTCTGTTATCAAAATGTGGAGAAGAGCTTAGAAACTCATACACATCTTTTCCTCCTTGTAACATTAACCAAAGCCAAGCTGAAATCCGGCGGAACTCAATAACCCACGAACTATAGAGAACCGTGATGTAAAATCCGATTCTCTCGATAGTGTGATTTCCGGCCAAATATTGCATGTTGGACCAAACCCCCATCTGACTTTTCCTCTGAGTATACGCGTGAACAGCTCAAGGTGTGTTGTTTTTGTTCTTTTTATCTACTTTTCTTGTCTTGGACAGCACATGTGTTCCCCACACTTAGCTACTTCGGTAATGGTTATATTATATAATTATTTGTCCTATTAAAATATTAGTTGTTTTATAGAAAATAGTTTAAGTACTAAAACTAATATTATAATTCTATGTTAAGTAATGGTGATTGCAGAGTATGTTTGTTAAACACGTGAAACATGTAGTGTGGGTTTTAATGATGGCTATATATATATGTATATATATAATCGACTATTGTAATAATTTATATATATATATATATATATATATATATATATATATATATAGTATGTTGATATATTTTAATATACTTTGGTTATTACGATTTTCAAGTTAAAAATTAAAAATTGGTGAGTGAAATAATATGAATTAAATAATGTGAGTGTGTGAATTAAATATTGGTGAGTGGAATAATATGTGGAATAATATGAGATATTGATATTTTGGTGATATTAGAAATATTAGTATTTTTGACGGAAGATGGGTTTAAATGTTAGAACTAATAATAATAATATAGTCACCTATGTAAATGTATACTCTTGATGTGAATATATGGAAACTATATATATAATTTCTGCTGTTATATGTATATATCTATAGGTATTGTACACAACATGGAATATATATGTATTGTAGTGTCAAATACAAGAAATTATAGATTCCAAATATAGTGTTAAAAAGAAAGGTATATATATATATAATTAGGGCTGGCAATTTTGACACGACCCGATAATCCGACACGAACACGACACGAAATTAGCGGGTTTGGGTCTACTTTAAACGGGTTTGGGTCATAAACGGGTCGACCCGTTTATGACCCGTTTATATTGGTCTGACGGGTCGGGTCGCGGGTCACCCGCGGGTGACCCGCCAGACACGATTAGTTTTTTTTTTTTTTTTTTTTTTTAAATTTTAATTATATATATATATATATATATAAATTAAAAAAAAAAATGGAGAAATGGAGAATGGCGGAAATCCGGAATGGCCGAACCAAATGGGAAATGAAATTGGGGGGAAAAGTAACCGGGAAAGGAAATGGGGAAAACCGGAAAAGTAATCTGACGTTTTGTTTGTGTTTTTTTTTCACTTTTCTGAACTTTTCAAATAATAATAATTCATTATCATTATTCAGTCAAAAGAATCAAAGTTCAAAAAATGTGAAAAAACAAACAAAACGTCAAAACCAGAAAAGTGAGAAGAATCAGAAAACTGAGAAAAGAGAAAGTCGAAACTCGAAAGAAAAGAAAACCCTAGCTTTTTCTTTTTGGATTTTTCCTTCAGCCGCCGCCCTTCTCTTCTCCTTCAGCCTCGCCGAGTCGCCGCACTCGACGGCGTCGACGCTCTCTCTCTGAAGTCTCTGCTCTCCCCGTCTCTCTGCCAGCGTGCCGCTCTCTCTCCAGCCGATGTCGCGTCCGGTACCGCCAGGTCGGTATGTTAGTTGATTTCTATTTTTAATTTTTTATAGCCTCATTATTGTGGATTTGTGGGTATAAATTATAAAATCATAATTCGAATCATCCGATAATTTGTGATGCTTGCCTGCTTGTTCAAAATCTGTCCATAAATTTTTTTGTGAACAAATGGAAATTTTTTGTGAAGAAATTTCAATTTTCAATACATTTAATTGTAGAGATCTAATTGAAAGGGTTAGTCTTTTTCTTTTGGATGTTATAATATGAGAAGTTGTATTTTCTCCTTCATGACGGTTCTTCTTTACAAAACGCTGAATTTTTCTATTGAAATTATAATTATGGACAGATGACTGTTAGAGACGCTCTAAACTCTGCACTCGATGAGGAAATGTCTGCTGATCCTAAAGTATTTTTGATGGGTGAAGAGGTGAGGACAGTTGGAAAGAAACTAGTATTTCCTGGATTTGATGTTCGCTCTTTCTTCTTATGTTCCTGTTTTATCTTTTGAGCGCAGGTTGGGGAATATCAAGGATTCAAGGTGCATACAAGGTTAGACTTCAATATTTGAAGAGATGAATTCGTAGATTTGTATTCCTGTGAAGACCAGATGTCGACTTTATACATTTGTCAATCAGCTCTTTATCTTCAATTTTGTATAGATATCCAAAGGCTTTTGGGCAAGTATGGTCCTGAGAGGGTTCTTGATACACCAATTACGGAGGTTATTTCTGTTTGACTTGCCCTCTATTTGTTGGTTCATTGGTTGCTTCTATATTTGGTCAAGTAGATTAGTGATGATCCTGCAACACCATATATATATATATATATATAATAAAAAAAAAAAGTTTTATGGTGTTGACTCAAGCACGCTACTACCCTCTAAAACCCTAAAAGGGCATAATTGAAACATCTAGTAGAGTTCAACATATTAAAATTAACCTCTTGTTTTTCCAAGAAGATGATATCAAGATAACGTGGTTTCTACTTTCTGTACTCTCTCTCTCAAACTAACACACACATACATAGAAGTCTTGCACTGAAGGATAATGGGTGTTTCCTCCTGGGATAATTTGATATGCTAATAATTTTGAACACAACTTTTGGTTCATTTATTTATAGTGCATTTTTCAGTTTATAGCTATCTTGATGATGTTCAGTTTCTAATTTTCTTTGTAATACTTGTATGTTGTTTTGGTTGGCCTTGCTAATTTATTTCAAATCTTTCATTTCCTCTTAGAATCTCATTCTACCTATCGCTGCAGGCAATTGACCGTCATCATTAATTCTGCTGCAAAATCAAACTATATGTCTGCTGGCCAGATATCTGTGCCTATAGTTTTTAGAGGGCCTAATGGTGCTGCTGCTAGAGTTGGTACCCAACACTCTCATGCATGTTTTCTTTAAAATGCTGGAGCTAAAAATTTGACCTGAATGCTTGGTGTTGGCATATCTAGTAGTTGCTTCATATATCACAGTTAAACTTAAATTGCTCTTTTGCCCTTCTTGATACAATGATTGAATGATACTTGTGTTGGAAATTTGGAATTTGAGGTCTTTAGACTGATTCGTGCATATAGTTTGTTCTAGCTAGGAAAATCTCAATAATTTTCACTTCAATGGGATAGCAAGCTTTGAAGCCTCATTTTTTTGGACATGTTTAATGCATTAGACAATTTAGACAATTTCAGTCTTTTTAGAGTTAGGATGAGCTAAACGGGTTAAACGGGTCGTGTCGACCCAGTATGCTAAACAGGTCGTGTCGGGTCGTGTCGACCCGTTATGACCCGGTATGCTAAACGGGTTTCACGGGTCGTGTCGGGTGACCCGTGAAATAGCCGTGTCGTGTCGTGTCTGGAGCCCCGACCCGTTAACATAAACGGGTCGTGTCTGGGTCTAGCTTAAACGGGTCGCGGGTCTTAACGGGTCGTAAACGGGTCGTGTCGGGTACCCGTTTTGCCAGCCCTATATATAATCTCTTTTGTTAGTATAAAAATGATAAGGTTACAAACGAAAATGTAGTTATTAAAATATCCAAACAATTAATGGTTCCATGTACTTAAGGACTAGGAGAGACGATTATAAATGATAATTTTCTTAGCACTATTTACTAATTTCATATTTCATGAATATAACCCTGCAGTTGATATTTTTGTGGATCCTGTGGAAGCGAAGGACTGTAAGTATTTTTATACTTACTGAGGGTAGCACTGGATTTCAATAATGTTGTGTTTATGTTTTATTTTAATTGGATGCGTGTGACTGATTATTGCATACTGTTAATAATCAACCTATTAATATTGGGCGCGACGTCTCCCAAAGGTTCAGGATGGTAAATCCGCCTGAAACCGGAAACCATAATAATCATATTGATTGGGACGGCTTTCAAAGTACTAGAGGAGGGAAGTCTCCGATAGTGCGAAAATAAGTTAATTAAAATGTAATGTAGAGGGGACGGCCTCGAGAAAGACGTTAACCGGGGGGACGGCCCTTACAAGAGAGGAGTGCAATGACTATATTGAACTGTTAAACTTTGCATGAAAACTATCACTACATCATTATGTCATATCTCTGTTCCTTAAATAATGCATAAACCATTATGTTGTTGAATGACAGTTAGCTCACTTATGGAACTATGGGATTGTGGTTATAACCACCTTCTCATAGATGACTGTGCAGGCACAGACACTGACGAGTATCAGGATTATCAGGAGCCTTATGATGATCCTGGTTTCATAGATGGGACTGTCTAAAGTCTCCTTTTTATGATAGACTTGCTGAACAGTTTATCTTCCATGTCGTTATTAGGTTTTATTTTATGTAACTTCTAGACATCTTATGCTTTATTTTATGGTTTGTAATATGACTACTATTACATAGGACGTGAGCTGTGGTGGCCCTTATGTTATTGCTTTTGTGTGTATTTATTTGTAAGACCTTTTATTATTATTTTAATGTAAGTTGAGGTATTTCAATTAAAGCTCTATATGTGTTGAAAGGGAATTGTCCCTATCAGTGATGTTAAAAAAAAAAAAGATATTCGTATTTTTCGCTGCGAGATTTATCGCCTCTGATAGGTTAACGACACGTGATTATCCAGATATAATTGCTTACGCTCTTTTGTAAAAAGTGGGTCGTTACAACTTGAGACACTCCTGGAGATCTAGTTGGTTCTGCTTAACACGAAGGTTAATAGACTTAACCTCTTACTGCATGGCAAAGATGGACTGCTGCATAGATGACATGGTCAGTTGCATAGAACTCATACCCCCTTGTATTGTAATACCTCAGATTTTTAAGACAGAATGCCTTAAAATAGAATTTAAGACCTATGGTGATCAATCCACACTATTAAGTTACTCGATCGACATTATTCTTATAATTGCATATTTATGCACCACCTGTTCTTAATTGATTAATAGACAAACCTAAATATCTGGTGAATTAGTTGAGATAATAATATTCCTAATATTATTATATGAGAAGACTTTATAGAATAATATTATTGTGAAATATATATTGTACACAATATTATTTTGGCTAATATTATTCATTGTAAGAATATTATTAGTATAATAATGTTATTCAAAAAATTTATATTAATTATGAAACAAACTGGACTCAAAATGAGTTTAAAATTATACCCTAATGAAATATTAAATGATAAAGACCCAATATAAATATCCACAAATATAAGATAAGACATTTTATCCACAGATTAACTGAACCAATGGATTAACTTCATCTGGACAACACATCACACCTACAGCTCAACCCTCTCGTCATTTCCCTCACGTCACTTATGCAAGCCAAACTTGTTGAGCAAGTTTGTTTAGCAACCTTATAAATTAGCCCACTCCTTCACGCAGAAACTGGCACCTCTCAGTTTATTACTGAGCTTCTTCTCCCTCTCTTCTTAATCATTTATTCCTTCTTCTTTTGTCCTTCTCTTCTTTTACTTCTTGTTAACTCGAGTAACAGAGAGAGTGAGAGGGAGAAAACAAGAGAGATCGAGTGAGATTGAGAGAGAGAGAGAGAAAGGGAATCGGTCGAGAGATTGAGATCGTCAGAGAAGAGGAGAGAACTCGGAGACCTGTGCTCAGAGCCGACGAACAAAGATCCGATGGAAGGCCAATATCTATTGGGTGGACTGGGTCAACGCCGATGAACCCAAACGAAAACCCGACCTTCTATGGTCGCCGAAGGTGCGATTTCCGGCCGATTGTCAATGGTTGATGAGGGAGACGACTTTTGGTGACTTGGAGCACGAAATCCAGCGATTTCTAGAGATTATTCCGGCGATTTTTCGATGGTTTTTGCTTATCTTCAAAGGGAAATTCTCTAGGTAAATTCTTATGAGTTTCTTATGATTTTGTCTAGTTGATTTATTGATGAATTAATGGGTTGTGAGCTTGAATCCCCTGTTCTAGCTTAATGGTTTTTGTCTTAATTTATTGGTTTATTATTGTTGATTATTGGCTGATCTGGGTGAGGTTTTGTGGTGATAGTTTTCTGGGCAGTATGGTGTTGATCAATTTGGGTATTCCGGTGGTGATGGATTTGGAAATTGATTTTGGGTGTTTTCTGTTGGCCGTGTAGTCCTCTATTTTGTCGATGATTTTCTCTTGAGGTTTTGGAAGTCTAGATGTTTCCTTGTTTTGTGACCTTTTAGCCGTATGTGTGAGTATGCTTCTTGTTGATTTTTGGATGACAATTGTAGGTTGAAATGTTTGGGGATTTTTCTTGATGTTGGCCATGTTCTACGGGTTCAACAAGTGATGATTTTGGTATTGGGTAGTTGTTGTAATGACTGGATGTAGGGTGTTTTCTTGTTGGACCGGTTGTAGATGTGTTGGTTATTTTGTTATTTTTCCCTGTTTTAGGTGTTGTGTGAGATTTTGGGTGATAATTAGGCCGAATACCACCCTGTTTCGATATGTGCTATTTAGCCATGTGTTTTAGTTGAGACTTTTGAAGTTAGACCGAATTTAGGTGTTTTGAATTATTTGGATATACTAGATTTGAGGTTAGGCTTTGAAAACTCTATTTATTTGTCCCCTATTCTAAACCAAATTGGTTGTAGAATTTAAGTGTGCTGTTTTTGTTGGGTTTATCTTGAAGTTGTCTCGATCATTGATTTCTGAAATTGAGATAATTATTGGAGTTTATTGTTTTAACCAAATGGGGTTGTTGCTTGTTTTGGTATTAGATGAGTTTTAATGTTTAATAGATAAGGAAATAATTAGGAGTTATTAGAAGATTTTTGTGATATATTTGTAAAAATGATAAATCACCCTATAATGTTCATAATTTAAAAATATGAAATTGACCTATCTAATGGATAGAAGGGAGAACTGATAATGATATCTTGTGTGTGTGTGTGTGTATATATATATATATTTATTGCAGATGATGAGTTAAGAGATTGCACAAAAGGAGTTGTAAGTATCTCTATACTTACTGAGGACGAAGCTGGTGGATTTTTCCATAATATTGTGTTTATTGCTTTATTTAATTTGTTTGTGCATGTGAATTTACATGTTTTATTTTTTAATTAAACTAATTAATAACAAAGCTGGTGAATGCAGCGGGGCACGAAGGTATTGCCAGTGGGGCCTTAGGTTCCCGCAAAGATAATAATAATCAAATGATGTAACCATAGGTTGTTTCTATATATGTGTGTGTGTGTGTGTGTGTGTGTGTGTGTATTGGTACAGGTTTTATAAATGAAGATTAGAGCGCAAGAGGTTTTAAAGCTAATGACGCATAGATTGTATTTTGTTTGTAGTCTTCTGTGTTTATAATCTTTTATGTTGAAAAGATTGTTAAAATTTTCATGTATTCTTTTAGGTCACTATTGACACATATTTCCATGTATTTGTTCTAATTATTTTTAATGGATGTCTAGAAGTATTTCAATTAGAAGCTCTGTCTTGTTATTTAAATCCAAGTCTGCTGGATAATTATATTTTCCTCTACCAATTTATAACTCTGATATTGTAGTAATGTCACGTGGAAATTGAAAAAAAAAAAAAAAAAAATCCACTTACACCTTTACAGAGTGGTATCAGAGAAGTTTGCTCTGAGAACCCTAAGACTTGACCTTAGAAGTTTAGAAATAACACAAGAGCTATAGGTATAAACCATTTTTCTAAAAAATACTTTGTGTGAATTTTGATATTGTGTGATGTAGGCTTATGTAGGCTTATGTATGCTTCCATTATTGATGATGTATGAATGTATGCATCTCAATGTTTTGCTAAATATTAGAAAACATATTGATTTGATTTGCGTACTAAATGAAAATTGTACTAAATATGAAACTGCTTTTATTAAGAAATGATTTTGAAACGAGAAAAATGTTTTAAGAATAAACTTTCAACATTTGCCTTGGTTGCAAAAATAAGGCTTAGATATAATAAAAACATCTTAAGGATGGAGTTTTGTGAAAATGATAACTATATTGTCTACATATTTGTATCTCTATTGTCTGACAGCAATGAAAACAATCGACTGAATAAGAGGAAATTAAACTTTTATTCTAAAATGAGAATTAATACTCATTCATGTGTTATTAAATTGTTTTCAAAAGGATTTTGAAATGTGCTTTAAAAAGATTTTGGAACACAATGGAGGTTTTATGAAAACAAAGGTTTAATAAGTAAAAGCTTTTAAAATATGGCACATAGTACCACTTTTGATTTTATTTATAAATGAATGCCATCAGTTTTTTGTATATGACCTTGAGTATAAAATCTATAATTTTATGAATATTGAATGGATATTGCGAGTTTATCTGACCTATCTACCAAGGTACTAGATAGATGATTGTATTAACATTTGATAAGCATTAGTGTAGAATAAACATTATGTTATCAAGGTCTAATAGATTTAGATGTCTCAGTGCAGAGACCTCTCACCCTGATGATGATCCCAGTGTAAGATGGATAAGGAGCTTGAGGTATGTAAATAGAAGTAATTTCATGATTAGAACAATCTGATATCTAGTATTATTTTGAGGTATAGTCATGAAATGCTTTTTAGAGATATTGATTACAGAATCCAGATGCTTTATACCTTGGCAGATTTATGGATATTAAGTTGGTAAATTTATTAAGCACTCTATAAATATTTCATGTGCTTAGCAATAATATTTTCTATGACCAAAATAAGGATAACCTGAGGATCAAAAGATAAATACTGAGGCTTTGAGGTTTACCCGATTAACCTTAAAATGTAAGAAAAGATATGTTATGACTAATGAGTATCCATTATTCCAAATCTGGTATCTTTTGAAGATATGTGCATAAATTGTAGAGTACTAATTTTTTTATATATATATATATATATATATTTGAGGAAATTAGTTGATTTAATAATTTGATGATATTTGAAGGGATTACCTTCCTATGCGTATAATAAAATTTGGAGAAGTTTGAATCTATTAATTGATGAATTGTTGAGGTTTTCTAGCGCTTAAGTTAAATAAAATTTTGAATATGTGATTCATTTATTCTCTTAGAAATCCTTGCTTGATGGATACGTATTTTAATTATCAAATTTGAGTATTGATTGACTGCATAACTAAATTGGAGTAGTATTAAGGATTTAATCTAATGATTTTCGAGGATGATAGTATTTATGCAGGGATAAGGAAAAGGTCATGGTATTATACAAAGATATAAAGAAACAGAAGTTTGAGGGATTGTGATGATTTTATGAGACCGTATTATTTCCTCGCACATCTTTGATAAGATTGATTAAATGTGATTTGGGTAATGTAATGAACTCACAAAGAGGGCCGCAATACTTTGAGGTATGGATTATTGATCATTTAGGTATTTTAGATTTACACTGCTAAAGTTCTGATAAGAATAATGGTATATGATACCCAAGAGGATATTTGGATCTGCGAATTTTGAAGTTATAAAGGTAATGGGTTGCTGATTTAAATTTTGAAATAGGAATTTTGTGATAATTAAGAAATTAATCATTTAAAGGGATATTGATATGTAAGCCTTTCCTTTTGAGGTATAGATTGATATACGTGACATATGATGACTAAGATTGATTTGCTTTAAGTCATAAGTCATACGAAATAGTAAGATGATAGGTCTCATATTATAACTGACATTGTCTTATTTCCTATCACTTGAATGGTTGATTGATTATCATTGCCACTCGTGTTTGTTTGATTGACTGATTGATTGTTCTTCGCCACAATTGAACAACGATGACAAGGAGAAAACGTCGACAAAGGCATGCACCGTTCGGAACCAAGAAAGATTTCCCACACCATTGAAGGATAACAGAAACCCTTGCATCTTGATAAGCCGCGCCTTGAAAAATGTAATCTTATCTTAATCTTCGCAAACACAAATCACTGGGTTAGAGACTAGCCTAAAGAAACACTGAAAGGAAGCAATGGTCAGCAAAATCAGAATCATACATCCTTAATGCGAATGCCTACACTCACACCAAGAAGACCAAGAATTAATACGAGGCAAGATTGCTATTGGTTAAGCATACAAGGTAAGTACATAAACCCTCTTGGTTATATTTGAAATTGAGTAGAGCTAGTACTCAACTTTTTGGATTAAGAACTTATATCCTTAAAAAGTACAGTATTAGCATGATAGCTTTATTTATATAAAGTTAGTTCGCGCCAAGACTTTTAGGTATATATTGAGCTATGAATTGGTTTAATTTTGGAACTTTCGATTCCCTAGTTTTAGTTATGATAAATTTTAGGTATGATTCGAGTTACTGAAAAGATTTTTGATGACCTTGTAGGAAAGAACTTAAGTGTTTGATATTGAAAAACAATATATGAAAATAAATCCATTGTTGGAGTTCGTTTGGATGAAAATTATGTATATGGATTTATAGTATTAAGTGTCTGTTATCTAGAATCATGATAGAATGATTATGACGGCATGGAGACTAGGTTATGATACACACCTTATATCGACGCCTAGCTGATCCTTAGCAAAGTGAGGAATGCTACGTGATAAATAAAAGGAGGATTGTTTCTAAATCAGGTAACAGGAACAAAGTAGTTGATTTTGAAATATCTGCTTACTAACTAGACTATATCGAGGTTAAACCTTGCAATGGAATGCAAGGATAATGTCTAAATTACAAATTGAGGTTTATGGAATAATTTGAAGATAGGATTAAGAGACATTATTTTCTTACACCCTTTTTGTGAATAAAGAAGAACAAGAATTAATTGAATAAGGGTTATTTGTGGGACTTGATTTTAAGCCTTACACTCTAGTTAATGATATCATGAATTTTAAGGATAGTCATGACTGTTTAGACCAAAGTACTTATGATGCAATGTAGATCTGAATTCAAGATAAATTTCTAAGATATATGATAAGCCTTACACTCTAGTTAATGATATCATGAATTTTAAGGATAGTCATGACTGTTTAGACCAAAGTACTTATGATGCAATGTAGATCTGAATTCAAGATAAATTTCTAAGATATATGATGTCAGCCTAGTTGATTGGATGAGACGACTAACTATTTGAATATTATCATTTGAAGAATCTCAAAGATTAAGATATGACTCAAGGTCAAACAATTCGGAAATCTATTTCAGTCTTTCACTAAGCCGCATTCGAGGATTATTGAGGTAAGTGATGCCTTGATTTGAAATTCTTGCTTAGTGTGATCTATTATTATGATATGATTTATGTTTTGAGGTTTGAAGAATTAAGGGTCAACTCTTATTTGAGGAATAGAAATAGTTAGACCCGGATTTATGTTAAAGGATTTTCTAATGGAAAGTGATGTGGTCTTTTGTTTACTAAAATATATCAATAATAAATAACCACTCGCAATAGGACGAATCCTTGTAGGATAAGGCTATAGAGAGGGTGTCGAACCTCAAGGACTGCGTAGGTATTATTATCAAGCTTATCGAGATTAAATATAACTTAATTTAAAATATATTTGATTTGATTTTGTTTTCTAAAAATAAATACATAAATGTAAAAGACATAACAATAAATAAAGTTGGGATGAGAGAAAGAATAGGGGATTGATTTCACCACTCACCGCATAATAATGGTCAATTATAAATTAACAAGGTAAATTCATACTATGCATGATATAGGGCTCGTCTCACTCGAGTTGTCAAGAAATTACCTCTAAAGAATAAGTATAATCCATCTTCGGTTGGCATGGACCGTCCACCTAACCACTAAGATGCGGTACGACCCGTCTTCCCTAGGTATGGATTAGCTACGTCTTTAATAGGATACACACAATCAATGGAATAGTATAACTCATCTTCGGTTGGTACGAACTGTCTACCTAAATTACACTAAACTAGGGTGTAGTACAATCCATCTTTCCTACGCATGGTCTATCTAACCCTCTTGATCATATGCGAATTAAAACCGTTGTATAACAAGCATTCACATAATCACAGAAAATATGAAGGATTGAGTTCAATCAATATAAAAGACTTTCTAAGACAAGATAAAAAAATTCATAATGATTGAATATAAACATTAAGATCAATTCTCACAGTTATACAACCATCATGCATATAGAAAATCCCAAATTAAAATACAATTAAACCATCGTTACTTGGAAAGGGATACATCAACACCCTTGTAAAAATTTAGCCGCTCATCGTGGTGCTGGGATGGCCTCCTGCCATGTTCTTCTCCTCTTCAACTTGTCAAGCCTCCAAGAAGAATTTTCTGTCTAAAACTAAGCACAAGCACACCAGGCACACCTTCTCTTGAAGCTTAGAGGTCTATTTATAGAGACTAAGAGAGGCCTAGAAGCTCTTGAAATTCCAGGAAAATTGTCTCTTGAGTCTTCTTGTCCAAGTAGGGGATTGAAACTTCAATCCAAGTAGGAAAATGATTCCAAATTCGGCCAGAATTGCGGTCTTTTATTTCGAGGCGATTTTGGTATAGTAAATGTCCGAATTTAGGAAAAACTATTTCTAACATATTTGTTTCATTTTTTATTAGCTTTCCAACGCCACAACTTTCATTGCAATTCGATATCTGACCTAAAAGTTATGATCAAAACACTGTGACATGTGCAGAATCCAAATTTGAATCCAATCCGATTTTGACTCTTAGTGGAGAAATTCCGATTTCATCCTTCACTTAATTTGATTAAACTTGACCACATCATATAGGTATTCTATTATGATTGGTTAAGCTTAAACATATCTTCTAGGTCTTCTCAAAGTGTGCTTTAAGCCCAAAATTAATGAAATTAATTGCATCTTTATTTAAAACCTGAAAACAATAAAACAACACAAAATCAAACAAATAACAATGCTAAGGAATTAACATATATAAGTTATGGGGCTTGAATGTGCAAAATTCAACGCTTATCAGAAAGAAACTCCGACCCTTATGGATGACTGAGGACATACCTTTAATCGAGATGTTGGACCTTGAATAAGTTTCTTCCTTAGGATTGGGAGGTGGAATTTCAATAACATAAGATAGAATTTTTGTGACAACGCCTTTTTTTTTTTTTTTTGAAAACATATAAACGGATCTTCACAGTGGCACGACTACTTGTCGCTCAGCCAACATATGGCACATGCCCCATAACATGCACCTGATAATCAGAGTTACATCTAACAGCGGAATATAATAGTCAATGTGTAGTGGAACACATATCATAAGCGGAAATACATCTAATACATAACAGTTAATTACAACAAGAGTCATTTACAAGTCTATCTATTTAAGGCTTATAAAACATATTACACTAATTACATACTAAAATATAGGCTCAACAAATACATATGCCACGTAGGACACGAGCCATAAATAAAATATCCAAAATACAGACTACCCATGAGTCTGTGACTTATGACTATCGCGATATGCTCCAATCATAGCATCTCATACGCTAGGTGGACGAGTCAATATCTATATCTACAAAACCTGGAACCAGAGTATCAATGTCTGCACGGTTGCGGGGGTTGCCGCATCCGCACATGTGGAATTATGAGCCCACCGTCTTAGCATAAATAAGTACACTAAGACCTCAGAGGTATACTATTCACTGAGTTTTCGCAAAGAACCAACTTTTCTTTTCTAGTCATGCGTACACTATAACAGCCACCAATTTTATAAACTTTTGTTTGAAAACCCCCATAGTTGATATAGCAAACACCGACTAATAGAAAACATTTAAACCATACTATGTAGCTGAGCTTGTATATAAAAGTTTCATTGTTGGAAACAACTACATACATCCTCACCTACTATATTACTTTTGAGTCAGTGAGACTTCGAAAACAATGACATTTAAATCATGCAACCATCCGATAGAAATATACATAAGTTCTTTTCCATTGACACTCTTATGCATACTAATATGTCTAGTAAAACTACTCATAGTATAAAAACATCACTCATAAAAACCATGCTATACATACTGATTGTTTTATGCCTTGGGAATTTAACCCAAGTATAGTGTTTCAAGGGAATCTAACCCAAGTAAGCACCTCATGGGGATTGAACCCATGGTAAAGCACTTCCTGAGAATCTAACCCAAGTAAGTACTAGTACCTCAAGGGAATCTAACCCAAGTAAGCACCTCATGGAAATCTAACCCATGGTCGAGGACCTCAAGGGAATCTAACCCAAGTAGGCACCTCGTGAGTTTGCCAAGGGAATTGAACCCCGGTCTTGTTCGTTTGCCAAGGGAATTGAACCCCGGTCTTATTCGTTTGCCAAGGGAATTTAACCCCGGTCTTGTTCGTTTCATGCTCAATGCTCATGCACAAATACTATACATTTAAATTCATCGACATGACTTTAACACATGCTTTATTCATAAAACATAAACAGTTCAACATGTCATTTTCTCAAACAATTTGCATAACTTAATTTCCAACCGCAGCAGGCATCGAAACATAGCTTAAAATTCCAACTGCAGCAGGCAATAAAACACTTCAAATCATATCTCAAAACACCAAGAATATTTCATACTCATATCTCAAATCATCTTAAATCATATAAACATTATTGTCATATTTCAACATAATTAAAACTACTCAAAACATATAATTACATATTGTCAGTTCGATATGAAAAACACATTATTTGCATTCCTATAAAATACATAGAAAGTAACTTTTCTCAGTTAGTAGAATACTCATCTTGGTTGCACGGGTATTAAGCACAAGGTCTCCTAGACACCACCTTGCAATGCGTCACTGTGAAAATACACATTGCACATTATTTGATATTTCTAACATTAGACCGACATTTATCTCTTAAATTGCTCAAGAGCTAACTCTTGAAAAACCCATAATATTTTATGGGTCCCAATTACATACCCATAAATCTAGACACTAACTAAACTCAATTAACACTAACCCAAAGAATTTACTTGGGCTTAGACATTAAAATCACCATCTAGAATAATTACCTATAACATCAAATATTAATCTCAAATTATATTCACTAATTTATAAATTATTTTCACTAATATTTTCTCAATATTTTTAACCCTAAAATTATTTTCATTAATCTTTTACAATAATTATTAACTTATTAACATAATTCATTAACACATTTAAAATAACATTAACCCATAAGAAAGTCTTAGGGTTAACCTCGCCAATACTATTTAAACTAAATACCCATAATTATTTATTTTTACTAACATTAGAACATAACCCATAGCTAATTTAGGATTAATCATCACTATAACCACAATTAATCCACAAATTAACAATCTAGGTTTTAAACACTTACAAATCCTAAATTAATTTAACCCATCAAATTAGAGTTTCCAAACTTAAACCCATAATTTATTTTACTAACCCATAACATAATATTGATATTTAAACATTAACAACACTAACCCATAAGGTTTACTTAAGATTAGGCACAAGAAATCGCAATTATAATATGTAACCCAAAAGTTAGGGTTTGAGGAAACTCACCAAAAATTTCACCAAATGTAAATCCAACACTTGGAGAGTGTTTAGCAAGCTCCTCACAACAAATTCTAAGAACACATAAAATCAAACTCATATATCTTTAGATTTAATCTAAGATCTCAAAGATCAAGAGTTTGTGAAAATACCTTAAACCAATCGGTAGAAACGTAGATCGGGCTTCGTAGATCACGTTTCCAAAGTCGGGATTGAGTTTGGACGGTCTGATCTTTGTAGATCATGATTTTTGTATGAAAAAACAAAGAGGATGAGAGAGAGGCGTTCTGCCTCTATTTTTTTTTTCTTTCTGCTCGAGATAAGGCGCCCTATCATTATTATTATTATTATTATTATTATTATTATTATTTGGGAAGGGCTAGATGGCTCTTCCTTTCTTTTTCTTTTTTTTTTTCATGTGAAGGGCCAGGCGGCCCTTCACTTTTTGATGAATATGGGGCACAGGTGTGCGCCCCACACCCCCCTTTTTTTTTCTTTTCTTATTTTATTTTCTAATTCTTTTCTATTTCTATTTTCTTTTTATTTTCTAATTCTTTTTATTTTCTTTGGACTTTAACAATATTCTCTTGCATTTTTAATGACACTTAATTAATTTTAATTAATTATTTACTCAAATATATACTTAATTATTAAATAATATCTTGGACATTACAATTTTAACAATAGAAGATAAGATGAAATTTCAATATATTACTTGAGGTATTCAAAAATATAATGATCTGACCAGGTACTGTTAACACGGACGAATAAAGTAGACGAGGGACTACGATAAAAGCAGACCTTTACGTTGAAGCAGAGAAATGGAAATGGGAATGATAGGAATGAATTAGATTTCTATGTAAGTATAGATAAGCATTACCAGTTAAAGTAATTCATGATTATTGATTAAGTTCTGCGTCTTAAAATTTGACCCTTGACTTTAAATTTAGAAATCTAAATCTTCATTTGAGAAAACTTTTTAGTTTTTGAATTTCGGGGACAAAATTCTGTTAAAGGGGGAGGGATGTAATTCCCCATATTTTTAAGACAGAACGCCTTAAATAGAATTTAAGACCTATGGCGATCAATCCACACTATTAACTCAATCGATCGACATTGTTCTGATAATTGCATAAAGACCCAATATAAATACCCACAGATATAAGATTAGACATTTTATCCGCAGATTAACTTCATCTGGACAACACATCACACCTACAGCTCAACCCTCTCGTCATTTCCCTCATGTCACCTATGCAAGCCAAACTTGCTGAGCAAGTTTGTTTACCAACCTTATAAATTAGCCCCTCCTTCATGCAAAAACTGGCACTTCTCAGTTTATTACTGAGCTTTTTCTCCCTCTCTTCTTAATCATTTATTCCTTCTTCTTTTTATCCTTCTCTTCTTTTTCTTCTTGTTCACTCGAGTAACAGAGAGAGTGAGAGGGAGAGAACAAGAGAGATCGAGTGAGATTGAGAGAGAGACATCACAGAGAGAGAGAGAGAGAGAGAGAGAGAGAGAGAGAGGGAACCGGTCGAGAGATTGAGATCGTCGGACAAGAGGAGAGAACCCGGAGACCCATGCTCAGAGCCAACAAACGAAGACCCGATCGGAGGCCGATATCCAGTGGGTGGACTAGGTCAACACTGATGAACCCAGAGGGAAACCTGACCTTCTATGGTCGCCGGAGGTGCAATTTTTGGCTGATCATCAGTGGTTGACGAGGGAGACAACTTCCGGTGACTTGGAACATGAAATCCAGCGATTTTTAGAGATGATTCCATAGATTTTTCTGTGGTTTTTCCTTAGCTTCAAAGGGAAATTCTCTAGGTAAATTCTTATGATTTTGTTTAGTTGATTTATTGATGAATTAATGGGTTGTGAGCTTGAATCCCTTGTTCTAGCCGAATGGTTGTTGTCTTAATTTATTGGTTTATTATTGTTGATTATTGGCTGATTTGGGTGAGGTTTTGTGGTGAGAGTGTTCTGGGCAGTATGGTGTTGATCAGTTTGGGTATTCCGGTGGTGATGGATTTGGAAATTGATTTTGGGTGCTTTCTGTCGGTCGTGTAGTCCTCTATTTTGTGGATGATTTTCTCTTGAGGTTTTGGAAGTCTAGATGTTTCCCCTGTTTTGTGGCCTTTTAGCTGTACGTGTGAGTGTGCTTCTTGTTGATTTTTGGTTGACAATTGTAGGTTGAAATGTTTGGGGATTTTTCCTAATGTTGGCCGTGTTCTACGGGTTCAACCAGCGATGATTTTGGTATTGGGTAGTTGTTGTAATGACTGGATGTAGGGTGTTTTCTTGTTGGACCGGTTGTAGATGTTTTGGTTATTTTGTTATTTTCCCCTGTTTTGGGTGTTGTGTGATATTTTGGGTGATAATTAGGCCGAATACCACCCTGTTTCGATATGTGCTATTTAGCCATGTGTTTTAGTTGAGGCTTTTGAAGTTAGACCAAATTTAGGTGTTTTGAATTATTTGGATATTCTAGATTTAAGGTTGGGCTTTGAAAACTCTATTTATTTGTCCCCTGTTCTAAACCAAATTGGTTGTAGAATTTAAGTGTGCTTTTTTGTTGGGTGTATCTTGAAGTTGTCTCGGTCATTGATTTCTGAAATTGAGATAATTATTGGAATTTAATGTTTTAACTAAATGGGGTTGTTGCCTGTTTTGGTATTAGATGAGTTTTAATGTTTAATAGATATGGAAATAATTAGGAGTTATTAGAAGATGTTGGTGATATATTTATAAAAATGATAAATCACCCTATAATGTTCATAATTTAAAAATATGAAATTGTCCTATCTAATGGATTGAAGGGAGAATTGATAATGATATCCTGTGTTTGTCTATATATATATATTGTAGATGATGAGTTAAGAGATTGCACAAAAGGAGTTGTAAGTATCTCTATACTTACTGAGGACGAAGCTGGTTGATTTTTCCATAATATTATGTTTACTGCTTTATTTAATTTGTTTGTGCATGTGAATTTACATGTTTTATTTTTTAATTAAACTAATTAATAACAAAGCTGGTGAATGCAGCAGGGGGCGAAGGTATTGCCAGTGGGACCTTAGGTTCCCGCAAAGATAATAATAATCAAATGTTGTAATCGTATGTTTACAGGCCAGCTGGAACCTTAAGCTCCTAGCCCCATATAATTAAGCTTTAAGTGAGGAGATCGTAGGTTCTCGAGACCGTAGGTTCCCACAACACGCTAATACGGACTGTAGATATGACAAAAAGCAACCAGATTTTCTAGGCAAGAGAGAAAATCAATGAAAGATCAGTCAAAAGTCAAACCATATAAAGTAATAGGGCCTAGCTACTCTCATCTGATACACTCCCCCTAAGATGCAGCACCTAATTGTTTTACTTTTACCATGAAGGACAAGATAAAATTTTACTTGCACCATGAAGGACAAGATATATTGTTAATTCAACACAAAAGCAGTGAATATAAGCATATAGCACATAGCTCAGAAGAATAACTACTTGATTCTTTTTGGTGATGCAACCTAGAGAAAATGCTAGAATTTTTAGGTTCTGGTTTCAACTAGCATGTTGGTCAATTTGGTCATCTTATCAAAAACATCTATCTTATTTAGAATTTCCAAAAGCAAAAAGTCAGAGAGGAAAAGATGAACCTTAGGGGAGTCTTCAATAGTACACATTTTCATCGCATGAGGAAAGTAACTATCCATCTTTTACATACACAGAAAAAACTTGGCAGAAGTCTTCATAAACTCTTAATCATATCTAAGCAAAGTTAATTAAAGCATATAGAATTAAGATATCAGGCAAAAATACAAGTAATATCTGACATGCCAAAAAGAGAAAAAAATTTCCTGCATTTTCTCCCAATTTTTTTTTAATAAAAACAAAAACATGCTATATGGAAATAACATCATACAACAAGCATGCAAGGCACGATCAAACCTGTGTAAGCTCACTGTCGCCAATATAGAAAAATAGTCTCCCGACCTGGTTTTTCTGTCTTCCCCAGATAGTACCTACAATATTCTCTCTAGAGAAATAGGGGGCAAATAACATAGGTTCCAAGATTGCACAACAAGTATAGGATATAACAAATAAAAGATCACGTAATCAAACCTGATGCCTTAGGGTTAGGAACCAGATCCTAGGCATGAATACCTTCACCTACTAGGTGAGTCCATTCACCCTCATGGGATGAATGTCTTCCTTATTTTTGACCCAAGCCTGCCTTCCTATGGGTTGTTGGCAGGACTTCATCTGCTGATCCATCCACAACATCATGCTTTGCATCCAAATAGGTGGCTCCCTGCAATATAGATCATCTTCCACCTTCTGCGGCTTTTTGGAATGCTTGGATTTGTTGAACTTGGATTTGCCACTATGATTGGCAGGAACAAATCTATGCTGAGGCCGCTAATGCTGAGGAGCCTTGCACCTTAGGACATGATGCCTAGGGTCTTGATGCCATGGGGCTTGGTAAGGAGCCTGATGCCTTGGAGCTTGATTCCATGGAGCCTGGTAAGGATCCTGATGCCATGGAGTCTGATGTTGGGCCAAAGGTCTTGTGCCATAATTTGCTTGTCTGGGCACCTCTTTCTTGACCTTTGCTCTCTGAGCTTTGAGGAGGGACCACTGGGGTAGGACATGCCCACTTGGACCGCAGTGATGGCATATGGGAGATTTTCTGATGGAAGGGGGCTTCTGAGTGCCCAGAACATCTCCATTAATTTTGTCCTTCCTTTTATCCTCAACAGTGGGGGGAGGCTCTGGGACTACAGGCTTAACAAAGACAGTACTGGAAGTAGAAGGAATATCAGAAGGAGGAGCTACATACCCAAGATCAGTCTTGTCAGTTGGGCTCTTCTGGATTGATAGCATGTGAGTTAGCTTTTTATCAGTGACTCTCTCTAATTGGAGCTGTGTCTCTAGTAGCTTCTCCTCTAGCTCCTGTATTTTGCGCAGCAATGAACTCTTCTCAATCTGCAAATTGTTCAGATCATGAATGTGATGCTTGCGACCTTTCCTCAGCTTTTCGAACTCTACATAGAGGGTTTTATAAGCCTCCTTGAGTTTTTCCTCATTATCATTGTGCTCTGAGTAAGAATCTTCCTCTTCTACATGCGGAGCCACAAAGACTAGAAATTTCTCTTGCTCAGGAGCTTTTTCTTCTTCGGACTCATCATTAAGAGTCTCGTTATATGCCTTCCCCTTACCCTGCTTAAGATTCCCACAATCAGCATGTATATGCCCAAACCCTGAGCATTCAAAACATCTTGGGCCTCTGGGATCTTTCTTCTCAGCTTCCTCAGGTTCAGCTTCTCTGGGGACCTTCTTCATTTTTTCAGAAAACTTCTTGAACATCTCATTTCTCATTAATCTTCCAAAAAAATTTGCCAGCATGGCCACAGCTTTTTCTTCATCCTCAGAGTCGTCTCCAGATGAGACTTCGACCTTCTTCTTGGAAGCTTTTAGGGCAATGATTTTCAGCTTCTTAACCGGGGGCAAGGACAACTCATAAGTTTGAAGAGATCCCACCAACTCTTCAATCTTCATTTCTTCTAGATCTTTTCTTTCTTCAATTGTAGTTACCTTGATTCTGAAACGCTCAGGCAAAGATCTTAGAATTTTACGGATGAGTTTTACATTCGAGACAGTTTTCCCAAGACTCACCATTGAGTTTCTTAGGTCGCTCATCTTGGAGTAAAACTCTCTGAATGCCTCATCCTCCAACATCTTAATTTCTTCAAATTTAGAAATCAACATTTGAAGTTTGGCAGATTTAACAAGTTTGGTGCTTTCATATGTTGTTTCCAAAATTTGCCACGCTTCTTTAGCGGATTCACTATTTGAGATTCTTGCGAATTCAGATGGTGAAAGTGTTTGACAAAGAACATAGAGGGCTTTATCATTGGAAAGTCGTGTGTTTTTCTCAGTGACTAGTTTGAGAGTTGCATCCGTTGGCTTAGTCCAACCAGTTTCAACAATACTCCAACAGTCAATAGATTTTAAAAAGAACCACATACGAGCTTTTCAACAGCCATAATTCGTACCATTAAAGGCGAGAACAATATTAAGACTTTGAGACATGTTATCAAATAGAAGTCAAAGAGGAATGATTAACATTCAAGAATTGAATCTAAACAGAGTGTACCAAGCTCTGATACCAATTGAGAAATCAAATGACTTCTAATATAAACAAGTGTGTGCAAAACTGTGTGCAACAAAATATCAAAATGCGGAATTAAAGGAGATAGATATTTTGTTAACGAAGTGGAAACTCAGTGAAGAGAAAAACCACTCCGGGGCAGCCAAACCCAGGATATCCACCATTCAGAAGACAAGACTAGTTACAAAGCAGTAGCACTCACACAACCTTATGCAGTGGTCGTACCATGAACTCTTATGTGTAACCCAAAACGAACGCCTCCCAACCAAGTCTCCTACTTGAAGGGGTCTTCAATGGAATCCTTTACCATAGGGCCAACCCCTCAGAGAGACTTCAAATCAGTGCAGCAACAGCACACAATGGCAACGGCTTAAGAGAGACTAACTCAGCACAACAACTCTAAAATATAACTCTCTAAGCACTAAGGAATTCAAGACCGAATTCTTGCAGTTCTCAAGCCTAGGGACCTCTATAGGCTGCATGTTCAAATGGACGTCTGGCTTGAAAAACCTAGGCACCGTCCGGACGGTAGACATAAGGTGTCCGGACGGACAACTATGCGATTAGCTTTCCAAAATTTTGCTGAAATTCTTTCCAGATTTGAGCTGGGTCTGGACAGTGTTGCCTTGTCATTCGGACGGTCGCACCTTCACTGCACACAATTTCCATATTAAGGCTTTGGGCATCTGGACCATAGGAATGATCGTCCGGACGATTGATCTGATGCACACAATTTCCATATATGTAGCTTGCGCATCTGGACCATGAAGACTGGCGTCCGAACGACTGAATTTTGAATACGCGACTTGCCTTACGGATGAGCACGTTCAGACGGGAATCCACATCGTTCGGACGGTTGCAGCTGTCTTCCTATATCTGTGTTTTGGAAAGAAATCCCATAGCTGATCGAACATTGAATGGAGTCTGGATGTGTTGCTGAAATGTCCGGATGGATGCAAGCTGGAGCAGTTCGAAGCTTCTTGACACAGAGAAAGGTCTTGACGGAAAGTTCTCATCGTCCGAACGGATAATGCTTTGGACAGTTGGGCGTCCAGACGGTATATTATGTCGTCCGGACGGCTGCAAGGGATCCAATTTCTCTTACTTGTAGACTGTGCAGGATTGTTAGTATTTTGTCCTCTTTCTGTGTTTGGACAAAATCACTTATATGTAAGGATGCTGCAAACAGGGATTCCACTATTCAGAGTGAAGTCAGAAGAATTTCAAAGTTCCCTGTCAACTGTCCGGACGATGTGTCATCCCGTTCGGACGCCCATCTGTCTACTGCTCCATCCGTCCGGACGATGTGTCATCCTGTCCGGACGCCAGACAGTCCAGCATCATCCGTCCGGACAACGTGCTTCTTCCGTCCGGACACTTCACTGTATCGAGAAGCTTCTGTGCCATCTTGCTCCGTCCAGACGTTTCAGCAGCACGTCCGGAAGCCTATCAGTTCTCGAACGGTTCACTAATTCTTTCCAAGTTCCAAGAAAGGGAAGATCAATCAACCGTCCGTACGATGTGGTATACCATCTGACGTCAGACAAAGCTAGATCTCTGACGTGTAACCCAACACGAACGCTTCCCAACCAGGTTCACCTACCTGAAGGGGTCTTCAATGGAACTCATTACCTTAGAGCCGACCTCTAAGATAGACTTCGGTTTACAACACAGCACACTTGAAAAATGGCTTCAGAGGAGATATCACGTCTCTGAGCTCTAATGGAATTCACACCGAATTCTTGCAGCTCTAAGTGCCCAGAGGCCCCTATTTATAGGCTGGGGGTCAGAATGGGCGTCAGGAAAAATATGCCTGGGGGCCGTCTGGACGGTGAACCATGACCGTTCGGACGGACAACTGTGCGACATGATTTTCCAAAATTTTTGCGGAGAAATCTTTCCTGTATAAGAACATCGTCCGGACGGGATGGCTCGATCGTCCGGACGGACGCACGTCCACTGCAAGTAATTTCCATAACAGGCTTCGCGTGTCTGGACCATGGGACAGGAGCGTCTGGACGGCTAAACTTCAACATGCAATTTCCATATCTGATGCACGTGCGTCCGGACCATGAGGGGGAGACGTCCGGACGGTTGAAGTCGAATCGGCAGTTACCATATACGATGCACCAGCGTCCGAACCACAGCTGTCAGACGTCCGGATGGCCCATTTTGAACTGCGATTCTTGCCTTACGGAGATACGCGTCCGGACGGTTGATTGATCTTCCCTTTCTTGAAACTTGGAAAGAATCAGTGAACCGTTCGAGAACTGATAGGCGTCCGGACGTGCTGCTGAAACGTCCGGACGGGGAAAGCTGGCACAGAAGCTTCTCGATACGATGTAGGTGTCCGGACGGAAGAAGCACGTCGTCCGGACAGACGATGCTTGTCTGTCTGATGTCTGAACGGAATGACACGTCGTTCGGATGGATGGAACAGTAGACAGATGGGCATCCCGACGGGATGACACATCGTCCGAACGGCTGACAGGGAACTTGAAATTCTTCTGACTCGCAGGCAGAATCTTCTGACATCCCTCTGAAAGTGGAATCCATGTTTGCCACATCATTACACATAAGTGATTTTGTCCAAACACAGAATAAGGCCAAAATACTAACAATATGTACGGACGCTGTCTGGACGGTGGACATGAGCCGTCCAGACGGACAACTGTACAACAGAATTTTTGAGATTTTTGCTGAAAATCTTTCCTGTTTGAGAGCCGTGTCCGGACGGTCACACGTCCGCTGCAAGTGATTTCCATATAAGGCTTTCACGCGTCCGGACCAAGGGGGATGACCGTCCGGACGGTTAATCTTCAACACGCAATTTCCATATAAGATGAGCGCGCGTCCGGACCATGATAGGCAGGTGTCCGGACGATTGAAGTTGAATGCACAATTTCCTTATCTGTTGAACGCGCGCCCGGACCAAGTTGGCTGAACGTCCGGACGGTTGTATTTGAATTGCAATTCTTGGCTTATGTATGAGCGCGTCCAGACGGGAATCCACGTCGTCCGGACGGTTGCATCAATCTTCCCTTATTTGAACTTGGAAAGAAAATCTGAAGCTTATCGATCACTGGACGTCGTCGGGACGGGCTGTTGAGACGTCCAGACGGATGCAAGCTGGAACAGAAGCTTCTCGATGCAGTGAAGGGTCCGGACGGAAATCCACGTCGTCCAGACGAATGATGCTAGGTCTGTCTGGGCATTCGAACGGTATGGCACGTCGTCCGGACGGATGGAACAGTGGACAGATGAGCGTTCGGACGGGATGACACGTCGTCCGGACGGCTGGCAAGGAACCGACTTTTCTGACTGCAGAATCTTCTTAAACACTTCTGAATAGCAGAATCCCTTGTGAAACAACATCTTTACATACAAGTGATTTTGTCCAAACAGAATGAGGCCAATCACAAACTAACACTCTTGAACACTGGAATCTTTTCGAACTTTGAAGAGCGTCTAGACGTGTTGCCATGTCGTCCGGACAGTTGCAACCTTGCACTGTTTGAAGCTTCCAAAAACTGATGGGGTCCAGACAGTATTGTCACCTCGTCTGGACGTATACGGGAACTTGGGATCCTACTGTTCTAACTTGAAAACTGCACAAAATCTTCCTTGAACACTTAAAATAGCCTTCTTGAAGCTTGTGACACTGCAACTTATTATAATGAGGCTCTTTCCGTATTAGAGACATAAACTCTAAATATTGTGAAGATTCTGAAATATATGGCATCCCTCTTAAAGTAGCAACATTACATAGCAGTGATTTTATCAAACAGAATGTAGCCAATACCAAATACTAATAGAATGGACCTTTAAAATGTACATTGTAGAGTTTTCCAGAAGAGTCCATCCTATGTTTGGAGGTTGTTCAAACTAGAGTGTTCCAGAGAGCTTCGTCCCAATTCTATTCTAAGTTAGTTTGAACGGAGGGTCTTTGGAGCTTGGTCGAGAGGTGTGCTCCAAATCCATTCTAAGTTGGTTCAAACACTAGGTTTTTTCCTCGTAGGCGTTCAAACGAACCGTTGGCTGTTCGAACAGATTGATTCCAGAAAAGTTTGTCCTAAATGTATTCCAATTCAATTCTAATGGGACTGTGTTCTGGCGTACGATTCTAGTGAGATTTTTACAGGTTTGAAATGCATTTGTTTTTTAAGGATTTCCTAGGGTTTTATGAAAGGGGCATTCGAATTGGGTTTGCCAATTCTAATAGTAGACTGTATAATCTCCTATAAATAGCTGAGATCGCGATTTCAGCTCATGTCTCCTTAAATTTGCTCTTTTACTCGTCTGAGTCTCTCTAAGCTTTCCTAGGGTTTGAAGGCTTTGTTGAGGGTTTGATCATTGGGTGTTTCTAACATCAATTCTAACACCGGAAATGCGATTCTTGGTGTCGAAACTCCAATTTCACCAATCGATTTGAGGTAAATCCATAAACCCTAATTTTCTTCAAGTTAAGCTACATTTCCAAATGTGATGCTTAATCTTGATAATTTCTTTAAGGCTTTCATTTGTTGGAGAGTTCTAAGTTTGGTTAAAGCCACGAGTAGGAGTTTCGTGGATCGAAACTTCAATTTCTTTGTTTGAGCAAAGGTACCTTAAGTGTTTCTAAGTTTTGTAAATTGAGGGATTTTAGTTGTATACGCTAGATTTCCTCTATGGGTTGATTTAATTAGATGATGGGTAGAAAAATGAACCCTAGAATACTATTGGGATGTTATGGGAATTTAGTACTTAAGGAAAATTGAGCACTATGAGATGTTTGAAGTCAAAGTATGGTGAGTTGAGTTTGATGATACTTTGGAATGTGATTTATGCAGTGGTGCATTGCAAGGGCTTGAGTTGGGGATCCTTCTCGAGCAGTGTCAAGGATATGTAAGTATAATACTTAATGAGGAAAATATATCTGTTTTAAAAGCATGGATATTGTGTTTATTCTAGCCGTATATTTTGGTAAATTAAAATGACTTTATGATTTTTATGATGTTACTTGTTGAGAAATGTGTAAAGTGATGTGCTAAGAAATGTTTAACGAGATAAAGAAAATGTTTATGATGTTTTTCCACTTAGATGGATTCGTAGGTGTATGTTTCCAAGTGAGAGATTTGAAGATGCACATATTAACACAGCTAAGGCACCATGTATTGAGAATTGAAGTTGAACATAAGATGATTATGAAAATAAAGATTGTTTGGTTTTATTGACACGACATCATGTTGCACTTGGATGCCTGAATGTGATTAACCCCATTTATGAGTAAAGGGAATGAGACAAGAATATTGAGATGAGAATGAGTAGCGACAATTGACTAACAGGGAAGAAATTTCTTAGTGGGAGTTATGCTCCCTTGTCAACAAGAAACTAGATGAGTGATGCCCCCAATGCTGATCAACAAAGAAGAAAGTTCCTAATGGGAGTGACAACCCTTGTCAACATAGAGAGGATGTAAAAAGATAATGAATGAGAACGAGTGCATAGCATGAGCATTGCATAAATTTGCATTGATAAATTGAGAAATGTATTTATGAGATTGAGATTGATGTTTATGAATAGTTTCTTGCTTAGATATGATCAAATGTATGTGTTTCGCTCATGGGCTGTGAAATGTATGTATATATGTGTGTAGCTGAGTTATATGATATGATGGATGAACAAAGACAAGTTAAGAGATATTTCTATATTTTGAATTGCTCTACAATGTTTATTTCATAGGCTACGATGTGATAAACTCAACATTTGATGGGGAAAACCCATTGTAGCCAATGTTATAAACTCCCGTAGAAATATATATAGTATAAAAGCGGCTCATTGACAACATTCGCCAGTGCAAATATATACTGAGAAATGTGAACTCATATATTCGCCTGTGCAGATGTTGTAACCCCACAATTGCATAAATATTGAAGTTGCAGGTCATGAGAATAAATAGGATGACCTAGTAACAATGTACTTGGGTTACTACGGTGGCAACTAGTTGCCTTGGGTTCGGTAAACTCATTGAGCTAGTCTACCCTTTTGTGTACATCATTTTTGTGGTATCTACACACTTATGATATGAAGTACAATGTGAAGTACATTTTTGTTGTATTGTGCCACATATGACACATATCTCTATCTGGTGTATTTTGGGTTGAAAAATACAATGTAAACTTTTATTAATATAGTTTTTTATAATTTCAGCTCTGTGTTATATGTATGGGGTTTAAACATTATAAAAGTTCTTTTGTTGCGAGATTATGATCTTTGATATGTTGTGATGATGTGAGTGGTGACATCATAGAACATGTTGAGTTTCCTCTTTTGGCTTTGTACAAAACAAAAAATAATAATATTATAGGTCGCGTCCTCACAATAATGGTCATGAGCTACTATTATACAAGTTAACCCTATGGTAAAAAAGATGTACTTTTATGTTTGGCCTTGGGGGTTATAATCACAGGCACACCATGTACGAATGGGAGCTATAATCACAACATCGTTAGGGTTTTTATCACCCAAGGTCAAACTCGGTCGGGTCACTAACAATGACAACATGCGCAATATCCAGAGCACCGGTATTGTACTATAAGTCCCTCGAGATAACGTCAACCCCGCCGAAAATGGTTTAATATCATGGGTAGACCATTTGGATATTTAACATATGACATGCTTTCTTAAAATATCATGTACAATATCTATAATGCATGACATTATTTTTATTCAACGAAGGACTTCACTTATATTATTGCTTATGATTTACAAACTTTTGCTAAATAATTGAGTTCATTACATAATGAGTTGTACACCATGTGTATTATCACTAACTAAGTCGTGGGCTTACTCTTATATCTTTTTCACCTATAAAACATGTGTTGCTTTATAGTTGGATTACTTTTAGATGTCAGATTCAAGAAGGATCTTGACGCAATTGCGGCTGTTTGGAGTAATGATAGAGATCTAGTAAATGCTTGGGGACTTATTACGGGATTTTTTTGTTGGCTGCTCATGGTAATTAATACTTTTGGGTGACGTTGCAAACTTATAATTTTAAGGCATGTTTGTGTATTAAGGTTTAGTTTGGATCTTTAATAGCGATGTTATGTACAATATAATTTAAGTTAATGTGATGATTTTTAGTAGATGACATGGTTGTAATTCTTAATGATGAAATAAAATCATATGTGTGACGACCCTTTTTTATTTTATTTTTTTGTATATACAAATTGGAATCATCATAATGGCATGATGATTAGTCACTAAGCCAACTCAAAGTAAACACCCCATAATATGTACCTGGTATATCAGAGTATAACACCTATACAACAAAAAATTATTTATGCAGCCGAAATTAAATCTTATAAATCTATCAAATGTTGATTACAACAACACCCCAAAAAAATTTAGAGTATTTCTTTTACATAAAAGAACCCAAAATTGTATAAAAAATTTTATGATTACTGGACAAGATTAAATAGATACCTGATGATGTTAAATATTATTGAAGGGAATTAAAAAAAAAAAAATCTAGTAAGGATCCCTAATTGGATTCTTTAAACGGTGTCGTGGCCTTAAAAATAGACAATACTGACATTGGGTCTTCTTTAAGAGACAGAGGTCTTAATCAATAGAGAGGCCGCCGTCATTGACTCTTTCTAGAGAGAGAACGTCCCGAGAGTTCTAGAGAGAGGAAAAATCAGAGTTTTCGTTCGCCGGGGGGGAAGGCCTCACGCCTTCCCCTCCGGGCGCTGCTTCTTTGTTTTTTGTCCCCTTGGCCTAGTGAGCTAAAGTTTTTGTTCCCCCTGGCTAGTTTCCAGTGGTGATTGTATCCTCCAAGCCTTTATGGCTGTTGGAGTTTTGGTTCTCCCTGTGTTTTGTACCGGTGTTAGTTTTGTTGTTCTGTTTTTTCTTGGGCAAGCAGAGGATTTTAGATTCTGGCTTGTGGAAAAAGGCGGGTGTTAGAGGTTTTCTGGTGGAGAAGTTGTTCAAAGCTAGATCTTGTAAACTCGGCTGGTTTTCCCCTAACAAGAACCCTACAATTGCGGTCGTCGGCCTTCTCCGGTCACGATGGATGCCTGATGAGTCTGTTTGGTGTTTCCTGTTTGGCACGTGACCTGCACGCTCCGAGGGTTTCTCTTTCTACTCTCGCGCATGTGAGCCACAACTAGCTTTTCCGGCTTTGGAAGGTGTTGATTTGGGATCTGGAAGGTCGTTTGTCGTTGAGGGGGCTCCCGGAGAAGGCGTGTGCTCTACAGGAGCCAGTTTCCGGCGGTTTTTTCCAGGAGCTTGTTTTCTGGGTTTCTGTTTGTTTGTGTTGTTTGTATATTCTTTTCTTGTTTCACAGTCTACTGTAATGGTAGCTGCTTTAAGCTAGGTTTTCTAGCTTTGTGGGTAGAGAATCTTTTTCTCTAATCACTACGATGGCCTTCGGGCTTTGTTGTTCTTTGCCAATGGGCGTTTGTAGCTTATGTAATTGGTGCTTTGTTCTCTGTAGTTGGTTTCTAGTTTGTATTCCCCTTTTAGGATGGTTTTCTCAGTAATGAAGATGGCACTATGTTTCAAAAAAAAAAAAAGACAAAGAGGTCTCTAGAAATGTTCTTAGCAACTGAACGAGAGAAACGTGTCTGAAAGAAAAGGAAGTCTTATCGCCACTTTGCAGTCCATATTCCACGTTTCATCCCCTTCTTCACACGTCTCAGCCATGCACAATGCCTTGGGAAAAATGTTGCCATCTACCCTGCCCAACTATGTCGCCCATCTCCTTTATAAAAACCAAATACCACACTCTCTCCTCATCACTTCTTCAGAAGGCAACAAACCATTCCATAAGAACAAATCCCAGCAGGTACCTTCTTCATTTCTCTGTTAAAATTTAATTCATTTGTTGTAAGTGTTAAATACATTTGAGATATATATTGGAGTATCACCCGCCTATTATTTATCTTCTTTTTCCATTTTCTTCTTTTCCCCTGCTTTCATTTTTCTTATTCTTTTCTCTTCTTTTCATTTTTCCTGCAAGTCAACCGCCGCTAGGGAGGGCGCCGAAGCTGCTGGGTCACGGCCGGTGCTAGTGACGCCAAAGATGGGTTTTTTTGGTGCTTTTCCGAGTGCCCAAACTGTTGGAAAATAAAGGGAAGACAGAAAACAAAGAAAGGAAGAAGGAGAAGAGGAGAACACAAGGTAAGTAAAGGACTACATCTTGCTGATTTTCATTACATATTTTGGTTACAAGATACACCAATATATAGACTTAAGAAAGGGTAAAGACCAAAGTACAAAGGGAGAAGATGAATGCAAGTATGGGTTGAAAGATTGTGAGTATGGCTCTCTGATGACAAGAGATCAGAGAATGGGCTGAGCTGTTGATATGTTGATTCCTAATGACTTCCTGCTCTTTACATCCATGGATAACTTGTGGCAGTGGTGCTCATCTGACTGGTGCGGTGCTGATCTCTGTTTGGAAGATTTTAGGAGTGGCTTGCGTGGCGTGGGTGGCTTGCTAACTTGCTGGATGGCTTGCTGCAGATTTATTCTCTAACATCCCCCCGTAAACTGATGGGAGGAACTTCCTTCATTTTGTTTTTTTGCTTCTCATTATCTTTCTTCTTCTTCCTCTTCTTCTTCTTTTTTGGATTGGCCTGGGTTTTCAAACTGTACCTCAAAGCCAGACTTAGGGCTAACTATGGGCCAAGAAAAGAGCCTACAAAGGGCTTGGGCCTTTGAACATTTGCCTCAAGATAGAAATTGGGCCAACAATGGGCCAAAGAGAAAAGAGCCAGCAAAGGGCTTAAATGAGCTTAAATGGTGTAATGCCCCGCTTTTACAAAAAGCGTAAGTGAAAATTTTCGAATTTTCACGTGACATTACTAACTTATTAGAGGTAATTATTGACAACTGAATAAATGTAATATAGATTTGGGAATAGATCGACATCTCAAAGCTACTACTGAAATACCTCAAAATATGTAATAAGCCAGTAAGCATAATTATACAAACAGTGATAACAGTCATGCCGCACAGGGCGAGATAGTCATACAAGCTAAATATATACATATAACTGAAGGATCATGAGTAATGTCTTGAGCTAAGTAGGGTGAACTACAATAGGGTAGTCCCAAAAAGAAAGGCTATCCAGCCTTGTAAAAAGGCTGAACCAGGGACCATCTATGAGTCGGGATAGTCCTGATATTCTTCTTCCTCTTCATAGCCTGAATCATTACAAGATACCATACGAAGAGAAGACAACAACATAAACACTAAAGTGAGTCTACTGTTTCCAATAATTATATGAGTGCTGATTTATTTAATTAATGCAACACAATGCAATGGCCATATAATCACATGTATACGCAAAATATAATCTATGATCGCGAATCATAGACATAAAATGAACATAAACGTAATCATAAAGCAATGACAGTTTTAAGTGTAGAGTTTTAGATATTTCCCTTTTTCCACTCCTCTGTTGGCCTAGTCACGGTTAATGTGTTATTTGAAGCCTGGGCTTCCTCCCCTTTAACTTTTAATTATTTTCTTTGGGAGCCTAGGCTCCTGGAAACCTCGGTTTCCCTGGTGACCTAGGTACACCAGTTTTTGTATTTATTATTCTATTTTCAGGTACCTCCTCATTCACTGAGAACCTAGGAACTCATGTGAAGCCTCATGTACCCACTGTGGATCTAGATCCAGTAGCTTGTTATTAGACAGATTATTAAAAATAATAAAATATGAAAAGCCACATGCGCAAACAAGTAAATAAAGCAGTAAACATATATTATAGGAAAAGTCAATCAGCTTCGTCCTTAGTAAGTATAGAGATACTTACTAGTTTCTGCTCCAAATATTTTCTTTTACAACTGCATAATAATCATCATGTGATAATAATAGATTAATAAAGCATTTATGAAAACATTATTATTACCATATCTCTTCCTAGATATTACAACGGCCACAGATTTACACATGATCTCGTATCTATTTATTTATTTATTTTAATGCTTACTTACCAATTCTTATATTAGTACTACCATAATTATCCATTCTTTAGGGCATCACATAACATACCTTAAAAACAAGAATACAAATGTCATTTAAACAAGTACACATATGAATTTGCCTTCCTTTAATTCACACATCCTTATAACACACACATAAATATTTGGAAACACATTCCTTGCTTTAAATACAAATTCATCTCTTTCCTCTTAATATTTACACTCACATATCTCTCTCTCTCTCTCTCTCTCTCTATATATATATATATATATATAATTACACCCACATGCTTACACATATACTCATATGTCCATAATATAAGTTAGCCAACTTTTCAAACAACATACATATATGTGCATAATTAAAAGCAAGAGCAACTCATAATTTCAAAATAACAATAGGACTACTTGTTCTATGAGAAGTTTAAGGGAGAAAATACTCACCCAAAGTTTTCTAATGACTTAAAGAGTGGAGGAGAGTTGCTATCCAAGAGAATTCCACTTGTAAAGTTTGGCTTCTTAGTCTCAAATCAAAGGTGATTTGAGTTTCTACTCACATTTCACTACTGATTTTGTGGAAGAATAAGGGTGGTTTGGACCTTAAATTTGGCTTGTTAGGTGCTGGGAAGTGAGGTGAAACGGGAGGATTTTCGTGCTATTTCTACAGCACTAGAACAAGAGAGAGTTTAGGCTAAAATTTGGTTTCCTCTTCATGAAAATCAACTCCCCATGCATCCTATATATAGTACTCTTGAAGGGTTGAGATCAAACCAACAAATCAACACCTCAATGGCCAGATTTGAGCCAGCCAATACCTCAAATCTCATAGGTGACTATTCCATATCTTAGTCTATGATTACATGATATCCAAGGAAATCTAGTTGGGTTTCAACCAAAATGGACTAACTAGGCTAACTAAATATGGGTATGATCATTTGGCATCAAGTACAACGTGTGGGTCCCAAATTATTAGGTGGAAAAATCAATTTTCGCATTTAACGGAAACTGCAATGCACTGGGTGAAGTCGCTCGATCGATTATAAAGTCGCTCGATCGACTTAGACCTATAATCGCTCGATCGACCAGGAAGTCGCTCGATCGATTTTAACTTCACTGATCCAACTCTCTACATGCATAACTATATAATTTTATTAGACTATTAGTAATTCTTAAGCCCTATACTTATGTATGCACATATATCAATAACTTAAGTATGGTGTACTTATCAAAAAAAAATAACTTAAGTATGGTGTCTTTTCCGGGCATTAGAAATAGGCTTGGGCCTTTGAACATTTGTCTCAAGCTTGAAATTGGGACAACAATGGGCCAAAGAGAAAGGAGCCAACAAATGGCTTAAATGGACTTGGGCCTTGAAACATGTGCCTCAAGCTTGAAATTTGGCCAACAATTGGCCAAAGAGAAAGGAGCCACCAAAGGGCTTAAATGAGCTTAGGCCTTTGAACATTTGCCTCAAACAAGAAAATTGGGAAATTGGGCCAACAATGGGCCAAGATTTTTTTTTTTTTTGTGCTTTTCTTTTCTTTCTTCTTCTTCTTCTTTTTTTTTTTTTTTTTTTTCAATGTTCAACTAAATGTAAAGATTACAACCAAAACACTTTCTGTCAATGAAAATAAAGAAAAGAAAACAAGTAAAAATGTAACCAAATTAATATAAAACGCACAAAGAGGTGTAGAAGCTATCAAGGTTTTTATTGATTGCTGATCATGATTTGGGTGGAGACGTGGGACGTGCAGAAAATGTGGAGAGTGAGACATGTTTCTAGAAATAAAGAGAACAAGGTTCTGACGTATGTCCTAGAAGGCAAGTGAGATGGGAAACGTGGCAGAACAAAGCTGAGAGAAGGTGATGGAGACTGTGAGGAAGAGCTGGGCTGGTGAGATTAGCAGAGGAATGGCTGGTCTGCAAAGATCTGCAGTGGAAGGATTTTTTATTTTATTTTTTGAGGAAAAAAAAACGTGCAATATGGAGATAGAGAAAAATCTGAAACTGGAAGATGGTTTAATTTCTGAGTGTTGGAGAGAAAGATTTGGAAGGTGAATGGAGAGTGTTGGTACAGTTTCCGGTATGGTGATGTGTCGCCTGGTGATTCGCTACTGGGTTCTGATCTATTACTTCAATCCTGCAAAAAGAACAATCAACTCGTCGGAGGTGCCGACTACGCCCACTCCGATGCCTAAGTCAGTTCAAATCAATTTTCTGAAGAGTATTTTCAATCTCAATCTCAAGAGCTCAGAGAGTTCGTAGTCTCATACCTGGTGCGACGGTCTTATTTATAGGCCGGACTTGCGGTCTTACCAGAATTCTTGATGCCTAGTTGGATTAGGAATTTGATTCCTAGCTTGGTTGAACTTTAACCATATCTTCAGGGAATTCAAATGAGATTGTAGAATCCGAAGTTGATTGCGTTTGTACCTCTTTAAGCTTGATTTCGTATTAATAACTACCTTATCCCATTAATTATGGAATTGTGGTTTATCCCTGATCTTCTGGGATTCTATCCTTATTGCATTCTAAGACGACTGCGGTATACTTCAGCCAACCTCCGAGGTGATGATACCCGAGATATGTTCGCTCCGACTTGGAGATCTCGGGATATCGCCGTACCATAACAGGGTTGTGTAAGGCCGAGATATTGTTACTCCGAGACGTTGTCATACTGACTTGATATCACCCCGAGGCGTTATTACTCCGAGACGAAAATATCCGAGATATGTTCGCTCCAATCAGACTAGGAGATCTCGGGATATTTTATATACCGTAACCTGGAATGTTAAGACCGAGACGTCTTTATACCTAGACGATCTTTTCTTTGCTGGGTCGGAACGAGTGTCCGAGACTTAACTCCGAGACAGGTTTTAACGAATGTCCGAGAAGTAACTTCTAACGGGTAGTAACAAATGTCTGAGACGTAACTCCAAGATGTTTCTGAATCCACGTGTCTCTAGGGTTAATTTTATCCCTAACAGAGAGCTTGGTGGGTATTTGAAGAAATCCCTCAAAGAGAGCATAAAATTGGAAAGGAAGCATCTAAAAAAATGGGATTGGGAAGAGAGCACAGGAATGGGCATTACCAAGGAACCAATTTCAAGGGAAAAGCAACAGCAGATGAAACACAAGTATATAAGAGATCAGAGGCTGCAGTGATACTGCAAGAAAAACAGGGTACAAGAAAGCATGCTTCAAACAGAAAAGAGATATACAAGCAAGCTTCTGGCAAACAACAATTAAAACCATTAACAAAGGTATGAGAATGGTCTTGGATTAAAACAACCATATATTTTCCAGAAACCTGAGCAACAAGAAGAAAAGAATCAAGGAGAAGAGAGGGAGCAGCAGAGTGCAAAGCAAAAGTTGCTGGTAGTAGGGAGGACTGGTGCGGTTTTGGATAAAATCGGAGAAGGATTGGTGAACGCGCGGCTGGGTTGGGTTGGTTAAAGTTTGATGTTTATTAGATGGAGGCTGAGATGGGCTAGGTAGTATCGGGTATGGGCTTGTTAAAGTTTGAGATGGCCTGGTTGATATCTGATGGGGTTAGATAAAGGCTGTGAAAAGAAACTCGGTTAAAAAAAAGGACTGGATGAGTGAGGGTCGGATTTTCTGGTATTTCTTGTATGTTTGTGATGGTGGAGTGACTGAGTCCATTAAGGAAAGGTTAGTTCCGTAAATGCATATAGAAAACACATCAGAGGCATTTAATGTGGGATGATACTGTGTGGGTGAACTGAGGTATCCGTGGCAAAAAGGGGTCCTTACCTTTGTCTGGAGCCGACATGGATGTGATGATTTTGGCATGTGGAGACGTGGCCGAGTGTGATTCACCCAGCTGAGAGAATGGTGACACCGTATGAGTTGAGAAGTGGGCAGTAGATTTTCGGGTTGATTTCTTGTTCTTTGCTTTGTTTTTTTTTTTTTTTTTGAAAGGAGAAAGCGGTGTTTGCTGTTTGCTGTTTGATTAGGCAAAACAGATGCTGAGATGAGTTTGCCTTTTGAAGATGGGAAAGTATTTGAGAGGTGATGTGAGAATCTAAAAGAGGAGGAAGATGAGAATGGTTGGTCCAGTGAGAGTGATGTGGAAGAGCACGTGGAAGTGGAGAGGCAGAGAAAGAAATGCTACGTGAAGATGACAAGGCTCCACATTTTATTAAAGTAAATTGGGACAAGAGTGTGGATGAAGACAAGGATAAGTGTGGTAAGTATTTTGGATGTGGGAGGAATGGACTGCTTCGAAATTTGGTGGCATGGAAGACATGGGAGACGATGAAATGGGTAACTTTGATGATAGTGATGATGAAGAGCTTTGTTGGGGATAAATCCCACTCAACCCGATCCAAAGAGGAGATTCAAAAGTCAGATAAGAATAATGATCAGATAAGAATAATGATCATATCAGAAGTCTAAGAAGATATCAGATCAGAAGTCTAAGAAGATATCAAATTAGAAGTCTAAGAAGGATTAAAATCCAATTAGAACTCTGACAGCAGTTCTAGATCAACAAGGAGCAGGAGTCCTAATCCAGGTTTGACTCCACCTCTTTGCCTATAAATAGGCCCATACCCCAGGTATAAACGAAGACTCAGTTTTTATGCACAAAGCATTATTTTCTTACAGAAACTAATTTAGGCATCGGAGTGGGATCCCTGGAAGGGTCCCTTAGTTTTTGTTGTTTTGCAGAATTATTAAGGAGCGTGAAGAACATCAAAGGAACGTGCAGATTCACATCATACCGGAAATTGTACAAACAGTTTGGCGCCGTCTGTGGGAAACAATTTTTCGTTCCTCATAAAAGAAAAAGAAGATCCAGCATGGTGATGAACACACGTTCCGGAAGCCAGACCAATCGACAGCCCGTGGCCCCACAAGAACCGGTTATTCAGAATGATCCACAGCCTCCACCACCCGGTGGAAACCAAGATCTGATAGCAGCGTTAGAAGCACAGATTGAAGACTTAAATGCAGAATTGTTACGCATGAGGCCGAGACAGCCCAATCCCGAGATGAATAGGGATGAGCGTGAGGAAGAAGATCACAAAAGCAACACTAATCCTCGGAGGGAGGATGACCACCAAGGAGATCTGAGCAGAGTTATTGCCGAGCTAGAGAGAAGGTGCACACACATGGAGATGGAAAGGAATGGCAAAAGCAGATCTGTAGTTGTGGATAAGCTCCTAAGGGGTACAGACTCACCCTTCACCAGACAAGTAGCAGATTATCGGCTTCCCGATAAGTTTAAGGTACCCCAAATTCTAAGTTATGCAGGAGACAGAGATCCCTTGGATCACCTAGAAAATTTCTGAGCTCATCTAGACCTTCACGGGGCACCCAATGAAGTAGCATGTCGGGCCTTCCCTCTTACTCTTTCGGGGAATGCCCGAGACTGGTTCAGGAAGTTGCCCCCGAATTCTGTTGATCAGTTCAAGGATTTGTCCAAGATATTCCTAACGGAGTTCTTAGCTTTCCGGACAAGGAAGAAGCCTTCGGGATATTTGCTATCATTGCACCAGCAGGGCAATGAGAGTCTTAAGGAGTTTATGGCTCGGTTCAACCGAGAGAAGGCTGCGGTCGAAGATCCGACCAAGGATATGATCTTTGCTGCCATTTATCAGGGAATTTCACCCGAGGAGCCTTTGATGAAGAAGTTGATCCGGAAGCAACCGAGTAGCTTGCAGGGCCTCATGGATAAGGTAGAAGAATTCATTAATCAGGAAGAGATGCTGAAGTCTATGGCCAGTTCTAGACTACCCCGAGAGACAGCCCCATAGAAGAAAAGGAAAGAATTCAGGAAAGCTGATGGGGAAGAGCAAAGGCAGGTAAAGAAGTTCAAAGATTACAACTTTACACCTCTCAATGCCAAGATATCAGAAGTCCTCATGGAGATCAAGAGAGATCTGGCATTTCGGGAACCACAAAAGATACCAGGTAATCCTCCTTATAGGAATGCAGGGAAGTATTGTGATTTCCATAAACAAGCAGGTCATTACACCGAGGGGTGCGTTACCCTAAGGTTATTAATAGAAGAATTCATAAAGAATGGCAAGCTAGTTCGGTTCTTGGGAGAGCGACGGAACCATCCAGGAAATAACAGGCCTCGGAATCATCAGGACTATCAGCCCCGAGATCAACAGCCACGGGATTACTATCCCCGAGACCGTCCTCAGCTAGACGAGAGGCATCAAGAGAATGCTCCCCGAGATGACATAGAAAGAAGAGAGGACCGAAGAAGCAGAAGCCCACAGCATAGAGAGCTGAGGCAACAACAGTATCTGCCCGTGATCCCATAAAAAGGACTCTCGGGAATTTCAGGCTTGCTTTTATTTTTTAGGATTTATATTTGCAAAGAACTAGACTTTTATTTTTAATTCAGACTAGACAGAAAATTCCCCAGATTTTGGGAATAAGTATTTTCAGAATAAATGAATAAAGCTGACTTAAGCATCGGAGTGTTCCCGGTCTAGGGACCGAGAACCCGTTGATGTCGCTTATTTTGTAGGTAAAGCCTCTCGGATCAGTCCTAGCCGAGAAGGAGCTTCTCGGATCAGTCCTAGCCGAGAGCAAGAAAAAAATTCTCGGATCAGTCCTAGCCGAGAGTAAGAAGAAACTTCTCGGACCAGTCCTAGCCGAGAAGGAGCCTCTCGGATCAGTCCTAGCTGAGAGCAAGAAAAAACTTCTCGGACAAGTCCTAGCCGAGAAGGAGCCTCTCGGATCAGTCCTAGCCGAGAGCAAGAAAAAACTTCTCGGATCAGTCCTAGCCGAGAAGGAGCCTCTCAGATCAGTCCTAGCCGAGAGCAAGAAGAAACTTCTCGGATTAGTCCTAGCCGAGAAGGAGCCTTTCGGATCAGTCCTAGCCGAGAGCAAGAAAAAACTTTTCGGATCAGTCCTAGCCGAGAGCAAGAAAAAAACTTCTCGGATCAGTCCTAGCCGAGAGCAAGAAAAAACTTCTTGGATCAGTCCTAGCCGAGAAGGAGCCTCTCGGATCAGTCCTAGCCGAGAGCAAGAAAAAACTTCTCGGATCCGAGAGAGAGAAATAAAGAGAGTCAGGGGGGTCAGATTTAACCCTCGAGTTTTCCAGGAGTTAGCCATTTCAAGAGACAGGGAGAAAACCTTAAGAAAAAAACAAGAAGGTAATGGGGGGTAAGATTTAACCCTCAGGTTTTGCAGGTTAGCAGGTTTTCAGAAGGAGACAAAGATCGGGTTTCCTTAGACATGGAATTCTCATTATTCAAGCAAGCTTCGAATAAGGGAATTGGGGGGTAACTGTTGGGGATAAATCCCACTCAACCCGATCCAAAGAGGAGATTCAAAAGTCAAATAAGGTCCAAACAGATAAGAATAATGATCAGATAAGAATAATGATCATATCAGAAGTCTAAGAAGATATCAGATCAGAAGTCTAAGAAGATATCAAATTAGAAGTCTAAGAAGGATTAAAATCCAATTAGAACTCTGACAGCAGTTCTAGATCAACAAGGAGCAGGAGTCCTAATCCAGGTTTGACTCCACCTCTTTGCCTATAAATAGGCCCATACCCCAGGTATAAACGAAGACTAAGTTTTTATGCACAAAGCATTATTTTCTTACAGAAACTAATTTAGGCATCGGAGCGGGATCCCCGGAAGGGTCCCTTAGTTTTTGTTGTTTTGTAGAATTATTAAGGAGTGTGAAGAACATCAGAAGAACGTGCAGATTCACACCATACCGGAAACTGCATCAACAAGCTTGAAATATATGGTGGAGTTTTTTTGGCGAAACAGAGCAAGGAAAGAGTTCGTTGAACTAAGGCGGAAAGCAGATGGAGAACGCAGGTACAAGAGGACATGAGGGACGTGTGGGTGTGGCTAAGGTGCTTGACAGAATGATGGAGAGAAGAGTTTCTAAGTGAAGGATGAACTGGTTCTGTGGTTGTCATGAGAAGGATCAAAGATACAAGGCGTTGGCCTATTCTTGCTCTGATACCATGTTGGAAAATAAAGGAAAGACAGAAAACAGAGAAAGGAAGAAGGAGAAGAGGAGAACACAAGGTAAGTAAAGGACTACATCTTGCTGATTTTCATTACATATTTTGGTTACAAGATACACCAATGTATAAACTTAAGAAAGGGTAAAGACCAAAGTACAAAGGGAGAAGATGAATGCAAGTATGGGTTGAAAGATTGTGAGTATGGCTCTCTGATGACAAGAGATCAGAAAATGGGCTGAGCTGTTGATATGTTGATTCCTGATGACTTGCTGCTCTTTACATCCATGGATAACTTGTGGCAGTGGTGCTCATCTGACTGGTGCGGTGCTGATCTCTGTTTGGAAGATTTTAGGAGTGGTTTGCGTGGCTTGCTGACTTGCTGGATGGCTTGCTGCAGATTTATTCTCTAACACAAACAAGGAGAAATTCGTCTCTTTTTGGTAAGTAAAATTTTGTAGGTTGATTTAGGACTGGATTGTGTAATCTTTGGATTTTGATTGGGTTGATAGATAATGAAAATTTCTGGCTTCTAAGAGGGATTTTCGGTGGAAAAGAATAACCAACCGGGTATTAAAATTTTTGATATTTTTGGAGAAAACGTATGGGTAGTGAAGAATTTTGTGGGTTTTGTTTTGTATGGATTTTAGTAGCAACAGAATGGGTAATATAATTTTAGGGTTGATTGGGTACTGTGAAAATTATTCTAGGTTCTCATTTTGTTTCTTTTCGGTGTTGTCTATTGGTTTTGATTGTGTGATTTTCTGGTGTTTTGGATGGCAGAACAGAATGTCTATTGTTGAGAATTTTTAGGTTTGTGTTGTTGGGTGATTCTCGGGTCATGAATAGCCGTGTGTAAGATTTTTGAAAAGGTGTTGAAATTCTGGAAGTAGTCTTATGATTTGTTTTGTGTTTTGTATATTGATAAGCCCATCATCTTCCCCGTATGAACTGAGAGCAATATTTGCACTAATGAGCCAAATTAGGTTGAGTTTGTTAGATGGAGACAAGAACAATATAAATTATGTTTTTTTTGTTTTCATTTGTTTGGTGGTACTCTCTTTGTATTTTCCCGGTAACCAAATGGAGGGTCTAAATACTAGTTACTAAACACGGCTAATCATTTATGCTTAATTGTTGAGATGGTTAATGAGAAATGTGTATGGTGGCGGTGCCAAGCTAGAGGAATTTGGCTTAGTTACAGCTTTTTAGTTGCCATAAAGGAGTCGGGAAGCTCATGTCTTGTTGTCTAAATTTTAATATGCTCTTCATGGCAACTCTTTCATGCATTTTGAGATATTGAAATTTATCATTTTCACTTGATGGGTAAATAGTTAAACGATAGCTGAAACTGGTCAGATAATTCAATTATAATGTTTTGAGGCCAAACTTGACCGGATTGAAAATAGTAACTTCAGTTTTTCAACTATGATATTATTTGACCTTTTAATCCATTATGGTAATATTGGACTCTGGGCATGTAAATTATTATTGGTGATGTAAACTAGACAACTTTTCAAGTTAGGAGAATGGATTTAAATAGAAATTGAAACTCAACTTCATTGTGTTCTTCTTGTCAGCTTACATCAAGGTGATATTGGACTTCTGATAAACCTTTAATGACTAATAATGACTCACCCATAGGTTAATAACAGCTAATTAATGATAATAAACAAACTAAGATAATCCAATTAAGGAAAAATAACCCACATGCATGAAACAGGAAATAACGAAACTAATATAACTGGTGTATAAGAATGACAGCTGAAGACTTGACATTAATCTTTTCATAATCTGGCAAATCTCGAATTTTGGATCTTTTTAGTTTCTAAGTTGAAATATTTATAATATCCTCTGCTACTCTACAAGGTTATATACTGGATCGTACCAATCATTGTAGAGGATTCATGCATTTGAAAACTGTGCATGCTTGCCCCTGCTAGAAAGATTTATTTCAATGTCTTGGAACAAGGACTATATCATTATTAATTTGTTGAAATTTTGATATTGATAGTATAGATCTTGATTATCTTTTGAATGGTCTCTGATTAAACTTTTATGGTTTAATCTAGCTAGAAGTAACTAAGATTTCACTCAGGAATCCAGGTAAGGAAACACAACATTACAAACCCCAACCTTATTTTTATTAAAAATCATTTCTTTCAAAAGACTCTTTCACTTTAATATTACTTGTTCTTTTACTTCAGTTATAATGATTCTCTTATGAAATGTGATTTAACCTCCATATGATTATATGATAGCTCTCAAGTACAAAATATTGAATATGTTACATGTGAACCACATGAATGAATGAGAAGACTATTATATGAATATTCGTACATGTGAACCATATGAATGAAGATGATGAGATTATGACTCTCAAAACATGTATATGTTACATATACACGATGTGAACGAAGATGATGAAACTATAATTCACTTACATGAATATATGTTTTATGTGCAGCACATAAAGTTTTATCTCATGGTGCCATAATGATGTAAACCGGATCTTATGATGATGATGGGTAGCAGGGTGACTACACCAAAAGTGTGGGGCTATCAGCCAAAGGGTCCTCGCCTAGGGAGATCCCTAACCCGGTAGCTCTCCCCCGTGATGACAGGATGAGCGGATGGGTCCTACCAGACCAGTCCTTTGGACGAGCCTAACATGCGCCGCTCATGGTTAAAATGCGGAGGTTGGGCCAGTGGTTGATAAAACTGACACACTATGAATGATAATTGCATATGCACATTTTTTATTGATGCTGATATTTCTATATATGAACCCTAAAAATTCTAAATTTCTAAACTGAATTTTTTATACTGCCTTGGGCTATGTTGTGTTACTTACAGAGTTGTCGAACTCGCCCCTTACCCCTACAACCGTTTCAGGACGCAATAAGCTGGAGTCATTTCTTGGCAATGGCGTTGACCTCGTTAGGAAATCATTGGAGAGTGATGTAATCTTTGCATTACATAGCATGTTTCTTGGTGAAAATAATGGAATTGTAATGAGCTACTCCTATGTACATATAAATAAAACAAAGGTTTCAAAATTTCTACCTAATAGAGGTGTGCTTTTATGTATTTTTAGGCTCAAGTTCGTGTTTCTCTTATATCCCAAAATGAAGGCTTGACAATCGCAATGTTAATTACACTTCAAAAGAATGGCTGTACAAAATTTATCTACTTAAAATACAGACTATCCGGTAGTCCAACACCTTCAACCGTCGCGATAGGCTTCAATCGTAGTATCCCAAATACAAAGTTACTAGGTCATCGTCGACATTAACTGTACCTGTAGCCAAAGCATTAGCATCTACACGGTCGTGGTGCTAACCATGTCCACATAAGTGAAAGTATGAATCCACCAACTTAGGAGTATAGTACAAATTGATTTTTGCAATAAATCACAAGCATATAAAACATTTCAAAGTATACTAACCATATGCGGTACATACTCATCATACATATTCATCTCATTACACATCGCCAATATACTATACATACTCATCATACTTTTTCATCTCATTTTGGTGCAAAAGGAGATGCAGCCCAATGGTCATTCATCTCATCATTATACTTTACATGTTCATCATCTACTCTCATTTCGTAGTGCCAAAGGGAACGCAACCCAATGGTCTTTCACTTCTTAATGCCAAAGGGGACGTAGTCTAATGGTCTTTCATTTTAACTTTGTCAAAGGGGACACAGTCCAGTGGTCTTTCATTTTACTTTGCCAAAGGGGATGCAACCCAGTGGCCTTTCATTTGTACTTTTCTTTCCATGTACATGATCATCACATCACATCACATACTCAACTCATCTCATTTCGTGCTTTATCACAAACTTTCATCGCACATATCTCAATTATCAACTCATATTCACTTCAAAATCATCATGTCATTTTCACATCACAATTGTTTCATTTTATGTTCATAACCCATTCATTATCTCATATTCACTTCACAATCATCATGTCATTTTCACATCACAATCATTTCTGTTATGTACCTACGGTATGTGACAAGGGTACTATAGGAATTATATTAATGCCTTTTTTTTAATAGAATAACTAGATTAGGTTTTAAATAAGGTAAGAGTCATATTCTCTCTTTAAGAGAATAATAGGGTTTATTAATATGATATTAGTCGTATAATAAATTAATTAGGAAAATGAGGAGTCTTGCTCATAAAGCAAGAATCCCTAGATTAAGGGATTTATATCCCATTATATTAGGTTTTTTATTAGTAATAAGGGAATTAATTATCCCATTAAATTTAGTATTATTTATGTAATATTTATTTATTTATTATTTCCGTATTTTCAGCTTTGTAACCCTATAAATAGGGTATTGAAGAATGAAATAAGATATTAAGAAGAAAATTAATATTTAACTCTTGTGGTTGCTTAAGAGTTTCTAGGGTTTCTCGAATAACCCTAACTTTAGGAGGCTAGGGTACCTCGAATACCTTACTATCACACGCACTTTCCCATCCAAATCACCATTGTCCATTCCTCGTTACGGAGGTCTGTAACAACTTAGTATCAGAGACGTCGTTCCTACAATGGCGAGTTACTATCTTCCAAAATTTTATGGTAAGAATCTCTCAAGTTGGATGGACCAGATACAACAATTTTTCAACCATTACGATACTCCCGATTATCACAAATATAGTCTCTAACTTGGTTGGAAGAAATGGAATTGAGGGGAGTCTTTACAAATCTTACGGATCGGAATAATTTTGTTAGATTAATACAAATTAGATTTGGGCACCCAGCCAAAGATCCATCTTGCCAAAAAAATTCTTTCGGAAAAACAACCGCTGCCTAAACCCACAGCCCGACCAACACCTCTAAAATTCCCACCATGTTCACCCATCACCCAGCCACTCCATCACTCACAATACCCACCTCCGAAACCTCAAAGCCCAACCACCCTCTTCACGATTTGCTCAACCCAACGTTCCCAACACATCAAGACCGCCCACTGTCAGCCACAAAACAAAAGACCCAAACCAAGAGAACCACCCCCACCGTTGAGACCCTACCTCTTTCACACTGATTGGTCCAGAAGAAGGAAACGGGCAAGGTTCAAAACACGACATTTCCTGGCGAGAAGAAAGCCCCTTGCAGTATCTAAGTTCGGTGTGAACGGGTCGGGCCGTGGGAAGAAAGACCCGGGCTTGGGCAAAAGAGGACCGAAGAAGAAGAGGCAGGTGCGGCGGGACAACGTCCGAGGCTTCAAGGTGCCGGAAATTCAGCGTTTAGCGAGGAAAAGACTCGGGGAGCAGACCGGGCCGTGGCTCAGATCACCGTTCACTGGCCGGCGGCAGGGAACAAGGTTCGGGAGGATGGGTAGCGAACCAGAGAATCCGACGAAGTGCGGTTCCCCTCCAGATGGCGTTTCCGGTCACCGGCGGCCACCCAGCCGTCCCCCAGACGGTGATTATGCAAAGGGCGGCTGTAACAGGTCAAATATATGGAGAAGGGTTTTCTAGTAATTTTAATGGAAATCTGGCAAATTAGTAAGAGAGTAAACTTCTGGTAATATCATTCATGGGAAGGGATGAAGGAGGAAATAACAATAAAGGCTAATTCGAGGAAGCCAACCTCCACTGCCACAGCAGACAATATTCTTAAAGCTACCTTCTAACAACCCTAGAGACAATATATATATGCCTCCCCCTTACAAATAGACCCAATAAGATGACAGCCCATTGAAATATAACATAAAAGGGCAAAGCCCAACTACCCTATAACTTGGCCCATATAATTGGCCTTCATTTCTTAGCCCGGCTAGCCCAGGAATACCCACGCACTCTCTAGTCCAGCTGGAGCACACCCAGCCGTCTTCACTTCTCCAACTGCCACGTGCTTCTCGAACAACTCTCTCTCTCCCCCATTCTATCTTCCTTCTTCCCAGTTCCTTTGCTCCAAAATCCCATCTTTACCCTAGTCCCCCTTTCTGGTCTATGACAATACCTCCCGGATCAGAACACCTTGCCCACAAGGTGTGGAAAAGCGTCCCTCAGCCGGTGGAACTCTTCCCAAGTGGCGTCGTCAACCGATTGGCCTTCCCACCGAACCAAGATTTCGATGAGAGGGCGATTATCCTTCGGTCGTGGGTGGCCCAACACCTCGACGGGTTCCGGTTGGAGAATCCCCTTAGCGTTAACTGGGGGTAGCTTGGGCAGCGCTATAGCGGAAGATCCCAGTTTGGCCTTTAGTTGGGAGACATGAAACACCGGGTGGATACGGGCTTCCGGTGGTAGATCGAGTTCGTACGCCACTTGGCCGACTTGGCGGAGCACTCAAAACGGCCCATAGAATCTCGGTGAGAGTTTCAAGGCACGGCGGTGGGCTACCGTGGTCTGCCGGTAGGGTTGAAGTCTCAGGTAAACCTCTTGTCCAACTTCAAATTCTCGTTCTGATCGACGCAAATCTGCATATTTTTTCATTCTCTGTTGAGCTTGCTTGATGTTGTGTTGGAGGAGGCGGATGATTTGCTCTCTATTGTGGAGCACTTCGTCCACCGGGACCACCCGCGCTTCCACCCGGGTGGTCCCGGAAACATAGCTGAGGAGTCTCGGTGGAGGGACGCCGTAGACTGCCTCGTAGGGTGTCATTCGAATGGACGAGTGCCACGAGGTGTTATACCAGTACTCGGCCCATGGTAACCAGTGAGTCCAGTCTTTGGGGATGTCTTGCGTGAAACAACGTAGGTAATTTTCGAGGCTCTTGTTAACCACCTCAGTTTGTCCGTCAGTCTGTGGGTGATAGCTGGTGCTAAGCTTTAGGGAAGTACCCTGCAACCTGAACAATTCCCTCCAAAATTGACTGGTAAAGGTGGGGTCCCGGTCCGATACAATAGACTGGGGCATCCCGTGTAGCTTGAAAACATGATGTATGAAGAGCTGAGCTACCTTAGCTGCCGAATAGGGATGAGATAGCGCCGTGAAATGGCTGTACTTAGACAATCTATCAACCACTACAAGGATGACCGACTGGCCTTGTGATAGGGGTAGACCTTCGATGAAGTCCATAGTTATGTCCGTCCATATTCTGTTGGGCACTAGGAGAGGTTGGAGAAGCCCTGCTGGTCGAGTGTTGTCATGCTTGTTCTGCTGGCATACATCGTACTCACGGATGAATCGCTTTATCTCCTTCCTCATACCCTTCCAGTAAAAGTCACGCCTTGCCCGTTGGAGGGTCTTGTCGTACCCAGAGTGCCCTGCCATAGGGTCACTGTGGACAAATTGCAGTACCTGAGCCTTGATCCTTGGGGATTGTCCTAGCATAATCTTCTATTTGTAGAGTAAAATGCCATCCCTGACCGAGAACTTCCGGGTATCAAGCTCATTGTTTTGCCATTTCTCCCAGAGCTGTTGGAGCTCGGCATCCGTAGTGTACTGGTGCTTCAGATCCTCCACCCACTCGGCTATGGGAATAGATAGGAGAGCTAGTGAGCCGTCCTCCTCCCACCCCTCCTTCCGAGATAGGGCGTCCGCCACTCTATTTTCTATCCCCTTTTTGTATTCGACCACAAAGTCGTACCCCAGTAGTTTGGCTATCCATTTTTATTGAAATGGATGCCGATCTTCTGTTCTAGGAGGAACTTCAAACTCTGCTGATCCGTCCTTACTACAAAGGGTTTCCCAAGCAAGTAGGGTCGCCACTTCTGAATTGCGGTGACCAAGGCGAAGAGCTCCTTTTCATAAACGGACATGTGCAGCGCCTTCCCTTTTAACGCCTTACTCAAGAAGGCTATAGGCCGGTTACTTTGCATTAGGACCGCCCCGATGCCAATCTCACTGGCATCACACTCGATTAGAAATGGTTGAGAGAAATTTGGTAGGGCTAGGACTGGAGTTTGGGTTACGGCCCTCTTGAGATTTTGAAAGGCTTCACTGGCCGAGCTTGTCCAGATGAAGGAATTGTGCCGCAATAAGGCAGTCAGGGGGGCAGCTATTGTCCCGTAGCCCTTAATAAATTTCCGATAGTAACCCGTGAGCCCTAGAAACCCTCGGAGGGCCTTGGTAGTTTTGGTAAGCGGCCACTCGAGCATAGCTTGTATTTTTTCGGGATCTGCGCGAACCCCTTGTGCTGAAATGATGTGGCCCAGGTATTCTACCTCAGGGCATCCGAATATACACTTAGACATTTTGGCAAATAAGCGATGCTGCTTGAGAAGAGTCAAGGCCTTAGTAAGGTGTTCTAAGTGGGAAGCCGTGTCCTTACTGTAAATGAGTATATCGTCAAAAAAAACTAGGACGAATTTTCTCAAATATGGCTTAAATATGTGGTTCATCAGGCTCTGGAAAGTGGAGGGTGCATTGGTTAGGCCGAATGGCATAACCAGAAATTCGTAGTGTCCAGAATGGGTACGAAAGGCCTTTTTAGGAATGTCCCTTTCCACCACCCTGATCTGGTGATATCCAGATCGTAGGTCCAGTTTAGAGAACACCCGTGATCCCCATAACTCATCTAGTAGCTCATCAACTAAAGGGATGGGAAACTTATCTTTTACGGTCACCTTGTTGAGAGCCTGGTAGTCCATGCACATTCTCCAAGTGCCGTCTGCCTTCCTGACAAGTAAGACCGGAGAGGAGAAGGGACTGTGACTGGGTCGGATCACCCCTGAGTCGAGTAGCTCCTGGACTATTCTCTCAATTTCTTCCTTCTGAAAATACGGGTACCTGTAAGGCCTCACGGAGACGGGCTGGGCTCCCTCTTGCAAGGGAATGGCATGGTCGTGGGCCCGAGGAGGAGGAAGGCCCTTGGGTTCACGGAACACCTCCTCAAACTCCTTAAGAACCTCCGCTAGAGGGCTAGGGAATTGGGCCTGGGTACCATTGAGCGACTAGGCTCCCGGCTGGAATTGGCCCATTAATTGGAGAAGTAACCCCTTCTTCTCATGCTTGGGAAGTTTAAAAGAATCTTCACCCTCTAATACTACATTGGGCCCTTGCTTCAGGCCTTGTAGCACACAGGGTGAGCCGGCCCATATAATCTTCATCGTTAGGGCTGAGAAATCCCAGAGAATGGGCCCCAGGGTTCGGAGCCACTGAACTCCCAACACCGCGTCACAACCCGCCAAGGGTAGGAGGAAGAGATCCGTTTTGAAAACGATACCCGGAAGTTTAACCTCCACCTCCCCGCAATGGCCTGGGCTGGCCACCTCCTGGCCGTTGGCAATTTGAACCTTGATTCCATCATGGGGCTGAGGGTGGATACCCAGAGAGGCTGCCAATTTGGAGTCCACGAAATTGTGGGTGCCCCCGGAATCAATTAGGACAACAACCCGGTGGTGTCGAATAAAGCCGACGATCCTCATGGTCTTTGGGTTCGGCGTTCCGGTGATAGCGTTCAGCGAAATCTCTGGAAATTCTTCCAAGAAGAACTCGCTCGGATCATCCTCAGTGGGGACAGCCGGGGTGTCGTCCCCTTCCTCCTCCTTTGTAACCGCCTCAATGAGGAATAATTTGGGAACCGCGCAAACATGGCCGCGGGACCACTTGGCATCGCAAGAATAGCAGAGGCCCCTTTTTCGACGGTCTTCCATCTGGGCTTGGGAGATCTTTAGAACCGGAACTAGAGCTTGGTTCAGATTAGGTCCCTTGGTTGGGAGGGTCCCTTATTTTCCCAGGGCAGATACAGCCGGCCGAGTATAACCCAGGGAATTAGGCCGGAAGGGAGGGCCCTTACCTTCGCCAATCAGAAGGTCGGAACTCATGCTACGGTTAGTTGAAGAGAATGGCGTTGGTCGCCATGGTGGCCCGAAGCCCTTAGCGAGGTTGGACAGGCATTCCTCCTGAATGCGAGCTAGGGAATAAGCTTCCACCAAGGTTTTGGGATTGAACATCCGGACCGGCAGCCGGATCTCATTTTTGAGTCCCCCTAAGAAACAACTGAGCTTGTATTCATCGGGGAGGCACTGGACCTTAAGTGCCAGGATATCAAATTGGTTCTTATAATCGTCCAAGGACCCGTCTTGCTTGAGCTTGGAGAGTGTCTCCATGGGATCGTCGTAGGGACCTCGGCCAAACCGAATCTGGATGGCCCGAACAAAATCTGTCCACGTTGTGATCTCATTGCTGGCCTTGAGTTCTTGGAACCACACTAAGGCTTTTCCATCCATGTGAAAGGCCGAGATGGAAAGGCGCTGGGAATCTAGGGTGTGGTACATGTCAAAGAATTGCTCGGCGCTGCAACACCATGTCTCCGGATTGTCCCCTTCAAAACGAGGAAATTCGAGCCTAACAGTTTTGGGTTTGATGCCCTCCCCAAAGCTGGAGCTGCCAGGAAAGGACGATGTCTCCCCGTCAAAAGAAGTGGGAGGGGGGTTGGGGTTTGGTTGCAAGTTACGATGGGGTGGTGTTTGCGGAGGGGGGGTACTAGATGAGGGCTGTTTTTCTAGAGGGGGGTACTAGATGAGGGCTATTTTTCTGGGTTTCTGGCACGGTCATCCATCAGGGATTGGACCATTTGGGTTAAACGCTCAATAGCCTCCCTGGTGGCCGTTTCTGCCTGTTGAAGGCTGGTCACTTGGCCTTGTAGGTTAGCCAAATTCTGGGAATCCTTAGCCATTGCAGCAGAGCGAGTTTTCATAGGCAGGAGCGCGGCTCTGATACCAAACTTGTAACAGGTCAAATATATGGAGAAGGGTTTTTTAGTAATTTTAATGGAAATCTGGCAAATTAGTAAGAGAGTAAACTTCTGGTAATATCATTCATGGGAAGGGATGAAGGAGGAAATAACAGTAAAGGCTAATTCGAGGAAGCCAACCTCCACTACCACAGCAGACAATATTCTCAAAGCTACCTTCTAACAACCCTAGAGACAATATATATATGCCTCCCCCTTACAAATAGACCCAATAAGATGACAGCCCATTGAAATATAACATAAAAGGGCAAAGCCCAACTACCCTATAACTTGGCCCATATAATTGGCCTTCATTGCTTAGCCCGGCTAGCCCAGGAATACCCACGCACTCTCTAGTCCAGCTGGAGCACACCCATCCGTCTTCACTTCTCCAACTGCCACGTGCTTCTTGAACAACTCTCTCTCTCCCCCATTCTATCTTCCTTCTTCCCAGTTCCTTTGCTCCAAAATCCCATCTTTACCCTAGTCCCCCTTTCTGGTCTATGACAGCGGCGATTCCGGCGTGAACCACGGCAGCCCAGAATTTTCCATCGAGCACAGGGACGAGCCTCCGTGCGATTCTGTGATAGATGCAGAGATACCGGGCGACGATCGACGATTTCCGGTGAGCGAGGTGGACAGAGGAGGCCGTTCGTGACCCGCTACTGGAAGGAAATTGAGAGGAATTTTTTATGGGGGGAGGAAGGACGAGCATCTATAGGGGCGTGAAGGCAGGGATTTTTTTTGGGGGAAACCAACGTCTGTAATGCCCAAAGCGAAAAAAAAAAAAAAAAAAAAAAAAAAAAAAAAAAAAAAAACAAAGAAAAAGATAAAGAAAAGAAAAGAAAGAAAAGGAATACTCTCCTTGTCAACAGCAATTTGAGCATATTTCGAGGACATAGAGGACAAGGTCCATTTTTGAAGGAGGGCTAGGTCCATTTTTGAAGGAGGGCTGCTACACTTACAACGAAGTTCCCACACCCAACTTCTCACAACCTGACGTGGCATGCCACGTTAGATTTTTTTTTTTTTTTTCGTTTTCCACCCTCGAACTGCCCACCCCGAGGCCGGAATCCGGCCGGGAAAGTGCCAGATCCCGGCCAGCCGGCCAAGATCCGGCCGTTCTGGCCGGGGAAGGGCCGGATTCAGCCGTTCTCTGCCCAGCCGAACGGGATCCGACCGTTCTGGCTGAGGAAAGGACAGCCGGCTCTCCAAATCCCGAGATGCAGTCGCCAGCGATCTTTGGGGTCTGGATCTCGTCGTCTCGGTTGCGCCGGCGTCGTTCCGGTTGTATCTACCTCGGTGAGGCCCTTCGTCGGTGGGTGTGTTTCCGGATCTTCGTTGGTGGGTGCGTTTTCGATCCGGGCGTGCTGAGTTTTCCGATGACTCCGGTGATGAGATCGGCCGGGTCCAGCGGCGCGGAGGGTCCACGTGGAACGGCGGTCGGCTTCAGGCGGCGTGGAGGGTCAGGCGCGGGGTTCTTCTCCACGCACGGATCCGACCCAGAACTCGGGTGTACGTGATCTGGGGTGTCGGATGGGTGTTGCCGGTGTGGTCCGTGGTGGACAGTGACGGCTTGTTCCGGGGTGGGCGGCGCCTGTGTGGGTCGCCGCGGTAGGCGGCGCCGGGGTGGGTGGTTTTGGTTTTGGATCGAAGAAGAATGAGAGAGAAGAAGAAGAACCAGAGAGAGAGAGAGAGCGTTGGTTGAAAATGAAAAAAAAAATGAAAAAAAATATATATATATATATCTGATGTGGAAATTCCACATCAGGTTGTAAGGATTTGGTAGTAAGGATTTGGTAGTAAGTGTAGCATTTTCCTTTTTGAAGAGGGTAGGAGTGTTGTGTACTTAGGGTATGTGGCACGGGTACTATATGAATTATATTAATGCCTTTTTTAATAGAATAATTAGATTAAGTTTTAAATAAGGTAAGAGTCATATTCTCTCCTTAAGAGAATAATAAGGTTTATTAATATGGTATTAGTCATATAATAAATTAATTAGGAAAATGAGGAGTCTTGCTCATAAAGCAAGAATCCCTAGATTAAGGGATTTATATCCCATTATATTAGGTTTTTTATTAGGAAGGAAATAAGGAAATTAATTATCTCATTAGATTTAGTATTATTTATGTAATATTTATTTATTTATTATTTCCGTATTTTCAGCTTTGTAACCCTATAAATAGGGTATTGAAGAATGAAATAAGATATCAAGAAGAAAATTAATATTCAACTCTTGTGGTTGTTTAGGAGTTTCTAGGGTTTCTCGAATAACCCTAACCTTAAGAGGCCAGGGTACCTCGAATACCCTACTATCAACGCACTTCCCCATCCAAATCACCGTCGTCCATTCCCCGTTACGGAGGTCTGTAACAATTTCATTTCATAATCATATACCATTTCACAATTCAATCATCATAAAACATCTTTAAAGCATTTTTTTGGCATAAAACATAATGATGAGTTCTTAGTGAGTAAAATATTCATTTTGACTACTTGGTTTATGGGTTAAAGAAAAATCATCAACCAAAGCCTTACAATGTGCTTTTGCATAAGAATATTGCATAACACATTAGCATTTCTAAATATAACCCCGCAACTAGCTCATGAATTGTTCAATGGGCTAAACCCATAGAAAACCCATTGAATTTTTAGGGTTCTATTTGACAACCCATCAACAAATATTATTAACCCATAGGATTTACTTTAGGTTACACACTAAAAATCACAACTTGACTATTAAAACAAAAGCTAGGATTTTGGGATTTTACTTTAAATCCACCAAAACATAACCCAAAGCTCAGGGATCGTTTAAAATGCTCCAAGATGCACAAAACCTAAAGAAAATTGAGAGATTAGGCTTAACCCCTAAAAAATCAACCCAAAATATAGAGAGATATGGATTTTCAGATTTTACCTCTGATGAGTACCAAATTAATATTGTATATTTGGACCCCTTAATTTGCATTTGTTAACCCTTTAGCCTTGTTATTTTTTGATGTTTTTGGTTAGTTTTAATATTTTAATATTTTGTAGGTCATTGAGAGAAAATGATGATTGTTACATGAAATTGGAAGGAAGCAGAATTATCTCTCACAGTCTAGTTAATTTTTACCCAGAATTTGGAAGCTTCATCGCAAATTTAGAAAGAAAAAAAAAAAAAAAAATATATATATATATATATATATATATATATATATATATATATTTTATCTAGTAAAAGACCATGTGCTGCGCAAATTTGGAAAGCATATATTTTAGGAACCGAAGACACAAGTTTTCTAGGGAGAGGCCGAAACTCTAAGGACCGGCAGTATATATTTTTCTTATTTCTCTTAGAAGCCTGTGACCTGGCCATGCAAGAGGTATTCCACATATGAGTTTAAGTGAAAGACACGTGGTGCGGTGCAGCGAATTGACGAGCAGGATCACAGCACTGAGACGGCTAGTGTATTTTGTGTATATAGGTTTCCTGTTTAAGAAGGTGCAGGACCAAAACAAAGGTGTGAATTCAAAATTCCTTTCCTTAAGAGGACCAACAGCACTGATTTCTTTTCTTGTAGCAGAACATTGAAGTGTGGAAGCACCGAAAGTCATGCACAAGGAGAGACAACACCGATTCTTAGAGCTGTCTTGAGCTTCCACACATACACGTTTCTTTCCATAACAAGGAGCTCTTCACGCGTTCCTCCAAGCTGGCAGCCACACATGTTCTTTTTCTTGAAGACTGCCGAAAACACGTGATTTCCCTGCAGCACCATCACCGAACCAAGCTTCTTTCCATACCCAGCATGCACGTGATCAAGAGACACACTCGAAGACACATGTTTCTTTCCTTAAGGAGAACCGACTCATGTATTTCCATATGCAGCAGCTCGAGCCTTACACATTTCTTGCAGCACCAAATTCTTCCCATGCACGTTAATTCATTTCCTTCCACATCAGGATATACTTGCCAATTGGAGACGAGCACCTGAAGCATTGCAATATTTTTTTATTTGTCTTTCCATATCTGACAGAAGTATACACGTTCACGATCTCTAGACCTAGCGGCACCAAATTGAAGACACAAGAGGTTTAATAAGGAAAGAGTCGAAGCATTAGACCTAGACCTGCTCTATATATATGTGCTTACTTTGCTTTTGTAAAAGGGCGGGGTGGGGGGGGAAGGGGTGGTGAACTTGTAACTAAGCGGCCAGATTTGTATTTTTTTACCAGTTTTTCTTTGAAGTTCAGTTTTGTAAGTCTTTTTACATTATTTCTTCATTGCAGTATTTTCCTTTTGTCTTTCAATTTTCATGTTTTCAATTCAATTTATTATGTTGAATTTAGCTATGAGTGGCTAAATCTTCGACTAAGGCTGAAGATGAAATATCATCATTGATAAGACGTTTTTGTTATTTTATTTATATAACTCCAATGTTTAATCAAAATATTGTTCAAGTTCAATTCAGTTAATTGATTTGTATCTTTTGATTGAATATTTGATTGTCACAAGTTAGATATTCAATGTGTTTCAACCAAAGGATACATCAAATAATTTAATTCAAAATGGATATCCATTGTGATTTGTATATCAACAGATACAATGGACGATTTGATTTCAATTGGATATTCGTTGTGATTTGCTACTGAGTTGGATTCATTGAATGATTCAATATGTTTTTTTTAGGAACTTTGAACAATGAATAATGCTTAATTGTTTATCGGGTTTGAAAATAAAATACAAGAACGAGTTGCATGATTTGGTGAGATGGATTTTAAAACCTTAGTGCTTTTTTTTTTATTATCAATTGTTCTTTATTAATTTTGATTTAGTTTATTATTTTGCATAAAAATCCCAAAAATTTGGAATTAGTTTAGATAGAGATTAATATTTGCAACGTAATTCCCTGTGGATTTGACATCGCACTTGTACACACTATATTGCAAACGATTTGTGCCATTGCGAGTAAATTAACAGTCACAACAAGTTTTTGGTGCCGTTGCCGGTGAATTTGTTGATTTGTGAAAATTAATTTTTGTTTGAATTGGTTTTATTTTTCTACGTGTTTAGATAGATTTTTGTTTTATTCTTCTTCTTACAATTTTTATTTATTTTTATTTTTACTTTATTGTCTCACAAAAAAAAAAGGAGTTTCTGTCATTGTTTTGTAGCTTTGGTGAGATAATCTATGAAATTGTGCTCGAGCGCACCAACGCAAAAGGCACCACCTACGGTAGATCAGTAGCTGGAACTTTTCTAAAAATTTATTTTTGGTCGATTTTGTGAGTTTTTAATTTTTGGTGTATTTGTTTGTGCTTCTGTGTTAATTTTCATTTTTTTGATTTTATATTATTTTTTTTGGTTATTTTATCTTGTTACAACAATAAAAAAATTTGCTAGTGTGGGCTTACGGCGCTATCCAAGAATGCAATGTCTAGGCAAGTTCTGGTTAGGAAAATTTTGAGATTTAAGAGTATCCTTGTGACCCCCCTCACTTTCCTGTGAACTAACTTTGTTGCACCTTGAATAATTCTGTTTACCCCACTTGCATTTTATTTTTAGTTAAATTTTAGTTTATTTAGTTTTTGGCATTTTGTTTATGCTTGGTCGGAGATCTTTAAATTTAGAGTTGTTACCCTTAGATCTTGACATAAAAATGGTTTTTAAGAGAAAGCGTAAAGCACCTGTTAAGATAGAGTTTGTTGAGATGGGAGATAACGTGAATGTGGAGCAGCCTAGGGGAGAGAATGAATAGTCGAGAGCTGAAAACGTGGATTATACTAGATCACTTAGGGATTTGTTCGCACCCGTTGCAATAAACTCTACTTCGTGTATACCACCTACCAATGCAACCCACTTCAATCTAAAACCTCATGTCATCCAACTCTTACCCTCATTTCATGGCTTAGATCATGAAAATCTTTACAGCCATGTTAAGAAATTCAAGGATATATGTGCCACATTCAAATTCCATAATTTCTTTGAGGAGTCAATTCACCTTAGACTTTTCCCTTTCTCTCTTCACGATAGAGCCAAGGCATGGTTGGACTCAAACATGCTCGGGTCTATTACAACTTGGGAAAATTTGCTGAACAAGTTCTATAATAAGTTTTTCCCAATGTCTAAAGTGAATGAATAGAGAAAGGAGATCAGTTCTTTTACTCAGGAGGAGGATGAGAAGTTTTCAGAGAGTTGGGATAGATTTCAGGAACTGTTGATAAGATGCCCTCCACATGGATATGAGAAGTGGAGAGTCGTTCAGTTCTTCTACCAAGGATTGACCCAATCTAGCCGTAGTATGATCGAGTCAATGAATGGGAGAGCATTCTTGAGTTTGACAGGGGATGAAGCTTACAAGACTTTGGATAAGTTATCCGACAACTCACTATAGTGGGATTTTTCGAGTTGTCGGGATAAATCTGGTTGTATCCCTAAGAAAGGAGGCGTCTATAAGGTTAGGGGGGACACTGATTTGAAGAGGAAGTTAGATGCCCTCACAACAAAGCTATATTCTCTCACAGAAGGTCAGTCCATTAACGCTACTAACACGTTCAATGGTGATAGTTGTTCCTTCTATGCTAGTCCTATGCACTTAGCACAGAATTGTCCATCCTCACCGACTTTTATCGAGTGCCCAATGGAACAAGTGAATGTTTTCAATGACTATAGGAAGCAAGCTAATGGACCATTCTCTGAGTCCTACAACCCTGGGTGGCGAAACCACCCAAATGTTTTGTGGAAGCAGAACTAGCCCATGGGTCAGGGAGGAACCCCTCATCATGCCCAAAGCCAATACCCCCTTGGATATCATGGTCGTTCGGCTCAAACAGCTCCAGCGCACCAAGCACCCACTCAAGTGCTAGCCTCATCTTCACAGTCAAATTTGGAAGACACTCTTAAGGCCTTCATGCAGATCACAAACCTAGCGATTGCCAAGATGGAGGTTCAGATGGGTCAAATGGCAAATCACTTGAGTGAAAGAGAGAAGGGAAAGCTCCCTAGTCAGCTCGTGCCCAATCCAAAGTTACAGTTTGGTAGGGGAAGTTCTTCAAATCCTAGACACTGGCAAGAGCATGTGCAAGCTATTGTCACACTGAGGTATGGGAGACACGTGGACAATCAAGTGGTTCTTCCTGAAGAGAACCCTACTGTGTCTCAAGGGCAAGATAGTGGCAACAATAAGGAGAGAGATGCGGAGCCATCTAAAGCCACACCCATCATTGAGGATTCCCCTAGGTCATTTGTGCCTAAGGTGCCATACCCAGATAGATTACAAGCGCCTAAGAAGGAAGGAAAGTTTGAGGACATTCTAGAGGTTTTCAAACAAGTTCAGATTAATATCCCGTTTTTGGATGCCATCCAGCAAGTGCCGTCTCATGCCAAGTTCTTGAAGGACTTGATTACAGTTAAGAGGAGAACTAATGTCCCAAAGAAAGTTTGTTTGACCAAGCATGTTAGCTCAATCCTTCAATGCAAGCTGCCCATTAAGTACAAGGACCCCGAGTGTCCTACTATCTTTTGCATGATAGGAGTTAGCAAAACTGAGAAAGCCTTATTAGATCTTGGAGTAAGTGTAAATCTCTTACCCTATTCAGTTTACCTGCAATTGTAGGAGAATTGAAGCCTACTTCCATGACACTTCAATTGGCTGACAGGTTGGTGAAGATACCACGAGCAATCATTAAGGATGTTTTGGTAAAAGTGGATAAGTTTTATTTCCCCATGGATTTTATTGTGCTTGAAACTGTTAGTATTTGTGTTGGCTGCATTCTGTTTGACAAAATTACTATTATATAATGTTGCTGTTTTCATAGGGATGCTGTATATTTCAGAATCTTCACAGTAATTAGAGTTTGTCTCTAACACGGAAATAGCCTCATTATGACAAGTTGCAGTGTCACAACCTTCGAGAAGGCTATTTCAAGTGTTCAAGGAAGATTCTGTGCAGATTCTAACTCAAAGAAGTTGGATCCCATGTTTCTGTCCGGACGACTCAGTAAAGCGTTCGGACGCTCATCGGTCAGCAACATCCATCCAGAAGACGTGGCAATGCCGTCTGGACACCCATCAGTGTCGAGAAGCTTTGAACAGCTCAAGTTTGTATCTGACTAGATGTCATGGCAACAAGTCCGGACACTAGTTAGAGTTCAAGAAGATTTCAGCATTCCAGCGCATCCATCTGGACGACATGGTTATACCGTCCGGATGCAAGTCAGAACTCGAGGAGAATGAGGTTTTCCTTCACAGACACAGATATGGGAAGTTGGCTACAAACCGTCCAGACGACGTGGCTATTCCTTCTAAATGCTATCCTTGATAAGGCAAGTCCTGCCTACAAATTTCAACTGTTCGGACGTCAATATCCATGGTCCAGACCCGCAAGCCTTAATATGGAAATAGTGTGCCGCAGAAGTCCAACCGTCTGGACGACAGTCTCCATGGACCGGACGCTCAAGCCTTAATAAGGAAATTATGTGCAGCTAAAGTGCAATCGTCCAGACGCTAGGGCAACACCGTTCGGACATGACTCTATTCAAGAAAGAATTTCAAGCGAATTTGGAAAGCCGGTTTGCACAGTTGTCCATTCGGACGCCCTCAGTTACCGTTCGGATGCCGCCTAGGAAAATCGCATCAGACGCAATTTAGGTTTCTGTGGCCTGTAAATAGAGACCTCTAGGCATGTATTTTGTAAGAATTTGGTATTGAATTCCGTAGAGCTTAGAGAGTTTAGTTTAGAAGTTATTTCATTGATCTGCTCACTCTCAAGCCATTGCCAAGTGCTATTGCTGTGCTGAAACTAAAGTCTATCTTAGGGGTTGGCCTTAAGGTAAATGATTCCATCGAAGACCCCTTCAAGTAGGTGACTTGTTTGGAAAGGGTTCGTGTTGGGTTACACGTCAGTGTTCAAGGTACAACCATTGCATCAGGGGTATGTGAGTGCTACTGCTTTGTAACTAACTTTGTCATCTGAATAATGGATATCCTGGGTTTGGCTGCCCCGGAGTGGTTTTTCTCTTAATTGAGTTTCCACTTCGTCAACAAAATATTTGTCTCATTTAAATTCTGTATTTAATATTTTGTTGCACACTGTTCACACACACTTGGTAAAATAGAAGTCATTTTTAATTTTCAATTGGTATCAGAGCCGGTACACTTCGTTTAAAGGATTTAATTCCTGAGTGTGATCCTTATCTCTTTGTGACTTCTATTTTTTTATTGCACCTTTTATCATGAATTTCTCTCAGTTATCTGAAGAGAATTCTGATATTGAGCTCTCTAAGGTTTTTGATAAATTGAGTAAAAATTCTAAAAACTCCAATAAATAGCTAAAAAAGGTGAAGCAAGAAAAATAGTCTTTGATTGTTCAGTTATTTGAATCACATGTTTTGATTGACTCTTTGAAATCTGAGAATACCATGCTATTTGACATTATTATACACTTGAGAATAAATTAAAAAAATCTGAAGATCTCTTGAAAAAATTCTCTAGTGATAATTTAAAGAGCATGTTTTGTATTCATTCAGATATTTCTAACAACCCTGATTTAATTGTTAATGATTTGAGTGCTTCTACTTCACATGCTTTTGATTTTGAATTAGATTCTATTGTTATTAAGCTTATGATAGTAGACTTTTGCTTGTTTGAATATTTTTGAAAATTCTTGCTTAAATAATTGTATGAAGCCAAAATCCAAAGATACAGGTACACAAGCTCATGGTAAGTTTGTCCCTACTTGTCATAATTGTGGGAAGGTTGGTCATATTAGACCAAATTGCTTTCTGTTAAAAACCCACAGATCTTGGATTAAGCAGGATGCTTCGAGGAAATGTAAAGTTGAAGAATCTTTCTCATCCAAATATGTCCCTCCACATAGGAGACATATAAAAGGTAAGGACGGTATTATTTGTAAGAATGCTAACCTATAAACTACAGAGACTGTCCAAAAGCATTCAAACAAAAGAAGCCTGCCCACCTGTCATCACTGCGGCATCACCGGTCACATCCGACCCAAATGTCCACAGCTCTAGGCTCAAAAGTCGAACGTTCAGAAGGAGCTGCCAACAGGAGTTACATCAGGCACTCTACCTCCAATGGCACTTCAGGCTCCGTGGCATCAGCAGCAACAGCTAAAGTTTGTTCCTGCCAATCAGAGTGGCAAACCAAAGAAGAACAAATCAAGGCGTTACAAGAAAAAGCCTTAGAAGCCCAATAGCAGCTATGTCTATGAAGGATTGTTGAGCCTAATACAAGGTATGCTAAGGAGTATGGCCAACATGGACATGACCCACAAACCATCTCCACAGGTCAAGTAAGTACGTGTCAAGAATGATGAGACCATTCACCCCTTGAGGGGGAGTGGACTCACCTACCAAAGGTAAAGTCTTACCATGCTTAGGATTTTGGTTCCTAAATCTTAGTGCATGTCATGTATGTTTGCATTGTATAGCTTGTCATGTATGTTTGCATTGTATAGCTTATCATATCATATCTTATTCATGCCTTGCATTCTGTTTGAGAAACCATTTATTTTATCCCCATATTTTTCCTTGTTGTCTAGAGAAACATCTACAAGTATTATTTGAGAATAACAGAAAAAGCACATCAGGCGGTTTCTTTTCTGTCTTGGTATGTCCAAACCTCTCTCACTGAGGTCAGGTTTGATCTTACCACACATGCTAGGAGTGTTTTTGTATTCATTGTCATCTAACATGTTTTTGTTGTTTTTCTGTCTTATTTTTTTTCAACATTACAAAAAAAAAAAAAAAATTGGGGGAGAAGATGCAGAAATTTTTTTATTTTTTTTTTTGATAGCTTTTCAGATGTTGTATGTATTTTTGCCTAATATCTCGGTTCATTGTTCATTAATTGAATATGCTTATATATGATTGAGAGTTTATGCCTGATATCTGCTAAGTTTTCATGTGCATCTTAATGCTAGATAGTTGCTTTTCTCATGCGATGAAAAACTTTGCACTATCCAAAGTTTCCCTAAGGTACATTTTTTTTACTCTCTAATTTTTAGCTTCTGAAAATTCTAATAAGAGAGATTTTTTTTGCTAAGATAGTCAAATTGAACCTAGAGCCTAAAAATTCTAGTATTTTCTCTAGGTTGCAGCACCAAGTGATAAAAAGCATTCAAAACTAAATAAACATGGATAAATAAAAAGATTCACTGCTTTTGTGCTATAAATCTGTTCTTGAACTTGTCCCTATAGAAACAGTTAGTGATCAAATCATTGCGAAAATAGACGGTCACTAATAGACTAAGTAAAGGAAAAATACTGTAGTTTAGGGGGAGTGTATCAGATGAGGGTGGTTAGCCCTAGTAAGATACAGTTTGACTTTTGACTGATCTTTCATTGATTTTCTCTCTTGTTTAGAAAATCTGGTTGCTTTAAGTCATATTAGTGAACTTCATACCTTATTGAGAAAGCTTTCACTCACACACGCATTGCATGAGTTGAGTAATCTATTTAAAATTTCTATCTGCAGGGAAATTTATGCTTATTGAATACTTAACTCTCATTTATATCTTTGTATATTTTTTATTTACTATTTGACTGTCTTATCAGTTATTTATACATGCGTGTTCTAAAGCTAATTTTAGGGTAAAAATTATTCTTTCTGCAAACTTTCCTCTGTTTTCAGCTTTTCAGTGTGAGGCATCCGGATAGACTTGGCTTAGATTCAGAACGCATGCAGTCGGTCCTGTCAATTGCTAGTCTGGCAAGTGGACCGTCCGGACGCATTGGTATCACGTCCGGATGCGATCCTTACAGGTTTTAATCCTTCTCTTTGCTTTCTCTGCCATCCGCACACCACTACATTTGTATTAATTTATCATGTCATGTTGTGAGTTTTTCTCGTGGATTTCTCTCGATATTTTGACATTCTTTGCACATCTCTTCTCATTCCATGGTAGTTGCTGTGTCTTCCTTTGTTCTTTTAAGTTTTTGTGCTTTTTAAGAATATTGTAATATTTATTGATTGGAATATTTTCTTGAGATATTGTGCATGAAAATCCTTTTTTGTCTTTGTGTTGGGTTGATATTGATATATTTGGGTCATTTGGATTGCGATATTTGCTTTTGTAATTCTTGCGCATCCAAATTGCAAGCTGTCATAATATCACATTCTTTTCAGAACTAACAGGAACTAGTATTTCTTTGTGGTATTATTTTTGGATAGATTTCTGTTAAAAAAAATTCAGGAATATGTTGTCCAGTAGCTCCCAGCACAATATCTGACAGATGGATCCTTTGGAAAACTGATTGTTGTTGAAGTCATTTGTTCATATTTCCAAAGGTCTCAAGTTTTAGATGAGCTCTGCCCCATGCTCATGCAGAGCCTTCCGTAGCATCTCCCTCAGATCTATATCAGTTAGAGGTTCAATGGTGAATCTCTTATTTTTTTCTTACAGACCAGTTGCTTAGAGGATGTCAATCTGCGGATAACCATGTTCAGGCTTTGCAAAAATCAAGCGACTGAAGGTTTTTCAGTCCATGGTTCCCGGCTTCCAGAGCTAGTAGCCGAAGTAGTACAAATCCATCCTTTTGTACCGCTTTCTCTCTGTTACTTGATTTCAGTGGATCAGTAGGATTTAGTACTTAAAGGATTTGTTGTTCCTCTCTTTTAGGCCACTTGCAGACTCTTCTCTATTTTCCTATTGTTTTGGATTTTAGAACGTTTTTGTCTGTGGATTTTATATACTATGTTTACCCTTGTCCTATTGAGACATCAAGGGGGAGTATTTTATTACTATGTTCTTTCTATACTTTGTTTACCCTTTGTCCATTTGAGACAAAAAGGGGGAGTATGTTAGTTTTTAGACCGGGATTGTATTTTGAAACCGGTCAAGTGATTTTTGTCCTAAAATGGTCAAATTGGGAGTTTGTTAGTATTTGTGTTGGCTGCATTTTGTTTGACAAAATCACTATTATGTAATATTGTAGTTTTCATAGGGATGTCGTATATTTCAGAATCTTCACAGTAATTGGGGTTTGTGTCTCTAATATAGAAAGAGCCTCATTACGACAAGTTGCAGTGTCACAACCTTTGAGAAGGCTATTTCAAGTGTTCAAGGAAGATTCTGTGCAGATTCCAACTCAGAGAAGTCAGATCCCATGTTTCGGTTCGGACGACTCAGTAAAGCGTTCGGACGCGCATCGGTCAACAATATCTGTCCGGATGACATGGCAATACCTTCTGACACCCATCAGTGTCGAGAAGCTTCGAACAACTCAAGTTTGTATCTGTCTAGACGTCATGGCAACACGTCCGGATGCTAGTTAGAGTTCAAGAAGATTTCAGCATTCCAGCCCATCCGTCCGAACGACATGGTTATACCGTCCGGACACCAGTCAGAGCTTGAGGAGAATTAGGTTTTCCTTCGTAGACACAGATATGAGAAGTCGGCTGCAAACCGTCCGGACGCTATCCTTGATAAGGCAAGTTGTGCATACAAAGTTCAAACATCCGGATGTCAGTCTCCATGGTCTGGACGCGCAAGCCTTAATATGGAAATAGTGTGCCACAGAAGTCCAACTGTCCGGACATCAGTCTCCATGGTCTGGATGCTCAAGCCTTAATATGAAAATTGTGTGCAGCTGAAGTGCAACCGTTCGGACGCTAGGGCAACACCGTTCGGATGCGACTCTATTCAGGAAAGAATTTCAAGCGAATTTGGAAAGCTGATTGCACAGTTGTCCATCCAAACGCCCTCAACTATCGTTTGGACGTTGCCTAGGAAAATCGCATCAAACGCGATTTAGGTTTCTGTGGCCTATAAATAGAGGCCCCTAGGCATGTATTTTGTAAGAATTCGGTATTGAATTCTGTAGAGCTTAGAGAGTTTATTTTAGAAGTTATTGTGTTGATCCACTCACTCTCAAGACATTGCCAAGTGTTGTTGCTGTGCTGAAACTAAAGTCTATCTTAAGGGTTGGCCTTAAGGTAAATGATTTCATTGAAAACCTCTTCAAGTAGGTGATTTGGTTTGGAAGCGTTCTTGTTGGGTTACACGTTAGACTTCAAGGTACGACCACTGCATCAAGGGTATGTGAGTACTACTGCTTTGTAACTAGCTTTGTCTTCTGAATAGTGGATATCTTGGGTTTGGTTGCCTTGGAGTGGTTTTTTCTTAATTGAGTTTCCACTTTGTCAACAAAATATTTGTCTCCTTTAAATTTCGCATTTAATAATTTGTTGCACACTGTTCACACACTTGGTAAAATATAAGTAATCTTTAATTTTCAGACATGGAGCCGATTTAGAATGTTGGGATTCAGATACTGATGATTCTTGGGCGACCATTCTTAGCTATGGCTAACACCCTAATAAATTGTAGGATAGGGGTGATGAAGATCTATTTTGGCAACATGACAGTAGAACTAAATATCTTCGATTTCAGCAAGCAGCCATTAGAGTATGATGAAGTTGGAAGTGTATGCTTAATTGAGGAGATCAATGAGGAGACTGTTGATGAATCAAACATTGAGGACCCCCTGGAGGCATGCTTTGCTCAATTTGGAGAAGATTTGGACTTGGACAAGTTACTCGAGCAAGCTGATGCTATTTTGGAGACTGCTCCTGTAATGTCTAAGACATTATTTAATAATTAAAGTATAAAATTTGAGTAAATAATTAATTAAAATTATTTTAGTGTCATTAAAAATGCAAAGGAATATTTTAAAGTCCAAAGAAAATAGAAAATAGAAATAATAGAAATGAAAAATAAAATATAAAAGAAATTAATGAATAAAATAAAAGAAAGAAAAGAAAAGAATTAAAGAATTTAAAATAAAAATAATAATAATAAAAGAAAAAGAAAAGTCAAAAGAAAAAAAAAAAAAAAGAAAAAAAAAAAATATATATATATATATATATATATATATATATATGATACATGTGGGGCAACCTGCGCCTCACATGCTTAAAGTGAAGGCCAAGTGGCCCTTCATGAGGAAAAGAAAGGAGGCCCTTCCCAAAGAAAAAAAAAATAAAAAAACATAGAAACAAAAGAGAGGCGCACGTGCGCCTCCCTTCTCAAATAAATGGAAATGCCAAATGGCCTTTCCAAAGCAGAGGCGCATGGCCTCTGCTGTTAGAAGAGAAAAAAAAATGGAAAATGGTCATCTGACCCGAGAGAAAAAGAAACAAAAGGAGAGGATTTTCTCTTAAGGTTTTTCATACAAAAATCATGAACTACGAAGATCCAACCGTCCAAACTCAAATCCGATTTCGAAAACGTAATCTATGAAGCCCGATCCATGTTTCTACCGATTGGTTTGAGGTATTTTCACAAACTCTTGGTCTTTGAGATTTTAAATTAAATCTAAAGATATATGAGTTTGATTTTATGTGTTCATAGGATTTGTTGTAAGGAGCTTGCTAAACACTCTCCAAGTGTTGGATTTACATTTGGTGAAATTTTTGGTGAGTTTCTTTAAACCCTACCTTTTGGGTATTTAGTTTTAATTGAGTTTTCATGTTATTAACCCTTAGTAAAAGCTACTGAGTTAATAATATTGTGTTTGAGGTAGACTTTTATAAATTATGATTTAAAGTTCAGAAACCTTAATTTGATTGGTTAAATTAATTTGGGGTTTTAAAGTGTTTAAAACATAGATTGTTAATTTGTGGATTAATTGTGGTTATAGTGATGATTAATCCCAAATTAGCTATGGGTTTTGTAAAATAAGTATTAATAGGTTAGGTTCTAATGTTAGTAAAAATAAATAATTATGGGTATTTAGTTTAAATAGTATTTGTGACGTTAACCCTAAGATTTTTTTATGGGTTAATGTTATTTTAAATGTATTAATGATTTAAGTTAATAAGTTAGTAATTATTGTAAAAAGATTAATGAATATAATTTTAGGATTAATGTTAGTATAAAAATGTTAATGAAAATAATTTATGGGTTAGTGTGATTAATTGCGGGTTAGTAATTAATATTATGAGTAAATAGTTAAATAGTGATTTTAATATCTAACCCTTAGTGAATACTTTGAGTTAGTATTGTTTGAGTTTTAGTTAGTGTCTAGGATTTATAGTAGACGATTGGAGCCATTAAAATAATAAATAAAAAAAAAATATTACGGGTTTTCAATGGTTTAGCCTTGAGTGATTCAAGTGCTAATTAGGGTGTTAATTATTTAAAGTGCTAAATAGTGCAATATGTTATTCCATAGTGATACATTGCAAGGTGGCATCTAGGAGAGCTAAGCTTGAAATCCACACAGCCAGGTGAGTATTCTACTCACTGAGGGACCTTAGGAATTTAGATATATGAATTGTTATGTTTGGTTTAATTGGATGTTAACTCTATGATGATGATTTGGTATATGAAATTATGAACTATATTGTGAATATGATATATGTTGATGAATTGATATTGAAGAATGCATGAGATTTGTATTGTGAATGGAAATGTGATAATGAGATAATGTAGAGATATACATTAAGCTACATGTGAATGGATAACATGATGTTGGATATATATATATATATATATATATATGTGTGTGTGTGTGTGTGTGTGTGTGTGTGTGTGTGTGTGTGTGTGTGTGTGTGATTGAATTGAGAATATGATGATAAGTTAATGTTGAGATGATTGGAATTAGTATGTTTGGAATTGTTGGGGATTGAGTAACAGTAAATTATATTATGAATGTGGTATGCATCGGAAGGAAGATGAATGAAAATAATGTGATTGAGTTGTGGATCGTGGGAATTGAATATGTTGTGATAATGGTAGTATATGAGTACTTGTATAAAAGGTAAGTCTAGGGTATGTGGCTCTAGCACTTGTGTATTTGTTTGCCTTGCGGGTATGTAGCTTCATGGGCAGTGTTGTAAAAGGTAAGTCTAGGGTATGAGGCTCTAGCACTCGTAAATTTGTTTGCCCTGTGGGTATGTGGCTTTACAGGCGGTATTGTAAAAGGTAAGTCTAGGGTATGCAGCTCTAGCACTCGTGTATTTGTTCGCCCTGGGAGTATGTGGCTTTACGAGTGGTGTTGTAAAAGGTAAGTCTAGGGTAAGTGGCTCTAGCACTCGTGTATTTGTTTGCCCTGTGGGTATGTGGCTTTACGAGCAGTGTTATGGTAAGTCTAGAGTCGTAACTCTAGCACATGCGAGTTGATATTTTTGGATTCTATGCGTAAGCCTAGGGTTTTAGCCCCTAGCTGCAGAGTTGGTAAGTCCGGGGTATTGCTTATAGAATGTGTGGTATATTGTATTGGAAACTGTGATAAGATATAAGAGTGAGATGAATGGTGTGACTTGTACTTAATGATGTGTTGTTGTGTGGACTTAATGATTTGAGAATAATATTGTTGAATCTTGTATGTATGTATGTTTGCGTGCATTGTTTACTCCGTAGTGAGTCTTATACTACTAAGGTGGTGAACTCATACTTTCACCTGTACGGATGTGGTTAACCCCACAACCGTACATACTCTGATGCTTTGACTACAGGTTTAGTGGATCTAATGAATGACGTTGTAGCATAGTACTTGGGATGTTATGACTGAAGCCCGACACGACAATTATAATGGTTGGACCATGGGTTGTTCGCCTTTTGGCAGACTTTGTTTATGGCTCGTGTCACCTGTTACACTTGTATTTATGAGCCAGTCTTTTGGTATGTATTTAATAGCTATGTAGAAGCCTTAAACTGATAAACATATTAATGGCTCTTTTGTTGTGATTAACTGTTGTTTATAGATGTACCTTCCGCTATATTGATAATGTTATTATGTGTTATCCACTGCGTAGATGTAACTCTGTTTATCAGGTACATGTTATGGAATATGTACCGTATGTTGGCTGAGCGACTTGTAGTCATGCCACTGTGATGACTCATTTTATGTTTTAAAAAAAAAAAAATTGGGTCCTCACAGAAATGGTATCAGAGCAGTTAGCTCTAGGGTTGGTTAAGAAAAGCGGAAACTTAGGGTTGTGTTAGAGTTTAAGTGTAACAAAAGAGCCATAGGAAATCTTAAAAGCTTCAACAAAGATAGGAAATTAAAATGTAATACTCCATATGCATTACATGGATTTTGTAATGCATATTATTTGATTTACGTGTGTCGGTAGCTTTCCTCTCACTTTCACATTGTAGGCTAACTCCAATGTGATTGCGTAGAGTGTATCGCTTGGGTGGGGAAACAATTTTAAATAGTTTATTTAGTGCATTGCATGGGTACTGTGATGCATGTAATCTTTCTTGCGCAGTATTGTCTATGTGGCATTTCATTGTGCAGACAAAGTCATGTCCCCTAGACAAGCAATGCCAGTACGCAATGAGGAAGAGGATTTCTCTATGAGTGATTGAGGTAGAAGTGATTGTTGGTACCTCTACCTCCTCTTTCCCCTTATGTCGAGGAAGATTTAGGGTACATTGTAATTATGGTCAAGGAGGCCATTTCGCGTGAGGTCGCCAACTTGTTGCTGCCAAAGTCAAGTACCTTTAGCGGGCAACTATCAGCTGAGACAGTTTGCTCATGTATGGTGTGCCTACTTACACCGAGCAATACTAAAGTCCGTCCAACCACAGCAAATCCTGTCGATGCTGCCATAGATATTATACCTTTATGTTGTAGCATTGTGTGCATTTTCCTTATTTGAATGTTATCCATTCGTATGTCTTGTTATGCATAGTTACGTAATGAGTACCGAACCTTTAAAATCAAACACGTACGTGACCATTTCTATTGGTGACACATATGGCCACAGTGAACATGTAAGCCGTCACCTTAGATTGGTATAGGTAATGGCATTGTTAGCTCTTGTGTGTTTGACATGATGAGCTACAGTGTCTAACTCATTTAGTTTGATATGTTAAGTTGTCCACCCTTGTCTCATTTGCATTTGTAAGTTATGCAAATTGAGTATCGAACCTTTAGAATAGAACACTTGCGTGGCCACTCTTGTTGGTAACGCATTAAGTTGCAGGAAACGTGTGGACAATTGTCCCATTGGTGCAAGAGAAAAGACTCTGCCAGCGAAGCTAGCAGTGTGATGCGGGTAGAGTTCTAATGTTGGCATATTTAGCTTCAACATGTATTGTGTTGAGTTTTAATGCCATGCATATAGGATGTCGGCGTTCAACCTGCTAAGCAATAAGTCTTACCGTGTTGAACTACGATGTTAACTCGTTAGGGCTTTGGTGTCAATTTGGAATGGATTGATGATCAAAGAGTAGAAGTGAACGTAGATAATCACGTGTGGGTAATTGTATTTCTACCCTATGGTATAAAGAGTCCAAACTTTGCGGGTCTCGTTGGCGTGGTACACCGCAATTCCTCTTCGATGTTCAACAATGATGAATGTCCGAGAGTGTACACTTGTGTGTTTGGCTTATGCCTAAGCCAAGCTCATATTGAGTCCGAGTTGGGAACATCCGGATAGTGCATATGTTTCCACTTTAGTCACAAGTCTATGCGAGGATGCATAGGTCACCGTGTGCTAAACCTAGCGACGATCTAGGATGAGTATTCCATAAAGAAAACTGACAACTTGTTTAGCCAACTTTAGGGAGTTTCGATATTCTTGGGAGATTGACTTTCTTCCGAGATACCATTGACTTTTGGTGCGAAAGAAAATGTGCCAAAGTCAGCGACCCGGACATGGTATGACCATTATGAGTTTTTAGTGATGCCATTTGGATTGACGTATACACCATGGATATTTATGGACTTGATGAGTCAAGCGTTCCATGAATACCTAGATAGGTGATCAGTTGAGTGTAACGTCGACAAGTTAGTCTATGCGACTAATTGTGTCGTGCATGGAAGACATTTGATATCTGTGTCGGAAGTGCCTAGTAGAATAAATTCTTCGCCAAGCTCATGAGATACGAGTTGTGGTTTGAGGAAGTGTCCTTTTTAGTTCATGTAACGAACGAGAATGGATTCATAGTCATTAGTCAACACGTTAGAACAAGAACACGTATTTATGTCTTTGCTTAAACTACCCATTAAAAATTGTTGGGTATGTGGCTTGTAGAGATACATCGTGACAGGGCAAAGATGCACCCTTGTGTAACAACAAGGATGCAGCCTAAGCTACTCATCAACTATGGATCATGAGTAGCGTCATTCGCACATGTTGCACAAGTCTGATGCACCCAGATGTTGAGAGACGGAAGTGTAAGATAACAATGATGGCTTGTTGTGCTAGGAGATCTTAATAACAAGATGTTCTGTCGTGCAACTGAAGTAAATATCACGGCTAATACATTGTGTATGAAATCTCATGCTGGCAAGATTGACTCTAAGTGTATTTGGAGCGTTAGCGCATCATACCCTCCGCAAGCGGACGGCTAATCTGAGAGATCTATTTAGACACTCGAGGATACGCCTAAGTTGTGCGTGTAGGATTCCATAGAGTTGGTCATGATATCCGTCAATAGTTGTAAACGTTGTATCGTACGTGACGCAAACATTGAGCGCCACTTCATTTCGTATGAAGTTGGAGTGAAACGATTAGCGATTAGCTTCATTTCGAAACTGTCCAAAATCGTCCAATTAGCTTTGTTTTGCATTTAATGCCTCCATTTGCATCCTAAATTAAAATAAAAGAATAATGAATACATTTAGACACCAAATAAGTATAGAAGACTAAACATTAAGGGAGAAAAATATGACATTTTGCATTCTCATCACTTTAATTTCCAGATTTGAATCTTTGCTTTAATTTCTAGATTTGAATCTTTGCTTTGATTTCCAAATCTGTAATTTCTATATTTGAATCTTTGCTTTAATTTCCAGATTTGAATCTTTGCTTTGATTTCCAGATCTGTAATTTCCATATTTGAATCTTTGCTTTAATTCCCAGATTTGAATCTTTGCTTTGATTTCTAGAACTGTAATTTCCAGATTTGAATTATTCCTTTAATTTCTATATCTATAATTTTCCATATTTGAATTTCATTTTGTTTTTGATTGTCCTTTGTCTATTTCTGTTTCTTGTTGTTGAAATCAGATCAATTTTTTCTTTTCTTTTCAGAAATTGCAATTATTGTTGCTGCTTGTGACTGAATCTGTATTAAAAAAACAAAAAACAAAAAAAAGGGCAGCGTATTCAAAGGTTGCTGGATAGTTATAAAAATAAAAATAAAATAGAAAAAAAGAAAGAAAGAAAGAAATTTTGAAAATGGCTGTTTGGTATACTTTGCAATCTGAAAATTGAAGTGATTTGGTGTTGATTGATGTTTATCTTCAAAGGGGTCAAATGTATCATCTTTAGTATCTTGTTTCCTAATTGCTCTTTTCTCGTACAAATTCTTTGAAATTCGTGTCATTTTATTCCTTTCTTGTTTCTTGAATCTATTGCTGGTTGGAATAATACATGGTTGTGTCTTGATTTAGTTCAACTAGTTCTTAAAGAACTTGAAAGGGAAGACAGGTGAGGTGAAAGGCCAAAAGAGTGAAAACCCGAGTGGAGTGACAATATTTTAGCGTAAACACGTAAGGGAGTGTGTGAGGTTTTACCACTAACATTCTTGTTTTGCAGTGCATTGAAAATATCTAATAAAAGTGACTCAACACCTAAGGAGGAGGCGGATAATTCATTATTTGTATTGCGGGCCATGCAACAATAGTTTGAACTGTTGAATTTGGTGTTAGGGGAGGTGAAGGATAGGATAGATCAACAAGAGGTAGTGATTAGAAATCTGCAGGGTGGGCGAGATAGGAGGAGACGTGTGCCTAGCTTTGAAAATGAGTATGAGAACGAAGGAGATGATGAAGATGGGGAAGACACAGCATCTGAAGTTGGAATGGGAAAACCTAGAGGAGGTAGGCGTAGAAGAGAACCAAGGAGAAATCCAAGGGATCGAGATGGGGTAGATAGGAACCTTGGGAGCATCAAAATGAAAATACCATCTTTCCAAGGTAGGAATGACCTTGAAGCCTATTTAGACTGGGAGAAGAAAATAGAGTTGATTTTTGATTGTCACAATTATTCAGAGGAGAAGAAGATGAAGCTGGCGGTAATTGAGTTCATTGATTATGCAATTATTTGGTGGGATCAATTAGTGACCAATAGGAGGAGGAATCATGGGAGACCTGTAGAAACATGGCGTGAGTTGAAAGCTCTCATGAAGCAAAGATTTGTACCTAGCACTACTATAGAGACCTCTACCAAAAATTACAAAACCTTACACAAGGGTCTAGTAGTGTAGAGGATTACCATAAGGAGATGGAGGTGGCTATGATTCGGGCTAATGTAGAGGAGGATTAGGAGGCCACAATAGCTAGATTTTTAAGTGGTTTGAATAGAGACATAGCCAATGTAGTTGAGTTGTAGCATTATGTGGAGGTTGGCTATGAAGGTGTAGAGGCAGTTAAAGAGAAAGGGGACAGCAAGGTATACTTTTTAGCACTCTTTGAAAACCAAAGTGGGATAAAAATGATCGAGCTGTAGTAAAGGGGAAGGCCGAACTACTTAAGGAAAAAGATGAGGGAACTAGCAAAAACAAACCCAAGTTAGATTTCCAACCTTCAAGGAATAGAGATATTAAATGTTTTAAATGTTTAGTTTTAGGGCACATTGCATCTAAATGTCCAAACAAGCGGGTGATGGTTATGCGTGACAATGGAAAGGTGATGACTGATAGTGATGAGATGCCCTAGTTGGTTGATGCTAGTAATGAAGATGGAGTGAAATACACCGTAGTAGGTGAGTCTCTTGTTGCTAGGTGTGCTCTCAATACGCAAATTAAGGTAGATGATATGGAGCAACATAGAGAGAACATATTTCATACTAGATGTTATGTAAACAACAAGGTATGTAGTATGATTATAAACGGGGAAAGTTGCACCAATGTAACAAGTACCACCCTAGTTGAGAAGTTGAGCTTACCTTTATTGAAGCATCCTAGACCTTATAAGTTGCAGTGGTTGAATGAATGGAGAGGTTAAGGTTAATAAGCAAGTTTTGGTGGCTTTTACCATTGGGAGGTATAGTGATGAGGTGCTTTGTGATGTAGTTCCTATGAATGCTGGCCATATTTTGTTGGGGAGGCCGTGGCAGTATTGTAACGCCCCTCCTTTTACAAAAATGCGTAAGTGGAAAATTTTCGATTTTCATGTGACATTACGACCTCATCAGAGTTATAAAATAGCAGCAGTATATATATATATATATTTGGCACAGATAAATTTACAACCCAAAATATCATAATGTCATTATTGCGAAACAATTGTAATATAAATATTGTTTCTGAATATTAACATAATGAACTACAACATAGTAGTTCACCAAATGGAGGCAACCTAGCCTCAAACACCCATATCAGGATCCTTCTAAGGGTCTGGATAATCCTGGTACTCCTCCTCCTTATAACTTGTATTCATAAATAATACAGAGAGAAACAACAATACAAAAATACCTAAGTGATTCCGCTGTTTCCAATAATATAATGAATGATGATTTATTTATAAAATGCAACACAATGAAATATGGCTTCATAATCACATGTATATACAATATATAGTCTACGGTCGCGAATCATAGACATAGACTGAATATATACATAATCATAAAGTAGTAATATGACAATATTATATGCAAAGTTTTAAGCATCATCTTTTTCCACTCCTCTGTTGGCCTAGGTACGGTTAGCGTCGTATTTGAAGTCCAAGACTTTCTCACATTTAACTTTTAATTATATTTGTTTGGGAGCCTAGTGATGTGTGTTTTAATGAGTACTCGCAAGCGCACGAATCGTTTGCAATATAGCGTGTGCAAGTGCGAGGTCGAATCCACAGGAAAATGGTCAAATATTGGTGTCTTGTTTAATCAACCTCATTTTAACCTAGTTCCAAAGGTTTGAGGATTGATTAAAAAACAAAAGACTAAATAAACGAGATGAAATGAAATATGCAAATTAAATGGAACTAAGGCTAAGGAATCCACCAAACTAAATCCAACAACTCACACTTCTTGGTTTCTACTTGAACACCCAAAGAACATTAAGCTTAGGGTGTCATTCAAGTTTCTCAACCACATACTCTAGAACCATTAAATGAATCCAACTCAAAGATAAATCACAAAGAGTACCCATTTGAAATCAAATCATCCAATGTATCCATTCAATGAACAAATCACAATGGATATCATCATTCAAACCGATAAAACAATGTATCCATCGGTTGAAACACATTAAATGTCCTATATCTACCAACAACCACATTCATTGCAAAAGATAAAGCATTGAAATGAATGGAACTTGAACAACAAATATGATATATCATCAAATGTGCAAGTAGTATAACAAGAGTGTGAGTGACATCAATGGAAAGGTTTCATCCTCAACCTTAGTTGAGGTTACTAGCCTTCCATGACTAAGAACACCACAAGAAAATGAAGAACAACCATGGAAATAAAAGGAAAGCTTTACAAAAAGAAAGTGTCTAAGAACAAAAGCTACTGGAATACACTACAAAATGCACGAAATTAAACCTATCTACTGTTCTCTGAACTCTACCAACAAGGAAGTATGGCTATGGCTTTTATAGAAGGAAATTAGGGCTAGAAACCCATGTAAAATGACTCCTCTAACCCCCTCTAGGGTTCCTCTCTTGCTAGAGACAACCAAGGTCACGAAACCAGTGTGTTCTGCTGCGAAAATTTGAGGGAGAACTGCTTTTTGTCATGGAGAAGCTCCTGATTGGGTGTTCTGGCGCGCTTCTGCAAAAGTACGTTCTGGGAAATTTCGATCGATCGAATTTTCCAAGCAATTCCACATGAATTTTGCCATTCCTTACTTATTGACCTACAAAACACAAAAACTAACCAAAGCATCAGAAAATAACAAGGCTAAAGGTCTAACTAATGTAAATCAAGGGGTCCAAATACACAATATTTGGCACTCATCACCTAGGCTTCTGGAAACCTGGGTCTTCCCTGGTGATCTAAATCCACCAGTTTTGTATTTATTATTTTCTTTTCGGGCATTTCCTCATTCACTGCACCTAGGCAACCAGTGAAGCCTCAAGTACCCACTGGTATCTAAATTCTCAGTTTGTTATTAAACAGATTATTAAAATAATAAAGTATGCAAAGTCACATGCGCAAACAAATAAATAAAGCAGTAATCACAATATTATAGGAAAAATCCACCAGCATCACTCTCAGTAAGTATAAAGATACTTACCGTCTCCTGCTTCCAAAAGAGCTTCCACACAATAGTTGATTGCACAATTTTATATATATATATATATATATATGGCAACATTCTGGTTAATAAAAACACTTTATGGCAACATTCTGGTTAATAAAAACACTTTATGTAATGGTTGCTTTTTAATAGGATTATCGGTTTTATTCAGAGTCTTCAAGTAATATGGACAGTGTCTCATTTCATGCCATGTGTATGGTCACAAGTTTCTAAGAAGATGTCCATGAAGATTCCATGCAATTTCCAAGTCAAAAAAATCGGTTCCTATGCAATCGTCCAGACGAGCCTTTGAACGCGACCGGACGCTTTGTAGTGTCTAACAGATTGAGTTGAAAACGTCCGAATGTCAGAGCAACACTGTCCGGACGATAGGTCAAGCTTTTCCAATTTCTACATGGAGTTGGATTTCAGAAGTCAACATTGTTTGGGAAGTTTCTGCAAGATGTCCAGACGACGTCCAGCATTTCAGAATATTCTAGATTTATGTTCGAATGCGAAAAAGAGTTATAGCGAAGACTGTCCAGACGCTCGGCCAAGCCGTCCGGACGTATACCTGTTATGGAAAGATTTGCGCTATTCTGGAAGACGGTCGCAGAAGACCGTCAGGACGAGGCAATCTTCTGTCCAGACGCTCGACAGCCAGAGTCCGAATTTGTCCAGATTTAGGATCTCTTGAAGCCTATATATAGAGGTCTTTAGGCTTGTAAATTATATGAATTCTGTAACGAATTCCATAGTGCTTAGAGATGGTGTTTAAGGAGAAACGAAGATCCGTTAGCTCTCTAGCCATTGCCGGTGTGTGCTCAACAGTTCGTGTGAAATCTATCTTAGGGGTCGGCCCTAAGGTAAAGGATTCCATCAAAGACCCCTTCAAGTAGAAGAATTGGTTGTGAAGTGTTCACGATGGGCTTCGTGTTATGGTTAAAGGTATGACTACTGTAATGTGTTTTGTAAGTATGAGTGCTTTGTAACTTGCTTTGTCTTTGGATAGTGGATTTCTTGGGTTTGGCTGCCTCGGAGTAGTTTTTCTCTTCACAGATTTTTTACTTCGTCAACAAATATCTTGTCTTCTTTAAATTCCGCATTTAAGATATTTTGTTGCACACAAACACACACTTGGTTCTTTTAGAAGTCATTATTTATTTTTCAAAGTCATATGCTCAAATTCCAAGGGTCTCAGGATTTAGATGAGCTTGTTCCCCCATCTCATGAAGAGCCTTACGTAGCATCCTTCTTCAGATCTGCACTAGTTAGAGGGCTTTGCAGACTCAAGCGACTGAAGGTTTTTAGTCTATGGTACCCGACTTCAAGAGCTAGAAGTCGATGTGACACAAATCTAGATTATTGAACGGATTTCTCTCCATCACTTGGTTCACTAGATCAGCAGGATTTGGTGCTTTGAGGTTTTTTGTTCCTCCCTCTATCTTTTATTTTACAAACTTCTGTTTATTTGGGCTTTTAATTGTTTTCTTTTTCCTGTGTTTGGACTTTAGAACTGTAATTTTTGGATATTATATACTCTGTTTACCCTTTGTCCTTTTGAGTTAAAAAGGAGGAATATTTTTAGTTTTGGATCGGAAATGTATTTTTAATCAGTCAAGTGATTTTTGTTCCAGAATGGCCAAAATGGGAGTTTGTTAGTTTTTTATTAACTGTATTCTGTTGACAAAATCACTATCATGTAATGTTGTTGTTTTCACATGGATGCCGTATATTCCATAATCTTCAAAGTAATTAGAGTTTATTTCTCTAAGATGGAAAGAGCTTTATTATGACAAGTTACAGTGTCACAAGCTGCAAGAAGGCTATTTCAGTGTTCAAGGAAGATTCTGTGCAGATTCCAACTCAGAAAAGTCGAATCCTTTGATTCTGTCCGGACGACCCAGTAAAGCGTCCTGACGCTCATCAGTCAGCAACATCCGTCCAGACAACGTGGCAATACCGTCCAGACACCCATCAGTGTCTAGAAGATTTTCGAACAGTTCAAGGTTGCATCCGTCCAGTGTCATGGCAATACGTTCGGACGCTCATCAGAGTTCGACAAGTAATTGGATTTCCTTCACAGACACATATATGAGAAGACAGCTGCATCCGTCCGGACGACAGGGCAACACCGTTCGGACACAATCCTTAATAATGCAAGACGTGGAGAAGAATTGTAACCGTCCGGACGTTAGGGAAACACCGTCCAGATGCGGTCCTTATTATGGAAATTGCTTGCAGCAGAATTGCAACCATCTAGACACTAGGGCAGCATCGTCCGAATGCGGCCTTAATATGGAGAGTGTGAAGCATGATAGAAAGGCAGTTGCGCAGTTCTCCATCCAGATGGCTTCAGCTTGCGTCTGGACATAGCCTAGAGAAAACCGAATCAGTGTCAATTTAGGTCTTCTGTAGCCAATAAATAGAGGCATTTAGGCATGTAAAAATCATGAATTCAGTGTTGAATTCTTCTGTACTTAGAGAAAGTTTTTAGGTAGACATTGTGAAGATCTGCTAGCTCTCTAAGGGATGCCAGTGTGCTGTTGATGTGCTCATAATTGAAGTCTATCTTAGAGAGGAGCCCTAAGGTAAAGGAATTCATAGAAAACCCCTTCAAGGAGACTTAGTTGGGAGGCGTTCACATTGGGTTACGTGTTAGAGTGCTAGATACGATCACTGCATCGGGTATGTGAGTGTTACTGTCTATGTACTAGCTTTGTCTTCTGATAGTGGATTTCCTGGGTTTGGCTGCCCTGGAGTGGTTTTTCTCTTAATTGCGTTTCCACTTTATTAACAAAATATGTCTCTTTTAATTCCACACTTTTGATATTTTGTTACACGTTGCACACACACACGCCGTAATTTAGAAGTCTTATATATTTTTTAGGATTCCTACTCCTTGTTGATCTAGAATTGCTGTAAGAGTTCTAATTAGACTTTGATCATTTATTAGACTTCTGATCTAATCTCTTATTTGACTTCTGATCTGATTGGACCCTGAGTCCTATCTCAATTCTACCGAGAATAGGACTACTGATCAAATTATACTTGCACTAAGAGTCCTATCCCGATTCTACCGAGATATGACTGCTAATCAGATTATGACTCTTATTTCAATTTAAATTGGACTAGAGTCCTAATTCGGATCTACTGGGATAACTGATACTTAATTTCTTTGGAATAGCTGCAAAGTGTCTATCTCTCGAGATTGGACTTCTCGGGAGTCCTGCTGTCTCCTCCTTGGGCCGGACTGAGTGGAATTTATTCCCAACAGTTATCCCCCAATTCCATTTTCCGAAGCTTGCTTGAATAATGGGAATTCTATGTCTCAAGAAACCCGAGCTTTGTCTCCTTCTGAAAACCTGCTAAACTTGAGGGTTAAATCCTACCCCCCATTACTCCTGACTACCGGTGTAGGACTAACTGAGAGACTTTCCATCTTGCTCTTGGCAAGGACTGATCCGAGAGGCTTTACCTCTTGCTCTCTGCAAGGACTGATCTGAGAGGCTTTCTTCTTGCTCCTGGCAAGGACTGTTCTAAGAGGCTTTCTTCTTGCTCTTAGCAAGGATTGATTTGAGAGGCTTTACCTCTTACTCTCGGCAAGGACTAACCCGAGAAGCTTCGCTTTTTGCTCTCGGCAAGGACTGATCCGAAAGGCTTTACCTCTTGCTCTCGGCAAGGATTGATCCCAGAAGCTTCACTTTTTTCTCTCGACAAGGACTGATCCGAGAGGCTTTCTTCTTGCTTTCGGCAAGGACTGATCCGAGATGCTTCATTCTTGCTCTCGGCAAGGACTGATCCAAGAGGCTTCCTTCTTGCTCTTGGCAAAGACTAATTCGAAAGTCTTTTGCCTGCAAAAGAAGAGACATCAACGGGTTCTCGGACCCTAGACCGGGAACACTTCGATGCTTAGTCATCTCTTTTCTTTTATTCTGAAAATACTTATTCCCAAATCTGGGGAATTTTCTGTCTTAATTATAACTAGTATGAGTTAAAAATAAAAGTCCAGTTCTTTGCAAACATAAATGCTAAAAATAAAAGTCTAGCTTGGAATTTTCGAGAGTCCTTTCTACATGACCACTGGCAAATTTTGTTGTTGCCTCAGCTCTCTACGCCGTGGGCTTTTGCTTCTTCGGTCCTCTATTCTTTCTAAGTCATCCCGGGGATCGTTCTCCTGATCCCTTTTGTCTGGCTGAGGACGGTCTCGGGGATAATAATCCTATGGCTGCTGATCTCGGGGCTGATACTCCCGATGATTCCAGAACCTGTTATTTCCTAGTTGGTTCCGTTGCTCTCCCAAGAATCGAACCAGCTTGCCATTCTTTATGAATTCTTCTATTAACAACCTTAGGGTTACGCACCCTTCGGTGTAATGATCTGCTTGTTTATGAAAATCATAATACTTGTCTGCATTCCTGTAAGGAGGATTACCTGGTATCTTTGGTGGTTCTCGAAATGCTAGATCTCTTTTGATCTTAATAAGGACTTCTGATATCTTGGCATTGAGAGGTGTAAAGTTGTAATCTTTAAACTTCTTCTTTACTGGCCTCTCCTCTTCCCTATCAACTTTTCTGAATTCATTCATTTTCTTTTCCGGGGTTGTCCCTTGGGGTAGCCTAGAGCTGGCCATAGCCTTCAGCGTCTCTTCTTGATTGATAAATTCTTCTACCTTATCCATTAGGCCATACAAGGTACTTAGTTGCTTTTGGACCAACTTCTTCATCAAAGGCTCCTCATGTGAAATTCCTTGATAAATGGCAGCAAAGATCATATCCTAAGTCGAATCTTCAACCATAACTTTCTCTCGGTTGAAACGGGCCATAAACTCCTTAAGACTCTTTGTTGCTTTGCTGGTGCAATGATAGCAAATATTAGGAAGGCTTCTTCTTTGTCTAGAAAGCTAGAAACTCCGTTAGGAATTTTTTGGACAACTCCTTGAACAAATCAATAGAATTCGAGGGCAGCTTCCTGAACTAGTCGAGGGCATTCACCGAAAGAGTAAGGGGGAAGGCCCGGCACGCTACTTCATTGGGTGTCTTGTGAAGGTCTAGATGAGCTCAGAAATTCTCTAGGTGATCTAGGGGATCTTCATCTATAACATAACTTAGAATTTGGGGTGCCTTAAATTTCTCGGGTAGCCAATAGTCTACTACTCGTTTGGTGAAGGGTGAGTCTATACCCATTAGGAGCTTGTCCACCACTACGAATCTGCTTTTGTCCTTTCTTTCCATCTCCATGTATGTGCACCTTCTCTCCAACTCGGCAATAACTCTGCTTAGATCTCCCGCATCCTCTCGTCGATCTCCATGAGGGTCAAGCCTTTTGTTCCGTAATTCCCGAGGATGGACTTCCCGGAAATTATCTTCTTGGTGATCTTCCACTCGATGACCGTGGCTGTCAGTATGGTTGTTGCGCTCTTATTCGTGTTCATCCCTGTTCATGTCGGGATGGGGCTGTCCCGGCCTCCTGTGCATCAATTCTTCATTCTGCTATGTTAAAGATTTGATTTGGGCTTCCAACGTTGCTATGTGATCCTGATCTCCACCGCCTGGGGGAGGGAACGGTGGAGGCTATGGATTATTTTGGATAACCGGCTCCATTCGGGCTATGGGCTCTCGATTAATCTAGCTTCCGGGATGTGTGTTTAGCACCTTGCTAGATCTTTTTTTCTTCTTCTTTGGTTTGAGAAACGAATAATCATTCCCACAGATGACGCCAAACTGTTGGTATAGTTTCTGGTATGGTGTGATTCTACACGTTCTTCTAATGTTTTTCACGCTGCTCAATAATTTTGCAAAACAATTAAAATTACGGGACCCTTACAGGAATCCCATTCTAATGCCTAAATTAGCTTATGAGGGAAAAATCTGCTCAATGCATAAAATATTGAGTCTAAGTTTATACCTAAGGTATGAGCCTATTTATAGGCAAAGAGGTGAAGTCAAACTTAAATTAAGATTCATGCTCCTTGTTGATCTAGAACTATTGTCAGAGTTCTAATTGCACTTTGATATTTTATTAGACTTCTGATCTGATCATTCTTCTAATCTGATTTCTTATTTAACTTCTGATCTGATTGGACCTTGAGTCTTATCCTTATTCTACCGGGAATAGGATTACTGATCAAATTGTACTTGACTAAGAGAACTATCCCGATTCTATTGAAATATGACTGCTAATCAGATTGTGACTTTTACTTCAATTTAACTTGGAATAGAGTCCTATCCGGATCTGGTGGGATAACTGATACCTGATTTCTCAGAAACAGCTGCTCAGTATCTATCTCCCGAGATTGGACTTTCCGAGAGTCTTTCTGTCTCCTCCTTGGGCCAGAGTGAGTAGAATTTATTCCCAACATCTTTAATACTAGAAAAAAAAAATGCAAAATTAGTCCATATGGTTATACTGATTTGTAATAAGCTCAATGTGGTATACAAATGTTCCGAGAGTTCCATGTGATATGCAAAAATAACAAATAGGTTCTTACACCCAACTTTCGTCTAATTTTTTATAGAAACCGTTAAATACCATGCCAGCACCAATCAAATTATGAATATATAACTGGAATATGGATGGTCAAGCCACCCTTTTGACCAAATAGGAGGTGGCCGAACCACCTCCTAGCCATTGTTGTTTTTGCAACAGAGAGATCTATCAAACTTTCTCATAGTTGTTTCTACCATTACTGTCACTATCGTATGTTCAATCTTTGAAATGAAAACCAACTATTTTCTTTCTTATTTTTTCACTTTATCCTTTGTTTGGCTAATTAGAAACCTAAGAAAGCTTACACAACCAAAGAAATACAAAATCACTAACTTGCACTCATTCAACTTGATGCGACAGGCTTTGCTGAGTGAACGTTATCGTTTTCCAGGTTCGAAAGAAAATAAAAATAAAAACTTTGTTCTCTGTCTTCATTCTCTGTAATCCAACACAGTCAAATATTTTTAATTTTTTAATTTCTTTCTATATTTCACATATTGTTATTTATTTAACCAAAAGATCCAACATACATATCGTACGTCGAAATTGTTTGCTTTTTCAGTGAGCTCTGTCGCGTAGTGTGGATGGGTTTTAATTGATTGCAATTAGGACGTTTGAACTATATGGATGACACGTGTTATAATATGATTGGTGTTGACATTGAGTTTAACGATTTTTGGTCAAAAAATTAACGGGAGGTTTTGTTATTTTTAAATAGCACGTCAAAATATTTTTATATTGCATAAAGCTTACTGCACATGGGTATAATTATATGATCTAATTTTACATTTTTCGTTTAACATGTACAGAGGAACCAAGTGGGCTTCATGGCATTGTAAAAGAGCAAAAAGCAGTCCGGTGTTGGTCTAGTAAGTGTGATAAGCCTGATTCTCGATTACTTGCTTACCCAAGTTTTTTGTTTTCTTCTCTGTGAGCGCTGATGCAGCAGCTCCATTGCGTGTCAGCATTCGAAGCGGCAATGGCATAGCCAAAGCTGGCGACCCTCGTGGCGTTATCTGAACTTCGAAGGTAACCAGGATGAGTTGGAATTTCACGCACGCGCTTCCTCACGCGTCTCCTATCATTTCTCAATTCAAAGCAAGTGGGACCAGACAAGTAGTTTTGGTAGTCCATTTCGTTATGAGAATACTCATGCCCCTTTTGGCGTGATCAGAATAGCCTGTGCTAATGTTCTAAGAATGAAAAAGTTAAGGTAAATTTATTGAAATTAGCAAATCTAACCCTAAATGCAAACACCCAACAGTTGAGGTAAGATTTTATACCAATAAGTTGTGAAGAGTTTAAATTTTTTTTATTTTTTTTATTTTTACAACTCATTTAACTATTAGTATTCCACCTCCTTTAAATATTAAATTACATTTGACCATTTTTTTCTTTTTTATTAGAAATCATTCCATCTTCATCATATAAAGTAAATATTATTTTAAAGTACGATTATATGTTTATTTTTCAGTAACGGTTATGCAATTTTGAACAAAAATATATTAATTTATGTTAAAAGTGAGTGTTTTTATTTTTATTTATTTATTATTATTTTTTTTAGCTGAATCTTTTTTATGGAACATCCTCTACAATCCGATGTCTAGAATTTGATAAAAAAACTTTCAACTTAATATTCTTTTTTAGAAAAATGCTACATGCACTTTCAAATCCACACTTCAAAATATACATTTTTTGATGTGGTAGTGAAAATTATTATTAAATCCAAACTTCAATAATTATCAATCCGAAAATTTAATATTAATTTTCACTACTACGTTAGATACTGTACATTTATGAGTATGAGTGTGACAGTGAGAATGTGTAATATTTATCTTCTTTTTTGTACAAGTAGTTAAAACTTAGGGAAAATTTTACATATCCCCATCAAACTATCATCTAATTGAAAGTTTGAAAAAAACATAAAGTGATAGTTTGAAGAGGGTATGTGAACTTTTTCCTAAAACTCAAGTTCATATAATTATGAATTTGCTCTCATTAATGATAATTGATCCTACTCAATATTTCAATTATAATTTGCATTTTTTTTTTCATTTGGATATTAACGAGTGTATTTACCTAATGATAAGTATATTTATTAATTTTTTCTTTCTAATTATAATTATATAAATCTTGTTGTTCGAGAAACAATGATATTATATCATGAGATGTGTTTGGTGTTATTCTCTTACATATTTATTTTGTAAATTTATTATTAAATTTATGAAACCTACATGTGGTCTTATATTTGAATTCAATGGTGGATTCATACATCTTTTATATGAAAATTGACAAAAATATGCAAGAAAATAAAGCTAAACATTTTTTTTTATGTCATTGTCCTATATATTCGACACGTACTTGAAGAATGAAAAATTATTAAATTAGTCCTTTAAGTCAAATTGAACATCCTACCACAAAAATTTGTTTAAAATTCACCGTGGTAAGCTCTTGTATTAAATTGATTATTTCATAACAATTTTAATTATTTTTCTAACAAAACCATTATGAAATCCACCATGTGGGGGCAACTCCCAAGTCACCTTTTTATTTAAGTGTAAAATTATAATTTCACAGAAAAAATAGCCAAAAAATGTACGAAAGATTAATTTAATAAAGAAGCTTTCCACATAGATCCGTAAAATAATTTATTTACCAAGAATCAATAACTCCATGAACTAATTTAATATTTTTTCCTAAAACAGATATAGAGTCTAAAATGTCTTCAGAATAATATTGAGCGAAAAAAAACAAAGGAAAGCCGAAAAGGAACGGGGAGATGCATGCAAGAGCGCGTGGAGTATCGGTCACCTCAGAGACGCGTAGAAAGATGTCAGCCAGACAGGACCGGCTATAGCCGGTAGCTTCGACCCTCGAGAGAGGCCCCGTGAACCTCAGTCACCCTCGCGTCTCTTTTAAGCCGGCCCGTTTCGGACTTGCAAATACCCGAAAATAAAAATAAGGAGAAAAAAAAATAATCGGATATAATTTATTTTTCTTTTGTTCAATCTATCATTGCCTTTCTTTTTCTGGAGAAAAAGGTGGTGCCGGGGGAGTTCGCCGTGAAAGTGAGTGATCATTAACGGTGATGGTGCGCAGCGGAAGCGTAGCAGGACTATCGACAGTGGTGATGGCGCACGGGCTCAAAGACGCCTCCAATTGGTGGGAACAAATTAACGAGTCTCGGGTCTGGCAGGATCGAATCTTTCACGTCCTCGCTGCTCTCTACGGCGTCGTCGCCGCCGTTGCTCTGGTTTGTCTATTTCATATCTTTTATATGTATATGCCTCTGTCTATGATGTCCAGTCGGAGTGATTGGAAAAGACCTCTTGAATTGTAAATTATGAGATCGTTGATTTGGAATTTTTTTTTTTTTTTTAATAATTATTTTTGTTGTTGAAGGTTCAACTGGTTCGAATACAATTGAGAGTGCCAGAGTATGGATGGACCACGCAGAAGGTCTTCCACTTTCTCAATTTCTTGGTGAATGGGGGTTTGTATCATTTTGTACCAAAAAATTCTGATTTTATCTTCATTTTGTGCATTCTAAGCATTTTTATATTATTCTTACTGAGCGAAATTCTTGTTTTACAGTTCGGTCATTGGTTTTTGTGTTTCGTCGGGAGGTGCAGAAGTTACAACCAGAGGTTTAATTTCAATTTGATGGTTTATGTCTTTTTCAAAGTTCTAATCTGTAATCCGTGTCGCTGGATTTGTATTTCTGACGTGAAGATTGTTTGGGCATGTCAATTAGATTGTCCAACATGTCTTGCTCGATATGCCAAGTCTTGCTTTCTTCACGACATATGCGCTTTTGGTTCTTTTCTGGGCAGAGATTTACTATCAGGTTAGGGTTCAATTTGAGGTTGTTTGCTTTCTTTTGGTATGTTGTGGTATGAGTATGTATGACTACGCTTTTTATAACAAGCTCAAAAGGTGGTCCGCTAATACCAAAGCTTGACCTGTGTGGAAAACAGGCACGTGCTGTATCTACAGATGGACTTCGACCAAGTTTCTTTACAATTAATGCAGTGGTTTATGCTGTTCAGGTGAAATTTCTCGCTCATTGTTTCACTTTCAGTCCCGGCAAATGGGAGGTCTTGAAGTTGGGTTCCTTCTATGAGGGAGCTAGTTCTGTTTCAATATAAAAAAAATAAATTGAGCATTGCCATTTCTTTTCTTCTCACCGTCGTTACTTTTTGTTGTTAATAAATGTAAAGAGTTATTAGAACTATGTGGAGGCAAGTTGTGGAGATTCTATGCCTTCATTTAGCATGTTAGTTTCAACATTTCGGGACTTTTTCAACTGTGTAATTGAGACTATGAATGACCATCTGGTGTATTTATATCTCTTCCATTTTGAGTGAGAAAGATCTAAGAAACCTTTTGTCTTTTTATATTTCTACTTGGTTCTTTAATTTTCTAGAGAGGTCAGTGTATTAAGAAATTATGTAACCATATGCCACATCATCAATTTAGAAGTTTGAGAACTTCTTGAATCATGACGAATTCTTTTATTAAGAAGTTTGGGCTTTTGACTGTGAATGAAGGACCTTGGGGCTCAGGACATGTATATTTCTAGATATCAATAAATAAGAAATGGAGAACAGGCAATGAATGGAGATTTCTGGGGTTTCTTTGTAGGTTGCCTTCTGGGGCTAGTTATATTTGAATTGGACAGATTTCAGAATTTAAACTTTGGGCGCCATTAACACTCAGGGAATGTACTTTTATGTGGACCCACATACTTATTTGAATGGCTAAGCTGCTATTGGTTGCCCGTACATGATTATGGTCTCTGATGTTTGGGCTTGGAAGATTTCCATATTATTGATTTCATCACCTCGATAGAGGTTCATACTTTGGTCCTTGTCTGGCTTCTCTCTTTCTACTAAAAGGATCGGGGAAATGGATTAAATTATTTATTTCATATGGCAAGAATGGTGTGTTTCAGTTTTATAACACAATGATATAGGCAAAAATGTGATAGGGTTAAAAAAAAGGTATTATTTGGGCCATTGTTGGTGCGTAATGGTCTTGGGCTTTTAAGCTCAAGTGCGGGGGTTCAATCTTTAAAATTTTGACGTTTTATGTGACATCAAATTTAGGAAACAACCTCAAAGGCCTTGCTTAGATGGGATCAATAGTGGGTAATATGGCCAATTTCCCCTTTGGTGGTGTCTTGTTTTATTTATGATACGAAGGATTGTTGTTTCATGCGTGCGCTATGAGTGTTATTTTGGTTAGTGGTGAGCATAAATCCCTTGGTTTGATAAAACCTAGCCGAATCATTAGGGTTGGTAGAGGGTATCTATCCACCAACCTTACTCTGATTAACCTAGGTGACCAAATGGAGTTCAGTTGACAGAGTCAATCAGTTTTAATTTTGTTGGTCGGTGGTGGCCATTGGTCAAGCGATGATCGCAAATGAACAATGGGCCACTTTGGATGGACCTTGAGAATGAAATCGAATGGTGGATGTAATGGCGTTAAGTGAAATGATCTCCACGTTAGTGAATGGAGGTCTTTTAACAGGATTCATGGTGGAGCCTAGGAGTGGTGGAGCTATCAATGTTTCTCATCTTTTTGTTTGCGGATGACACCTTGATATTTAGTGCGGCAAATCCAGATCATCTTCACAATTTGCGTTTTTTTTTAATTAATTAATTATTATTATTATTATTATTATTATTATTATTATTTTTTATGCTTTGAAGCGGTTTTGGTTTTGACAATAAATCTGGCTAAATCAAAGTTGGTTATGATTGGCAATGTCATCAATGTCGAACGCCTAGCTAGTATTTTGGATTGCAGGGTATCCTCTTTGTTTATGAAATATCTCGGTCTTCCATTGGGTGCTTCGTTTAAGACCAAATCTATTTGGGATGACATCATTGAGAAGATAGAGCGTCATTTGATTTGTTGGAAAAGGATGTACTTGTCAAAGCATGGGAGAGTTACTTTTATTAAAAGCACTTATCTAATTTGCCTACCTACTTTATGTCTCTTTTCCCCCTCTCGGTTGGTGTTGTCAATTGCTTAAAGAAGTTGAAGGGTTTTTTATGTTTTGGTTTTTTTTTTTTTTTTGTGTGGTATGAAATGGGTGAAGAGTTCATATATCACTTGGTTAGTTGGACTAAGGTGTGTACTACGATCTCAGGAGGGTTGGCAGTTCGAAATTTGCTTGAGAGAGAGGCCTTTTAGAGGTTGGTTGGGGACTGTACATATCGCAGTGCTTGGGGAGGGTGGTGTTCCAATGAGGTTCATGAGTTGTATTGGGTGGGGTTTTGGAAAAATATCAGGAGGGGTTGTGGGAAGTTTTCTCGCCATACTAGACTTGTGGTGGGTGATGGCTCTAAAGTTAAGTTTTGGTATGACGTATGGTGCGGGGACCAAACCCTTAAGATAACTTTTTCGGACTTGTATAAAATAGCCCATTTTAAGGAAGTTGCTGTGGTAGACCATTTGTAGCTCTCTAGTACCTCTCATTGGTGGAATATATTAACTTTCTCAGAGCTGCTTACGATTAGGAGGTGGATTTTTTACCTCGTTTTTCACCTTGTTATATTCCTTTAGAGTGAGAGGGGGTAGTGAAGACAAGCTTTGTTGGCTACCCTCTGAGAGAGGGTGCTTTGAAGTCAAATCATACTATAATGTTTTTATTCCCCATGATAGTACTACTTTCCCTTGGAGGGATATTTGGCAGAATAAGGTTCCCCTTTAGCGATTTCTCTAAAATGTCCTTTGAGAGGTGGCATGATTTTAATAAAAATCTTGTTTGCTTTCGAAAAAAATGTTAGGATAGTGTAGGGAATTGAAGAAATCAGAACTTATATTCTACATAGCTGATCGGCTAAAGTCATTGGCATGATATATATATATATATATATATCTCGATGTTTACCCCTCTTGCTATTTGATTATCTTTATCAACTTCAATATCATCTTTGGAGTTTCTATAGTTTCAATGAAATTTCCTTATCAAATCATTTTCTTCATCAATATATTCATTTTCAAATTGCTTTTCAAACTTGTGTTAATATCATGTAGGGAACGTACTTTGCTTTCTAGGCTGATTAGCAACTTCCTTTTGAGTGCAGCTTTCCGTTGCTTTCTACTTGAGTGTTGCTTCCTCAAGTCTAATAGGTTGAGAGACATCTGATTTTCAGAAGTCTCTCCTCTTTCTCTCTCCTCGGCTAAAGTAATCTGATCAACATTGAGAAGAAATTTTTCTTTCTGAAAGAGAAACATTAAAGGGGATAATTATTGAAATTCTTTTTGATAAGTCAATTTCATTAGAAAGCATAGAGGGGCACAACCCAAGTATACATGAAGTATACAAGAGAGACCCCAATTAGGGAGAGAGAAGAATAGAAGTCTAGAAATTTAGTTAAACTAGAAAAATGAGGGCTATTGTAACGCAACCATCCAAGCATAAGGAGATTTGAACATATCATCTTTTAACTAACACCAGTTTCTCACAATCTTCAAAGCTCCCCGCATTTCGCTCTTTTCAAATACACTACATTAAGCACAGAGGAGCCATCCTCCAAGCTTCTAAAATGCACCAGCTTCCCAGCTAACCTCTCCAGCTACCCAACAATTCTACCACCCTACTAGGCATGACCCACTCTACACCATAAAGGACGGAAGATCGACCCCACAACTCTTTAGCCACTTGATAGTGGAGGAGAATATGATCTATGGTCTCCCCACTCCGTTTACACATCCACCACTGTAACGTGCTTCTTCTTCAGGTTATCCAAAGTCAAAATTTTCCCTAATGTTGCTATCCACACAAAGAACGCCACTCTCAAAGGAGCCTTGTTTCTCCAAATGTTCTTATAAGGAAATGGGGAGCCAATGGGATTCCAACGTGTATGATAAAAGGCTCTGAAATGTCTGCCTTTTGGAAGGGATCCAATAGATTTTATCCACATCACATTGTTTCAACTTGAGAGGGTAAACGATATCAAAGAGTGAATTGCTCAAGTCCACCTCCCAATCATCCACTGGTCTGGTAAAATAAATATTCCACTGAAGATTTCAGTTAGAAAACTACTGCACATGATTCACCACCAAAGCCTCCTTGCAGCGAACAATACTAATCAATTCTAGAAAAGTTGCCTTCAATGGATGATCCACACACCATAAATCATGCTGAAACCTGATCTTAGACCCATCACATAAATAGAAAAAAATCTCCCACCCCTTCCTAATATTTTTCCACACCCCCACCCTGAAGGACCTGATAACCTCATTGGAACACCATTCTCCCATTGTATTTGGTCAGTTTTGAGTTCAAATTTTTTGTATCCAAACTAGGAAAGTGAACAAAAAAATTCATGAAGAAAATGAAGTTCTCGTTGATGTAAAATTTAAATATTTAAGGTTCACTGTTCTTTATATGGTGGATAGAAACACATGGATGTATGTATGTACGTGTGTACTTAACTTATGAAAGTGACCTTTTCAACCTCATGGAATGGATTGGGATTAGGAGAGTATGTTTGTTGTGTAACTTACTGTTTCCACTCACCAACAGAAAATAAAAGTGAGAAAGAAAGGAAGAAAAAAGGTTTCAGTCCCAATGATTGAAAACAAAAAAAAAACATGGTTGACATAACATGAAGCTGAACTCTTATTTGAGCTCATTTCTTAACTTAATTCTTTATTGACCAGTTTCAAAAGGTTCAGAGTATGGCTTATGAGTTTCTGCAAGTGTATGTCGAATGAACATCTACTTTGTTTGCGTTGTGGGTATCATGATGCTTTTCCTTCATAACGTAAACTTTTCTTGCTTATTTATGTAAAAATTTCTACAATATTGCACGTGTGTGTGCGCGCGTGCATGTGCATGTCAAGGAAGATGTGGGTATGCACGTTTGTGTTATGTACATCTGATAGTCTCCATATATTAGGTCTCATATTTTAAATTATGCTCCCTATTTTCCATGCAATCATCAGCACCCACCTGAATTATTGCCTCAATTTTGTTTGTTTGATCATTGATGTCACCAAATTTCTCATGCTCGGATTGGGATGCGGGTCACTTGTAAAATAAAAAGAGAACCACCGGAGTGGTGCCGGCTGGTGGCCAGCGGGGAGCCTTCGATAGTGAAGTTAGTATTTTTGCCTCAAGTAGAAAAAAATGGTGGAGAGAATTCTTCTAAGAGATGAGATGTATCGGACTTTCTGAGAGGAGGGGTCTTTTATTATAGGCTCCATTCGGGCTTTTTGGGCTCTTGTGAGAGTGGGCCTTTAATTTGATTGGGTCTTGGGCCTGGGGCTCTAGGCTTATTTTCTATCTACATCAGTAGCCCTCCATTTCCACAGTTGACCTGTTCATTTGGTCAGGTGTTGGAATGTTGCTTTATTTATTTATTTTTAGTAATTGGGGTTGTCTATGGCCTTGAATACCAAGAGTTGGGGCTAAATGCGTAGGTTAGGTCGCGTCTTTCATGGGCAAGCTGTAACGACTTGAGTTTAAAGCGCTAGCCACATCTGCAGTATCACTCCAAAAAGACTAGTCAATTTTTTAAGTTTCCCTATAATTTTTTATAAAGCCCAGCTTCACTTAGTAACTAAGCAATGTAAGGTTCAGCACTCATGACTATCTTTATAAACCTCCCACACAATGTGAGTTACTCATCTTTCTAATGCGGGACTAGGCTGTTACAAACTCCTCCCTTTAAACTTTTGATGTCCTCCTCAGGGCTGCGTCATGCAGTACTCTAGTACCATATGATCTGGCGTTACTAGATGGCTCTAACACCAGTTGTTATGACCCATGAAAAAGTGCTAGTTACATCTGCATTATCACCCCAAAAAGACTAGTCAATTTTTGGAGCTTCCAAATCCCTCATAAAGTGGCTTTGGATCTCAGTTGGTCGAGCCTGAGTGCTGGGTGAGCTGAAAAGCAGCTAAGTTGACCAGTCGGACAAGGCCGAGTGCTGGGTGTGCTGAAAAGCGGCTTTGGAGCCCAGTCTGTCCATGCTAAGCGTTGGGTGTGCTAAAAAGTGGCTTTGGTGCCTAGTCAGACGGTGCCATGTGCTGGGTGCTAGGCTGCCTAGCGCATGGCTCTCTATTAGGGCCGTAAGCGAGCAGAGTTACTCTTAAACATGCTCATGCTCGGCTCATATAAGCTCAGCTTGACTTGACTCTGATAGGCTCGTATAACTTCATTTTTATTATTTTTATAATGTTATTTTTAACTTTGTAATGAGAACATGTGAAGTATTTTTTTAAAAAAAAAAACAAAAAGAAATGTTTTTTGTAATGTAATAAATATAAGTTGAATTATTGTAATTGTGAGTCTGGATATAGATATAGGTGCCTTTGTGTGTATATGAGTGAGCTTGTGTATGTTTATCTATTTTTTTTTTTTTTTTTGATTAGTTGTATATGTATATATATGTATGTAGTTACTTCATTTATTTCTTATTAAAAAAATAATGTGTGCGTATATGAATGTATATATATACTATAAGAAAACATATAAAATTGAGATTTGAGTTAATTTCTCTAATTACTCAGATAATAAATCTTAAGCATAATTGAATAACTTTTAATTAGAATTAATTTTTTTAAAAAAAATAAACAATTGCGTCATATAATTTATATATGGAATGACTAACTTAATTGAGTAGTTCATGAACAAGCTCGAGTTTGTCTGAAAAATAAAGGAACATAATATCTAGTTCGGTGCTAAGCTCGAGCTTGGCTCGTGTCCAAAAAAAATTAAACGAACCGAACTTGAACATTTAATATTCGGCTTGGCTCGACTCGAAGCACTACTCTCTATCCATGCTAACTTCTTGGACTCCAGCCACATTTGTTTCCAGGTGCAAGAGTTCTTTATTGATGCCTTTTAAGTCTTGGCCCTAGACACCAACTTCATTGATGAAAATAGCAGTGGAGGTCCATGATATTGTGTTACACTGGCTAGGTCGAATGGAGCTTCGTCTTTAAAGTCATAGATAAGTTGATGATGCAATCAAATACTAAAAAGAACAAAGAAAAAGGGATATGAGCTACTTCGAGATAGCTGTGATCTCCAATGGCTACTTTGAGGGAGCCGTGACCTCCAAGATACCAACAAAGGTTATAGGTTTGGTATTAATTCAGCATGATATTTTATTCATTAGGGTTATACTTATATAGAAGACAGCTAGGTCATAAGACATAACCATTAGGACTAGCCGTTGTTACATCATGTAGGAAAATTAACTAGGAAAGAAATAAACTAATGGAAATACATTCCGTATTAGCTAAAACACAAGGGAAAGAAATATGAAGATTATACTCATTATTCACTGCCGGTTTCTTCACTGCCGCCTTCCTTGAGGCTACAGTACTGCCATGTAGCCCTAGGAAATCTGAACGTATTATCACTCCCCCCCCTAACAACTTGTCCCCGAGAAAGAATTCCAGTTTTGCTAAAATCACTCCATTGCCAACTTCCAACATATCTGGATCATTCCATCCACCAGGACCCACATAGGCTGCCCATTTGTCATTCAGATCGGCAATAGTATTCATTCTTGCCCATGTATCATTGATGTCATCAGTAATACGCCAGCTGTTTCCAACCTTTTCTTCCCATGAGGCTGGGTCATCCACACCCCATTCTCAAAGTGAATAGAATTTTGTGCATCCGGTTGCATTTAGAGCATTACGCATTGGTGGGTATCTTTCTTTTGGATCGATGCCCATATTGAAGTTGCTGTCATATTTCAAATAATCTACACCCCAAGATGCAAACTGTTCTGCATCATTATTTTTATGAAAAAACGATCCTAGTCGCACTTGACATGTAAAAATCCCAGCATCAGAATAAATTCCAAACTTGAGGCGCTTCGCGTGTACATAATCAGCAGGAGCTTTAATTCCAGATGGAAAAGTTTTTGGATCTAGGACTAATTGACCCTCTGAATTCTGCTTAGCAGTAGACTAGCAATCATCTATATTGAGATACACATAACCTAGCTCAGCCAAACCTGTTGAGATCAGTGCATCAGCAGTTATGAGCTCCGATCCAGCAATAAAATCCCAACTTCTTTGACCAACTTCGTCTTCTTTTTGTTCCTTCTTTCTCTTCCTGAACCAAGCAAAAATCACGCCCTGCACTTCTAACCTTTGCTCCATCCCTTCTTCCTTCTCCTTTCCATTCTGTTTCAGCAACCCCTTGATGTTTTCAGCCCCTTTTGGATAGAGAGACATGAACTCTGTTGGCCTACCGGATCCATTCTTCAACTTCTGTGGTTTCAGCTCAAGCTGGTTGCTAGGTAGAAAACTGCCGGCAATAACCTGCATTGGACTAGCCGCTACAAGAAGTCCAGCAACTCCTTCCCCAACAACACGACCATCAGGGCTTGCCAAAGAGACACTCATCCTACCTGACTTGCTCCTTGTCCCTTGAGTCTCAATAGGAACGAAAGATCCAGACAAAGAAAGTATCTCAAACGACCCTCATACGTTAAAGTACCCCATAAGAATCAAGCTGCATCATGACGTCCTCGCCAGCATTGACATTGATTATATGGGGCATAAAATTCGCACCAACAGAACATGCGTTGAACTCTCCAATTATGGGCAAGGATTGGCTTGCTGGAGAGGTGCGTGGTGGAGAAGAACTTTTAATTCTTCTCATGTGCTCCTCCATCCATTTGCTAGATTTATCTTTCCATGTGAGGAATTTTGTTGACCGCATCTTTTCTAACCTTGCTTGTTGCTCTTCATTCAAGAAAATTTGGAAAGACATGGTGGTGGTGTGGATCGGGAATTGTTGTAGAAAACAATCAACCTTGCTCTGATACTACTTGATGCGAACCAAACAACACAAGAACTAAGGGAAAAGGGATATGGGCTACTTTGAGAGAATTGTGATCTCCAATGGATACTTCGAGGGAGCCGTGATCTCAAAGATACCAACAAAGGTTTTAGGTTTGATAATAATTCAGCAATGGAGGGGGGCTTTCTTTCTGGCTTCCGAGTCTACAATCTCAACAACTCCCACTTGGAGTTTTCACATATGTTGTTCGTGGATGATACTTTTATTATATGTGATGCTGACGTGGATCGAATTCATAATTTGGACCACATTCTTCTGTGCTTTGAGGCCATCTTAGGTTTAAAGGTTAACCTTCAAAAATCCGAGTTAGTTGCAGTGGGGGAGGTCCCATACATTGAGGGGCTGGCGAATATCCTCGGTTGTGATATCTCTTCTCTTCCGTTGCGTTACTTGGGCCTTCCTCTTGGTGCCCCCTTCAAATCTAAAGCCATTTTGGATGTGGTAATTGAGAAAATGGAAAAAAGGCTGGCGAGTTGGAAGAAGATTTACTTTTTCATTGGAGGACGCCTTACTCTCATCAAGAGTACGCTTTGGTGGACCTTCCCCTTGAAGATGGCCACTTTACTTGGTCTAATGGTCAAGAAGATCAAATTTGGTCAAGGATAGATAGGTTCTTAATTTCTCCGGAGTGGGAGGATCGTTTTCCTGAAGTATCTCAGAGGAGGTTGACAAGACTGTTCTCTGATCATTTTCCTTTAATGTTGGATTGTGAGAAGAATAGAGGAGGAAACAGGTCTTTTAAGTTTGAAAACATGTGGCTGAAACATGAGGGTTTTGTTGAGCTGGTGAAAAAGTGGTGGATGTCTTATGACTTTTCTGGTTTGCCAAGCTTCGTTTTGGCCAAAAAAATGAAGGCCTTGAAGGCTGATTTGAAGAAATGGAATGAAGAAGTGTTTGGTGATTTAGGGAAAAAGAAGAAAGAATTATTGGAGGGTATTCGAGAGCTGGAGGTAATCGAAGAAAACCGTTGCCTAGAGGAGGAGGAAAAAGTTCGAAGGGCAGATATGGCGAGAGAGATGGAGAAGACCCTCCTCTTTGAGGAAACAAGCTGGAGGCAAAAGTCTAGAGCTTTGTGGTTAAAGGAGGGGGATAAGAACACAAAATTCTTTCATAGAGTTGCCAACTCACACCGTAAATTCAACCAAGTGGACTCTTTGATGATTAACGGTATTATTTCCAGTAATCATGCGGAGATTAAGGAGCACTTAGTCCATTTCTATAGTAATTTGTACTTGGAGAATTATCGGTGGCGGCCAAGGGTGGAGGGCCTATCTTTTTCATCCATTGATGCGGAGGAGAGCAGTGGGTTAGAAAGAGCCTTTGAGGAGAAGGAGGTGTGGGATGTAATCAGGGATTTGAATGGTGACAAGGCGCCGGGTCCTGACGGATTCACTGCGGCTTTCTTCCGGAAGTGCTGGGTTTTTTTAAAAACTGATATTATGGATGCTTTTGCAGAGTTTCACGAGAAAGGCAAGTTTGAAAAGAGCTTGAATGCTACCTTTGTCTCTTTGATTCCTAAGAAGAATGGAGCCATGGATGTCAGAGATTTTCGCCCTATTAGTTTGGTAGGGGGGATTTATAAGATTATATCAAAGGTTCTTGCCAACAGATTTAAATCCGTTGTGGGCAAGATTATCTCCAACACTCAGAATGCTTTTATTGGAGGTCGACAAATATTAGATTCTGTGCTCATTGCAAGTGAATGTGTGGATAGTCAAATTCGATCAGGGGAACCCGGACTTCTGTGTAAGTTAGATCTGGAGAAGGCGTATGATCATGTGAACTGGGATTTCTTGCTCTATTTGCTACAAAGATGTGGTTTGGGGGAAAAATGGAGGAATTGGATTCGTTTCTGTATTTCCACGGTGAGATTCTCTATTCTTGTAAATGGAACCCCTTCGGGTTTCTTTAGTAGCTCTCGTGGTTTGCGACAAGGAGACCCTCTTTCTCCATTGCTATTTGTGGTGGTTATGGAGGCTCTGAGTAGAATGTTGAATGCCGCTTTGGTTCAGGGTAATTTGACAGGGTTTTCAGTGGGTTCCAGAGATACAGAGGCATTTGTAGTGAATCATCTGATGTTCGCTGATGATACATTGATTTTTTGTGATGCTCAAGAAGAACAGATTCGTCACCTGAGATGTATCTTATTATGCTTTGAGGCGGCTTCTGGATTGAAAATTAATTTGGAAAAATCAGAAATTGTTCCAATTGGTGGAGTAGAGGAGGTCGATAGGTTGGCCAATCTTCTTGGTTGTAGGGTTGCCTCTTTGCCTATGACTTACTTGGGTTTGCCGTTGGGTTCTTCTTATAAGTCCAAATCTATTTGGAATGGTGTTATTGAAAAAATGGAAAGGAGGTTGGCGGGGTGGAAGCGGATGTACTTGTCGAAGGGTGCCCGGTTGACTCTTATTAACAGTACGCTCTCCAACATGCCCACTTATTACTTATCTTTGTTTCCTATTCCAGTGAGTGTAGCTAATCGCCTTGATAAAATTCAAAAGGATTTTCTTTGGGGAGGCATTGGTGAGGAGAAAAAATTCCATCTAGTGAATTGGAACAAGATTTGTACACCTTTGTATGCAGGTGGGTTGGGAGTACACAACCTCATCCAGTTCAATAGAGTGCTCTTGGGTAAATGGTTATGGAGATATGGTAGGGAGAGGGAGGCTCTATGGCGTTTGGTGATTGATACCAAATTTCAGAGTCTAAAGGGCGGGTGGTGCTCGACAGAGGTTTCGGGATCTTTTGGAGTGGGGGTATGGAAACATATAAGGAGAGGGTGGGAGAAATTCCGCAATTTTGTTCGTTTTGAAGTGGGGAGTGGATCTAATATTAGTTTTTGGCAAGATTGGTGGTGTGGGGAAAGTTCCTTGAAGCAATGTTTTCCAGCTCTTTTTTGTTTAGCAAGGAACAAAGATGCATTGGTGGCGGATAACTTGGTGGTCCATAATGGTGTAACTCAGTGGAATGTTCTTTTCACACGACAAATCCAGGATTGGGAAATGGATATGGTCCTTTCTTTCTTCGACCGATTATATTCCACTTCGATTCGTCATGGAGAGGGTGACAAATTAGTGTGGAATCCCTCTAAAAAAGGTTTATTTGAGGTGAGATCATTCTACGAAGAACTCTTTAGGAAAGATGCTCCATTTCTTTCATTCTTTCCTTGGAAGAATATTTGGCGAGTTAAGGCTCCAACAAGGGTGGCTTTCTTCGTATGGTCAGCAGCTTTGGGCAAAATCTTGACGCATGATAATTTGCGTAAGAGGAATGTAATAGTAATGGAGTGGTGTTGTCTATGTAAGAAGAGTGGGGAGACTATTGATCACTTGTTGCTTCATTGTGAGGTCGCCCAGGCTCTTTGGAGCTACGTTCTTATTTTATTTGGGGTGGAGTGGATTATGCCTCGAACGGTGTTGGAGTTAATGAATAGTTGGGGGGCGGCGATTTGGAATGGTCAACTCAAAGAGGCTTGGCGGTTAGCTCCTCTATGCCTATTGTGGTGTATTTGGAGGGAGCGGAATGCTCGTCTGTTTGAAGATGTAGAGACGACTATGGTGGAGCTACGGAAGGGGTGGCTAACTACTTTATATTCTTGGATAGCGCCACATCATAGTTTGAGTGTCTTTACTTTTGTAGAGTTTCTAAATTTATTTCCTGTCCGACCCTTTTAGGGGCTCTCTTGTATACTTCCCGTGTATAAGGGTTGCGCCCCTTTGCGCTTTTTAATATAATTGCCATTACTTATCAAAAAAAAAAGAGTACGCTTTCAAGTATTCCCACTTATTTTCTATCTCTCTTCCTCCTACCAGCTGGCTTAGCCAAAAGACTTGAGCGTTTTCAGAGAAATTTTTTGGGGGACAGTCCAGGCGGAGAACACAATTTACATTTGGTAAATTGGAAGACTGTTTGCTCCCCAATTGCGAGAGGGGGTTTAGGCGTCAAAAACCTTACTCTGTTTAACAAAGCCCTGCTCGGTAAATGGCTTTGGAGGTTCAAGAATGAACAAGATTATTTATGGAGGCATGTGATTGCTTCGAAGTACGGGATCCAAAGAGGGGGGTGGTGCTCTAAGGAAGTGCGAGGTTCTTATAGGGTTAGTCTCTGGAGGTATATTAGGAAAAATTGGGGAGCTTTTTGCAATTATATTTCCTTTAAAGTTGGGGATGGTTTTCGCATTAATTTTTGGCATGATAATTGGTGTGGTGATAGTGCTCTAAAGTGTTCTTTTCTTGAATTCTTTGCCTTAGCTCGTAACAAGGAGGCTTCGGTTTCAGAGAACATAGATCGCTCCAGTCCACACACCCTTTGAAATCTTAATTTCATGCAAGACGTTCATGATCGGGAAATTGAATCTCTGGATTCTTTTCCCACTATTTTATACTCTATGAATCCACTTTTGGGAGTCACGGATAGCATGGTGTAGACTCATTCGAGCCGGCATGGTTTTGCAGCAAAAAGCTACTACAATATGTTAACTTCTCCTGGCAATGAAGAGCCTGGTTCATTCCCTTGGAAAAGCATTTGGAAGGTGAAGGGCCCTCCTCGCATTGCTTTCTTCTTATGGGCCACAGCTTTGGGTAGAATCCTCATGGTGGACAATCTTAGAAGGTTGAGGTTTCAGCTGATTAATTGATGTTGCATTTGTAAGAAGGATGAGGAAACTATTAATCATCTTCTCTTCTATTGTGAGTTTTCTGTGGATATCTGGCACTTAGTGCTTATGAGCTTTGGGGTTTCTTGGGTCACACCTGGTAACGTGCCTCAACTGCTTCATTGTTGGAAATTCCTTGGGCATGGATATCCTAGAGAAGCTATCTGGAAAGTTATTCCAGCCCTATTAATGTGGAGCATTTGGAGAGAAAGGAACCGTCGGATCTTTGAAGATAGTGAGTCCAATGTGCTACTTCTTAAATCCTTATTTCTGAGATCTCTCCTGTATTGGGCCCATGCTCATGTTCCTACCTTCTCTTCAGGGGATTTGATATATCTGATTTGTTTTCTAAATTTTAACAACTAGTTCTTGGTGCTCTTGTTTCTGTTGTATAACAGCTAGTTCTTTGGTGCTCTTATTTTCATGTATACTCTTCGTGTACGAGGATTTTTCTCTTTCTTCAATAAAACTTATTATTATTCATTAAAAAAAATAAAATAAAATTCAGCATGATATTTTATTCATTAGGGTTATACTTATGTAGAAGACGGCTAAGTCATAAGACATAACCATTAGGTCTAGCCGTCGTTATATTATGCAGAAAAATTAACTAGGAAATAAATAAACTAATGGAAATACATTTCCTATTAGCTAAAACACAAAGCGAAAGAAATATGAAGATTATACTCATTATTCACTGCTGGTTTCTTCACTGCCGCCTTCCTTGAGGCTTTGGTACTGCCACGTAGCCCTAGGAAATTTGAACGTATCAGTTGATCCCATGGAATTCCTTCACCAGCTGGGTAGAGGCACAACTCTCACACTGGAGGCTCTTCTTTCAAAGTTGCACGAGCCAGGCGGTTGACGCCTGCCCAGTCATGCAACAACGGCCCTCTGACCCACGAGGGCGGAGATGCTGGTCCTCTGTCCAACATGGGCAGAGGTAGGGCCCTCTGCCTGGGGCTCTTCTGAAGTTGCACAACCAAGGTGGTTGATGCCTACCTGGTCATGGAACAGCAGCCCTCTGCCCTATTCGGGCAGAGGTGGTGCCCCTCTGACTGTCAAGGGCAAAGGTACTGGTCCCCTGCTCAGCGTGGGCAGAGGTAGGGCCTGCTGCCAAATGTGGGAGGAGGTGGGGGCCCTCTGCCCGACTTGGGCAGAGGTGTTGGACCTCTGCTCGACATGGGTAGAGGTGGGTGCCCTCTGCCCACGGTTACCTGGCAGTAGGTGCGGACCAAGGTGGTTGTGCTTGCAAACTCCTCTGCTACGGACGGGACTGACGTGTTGGTCCTCTGCTCTGCATGACTGCCTCATTTTGGCAATTCAAACACTACCTGTCAACATGGCAGCTCATTTTGATAGTTCAGCGGTGAATTGTTCCGCTCTCGGCTAGTGGAGCTGTTTGGTCAGGTTGGGGCAGAGGAAGTCGGGTTATCTGCCCAGCCCACTGCTTCAACATCTTGGATTTCAACGAACCAAGAGAAAAGCTGAATGCTTTGTTAGTGTTCCTGTACTTGTCGATTGTGGCTTCCACGTCTTTCCAGCTTTTTTACCACATTTAGACTCCCGTCAGGCCCATAAGAAACTACACATACTGGGATGTTGCACAATTCGCTGAGTTCCATGGCGTCCTTCTTCAGAGTTGGATTTCTCCTCCTGAATGTTCTTCTTGGGATTCTTGTCTTCTTTTCTACTTGGGGCAGTTCTGGTTGTGTTGAGGCCATTGAACCAAGCAGTATTAAGAGTGAAGAAGAACAAGAATTCAAGAATTCAAACTGATAGAGAAACCTCAAAGTCGATTCTTCGAGAAAGAAGACCTAGAAGTTCATATTTTTCGTCCTTCTTTATGCTCTGAGAGAGGACATATCTCTCTCCCTTTCTCTTTTTTGTTTTTTAGCCTGGAGGGGTGATCTCCTTTTTCTTTTTTGGACTATGTGTCGCGGCATGGCCTCAGGTGAGAGCTAAATTTTTTTGACTCACTTTCAATCTCTCTCAAGCAACAACCACAGCATATAACTAAGTTGCATGAGAGAGTTGTGAAGTATTCAAAAATTAATAGCAAGGCCATATAGTGGCTGATTTCACATGGGAAAAAATGAGAGAGATTCTACAAAGTACAACGTGGGTTGCACATAGGGAGATAAAGTTGATAGTCTGCGACTTGATGGGACGGCGTGTCAGCAATGGCAGTGCAAGCTTCTCGTTCAAAAGAAATCACAAGCTACGATGCCTCGGGGAGAAAATATTTTCAAGAACAAGCAAATCATAATTATTTTTGTCTCTATGCAATCATGTTGAGTTCTTTTTCACTTGAACTGGTTGAGCAGACACCTACAATCATCAACGAGTGTTCACAAATACACAGCTGCAGTGGGCAGCGGATCTGAGCTTGATTCCATCGTTGGGTCGAAGTTCTTCAAAGCTGTAGCCAAATTGGCACCTACTGACCTCTTCTTTGGAGGTCGAAATACAGAGGGAGAGGGAGGTTTGAGAGTGGCTATCAATGGGTGCAGAGTTGTAATAGAAAACAAATCTGTCACATATGAACACATATCCAAAGGAGAGAAGGGGAACCACCAACCCAGCCCAAGCTGTACGCTTATAGAAATGAGGAAAATCATTCCCAAATTTCGCATGTCCAGGCGAGGCTATGAGTCACCTGCAAAACAATAAGAGAACCACCGGAGTGGCGCTGGCCTGTGGCCAACAGGGGAGCTTCCGACGGTCAAGTCAGTATTTTTGCCTCAAGGAGAAAAAAAGGGTGGTGAGAATTCTTCTAAGAGAGGAGACGTACCCGAGTTTCTGAGAGTAGGGGTCCTTTATTATAGGCTCCCTTGGGGGGCTCTTGTGAGATCAGGCCTTTAATTTGATTGGGTCTTAGGCCTTAGGCTTATTTTCTATTCACATCAATCCTTATTCATGTCGGTTTTGTTTGTGATTGTCTTGGAAATGTTCGAATCCCCTTGGGTGCAAACTATTCCTTGGGGCTAGCCCGCTGGCGAAGCCGGAGTATTACTTGATCCGTGTAGAAGGAGTGCTTGACACATGTCTGAGGTTTACCTGATAGAGGTGGATACATGAAGTGACCTTGCCTTGGGAGGGTTCCTCATCATAAAAAAAAAAGAAAAAGGAGTGGTTGTCCTGGAAATGTTATGTACTCACTGTTTGTTACTTCAAAGGACAAATTTACATGCTCTGTGTGCATGGTATTATGCTTATACTGGGTGTAATGTAGAATTAGTATCATATCCGAGTTCATGTTATAAGCAGATCTGAAAATCGACTGTTTTATGTACTGAAACCTATGTGGATTTCATTGACTAACGTTTCTTTCTCCTCTTATTATTGTTCAATTCCTTCCAGATTGCTTTGTGGTTGATATTATGGTGGAAGCCTATACGAATTGTGGTCATCCTATCAAAGATGTTCTTTGCAGGTTTATTTCTACCAGACACTGGGTACATTTTTTGTAAAGCTAAATAGTTTATCCAGATAATGAATTATAGGTCCTGACACATAGTTTGGCAGGTGTCTCTTTGTTTGCAGCCCTTGGGTTTCTCTTATATGGTGGAAGGTAACTTTTCTGCATCTGTTTGTCTTCTCCATTTGCTTTTGGATCAACATGAATTCATCAAGGTTGCAGCCTGTATAAATAAGTGTATACAAAGGCTACAAACTGGAATACACTTATCGTCCCACAAAGTTATTGGCCAGCTTGATTTCATACTGCTCCAAATGGCTAACTCATACACGAACACACATGAAATGATATATACACGTGCACATTTGGGCTTGAGTCCGTGCAGGCCTCTCACTCTGGAAGACCAAATACTTTAAACACATATACAAAGAAAAGTGAGACATGTAAATTTTTTATATCATTGGAGGTATTTATATCATTCTAGCTCCTTGTTTTATTAACCTAAGCACACATCTTCAATGGGTTTGTGGGCTTAAGTGTCAATGATTTTCAATTTTAACTTGACAAACAATTGGCTTCTTGGACTTCAAAAACCAGTCTACTTATGCATTATAGTCCAGATGTATGATCACAATTATGTAAAAATTTTGCTGCCATTCAGTGTTTCTCTCTCAGTTTCGACGTTGCTATCTTCAGGGTCGTGTCCTATTGCCTCCAATGAATTAAGAGTGATTGAATGGAAAGTCTGATATTTCCTTTTGTGACCAAGGAAATTGGATAACTTAGTAAAAAGTTGCATGTTTCTAGTGAGCCATGCTTATCGGCACCGTAAATCTATACTCAAGAGTGCAAGGTCCAATGTGACCAGTTGGTCCTTGCGTTCTTACTGGATGTATTCTGGAGCATTTAATTCTTCTGGGCCTTTGGGGAGGATATTGTTGCTTAAACATGTCACAGTCAATAGGTTTGTATTATATAAGGCTCAGTGGTAGTCAATATATATGGGCAGCTTGCGACATGGCGGAACATATGCTTTGGTCAATACTGAACTGCTATCTGCTGCTTTACTGCTCGCCGCCTTTGGAGTGTAGTCTCTAAATGCCCTTTGCTATAATTTTGGATTTGGAGCCTTATTCTTTTATGTAAAAATAAAAAATAATGAAGCCGTGTGCGCGTGTTTAGGCCATGGTGGTAGACATTAGGATTTCATGTATCATTTGACATGTGCACATTGTAGCTGGTCTGATTGTTGGGTAAAGATCTGGCTTAAATTTAAGCTGCTGTGGTACTGAGCATGGCTTTGTGGTGTGTGCAGTAGGTTGAGTTTAGGTCTCGGTTTCCTAGGGATTATTCTACAGATTGTGGTAGAAATTTTGACTATGTGATACCTTTACGTTTATTATCTAGTTTGGCGAATCATTCTCCTAATTACAACTCTATTAATTGGCATCCATGTTATCTTCAATCAGTTAATAATGTGGTTACATGGTTGTGGCATGATAATGAATTTTGACACATACCTGTTTTATTTGAAACTTTAAAGCTTTTACATTCAGTGGAATCTTCTAACATTTACGACTGTCATCTTCTGGCAGACTCTTCTTGATGTTGCAGCGCTTCCCTGTAGAATCCAAAGGACGACGTAAAAAGCTGCAAGAGGCACTTACTTCTTCAGAAATAATCATTTGTATATTTTTTTTTTCAGAGTTCTTTGTTAATTGTTGTGGGTGTCTCATCTTGGGCAGGTTGGCTATGTGACCACTATATGTTTTTCATGTTTCCTTGTTAGATGCATCATGGTAAGTCCACTTGTATTGTTTCCACCTTCACTTTACTATCGCTTAACTAGTTTTTTTGAACCAACAAAGCTTCCAGAGAAGTTAATGTTTACCTAATATAATACCAATGGAGCTACAAGGGTGGTTGTTTTCGTATTATTCTGGCGTGTGCATGATTTTTGTCACCAAACTAGACTATTTACACCAGATCCTGTACTTGCGGTTTTGCCCCATTCCCTTTTCAGGCCTTTAAGTTGATCAATTAATGGTGACAATGTCATACCTGTGTTGTAGTTCAAGCTTTTTGATCGCCACTAATAAATATAATTATTTTCTCTTGCTGCAGATGTGTTTTAATGCATTTGATAAAGCAGCAGACCTTGATGTTTTGGATCATCCTGTTCTGAACTTCATATATTACCTGGTAAGTTTTGGTTTATGCAGGTGCTCATTGGCATATAATGCACTTGTAGATATAGTGAAATTGATTGATATATTATTCATTGGTGTTTTTTTATTATTGGTTTTGAATTCCTTAACTTTGCGTTTTGGGACAAGAGCCATATGAGAGGGTGTTATTCTTGAGCTGTAGCTATGTTGCTTGGACATGCATTGTCTTAATGTTCTAAGATTTTGATTTTATTTCATATGTAGTTTGTTTATCTAATGGTTCATAAGGCTGACATTTTTCTCCCCCCCCCCTTTTGTCTACAGTCGGTCGAGATATTACCTTCTTCTTTGGTCCTTTTCATTCTGAGGAAGTTGCCTCCAAAACGTGGGATTACTCAATATCACCCAATTCGTTGAGAGGATTGAAGATAACAGATGATGAAAGGCAAAGGTAGAGAAAGGGGAGTAATGGATGAGGCAGCTTTTGAGATGTTTATCTAGCGCCTCTAAAAAGAACAAAGAGCTATTTAAAAAAAAAAAAAAAAACAGAAGTTAACTGTAATGCGCTCCTCTGGCTCTAGGGGGTTGTAGATTTGTTGAAAAGGAATTATGTTTCTAAGGATAGTGAAATATGTTGTGACTCTGTTAGTGTCATGATCTTTGCTTTGTATGTCTTGAATCTTGAGATCATGTAATTGGTGTTCTTTTCGGTTCAACACGACACAACTTTGTGAGCATCCATTCATGCCTATTATGTAAAGGAAAAGGAGAGAAAAGAGAGCTTCTCGAATGCTTCATGAAATTGTGAAACTGTGTTCTCTGCCAGATTTAATGAAAATGTGATTTGCGTTGGGGTTGGGGTGGTTGTGTAAGAATGAATATTGGTGGTGAATGCGTGTTTCATCTCGTTTGATATTATTAACAAGAGTTGTCCTATTTTGATGTCTAGAGAAATCGTAAGTATGATCGATGAATCAAGTTGAAAAGGTAAAGTAGAGAGAGAGAGAGAGAGAGAGAGAGAGAGCATACCTTGGAGCGAGTTTGCTTTGGATTTCTTTAATGGCCTTTGGGGGTTTTTAGCTGAGGAAGGAAAAGAGATGTGTTTGTTATGGAATTTGGGGAGATGAAGGCTGGTTGACAAGGGTGGACTGGTTGATGCTGTCTCCTACCAGTCTTTGACCTTTGAGTCAAACTCTCACCATTTGGAATGGTAGGTTTTCTTCTCACAAACAGGGGCTACACCTGTATTTTTCTACAACTCATGCAAGGATCAAGGCGGCAAAACTTGTTTGCCTAACTTACTAAGTAGTTGAGGGGAACATTTTTTTTTTGTGGGGTGGGGGGGAAATATACACTTGAGCTCTCTACACTCTATTCAAAAAAAGAAGCTCTCTACACTTACACCCCTCTAGCACTTACCTCCAAAATTTAGAAAGTGACTCAACCTCTCTAACTATCACTCCCTTACCGTTAAAACGTGTCACTTACGCCACGACTTTTTTTTTTTAAAAAAAAAAAAAAAAAAAAACTTGAAACTTCCCAAAATGCCCTAAGCATTACGAAGAAAAAAAAAAACCGAAAAAAAAGAGTCCTCAGTAATAGAATGAGCGATTATATATGATTTCGCTACATTCATCAAAAAAACATCTGATTTCGCTAGACCTAGAAAAAAAGAAAGAAAGAGAGAGAGAGAGAGAGAGAAAGATGCTCCTGTCACCACAAAAATACACAGTATTGTTGATGAGGGGCCAAAAAAATAAAAAAATTGACTAGAAGTTTCTTTGGAGAGGTTGGCAGAAATTAAAATTTTGCCAAAGTCCAAACAAACTGCAAGCTACTCTCATCCTGTTTTCGACAATGAAAGTAGATAAAAATTGTCATGATGTATCTATAGTTAAAAGCTATAGTACCCATAGCAACACTCTTGTTTGAAAGAATGTTCATCTCAGGGTAAAAGGCTTCACTGATACAGACCAGATAGGATCACCTTCAGATAGAAGGTCTACCACAGGGTATTACACATTTTCAAGAGGAAATCTCGTGACATGGAAAAGTAAGAAGCAAAGTGTAGTTGTCCGATCGAGTGCAGAAACAAAATGCAAAGCAATGGCTCATACTGCTAACGAGCTAACTTGGTTATAACACTTCCTTCAAAAGTTAGGCTTCCCAACACTTTTAAGTAGACTTCCAATCCTTTGTTCCATGAAAGGACCAAGCACATTGAAATAGACTGCCATTTTGTACAAGACAAGATGCTAAGTAGATGAATAGCTACACCATTTGTGAACTCTGAAGACCAACTTGTTGATGTCTTAACAAAGTCATTATGTAAGAGTCGATTAAAGTATCTCTGTTTCAAGCTCGGTTTATATGACATATATGCTGCACCTTGAGGGGAGTCTTAGAGAGAGAATATTATGTTTTACTCTTCTAGAAGATAGCCTTGATGAGGTTTCTCTACCTGTCTCAACCAATTGTCTCTTTCCAGAGTATTCTTTGTCATATTGTAAATTCTTCTCCTATGTATATGGTGAAAAATAAAGTTAACTTCTAATTTAGCCGTGCGTGTGTGTATCGTGTAACAAAATATCAAAATGAGGAATTAAAAGAGACAGATATTTTGTTAACGAAGTGAAAACTCAATTAAGAGAAAAATCACTCCGGAGTAGCCAAACCCAGGATATCCACTATTCCAGAAAACAAAGCTAGTTACAAAGCAATAGCACTTATATACCCTTATGCAGTGGTCGTACCTTGAACTCTGACGTGTAACCCAACACGAACGTCTTCCAATCAAGTCACCTATTTGAAGGGGTCTTCAATGAAATCTTTTACCTTAGGGATCTTTCCTAAGATAGACTTCACACGAACACAGCAACAACACTTCGGTAACAGCTAGAGAGCCAGTGGATCAGCATAACGACTCCTAAAATATATTCTCTAAGCAATACGAAATTCAATACCGAATTCTTACAAATTACATGCTTAGATGCCTCTATTTATAGACTACAAAGGGCCTAAAACGAGTCTGAATCGATTTTCTCTAGGCGGCGTCCGGACGGTAGCTGAGGGCGTCCAGACGGATAACTGTGCAACCGACTTTTCAAATTCGCTGAAATTCTTTTTTGAATGAAGCCCTGTCCGGACGGTGTTGCCCTAGCGTCCGTACTGTTGCACTTCTGCTGCATGCAATTTCCATAGTAAGGACTGAGCGTTTGGACAGTGTAGACTAACATCCAAACGGTTGCAACTCTTTTGCATGTCTTGCCTTATCAAGGATAACGTTCGAACGGAATAACTACGTCGTCCGGGCGGTTGTAGCTGTCTTCCCAAATCTGTGTTTGGAAAGGAAATCCTTTTACTTGTCGAACACTGAAAGGCATCTGGACGTGTTGCTAAGACGTTCAAATGGATGCAACCTGGAACAGTTCGAAGCTTCTGGACACAGATGGGAGTTCGGACGGAAATATCTCGTTGTCCAGACAAATGTTGCTTGACTGATGAGCGTCCTGATGGAATACCACGTTGTCTGGACATATGCAAGGGATCTGAACTCAACTATCTTGAATTTTGTATAGAGTCTTCTTGAAGCACGTAACCGAAGTGTAGACTCATAACAGTATCCCTGATTAAAAAGCAACATTACATAGAAGTGATTTTGTCTAACAGAATGCATCCAATCACAAACTAACATATGAGAATGGATAAATGGAGGGCTAATATAGAAAAAAAAAAAAAATCATTTTCCTACATTCTCTTCTTATTTTCATTAACACATTAAAAAGAAAAAGATAAAGTTCTTGTACACGAAAAGTATACAAGAGAGATAACCACATTAAAGGCGACGACTTTCTATATAATACTCCTAAAAGAAACCCTAAGGTCATTTATTCACATTTGCGACGTTTAGGCTTCTCTCCTCCCCAAGTTGGTTCTCTTCTCCACTGGACCACCACACTATCAATCTTCCTCCTTTGTTGGTGTATAAAGGCATTCATCTTATCAAAGTATTATTTTTTGATTGTTTTCTTCTTGTGCCCTTTGTTGTTTTGTACATTTCTTTTGGTTGACTACCAGCCTTTTTAGGTTTCAAATCTATGGAGGGATGGATTCCATCTAGATCTACATGGATCCAAATGGTTTTCTAAAAAAAAAAAGAGTATTCGCGGACTTTTTTTTTTCTATTAAAAGAGAAGGGGATATTCAAACTAGTGACCTCCACTTCATGAGTAATGATAGGCAGGGGCCATCTTGCCGGCCCCTGCCCGGCCATTTCCTACGTGGAAAGGGCCTTTTGCCTTTTAATATATATATATATATATATATATAAACGAAAATCGAATTTTGAAACCTGATTTAGGTCCATTCTATACCCATTTCTTCCCCAAACCATTTTCCCCCCAAATTTTTCCCTCCCTCTCTCTCTCCATCTTCTATCCTCAACCCCACCGTGAGCCCGCCACCATCGACCACTCCATTGTGCGTTCTCCATCTCCGGCCAAAACCCAACCACCATGCGTTCTCCATCTCCGGTTCGGCTCCGACGACCCAACCACCATACTGCCATGAGTAGCCCGAGCCAAACCACCACCACCACCACTACCGCCGACGAGCCCATCCACCGTAAGGTTTTCTTAGTTTCTTTTTTTAGGGTTTAGGGTTTGATTTTCTCTTCAGATCTGGTTTTTTTAGTTGTTTTTGGGTGAGATTTGGCTGATTCTTGGTCATTATTCCGTGCCCTAGATCTTGAAAAGCCAATACCAAAAAGCTTGAGCTTCTAGATCCTTGAACCGGGGGTACAGATTTTTGTGTGGATTGAGGATCTCATCGAGCTCGATTCAGCTCATTGCCTTTCCAGGTAATCTCTCATTTCCCTGAGGAGAGTGATTTCGATGAATATGTTTTCTCTGTTAATTTAAAATTCAGAAGGTTTTTGTTATGTTTGTTTTGAGTCTTGACATGTATGGGGGTTGTATTAAAAAACAATCATATGAACCATTTCCCCTGTTTTACTTATACCCATCTTCTAGTGCTGCATCACCAGACCGAAACTTGAATTGTATGATTTTTGAGAAGAGGATGATCAAAAGCTGGCTGGTGTTTGATATGGACACAATTGTGACCATCTAGGCTCTGTTTTAGGCATTTATGTCCAACACGTGGTATCAGTCGGAAATCTCTGTTTTTTGGCATACATTTACATTGCTATTGGGTACCCTGACTCATTGAGATTGAATACATGCAGCCAAGGAGGAACCACAACCCATAAAGTGATTGATTTTAAGACCAAAACTGAAAATCCAACTACCCCATTTCTAGTTTTTTGAGTTGTTTTTTGATCTGCCTTTTTTAGTTGCTTGCTGTAATTTGTGGGTTTTTGCTATTGGGTTTCTGGTTATAAAATGCCCTCTTACATGTTTGTTTATGCATTATTTGCTATTGGGTTTCTGCTAATAAAATTCCCTCTTCCTAAGTTCTGTTATCTTTTGTTTTTTTTATAGTATTTTTCAAGAGAATGGATTATATGGATGTATTAGTAGTTGGAACCGGTTGTATTTGGATCTTAGAGCAATAACATCCTTTCAATTCGTTGTTTAATGTTGTGTTTGGCAGGATTAGTGATTATTTGCTAATTTATTTTCTTTAGGAAACCGGAAGAATGTGGGAAATGAATGAAAGATGTTACTAAAATTTTTTTTTTTTTAGGTATTTTTTAGAATTTTTTTCTAACCTTCTTTTAGGTATCGATCTCCCCTATTTCTGGTTTTTTGAGTTGTTTTTTTATCTGCCTTTTTTAGTTGCTTGCCATGATTTGTGGTTTTTTGCGATTGGGTTTATGGTTATAAAATGCCCTTTTACATGTTTGTTTGTACATTGTTTGTGTTAAATCCATCTTCAAACCATGATTTTTGCATCACTCAAAACAGATTTTGAATCAAATCTGTGTAGACCCAAGAAAGTTCAAACTCAAATTGGAGACAAGGTATACATAGATGTTTTTGGTTAGTTAAAAAGAGATGTACACATTCCTAGTTTGCTTTTCACTTGCAAGTTGTATGGCTGCTTGGTCTTGAGTCCCTAGTTCATTTCTTTATGTGATAACACTGTTATATGCAATTAAGAACTTTTGGAATTGGTTTTCAAGAAATGTTTAACTGTATGGGTATGTAACTAAAAATCTGTTCTCTGTTTTAATAGCATTTTCTGTTTCAATTGTTCTCCTATATGAGGTGAGGCAGACAAGTTTGATGTTCAGTAACGGATATAATTGGTTTGCTTGGTTTTTTGGTTGAATCAGGCTGAAGGTGCCAATGCAGCAGAGGACGAAGTTGAGTCTGAGAAGTCAATGTTTGAGGTGAATGATTAGGATGAAGGAGATGAAGATGTGAAATGGCATCATGGGAGAAAATGCATATTGGTTATGTCTTGATATTTTAGATGTTGGTTCAATGTTTTTTTGGTTATTTATTAAGATTCTGAAAAGAATACGTGTTTGACGTTGATTAATTGATGGGAACCATAGGCCGATCCTCATTTATTGGGATTTTGGTTTTGGAGTGTGTATAACGTTTTGACATGGTTTATTAGAATTCTGAAGTAAATGCTCAAATGCATTACATTGTATACCTCTGGTTTGCAGCTTTGCAATCCAAATATGAAGAAATGCCATTTTCTATCTTTAATCCTTTGTCTTATTTCTTATGCAATTCGAACCAACTGCTTATATATTTAAAAAAAATGTAGTTCAAGCTTCATTCTTTTAACTTTACAAATGGATTTTTTCTGAATCTCTTCTACCATAGCTTTTCAGATTAAATATTCAGTTTTTTTGGGTGGAGTATAGATTGTGCTTTTGATGCTAATTGCTGTACTTCTTTTTCAATTTTGGCAGCAGAAAGGATGGCTGAAATATGCTTTATATTGGTTCGAAAATATAATGATCACTATGGCCTATGACTTATAACTAGCATGATTACAAGCCAAACTTCAAGAGAGCGAAATTAAATTTCAATTACACACCAAACTTACTACACTTGTTCACCAATCACAAAATAACATTCCTCTAAAAAAAAAAAAAAAAAAAAAAGAAAAAGAAAAAAGAAGTCACTACATTACAATCATTAACTAGCTAACATATCACAATACAATACATCCCAACTTGATACAGACCTCTAATTTTCTTTCAGTTTAACATTAAGTTCATCCAGATCCACCATATTCACTAAGGTAAAAAACTAAAAGCAAAATGACTACTACTATCGTAATCCGAAACATCTTCCCATTAATTTAACGCAACCCCAACTCCCTTCGAAGTTTTAACATATTGATCATTAAATTTTGTTTCAATCAACTTCTCAAGTTTAACATAGTGATCATTATATTTTGTTTCAATTAGTTTCTCAAGCGTATCCCCTATCTTCTTGTCTCCTATCTTCTATGACTTTTAGTCGTTCCATTATTTTCGTCTCATACGTAGTCATTTCTTGATCAGCCCATGCAAAATAATCACAATCACCCTTTTTCTGCATGAAAAAATAAGAGTAAAAAATGTCATCACCTACTAGCGTACAAAGTATAACACAATCTTAATTTCAAAAAGTACCTTATAATTTTCACAGTCATACCACTTTTTGGTGGTATTGGACTCAGTCCAAGAGTACCTTACGCGTGCAAGTACTCCACATTTACATAATGGACGTACACTTGACGCACTTGACGCATCACTATGTACCGACATTTTATCGTGCCTATGCAAAAAACATTTTTAACCTAAAAAAATATCATCCAACCAACCAAAGCATGTCAAACACACATGTCAAACAATCACCAGTCAAAAGAATATCAGAATAAAGAATAAAAAATAAACAAACCCCCAAATGATCAATATAATAAAATGGGTGTAAATGTAGCATTATTCTTTGATAATTAAGTATATATAGATACACAATGCATAGAAAAAAAATTGTCATTCATTTCGTTCGATTATGTTAAACCATAACTCTTTAATTTCGTGTGGGGTTCACGAGTTATATAAAAAATTGTTAGTCTTACTAGCAAACTAGGAATGTGTACATCTCTTTTTAAATGCTCTAAACACCTTCCTGCAGCAGAATCTAACTATAACCTAATCCCTTTTTAAAGAAATCTAGCCATTCAGTTGTTGCATATGCATGGCTCTCAAATATCTAATGCTCCCTTTCATTCTCTCTGTGGCAAATGGAAGCTTACCAAGAAGGCTTTTAAATCTTGGAACAAGAATCACTTTCGGGAGATCCAGAATAACATCAAAACAATCTTGCCTTAATCAGAGAGAATATGTTGGTTCTTAATAATTTTATTAAGCACCAACAAATTTCTAGAATGAGTTCAATAATTTGCCCCTAAACGGTTCCAAAAGTATAGAATGAGGTGCTGCATAAATGCTGCAGCAGTTGACACAGCCAAATATGAAAAACTTGGAGAAATTATACAAGCAATATTTTAAGAGAAAAACAAAATATTCCACCTGAAACAAAAATAAGTCCAGCAAGGTAGTAGACACATGAATACACCTCCAAAAAAAAAATATTGTTGTATCAAGAGACACATGAATGCATAAAGAAAAAACTGTATTGTCAGGGCGAAGACAAGAAAAAAAACTCAACCAATCAACAAAACCCATATTTTTTATTGTGGATAAAGTCAAGGAATAGAAGCGAAATACGTCATTAGTGTTTCAAAATTCCAAAAACAAAACTCATATTAACTAACCAAAAATATCTCCATATACCCTGTCTCCAATTTGAGTTTGAATTTTCTTGGGCTACACAGATTTGATTCAAAATCTGTTTTGAGTGATGCAAAAATCATGGTTTGAAGACGGATTTAACACATAAACAATGCATAAACAAACATGTAAGTGGGCATTTTATAACCACAAACCCAATCGCAAAAAACCACAAATCACAGCAAGCAACTAAAAATGGAGATCAAAAAACAAATTAAAAAACCAGAAATGGGGGAGATCGATACCTAGAAAAAGAAGGTTAGAAAAAAATTCTAAAAAATACCTAAAACAAAAAAACTTTTAGTAACATCTTTCATTCATTTCCCACATTCTTCCGGTTTCCTAAAGAAAATAAATTAGCAAATAATCACTAATCCAGCCAAACACACAACATTAAACAGCGAATTGAAAGGATGTTATTGCTCTAAGATCCAAATACAACTAGTTCCAACTACTGATACATCCACATAATCCATTCTCTTGAAAAATACTAAAAAAAAAAAAACCAAAAGATAACAGAACTTAGTAAGAGGGCATTTTATTAGCAAAAACCCAATAGCAAATAATGCATAAACAAACATGTAAGAGGGCATTTTATAACCAGGAACCCAATAGCAAAAAACCACAAATCACAGCAAGCAACTAAAAAAGGCAGATAAAAAAAAACTCAAAAAACCAGAAATGGGGGAGATCGCTACCGGTGCCGGAAATGGGAGAGATCTAGGCCGGAAATGAGGCAAATGGTCGTCGGTACTGCGAGAGCCAAAACTCAGCCAACTTTTTCCCTCCAATTCCTGCATTTTCTCAGCCAAATCTCAACGAAAAACAACTAAAAAAAACCGGATTTGGAGAGAAAATAAAAAGAAAAAAGAAACTAAGAACACCTTATGGTGGATGGGCTCGTCGACGGTGGTGGTGGTTCGGCTCGGGCTGCTCGTGGAGGTACGGTGGTTGGGTCGTCGAAGCCGAACCAGAGATGGAGAACGCATGGTGGTGGGTTTTGGCCGGAGATGGAGAACGCATAGTAGAGTGGTCGACGGTGGCTAGCTCACGGTGGGGTTGAGGAGAGGAGATGGAGAGAGAGAGGGAGGGAAAATGGTTTGGGGGAAGAAATGGGTATAGAATGGACCTAAATCAGGTTTCAAAATTCGATTTTCCTTTTTTTTTCTTTTTATTTTTATTTTAATATATATATATATATTAAAAGGCAAAAGGCCCTTTCCACGTAGGAAAGGGCCGGGCAGGGGCCGACAAGCTGGCCCCTGCCTATCATTACTCCCACTTCATAAGGCGTGGCCCCCAGCTGGTTGAGCTACCCATTGGAGTTAACTTTTTTCGATTCTAGTTTTTTTGGTTTGAAAGGGTAAAATTCTTTAGATGAGTCATTCTTTAGGATGGCACCTTACTACTTTCTAGGGGTGAAAAGCAGGCGGATAATAACTGTTGGAACTGGTGTCCAAAACTCTAATTACATTGAGTAGCTTTTACTAAATTGTATAATATTGAGCATTTCACGTGCGCGCGCACACACACACACACATATATATTGTTACTTTGCATGTACATATATGTTTGAATTTATCATATGATATACATGTAAGGTCTCTTAGATTATATTGAATATGGTCTATGGTGTGAGTAAGGAGTTATCACACAAGATCTGAATCCATAAATCTTGTAGTCTTAAACTTATGGATAGTTCGCAGTCAGTAATGGAATTGGACATTCCATTTGTTAAGACTGTTACACATCAAATCTTTGTGATTTATCTTATTCAGGCAAAGTTTGAGGCTTTGGGTTGATGTGTAGGTGTTATTTTCTGAATGGAACTTGGTAGTTGTTTTTCCATGAAAATACTATCAAAAGGAAAAACTCATACTTTCAATATTACTTTTGATATTGATTCTAAATCTTGAGAGGATTTTGCACTCATATGTTAATTGTAGATCACTTTGATGCATTAATGGGTGAGATCAAATTGATAGTCAAAATACTCGGTGCGTTGGGTAATCGCAATTAACATTGTGAGAAAAGCTTTTCCCAAGAAGGAATCCAAGTTCTTTATTAAAAGGATAAGAAATTTCCCCTTGAGGTTTGATCTTATGGTGTGGATTATTCTAAGTCTCTGTCCAGAGAATTTTGGTATGAGATACAGAAATACAAAGTACATATGATAAGGCTTTCACGAGTACAAGAATAATATATAAAATCAGGGGATTCAAGGAAAAAGAGGTAGAGAATTAAATGACAGTATCTTGGCTTTAATTCTGCTACAGAAGATTTCATGGAGGAATCAAAAGTCAAAATTAAGTAAACTTAAAGGATTAATTGTTAAATAAAAAATATAAACTGGAGTGCAATTATAGTTGTTTAGTGGAATCACTAGTAATTAAATAGTGTCTGGAAGGGTCAGAACTATTTTGTCTTGTTTTTATTTTTTCCTTTAGATCCCTCATCAAACTAATTTAATTTAACCAATTCAGGCCTTTTATTCAATGGGCTAGTTGTTGTTGTTGTTTTTTTTTTTTTTTTTTTTTTTTTTTTTTTTTTTTAATTAAAAACAAGGGTTAGAGAGAAACTATGCATTGGATGTAATGAGAGATTGGGCCTTGAGATAAAACCCCAGCCCATGAGCAAGTATAGGATGCATGGGCCAGGGAGCTTGATGAGTGCCAAATATTATATATTTGGATCCCTTAATTTGCATGTGTTAAACCTTAAACTTTGTTTTTTTTTTTTTTTTTTTTTTTTTTTTTTTTTTCTAGATATTTTTTGTTAGTTTGGGTGTTTTATTGTTTTGCAGATCATTGAGAGAAAATAGCGATTTTTATGTGGAATTGCAAAGAAACGGGAAAACAAATACATTCTAATCTGTTGGCTTAAGCACATCTCTGCCCAAGATGCTCGAGCGAATTACAAAAGAAAAGAAAAATAAAAAGGAAGAAGTTATTTTGTAGATGTGACGACCCGTTTTTTTTTTTTGAAAACATACAAACGGATCTTCACAGTGGCACTACTACATGTAGCTCAGCCAACATATGACACATGCCCCATAACATGCACTTGATAATCAGATTTACATCTAACAACGGAATATAATAATCAATGTGCAGCGGAAAACATATCATAAGCGGAAATACATCTAATACATAATAATTAATTACAAGAAGAGCTATTTACAAGTCTATCTATTTAAGGCTTATAAAACATATTAGACTGACTATATACTAAAATACAGGCTCAACAAATACATATGCCACGTATGACATGAGCCATAAATAAAATACCTAAATGCGGACTACCCATGAGTCCGTGACTTATGACTGTCGTGATGTGCTCCAATCATAGCATCCCATACGCTAGGTGGACGAGTCATTATCTATATCCGCATAACCTGCAACCAAAGTATCAATGTCTGTACAGTTGCGGGGGTTGCCGCATCCGCATAGGTGGAATTATGAGCCCACCGCCTTAGCATAAATAATTACACTAAGACCTCAGAGGTAAACTATTCACTGAGTTTTCGCAAAGAACCAACTTTTCCCTTTTTAGTCATGCGTACACTATAATAGCCAGCATTTTATAAACTTTTGTTTGAAAATCCCCATAGCTGATATAGCAGACACTGACTAATAGAAAACATTTAAAGCATACTATGCAGTTGAGCTTATACGTAGAAGTTCCATTGTTGGAAACAACTACGTACATCCGTATGTACAATATTACTTTTGATTCAGTGAGCGCCTGATAGAAATATACATAAACTATTTTCCATTGAGACTCTTGTGCATACTAATACGTTTAGAAAAACTACTCATAGTATAAAAACATCACACTCATAAAAACCTTGCTATACATGCTGATTGTTTTATGGCTTGGGAATTTAACCCAAGTATAGTGCTTCAAGGGAATCTAACCCAAGTAAGTACCTCGTGAATAACTCAAGGGAATCTAACCCAAGTAAGTACTAGTACCTCAAGGGAACCTAACCCAAGTAGGCACCTCATGGGAATCTAACCCATGGTCGAGGACCTCAAGGGAATCTAACCCAAGTAGGCACCTCGTGAGTTTGCCAAGGGAATTGAACCCCGGTCTTATTCGTTTCATGCTCAATGCTCATGCACAAATACAATACATTTAAATTCATGGACCTGACTTTAACACATGCTTTATTCATAAAGCATAAACAGTTCAACATGTCATTTTCTCAAACAATTTGCATAACTTAATTTCCAACCGTAGCAGGCATCAAAACATAGCTTAAAATTCCAACTGCAACAGGCAATAAAACACTTCAAATCATATCTCAAAACTCCAAATATATTTCATACTCATATCTCAAATCATCTTAAATCACATAAACATTATTATCATATTTCAACATAATTAAAACTACTCAAAACATCCAAAACATATAATTAACATATTTTCGGTTCGATATGAAAAACACATTATTTGCATTCTTATAAAATACATAAAAAATAACTTTTCTCAATGAGTAGAATACTCACATTGGCTGCGCGGATATTAAGCACTAGGTCTCCTAGACACCACCATGTAATGTGTCACTGTGAAAATATACATTGCATTATTTAGCATTTTAAATAATTAACACCCTAATTAGCACTTGAATCGTTCAAGGTTAAACCGTTAGAAAACCCATAATATTTTTAAGGGTTCCAAACATCTACCCATAAGTCCTAGACACTAACTAAAACTTAAACAATATTAACCCAAAGTATTCACTAAGGGTTAGATATAAAAATCACTATTTAACTATTTACTCATAATATTAATTACTAACCCGCAATTAATTTTACTAACCCATAAATTATTTTCATTAATACTTAAAATAATATTAGCCCTAAAATTATATTCACTAAACTTTTACATAAAACACTACCGTATTAAAATAACATTAACTCTAAAATTACGTTTACTAATCTTTTTACAAAAGTTACCAATTTATTAACATAATTTAACGATCTAGATTTTAATCACTTAAAAACCTCCAAATTAATTTAACTCATCAAATTAAGGTTTCTAACTTTAAATCATAATTTATAAAATAATACCCCAAACACAATATTATTAACCCAATAGCTTTTACTAAGGGTTAATCACATAAAAACTCAATTAATATTAAATACCCAAAAGTTAGGGTTTGAGGAAACTCACCAAAAATTCCACCAAATGTAAATTCGACACTTGGAGAGTGTTTAGCAAGCTCCTCACAACAAATCCTATGAACACATAAAATCAAACTCATATATCTTTAGATTTAATCTAAAATCTCAAAGACCAAGAGTTTGTGAAAATACCTCAAACCAATCAGTAGAAACGTAGATCGGGCTTCGTAGATTACGTTTCCGAAATCAGATTTGAGTTTGGACGGTTAGATCTTCATATATCAGTGCTTTAAGGTGAAAAATCAAAGGGACTTGAAAACTACCCTTTTGTTCTTCTCGGTCTTATAGGAAAGAGGCACACTGCCTCTTTCCGTAATATAAGGCGCAGAGCGCCTTTACTTCTTCTTTTCTTATATATATATATATATATTTTCTTTTCTTTTAAAATGGCTGTGCGCAAGTGTGAAAGGCCATTTGGCCTTCTTGTTTTATATGGACCACATGGCCATTTTGTTAAATGGCCATTTTTTTTTTCCTTTTTTTCTCTTTTACTTTTTTGTTTACTTTTAACTTTTCTTTTTCTATTCTTGTTTTTCCTTTGACTTTTTCTTTTGATTTTCTTTTTTGATTTTTCTATTTTTCATTTTCTTTCTTTTCTATTTTATATTCTTTTCTATTTTCTTTGTACCTAAAAATATTACTTATATTTTCTTTTTATGGCAACCATTTACAAGTCCATAGGATAAAAATAAAACACTTTGTTTTATTTTACCACACTAAATTGACTTATTTTTATGTAATCCTAATAAACCATTTTATAAACTTTGGTCTTTTAAAAATATTCTCTTACATTTTAAATACACCTAATTAAGTTTAATTAATTATTTACTCAAATTTTTACTTTAATTATTAAATAATTTCCCGGACATTACATCATTCCCTCCTTATAAAAATTTCGTCCTCGAAATTTGGACATTAATCGTTTTACACACATACGAGCATGCATTCTATATTAGAAAAACTCATGCAAGTATGCATTTTACTTGAGATATTTTCGCGGAAGTGGTATGAATAACAATCATACCCGGATTTATTCGATGAAATGGGGAATCACTCCCACATTTAACGATCACGTACCTATGTGGTTTCCTCAACATCGTGATTTCACCACAACATTCGAACTAACAAAACGAGTTTTGTATTTTCTTACAAACCATAGCTCGTTTTGCACTTCTTTATAGGTCAATTTCCATTGAATACAAAGAAGCACATCACAAATATAAGGTCGCGAACATGTTCGCAATGGAGAAATACTGGAAAATTGCATGAATGGCTGCTAAAATTAGGAGGCATCATGACCAATTATGTGACGGACATACATTTTGCACTAGGGACGACTCAACATATCCAAAATTGAGCACATCCATATTGCCCAAAGCGTTACATATTTCACATTGGCGACACCTTGCATTTCACAAGATCACCAATTTGAAACACAAATTTGCGGCAATATTTATCCACATTGCTTACCATCACTATGTAGTGAATATCCATTCTGAATGAGTGCAATCCTCCCTAGAATCATGCTCCACTTCAAAGTTTGCTGATTGTTTCACTCCAACTTCATACCAAATGAAGTGGCATTCATCGTTCGCGTCTATGCGATGTTACGTGTGATACAACGTCAATAGTTGCAAACTACCATAACTAGTAGTCACAACCAATGGCGAGTATCATAACCGACTCTATAAATTCTCACACGCACAACTTAGGCGTATCCTCAAGTATCTAAATAAATCTCTCAGATTTACCGTCCGCTTGCGGAGGGTATGATGCACTAACGTTCCAAGTACACTTAGAGTCAATCTCGCCAGCACAAGATTTCATACACAGTGCATTAGTCGTGATAGTGGCTTAAGTCACACGACAAGACATCTTGCCATCCAAATGTCCAAGCACAACAAGCCATCATTGTTGTCTTACGTTTCCGTTTCTCAACAAAAAAGTGCATCAAGGTGATAAGTGTGAATGCTACACACTTCACCATAGAGGCATTGTCCACAAAATGGTAGAGCATAGATAATAGCTACCCTCTGTGAACCATAAGGAGAACGACGCTACTCCTGATCCATAATTGATAAGTTGCATAGGTTATATCCCTGTTATTACACAAGGGTGCATCCCCACCTATCGTGATGTATCCGTGCAAGCCACATACTCAATAATCTCAACGGGTAGTTTAAGTACATGTGCAATTGTGTGTTCTTGTTCTATCGTATTGACTACGTGTCCATTCTCGTTCATTACATAAACCAAGAATGACACTTATTCAAACAAAAACTCGCATCTCATGAGCTTGGCGAAGAATTATTTTACTAAGCACTTCTGACACCGATACCAAGTGTCTTCCATGCACAACACAATTAGTCGCATAGACTAACTTGTCAACGTTACACTCAGCTACTCAAATGTCAAGGTACCCATGGAACGCTTGATTCATCAAGTCCATAAATACCAATGATGTATTTGTCAATCCAAATGGCATCACCAAAAATTCATAATGGTCATACCATATATGGATCACTGACTTTGGCACATTTCTTTCGCACCAAAAGTCAATGGTATCTTGAAAGAAAGTCAATCTCCCAAGAATATCGAAACTCCTTAGAGTTGACTAAACAAGTTGTTAGTTCTCCATATGGAACACTCATCCTAGATCGCCACTAGGTTTAGCACACAGTAATCTATGCACGACTACATAAACTCATGACTAAAGTGGAAACATCTACACTATCTGGATGTTCCCAACTCGGACTCGATATGAGTGACTTAGGCATAAGCCAAACACATGTATGCACTCTCGGACATTCATCATTGTTAAACATCGAAGAGGAATTGAGAAGTAACTCACAAACGAAACCCACAAAGTTCGAACTCCCAACACCGTGGGGTAGGAATACAACTACCCACTCGTTATTATCTACGTTCACTTTTACTCTTTGATCGTCAATCCATTCCAAATTGACACCAAAGCCCTAACGAGTTAATATCGTAGTTCAACATAGTAAGCTTTATTGTTTAGTATGTTGAACACTGACATTCTATATGCATGATATTAAAACTAAACACATTACATGTTGAAGCTAAATATGCCAACATTGGAACTCTACACGCATAACACTGCTAGCTTTGCTGGCAGAGTCTTTTCTCTAATATCGATGACACACTTGTTCACACGCTCCTTGTAAGCGAAGGCGTCATCAACATGAGTGGTCACGCATAAGTTCTAATGTAAATGAGACATGGGTGGACCACTTAGCATATCAAACTAAATGAGTTAGACACTATAGCTCATCATGTCAAACACTTGAGCTAGCAATGTCACCACCCATATAATGCTAAGGCAATGACTTCCATGTTTACTGTGAACAAATGCGTCACCAATAGAAATGGTCACGCACGTTAATTTTAAAGGTTTGGTGCCCATTATGCATGTAACTATGCATAGTAAGACATACGATTGAATAAAACTCAAATAAGCCAAATGCACACAATGCTACAACATAAAGGTATAATACCTGTGGCAGCATCAGCAGCATTTGCGGTGGTTGGACGAACTTCAACATTGCTCGGTGTGAGTGGGCACACCATTTTTGAGCAAACTGTCTTGGCTGATAGTTGCCCACTAAAGGTACTCGACTTTGGCAGCAACAAGTTGGCGACCTCACGCGAAATGGCCTCCTCGACCATATTTACAATGTGTCTTAGATCTTCCTCGACATACATCTGAGTGTAGCTCCCACACTCTACACTGGGTAACACTAGAGTTGCTTTGAGTCAAAGCAGCTAACGATGGACATAGCTTTACGAGGTGGCCAAGTCTACCACATTGAAAGCATACTCGTGATTCAACACGACACATACACCAAAGTGTGGCTTCCCACAATTGGTACACCACGTGACACCGAAGCGGCTTGTAAAGACATCATATTCTCCAAGGAACTTAGAGCCACAACCAATAAGTTGCTTCTTCTGCGGTGAGGAAGCATGAGCTCCCAATGGAAATGACCGTTTTCTACTCAAATGATTCGTGGTCGAAGGTTCGCAGTGGCACGACTACATGTCGCTCAGCCAACATATGGCACATGCCTCATAACATGCACCTGATAATCAGAGTTACATCTAACAACGGAATATAATAATCAATGTGCAGCGGAACACATATCATAAGCGGAAATAAATCTAATACATAACAGCTAATTACAAGAAGAGCCATTTACAAGTCTATCTATTTAGGCTTATAAAACATATTACATTGACTATATACTAAAATATAGGCTCAACAAATACATATGCCACGTATGACACGAGCCATAAATAAAATACCCAAATGCGGACTACCCATGAGTCCGTGACTTATGACTGTCGCGATGTGCTCCAATCATAGCATCTCATATGCTAGGTGGACGAGTCATTATCTATATCTGCAGAACCTGCAAACAAAGTATCAATGTGTGCACGATTGCGGGGTTTACCACATCTGCACAGGTGGAATTATGAGCCCACCATGTTAGCATAAATAATTACACTAAGACCTCAGAGGTATACTATTCACTGAGTTTTTGCAAAGAACCAACTTTTCCCTTTTTAGTCATATATACACTATAACAGCCACCATTTTATAAAATTTTGTTTGAAAATCCCCATAGCTGATATAACAGACACTGACTAATAGAAAACATTTAAAGCATACTATGCAGCTGAGCTTATACGTAGAAGTTCCATTGTTCGAAACAACTACGTACATCCCCACGTACTATATTACTTTTGATTCAGTGAGACTTAGAAAATAATAGCATTTAAATCATGCAACTATCCGATAGAAATATACATAAGCTCTTTTCCATTGAGACTCTTATGCATACTAATACGTTTAGCAAAACTACTCATAGTATAAAAACATCACACTCATAAAAACCATGCTATACATGCTGATTGTTTTATGCCTTGGGAATTTAACCCAAGTATAGTGCTTCAAGGGAATCTAACCCATGGTCGAGGATCTCAAGGGAATCTAGCCCAAGTAAGTATTAGTACCTCAAGGGAACCTAACCCAAGTAGGCACCTCATGGGAATCTAATCCATGGTCGAGGACCTCAAGGGAATCTAACCCAAGTAGCCACCTTGTGAGTTTGCCTAGGTAATTGAACCCCGGTCTTATTCGTTTCATGCTCAATGCTCATGCACAAATACTATACATTTAAATTCATGGACCTGACTTTAACACAAGCTCTATTCATAAAACATAAATAGTTCAACATGTCATTTTCTCAAACAATTTGCATAAATTAATTTCCAACCGCAATAGGCAATAAAACACAGCTTAAAATTCCAACCGCAGTAGGCAATAAAACGCTTCAAATCATATCTCAAAATACCAAATATATTTCATACTCATATCTCAAATCATCTTAAATCACATAAACATTATTATCAAATTTCAACATAATTAAAACTACTCAAAACATCCAAAACATGTAATTAACATATTGTCGGTTCGATATGAAAAACAAATTATTTGCATTCTTATAAAATACATAAAAAATAAATTTTCTCAGTGAGTAGAATACTCACATTGGCTGCACAGATATTAAGCACTAGGTCTCCTAGACACCACCTTGCAATGTGTCAATGTGAAAATACACATTGCACTATTTAGCATTTTAAATAATTAACACCCTAATTAGCACTTGAATCGCTCAAGACTAAACCGTTAGAAAACTCATAATATTTTTAAGGGTTCCAACGTCTACCCATAAGTCCTAGACACTAACTAAAACTTAAACAATATTAACCCAAAGTATTTACTAAGGGTTAGATATAAAAATCACTATTTAACTATTTACTCATAATATTAATTACTAACCCGCAATTAATTTCACTAACCCATAAATTATTTTCATTAACACTTATAATAATATTAGCCCTAAAATTATATTCACTAAACTTTTACATAAAACACTACCGTATTAAAATAACATTACCTAAAATTACGTTTACTAATCTTTTTACAATAATTACCAATTTATTAACATAATTTAACGATCTAGATTTTAATCACTTAAAAACCTCCAAATTAATTTAACCCATCAAATTAAGGTTTCTAACTTTAAACCATAATTTATAAAATACTAACCCAAACACAATATTATTAACCCAATAACTTTTACTAAGGGTTAATTACATAAAAACTCAATTAAAATTAAATTCTCAAAAGTTAGGGTTTGAGGAAACTCACCAAAAATTCCACCAAATGTAAATCCGACACTTGGAGAGTGTTTAGCAAGCTCCTCACAACAAATCCTATGAACACATAAAATCAAACTCATATACCTTTAGATTTAATCTAAAATCTCAAAGACCAAGAGTTTGCGAAAGTACCTCAAACTAATCGGTAGAAACGTAGATCGGGCTTCGTTGTTTTCGTTTCTGAAATCGGATTAGAGTTTGGACGGTTAGATCTTTGTATATCAGTTTTTTATGGTGAAAAATCAAAGGGACTTGAAAACTACCCTTTTGTTCTTCTCGGTTTGATAGGAATGAGGCACACTGCCTATTTCCGTAATATAAGGCGCAAAGCGCCTTTGCTTCTTCTTTTGTTATATATATATATTTTCTTTTTTTTTAAAATGGCCGTGCGCTAGTGTGAAAGGCCATTTGGCCTTCATGTTTTATATGGCCCACATGGCCATTTCGTTAAATGGCTGAATGGCCATGTAAAATGGCCATCAGACCACGTTTTTTTTTTTCCTTTTTTTTTTCTTTTACTTTTTTGTTTTCTTTTAACTTTTATTTTTCTTTTGACTTTTTCTTTTGATTTTCTTTTTTTTCTTTTTCTATTTTTCATTTTCTTTCTTTTCTATTTTCTTTGTACCTAAAAATATTACTTATATTTTCTTTTTATGGCAACCATTTACAAGTCCATAGAATAAACATAAAACACTTTGTTTTATTTTACCACACTAAATAAACTTATTTTTGTGTAATCCTGATAAACCATTTTATAAACTTTGGTCTTTTAAAAATATTCTCTTACATTTTAAATACACCTAATTAAGTTTAATTAATTATTTACTCAAATTTCTGCTTTAATTATTAAATAATTTCCCGGACATTACAGTAGAAGACCAAAAAGAAATGAAAGAAGTAGAAGAAAAAAATTGAAGAAAGCCATTGTGCATGGGACCAAATAAAAGAAAAGAAGAAAAGAAAAATGGGAAAAGAAAAAGGGGGAAGTGAGGGTAGAGGCGTCTTTTTGGTCTTTTGTTTCTAACCCTAGCAGTACCATATAAAAATGAAGCTTTTCTTTTGTAAAAAGGGAGAGTGCGTGTGGGGTGAGAGGCGCAAGCCAGCTGCCACTACCGAGAGCAGGTCTTCATCTTTATATGTTTTCTTTTTCTTTGTAAGACTTTTAGTTTTTAGTTTTTTTTTTTTTTTTTTTTAATGTTTTTAATAAAGTTTAGCATGTTATTTTTAGTCATGAGAGGCTAAATCCTCAACTAAGGTTGAAGATGAAACCACGAAATTGATAACACTCTCATTCTTGTTATTTTATTTATACAATTCCAATGTTTATCAAAATATTGTTCAAGTCTAAATTCAATTAATTGATTTATGTCTTTTGATTGAATAATTATTTGTTAAAAGTTGGATATTCGATGTGTTTCAACCGATGGATACATCGAATCATTTGATTGAAAGAGGATATCCATTGTGATTTGTTTATCAAGCGGATACATTGGATGATTTGATTTCAATTGGATATTCATTGTGATTTGTTATTGAATTGGATTCATTGAATGATTTAATATGTTTTTTTAAGGAACTTTGAACAATGAATAAGGCTTATTTGTTTATTGGGTGTATGAGTAAAATACAAGAATGTGTTGTTTGATTTGGCGAGGTGAATTCTGAAAACCTTAGTGCTTTTTATCTATTGTTTTTAATCAATTTAAATTTAGTTTATTATTGTGCATAAAAAAAATCCCAAAATTTAGAACTAGGTTGAAATAGAATTAGTTTAAATAGAAATTATTTTTCCGCAAGGCAATTCCCTGTGGATTTGACGTTGCACTTACGCATACACTATAATGCAAACGACTTGTGTGCTTGCGAGTAATTTAAAACTCACAACAAGTTTTTGTCGCCGTTGCTGGGGAATTTGTAGAGTCGTGGAAATTGATTTTTGTTTTAATTGATTTTATTTTTCTACTAGTTTAGGTAGACTTTTGTTTTATTTTTCTTCTTGCAATTTTTTGTTTTATTTTTATTTTTATTTGTTTCTATTTCACTATTTAACAAAAAAAAAAAAGATTTTCTTTTGTTTGTTTTTCTTTTTTTGGAATCATTGTTTTGCAGTTCTGCCAAAACTTCATCTGCACATTAGCGTGCCTGCGCTAGATTTCACCCATCTTGCGCTCCAACACACATCCGTAGTCTGCATCAAAACGGATCAGTACCCGAAATTTTGCCAAACTTGTTTTGTGAGTTTTTAAGTTTGAGTTTTTTAATTTTTGGTATTTTTGTTTTAATTTATGCTTCTGTGTTAGTTTTTTCATTATAGATTTTATATTGTTTATATCTGAAAAAAAAAAAGAAAAAAAGAAAAAAAAGAATGGTCCATGTTTTAGGTTGGTTATTTGCATGCTAATGAGTGAGGGTGAAACATGAATTGTCACCCATATGGACCATGTTCATATTGCTCCAATCCTTATCATAGTTCTAGTAACTGTCCATCCTGGGGACAATCCTTTAATTTTTCATATGAGCGAATGAATATCAATGTCTCCAGCCCAGGGTTTGAATCAAATTCAAATTTTTACAACTTGGATCGGAGCAACCATCCCGATTTCTCGTGGCAAGCTCAAGCCATGGGAAATTGTGCTCTCTAATTTCATGAACTGCATCATTCTGAATATCCTCAGATCGAAACTCAAGTCCTTCAGCCTTCATCATATGATCCTCTTCCTCAAAAATCTTCTCTGGAAGACACACTGAAGGTATTTATGGAGAGAACTGGCCAATCCACCATTCAAGTGCCACAATCAGAGTCATCATTGGAAGACACTTTCAAGGCCTTCATGCATCTCACAGGCCAATCTATTAGTGACGTGAAGAATGCTACTATGGCCAACACTACATGATTGAAAGGTGATAATAGCTTAAATATGCACGTTTTTCTGGATTAAAAATAAGCATTGTCACACCAAAATTTTGTGTTTCTTGCATTTTAGAATTAATTGTGAAATAATGTTGAATTATTAATCTTAAGCTTAAATGATATATTAATGGAAGATAATGTGCTTTGCAGGAATTACAAAAGAGAAAAAGAAAGAAAGGCATGGACATGCATTAACAAGGCTGAAATTTACAAAGCATAGGAGACAAAATTGTCTCTTAAATAAGCCAAACACAAAATGTGGGACCCATGTGAAAAAGGGAACACAAGGAAAAAGAAGAGTGCCATGCAGACTTAAAAGACCAAAGAGAAATTGTCTCCTAATTCTATTAGTTTTCTAGTTCGAAAAAAAAAGGAAGAAAAGAAAGAGACTAAAAGATGGGGCTCTCCATTAAAGGAGTCTGTCTCCCACTAGAACTGCAACAACGTGGCGCAAAGAAGGAAAAAAGTGAATAGACTTGTACGGAAACTACTCCACTTCATGCTCATTTTTGGGGATCATGCCTGTCTCCTGCTCTATCTAATCTGCTGCCTTGTGTGGTGATAATAGGATGAAAAAACGTGGAACCAGGACTTTTTTCCTTTGATCTTATTTTTCTTGCTCATTTTTATTTTATTTTGCTAGCTTGATGTTAAGGACCTTGAGGATGGAATTTATTTTCGTAGTTATGTTTAGCTAAATCTCTAGTTAAGGCTAGGGGTGAAACTTTTAATGAGATTATGATATTTATTCTCCAATTCTTTCTATGGTTCTTAATGTATAATCTTTTTAATTGGTAGCATGATTTATTTTAGAAAAAAGTTTTTGTTCTGTAAAATTCTTTGATTCATTGTTAACTACGGGTACAGTGAATACTTAGAATTCCCTGCGAATCAAATAACTAATTTTGCGTAACGAAATCAATCAATTTCTAAGATTAATCTTCTAATGATATTTTCTCTTTATGATCACTGCTTCATTTTCTGATTGGGTGCACTCCTTAGCTACCTCTCGATTGAGTTATAAAATGAGTTGAAGAATAAATATTATGATTTTGTTAAAAGTAAAACCCCAATGTCTTAGCAGTTTCTTTTAATTATTTCTTCCTTATATCTTTAATTGCATTTTATAAAAATCATTCAACCAAATCAATTGTCATAGATTTTTCCTAATCTTATTTTGTTAGTGTTCTTTGTTCCCCAAATCCCTGTGGTTTGACACTTGGACTCCTGAGAATTTACTACTTCGCGACAACCTACACTTGGGATTGCACACTTAAGTTGTCAACAAAAGGTTGGAAGGACAGCTTGATCGTCTGGTTGATGAGTTAAACAGAATGGAGGAAGAAGAGCTCCAGAGTCAATTGATGGCTGAAAGGCACTACATGATTGATGAGGATGATTCCAGCAATCATCATCATGAACATGTCCAAGCCACCACCACACTTGGGAGTGAAGAAGTTGTTGAATAGATTGTTAATGAGCCAAGTCTGGAAGATCCTTTGGAAAAGAGCTTTGCTCATCTCGAATTTGATATGGACCTTGACATGATACATGAGTAAGTTGAGGCTTTATTGGATTCTACTCTTGAGATACGACCTGAGAATGGGGAAAACACTGAGATATCATTCCTTATCACATCTTCATCAGCAACTGAGGAGGAAAAGAAAGATGAGAACTTGGAGTCCGTTGAGCACCTAGAACAAATTGAGCCATCGTTAACTCAAAATTTGTCCAATGACAAGGAAGTGAGTACTGAAGCTCATTCCTTCATTACAACCCCTCTTGAGACACCTCATGAGGTCTAAGCTTCAATTCTTCAATGTCTCAAAGAGCCATCTCATGTCAAGATACTCAAGGACTTATGCACACGAGCACGCAAATCTAGGAATCGTCGTCCTAAGAAGCTCCTTTGAAGCAAGCAAGTTAGCTACCTAAGATGGCAAAACATCCTTTGAAAGTGCTATCAAATTTTAAGGAAGAAATGGTAGAAGGGATTGGTTGGACATCCAAATGATTGGGGAATGTAATGCCCAGTAATTTCAACTCTTAAAGAAATCATTGATATTGTTGAGGAAACAATATCCACATGTTTTTACAAGAAAATCTAAAGTTGTTTTGAAAACTTAAAGATCAAACCCTAAAAACCCTTGAAAACTCAAAAGTTACATTTAAGCTTTAAACTTTGATTGAACCGAAAACCAGTCAAACGAACTCAGATTTAGATAAATCAAAGACCGTTGTACTTACAAAAGAAAGATCTATCATATGGAAAAAGTTAGTAAAAAAGTCCACCAGTTGACTTTTTGACCTAAGCCTAAATAACCCAACTGTCGATATTAAACGAAAAACTGGAAAGAAAAATATCTCAATGCTTCTAGAAACATTTATGTATAAAAAACAAAAGTAATGATGAAAGAATGGAATATCTCAAAAGTAATCATGAAAAGGAGGAAAAATCAATAAAGCAAGTGTGAACGCAGAAAATGGATAAAAGATATTTTGGCTTTATAGACAGAAACTTTGACTTGACCGAAACTACGTCAAAGCAAACTCAAAATGAGACAAACCAAAAAGAGAAAATGTTTGTCTTGAAGTCCTCTATCTAACTTCAAAATTTTACATCAATCGGAGTCAGTTTGACCATCGAAAAAATTCTCGGAGTAAGCTGCCCCCATTTGGACGAAAATCCCAAAATGCAATTAGATAAAAAAGCAAGGACTTATGTGCAAGAACTTATCCAATAGGATAAATCTTTTATTAAATTTTGCACCTCAATACCCCTACCTTCCTCCTATAAATAAGCATGCAAGGCTCTTTGTTTTTCCACACAAATCCTAGACAACTTTCTTGAAAGCTTTGTGCTTTGGTTTTCTCTCCATTTTTCCCTCCTTCTACCACACAACCACTTTGGTGTTCTTGAAGTCATTTTTCTCTCCAAATCAAATTGGTGAGTAAATCTTGACACCTCTTCCTTACTATTTGATTTCATTTGTATTCATTACTACAGAGTGGTTTAAACCCCCGTATTTACTTTACCATTACTACGGAGTGGTTTAATCCCCCGTATTTATTTTATCATTTATTGCGTTACTATGGAGTGGTTTAATGTAGCGCCCCAAATTTTAAGAAATAAAATAAATGTCTTAAATTAGAATCTAAGATTGAATAAAATAGACAAGTCTAGAATTGACGTTCGATTCTCAAGACTCGATGCTCGAACGGCTTAATATTGTTGGAAACAATATTCACATCCCTCAGTTAATAAAATACGTGGCTTTAAACACGATATTTTAATCCCCGATAAATAATGAGGAATACATGGATATTTATGAAAATAAATATTCATTGGTCTTATTATTTATAAACCATGATTTTATAAATAAAGAATAATATTATTAAACTCTGATAAAGTTTAATAATATTATAGGGCTATTTAATAAAATGACTGAATTATTCAGTGGACTAATTGGCATAATAATATTGATAAATAATATTAATGTGTAATATTCACTGCGTGTAATGTTATTGTGCAACATATATATTTGGTATATATTTTATGATGTTAAAATATTATTGAGATAACAATATTATCAATGAAACAAATTAGACTCAAAATGAATATAGATTATAATTTTAATAAATTATACATAATGGTAAAGACCAATGTAAAAATATTAACCGATAAAATATCTAGAGATATTTTTATAAGAAATATTATTATGAAAGAGATATTTTATAAACTTAATGATTAAGAAGGAATAATATCCTAATTGGTTTATAAAAATCAAACCCTCTCTTCTCTAAAACATACGCACCACTCTTCTTTCTTTCTTATCTTTCTTCTTCTTCTTCTTCTTTCTTCCTTCCTCTTATGTTCTTCTTCTCGCCAGACTCACCGAGAGAGAGAGTGACATCGAGAGATTGAGAGAGGAGAGAAACAGAGAGAGACAGAGATGAGACCGAGAGATCGGGAGAGGGAGAGTCAGAGATCGGGAGAGAGGGAGCTGAACCCGCAACCCGCTAGACCCGAGAGAGAACCCGTGACCCGTTTGTGTGAAACCCGAACGACCCACAGAACCAGAGACGATCTGGCGGCCTGAGATGCGATTTTCGGCCGTTGGAGGCTGTTCTCCGGTGGTTTCTGTCGGTGCCCAGTAACCCGATACAGCCGTGAGACCCGATAACCGAAAACCTAGAAACCCGGTCCTCCATGTACATTTTCCGGCGACTTTTCTGGTGGAATCAGTGTCTTTTCCGGTGGATTTGCTATGAAAATCCTTAGGGTAATTTCTTATAACCTATGATGATTTATTTTGGGGATTGATTTGATTATTGTTGAATTAGGGTTTGATGATTTTTGGGGGTTTTCTATTGATTAGTTAAGGGATTTTTATGGATTAATGATGGGGTATTTTTGGATGTTGATTTCCCTGTTTTGTGTTTCTGTTCTGGCCGGTTATGTGTCGGCAGTGGCTATGGGTATTGAATTGGGTGTTGTGGATTTGAGTTTTGGTTATTATTAATGATAATTGATTTTCTGATTTGGTGTAGGCTGTGCTAGGTTTTGCCTTGTGATATTTTATGTTGATTTTAGTTGTTGGAATTATTTTGGGATTAGGTCTTGCTGGCCAGTTTGGGGTGTATTGATGTTGGGGGATTGTTCTCTGTTGTTCCCTGTTGGCAGTGTTTTGGAGATTTATTTTAGGTTGTTTCTAATGAATGGATATTGAAATGTTATTTGGAGGTTATTCCTCAATTTTGGTTATTGATGATAAACTAATATGTTTTAATTGACGAAGGGCTAGAGAATTACTATATTCTATCCATGTTGTAGATAATGTTTGATTATTGATAATGTATATGTGATGTTTAAACTAAGTACTTAATTAGTTGTAAAGCTCTAGAATTAAAGAATGATTTTATGAGTTTAATCAGGTAATGCATTGTTTTAGGACTTGAGTATTATGGTTTAAAGCTTTCAAAATTGACAGTGTGATATGGATATCTTGCTAGAAATATGCATAGGTTTCTTGTTAGCTGATTTATCTATGCTATAGAAGATGATATTAAGAATGTTAGATTATACTCCAGTGCTACTCAGACCTAGATTAGATATTATTCTAAGGTATTGATTTGCTAATTGATTAAGTAAATATTAAGACTTAACCATGATAAGTGTTAACAAATGTAAATGATTTTCTAAATTAAAAAGATGATTGCTTCTATGTATGCATATATGTGAAATAGAATTCATGTTTAAGCACGGGTTTATAAAAAGTAATGGTATTGACCTTGTATGCACATGTATATGTATTTGATGCAGATGATGAACTGTGACAACACAAAGGGGCTGTAAGTATAAATTACTTACTAAGGGTAGTACTGGATTTCAATAGTGTTGTGTTTATGTTTTATTTTAATTGGATGCGTGTGACTGATTATTGCATACTGTTAATAATTAACCTATTAATATTGGAGTCAACATCTCTCAAAGGTTCAGGATGGGAATAGTGCCTGAACCGAAAACCCTAAATAATTCATATTGGAGTCAACGTCTCTCAAAGTGCTAGTAGAGTGACGTGTGACGTACTCTGCTAGTGCGAAAATAAGCTAATCAAAATGTAATGTAGAGGGAACGGCCTCGAGAAAGACGCTTACCGAGTTAATGGCTTCAAATGAGAGGAGTGCAATGACTATATTGAACTGTTAAACTTTGCATAGAAAACTATCACCTCATCATTATGTCATATCTCTATCCCTTAAATAACGCATAAATCATGATGTTGTTGAATGACAGTTAGCTCACTTATGAAACTATGGGGTTGTGGTTTAACCACCGTCTTATAGATGTTTGCGCAGGTTCGGAAGATTATGGAACGGATTAAATGCTAGCTTAAGAGATTTAATGCTATTGTAGTTAAGATTTTAGTGCTTGGTACTTGTAAATGTTTGTACTGTTCTGTATGTAACATGTTTAGGAATTTACTTGTATGTAGTAAGTTTCCATGTATGCTTTCGTGTCATGTGTGACACATGTTTATTTGTAATTAGTGTGAAAGACTTTTAACGTATTTCTAATGGATGTCAGTTAAAGCTCTAAATGTATTGTAAGGGAGTTGTCCTTGATGATTGTAAAGAAAAAAAAAAGATATTCGTATTTTTCGCTGCCAGATTTATCGTCTCTGAATGGTTAATGACACGTAATTATCCAGATATAATTACTTACGTTTTTGTAAAAAGCGGGTTGTTACATTTAATCCCCCGTATTTATGTTATCATTTATTGTGTTACTACGGAGTGGTTTAATCCCCCGTATTTATTTTATAATTTATTGTATTCCTACAAAGTGGCTATGCCGCTAATTTCCCTATTCCTTCGTATATTTATTTTATCATTTATTGTATTCCTACAAAGTGGCTATGCCGCTAATTTCCCTATCCCTTTACATAAAAATATTATCCTGTTAGGATTCATGTTTAAGTGTTATGTTACCAAGAGCATTATGCTGTGTTTCAGTGCTTAAACACGAAACGTCGTAATATTTTCTCAATGAATCGTTTTAGGATTCATGTTGAAGTAATTACCTTTTAATTGATAACTAAAAACGATGAGTAAAGTGATGTAAAAATATACACATTTTTAATATTGGAAAAAGGACTGATGTATATATCTTCTTTGTATAATTGTTACAGAAAAGGAGCTAAGAAACTACACCAAGGAGAGTAAGTATGGATGTACTTACTGAGGAATGATTCTATGTTTCATTAGGACTGTGTGGTGTGTGTTTATTGCATGTGGTTGTTCATGCATTGCATGTTGTGTCCAATTAATATAACGGCTGATGAGATAGCCATCAACAAGCTGATGTAGTAGCAAGTGGAAGGAAGGCTAGTAAGTGGATCCAGGGGGTTCATAGTGACCCAGGGGTGTCCAAAGTCCTAATATATAACTAATGCTGGGATCGGTAGGATTCCAGTGCAAACAGGTAAGACTTTAAGTGTGAGGCAAAGGACATGAACGGGTTTGGATACCTAAGAACGAGAGGTCTGAAGTAAGATGATCATAAAACACAAACTAAATGGTTACTTCGATGCATATTCATACAACTCTTGCATTTATATTATTTATGAACTGTTATTAATCTGATGGTAACTTAGTTATGAAAATGGATGACTCACTTGTTTGTCTATGTAAATATGATGACGTCATATTTGCATAGTTACTGATGCAGATCTGGAGAATGAAGACATGGACCCATATGCCAGTTTTGATGGTTTTTGAAACCATCAACGAACTATCATGTGCTAGCTTAGAAATTACTAGTTGCGCTTATATGTGTTTTGTTTTATGGCATGTAAATATTTATAACAATGTCATGTTCGACATGTTTTATGTTATATGCTTATGTGCCGCCTGTGGCACTAATTTTGATGCACCTAGTGTGCATATAGGATGTAAAGATAAACCTAAGTAACTTTTAATAAACGTATCGAGGTATTTCAGTCAGTTCTAAATGTGTTATGCTATCAATTCCTAAGGCTTTAGAAGAAAAAAAAAATATATATTCCGCTGCGAGAGTTTATCTTTGATGTAGTAATGTCACGTGGAAACCGGAGGTTTCTGCTTACGAATTTGCAGGCTCAAATTTGGGGCGTTACAGCAGTGATGATGAGGATGATGTAGACGAGACTTTACCCCTGCCTGAGGATGTTTGATTCCCTCTTGTTTTTGTTGTCTTAGTGTCTTTTTGTTATTTTGAGACATTTTGTTGATTTTCTGTTGTTTTGTTATAACATTTGGGTTTATATTACTTTGTTTCCCGGGTCCTTTTGAGACCGTTAGGGGGAGTAATTTTTATGACAGTTGGTTTTTATTACTCTGTTTTACCCTTTGTCCCTTTGTGACAAAAGAGGGGGAGTAATTTTTATTTTTGGACCGGGAATGTATTTCCAAACCGGTCAAGTGATTTTTGTCCTAGAATGGCCAAAGGGGGACTTTACACTTAAGTGATTTTTGTCCTAGAATGGCCAAAGATGCTGTAAACAGGGATTCCACTATTCACAGTCTGTAAGTCAGAAGAATTCAAGTTCCCTGTCAGCCGTCCGGACGATCGAGCCATCCCGTCCGGACGACCATTTGTCACTGTTCCATCCGTCCGGTCTCTCCACTATGTCGAGAAGGTTCTATCCAGCTTGCATCCGTTCGGACGTTTCAGCAGCACGTCCGGACGCCTATCAGTACTCGATCAGTTTCAGGTTTCTTTCAAAGTTCCAAGAAAGGGAAGATCGATCAACCAACCGGACGATGTGGTATCCCGTCCGGACGCGCGTCTCCTTAAGGCAAGAATCGCAATTCAAATATCATCATCTGGACGTCTGACAGCTGTGGTCCGGACGCGCGTTCATCAAAGAAGGAAATTGCCGATTCGACTTCAACCGTCCGGACAACTGCCTATCATGGTCCAGACGCGCGCATTGCAGATATGGAAATTGCGTGTTGAAGAATAGCTGTCTGGACGCTCATCCCCCATGGTTCGAACGCGCGAAGCCTTATAAGGAAATTACTTGCAGCGAATGTCCGACCGTCCGGACGAGGATCTTAAACAGGAAAGATTTCCTCGCGAAATTTTCAAAAAATCTTGTCGCACAGTTGTCCGTCCGGACGGCCCATGTCCACCGTCTGGACAGCGCCCAGGTATGTTTTGCCTAACGTTCATTTGAGCCCCCAGCCTATAAATAGAGGCCTTTGGGCATTGAGAACTGCAAGAATTCGGTGTGAATTCCATTAGAGCTCAGAGAAGTCATTAATCCCTCTGAAGCCGTTTTACAAGTGTGCTGTGCTATAAACTGAAGTCTATCTTAGAGGTCGGTTGTAAGATAAATGATTCCATTGAAGACCCCTTCAGGTAGGAGAACCTGGTTGGGAAGCGTTCGTGTTGGGTTACACGTCAGAGATCAAGGTACGACCACTGGATCGGTACATGTGAGTGTTACTATCTTGTATCTAGCTTTGTCTTCTGAATAGTGGAATTCCTGGGTTTGGCTGCCCCGGAGTGGTTTTTCTCTTAATTGAGTTTCCACTTCGTCAACAAAAATTTGTGTGTCATTTATTTTCCGCTGTGCTTTAATTTTTATCGACATTTATGCATACACTTAATTTTTAGAAGTCAATTTCGTTTTTCAAAATCCATAAACCCTAGTTTTTATCCAAGTGTTTAAATTAGTAAATTTTGGGTCTAACCCTAAGGTTACCTTATGGGTTAGTGTTGTTGGTTAATGAGTTGCCACATGGAACCCTAGAAATAGGGGTGTAAATCAGCCGATCCTGAGCGGGTATTGCCTGTTCGAGCTCGGCTCGTTTAAGTAACAGTAAAGCTTGAGCTCGACACGAGCTGAAAAATCTTGTGCAAGATCGGCTCGTGTAGGAAAAAATATTGTCCGAGCTCGAGCTCGAGCTCGGTCATTTTGGTAGATCCAGAGCTCGAGTACTCGGCCTGTATCACAATTCAAATTTATTGACTTTAGCATGAAAAAAATAAAAAATAAACCACAAAATTTCAAATAATGTGCAACTTGCACGTATCAGGATTTTACATGAAGGCAAATTGCAAATGAATCTAAAATCTGAATACAATTACAACTATAGAAATAAAATAAAATTACATTTAAACAAATACAAACAGAAATATAAGAAATTACAATTCCGAATTACAAATTTACAACTAAAGAGATAAAATAAAATTACATTTAAACAAATACAAACATAAATAAAAAAAATTACAATTACAAGTGTGATTGGAAAGTATAATAATAATGTTTAATTCCTTTGTATGCTCCCAAATAAAACCTGCTGGAACACACTAAAAAAAAATTAAGTTCTATGTACTTGGTAAAAATGTCAAGGGAGGTTAAATAATAACACAAATTAATGTGCATAAATCATTAAATAAGAAATCATACATTACCTTTAATCTGCTTTCAAATATATTATTTGATCATATGATCTAAGTATTATCATATGATAGTATATTTAACATATTAACATGATTTAACAATCCATATGTAATGATTATTAAATATTTAATGATAATACTTGAAAAATTGAAATGACTTCTAAAAGTAAAGTGTGTGCAACAAGTGTCAACAAAAATTAAAGCACAGGGGAAAGTAAATGACACAAAGATTTTTGTTGACGAAGTGGAAACTCAGTTAAGAGAAAAACCACTCCGGGGCAGCCAAACCCAGGAATTCCACTATTCAGAAGACAAAGCTAGATACAAGATAGTAACACTCACATGTACCAATGCAGTGGTCGTACCTTGATCTCTGACGTGTAACCCAACACGAACGCTTCCCAACCAGGTTCACCTACTTGAAGGGGTCTTCAATGGAACTCCTTACCTTAGAGCCGACCTCTAAGATAGACTTCGATTCATAGCTCAACACACTTGAAAAACGGCTCTAGAGGAAATAACACGTCTCTAAGCTCTAATGGAATTCACACCGAATTCTTGCAGCTCTAAGTGCCCAAGGACCCCTATTTATAGTCTGGGGGTCAGAATGAGCGTCAGGAAAAATAAGCCTATGAGCCATCCGGACGGTGGACCATGACCGTCCGGATGGACAACTTTGCGACAGGATTTTCTGAAATTTTCGTGGAGAAATCTTTCCTGTATAAGAACATTGTCCGGACGGGATGGCTCGATCGTCTGGACAGACGCACGTCCGCTGCAAGTAATTTCCATAACAGGCTTCGCGCGTCCGGACCAAGGGGTAGGAGTGTCTGGACTGCTAAACTTCTGCACGCAATTTCCATATCTGATGCGTGGGCGTTCGGACCATAAGGGGGAGACGTCCGGACGGTTGAAGTCGAATCGTCAGTTACCATATATGATGCACCAGCGTCCGGACCACAGCTGTCAGATGTCCGGACGGTTCATTTTGAACTGCGACTCTTGCCTTAAGGAGATAGGCGTCCGGACAGTATACCACATCGTCCGGACGGTTGATTGATCTTCCTTTCCTTGGAACTTGGAAAGAATCAATGAACTGTTCGAGAACTGATAGGCGTCAGGACGTGCTGCTGAAACGTCCGGACGGAGCAAGCTGGCACATAAGCTTCTCGATACAGTGAAGTGTCCGGACGGATGATGCTGGACTGTCTGGCGTCCGGACGGGATGACACATCGTCCAGACGGATGGAGCAGTAGATGGATGGGCGTCCGGACGAGATGACATATCGTCCGGACGGCTGACAGGGAACTTTGAAATTCTTCTGACTTTACTCTGAACAGTGGAATCCCTGTTTGCAGCATCCTTACATATAAGTGATTTTGTCCAAACACAGAATGAGGCCAAAATACTAACAATACTCATAACATATAATAAAGTGATTGCATATTTTATATTTACATGTTATATGGTACAATGTTATATTATTATATGATCATATAGTCCTATAAATTAGAATCTTATTATATTACATGAATAATATGATTAAGTATCTGGATTGTTATTATATCATATGACTAACAATTAATTATTGATATTATTCACTTTTACTATTTTATATACATATAACCAATTAATATATACTGACTAATAACTATTGTTATTTGTTACTTAATTTATGCTTACATAATATATATATATATATATACATATATACGAGTCGAGCCTTAATAAACGATTCAATCCTTATACGAGCGGGTTCACGAGCTTTAGTCGAGTTGAGTCGAGTTTATACGAGTTTGCATTGTTTAATAATCAAGTTTGATTTTCGTGTTCATGAATAGCTCATTTAATAATCGATTCGAGCACGAGTCGAGCTTATTCGAGTCGATCTCGGGTAAGCTGACGAGTAGCTCAGCTCGTTTACACCCCTACCTAGAAATTTCATGGGTTTTTTATGGGATTAGCTATTGAACAATTCAAAAGCTAAGTGGGGATTTATAGTTATAAATGTTATGTGTTAGAATTGATGCGTCATCACAATGTAGGGTACAATGATACATTATGTGGCTTACAAGGATAATTCCTTCATAGCCAAATTACCGAGCAGCCAAAGTGAGTATTCTACTCATTAAGAAAATATAGTAAAATTTTGATGATTTTGTTGGCAAAACAATATTGTGTTCTAAATTCGAGCAATGTTATTTTAGAAGGATATATGCTTGTGAATGTTTTCAATACTTTCAATTATGTTGAGATATGTTTTGAGAATGATTTAGATGTTTTGAAATGATTATGAAGTGGTGATTTTATGAGCTTTATGAGATGTCAAGTTTTCATAATATGTTTGAAAAAAGTATGTGACGAACATGATGTTATTTGAGCATCAGAGTATGAAAGCATGAGCATGAGCATGATATGTATAAGGAGCCTAATTTGTCTCCATAGTAAAAGTAAAGGGAGCTGAAGTTGTCTCCATAATGAAAGTAAAAGGAACTGAAATTGTCTCCTATTATGATGATAAGATGACCCGAAGTTGTCCCCTATTATGATGACATCATTAACATTCCATTGACAGCATCGAGGGTTCACCCTCATGGACTCGTCCATTAGTATGATGCTGGAGACTTGCTCGATTCTTAAATAGCTTATTCATTTTCACTCAGATCCATGCTCATGCTTCATGTTCAAAACATCATACATTTAGTTTCATGATCATATTTTTAACACATAACTTTCTCATAAAATCATGAACACTTCAACAAATCACACAATTTATATCTCAACCCCAGCATACATTAAAACACATCAAAACATATCTCAAATTATTATTTTATAATCATATCTTAAACTTCATCAAACATCATCAATATATATCAACATGATTGAAAATATTCAAATTATTCAAAATATTTATCATCAAACTATCGTCGATTCGTATCAAAACAATCATATCATTTCATTTCTAAAAAGTATTCAAAGTGCAGTAACTTTTCTTAGTGAGTAGAATACTCACAATGGCTGTGCGGATATTAGGCTCGACTTATGGATTCCTACACGACAACTTGCAATGCACCATTGAAATCAATACATTGCACAACATTTGTCATTTTTAACTCTAAACATCACAAAAGCTCTTGAATTGTTCAAGGGATTAATCCATGGAAAACTCATAAACATTTTAAGGTTCCATTCAACAACCCAAATACAAATAGCACTAACCCATAAGATAATGTTAGGGTTAGGCACTTAAAACTATAATTTAGATAAATACCCAAAAGTTAGGGTTTTGGAAAACTTACCAAAAATTAACCCAAATGCAACCCGAAGCTTGGAGATTGTTTAGGAAGCTCCAAAATACTCAAAGCTTAAAGAATATTGAAAGATTAAACTCAATCTTTCAAGAAACAACCCAAAATCCAAAGGAACAAGAGTTTTTGAAATTATTTCAAATCGATCTGTCAAAATGTAGATACCTTTTTCTGGTAGTTCACGTTTCTGAAGTTAGATTTGAGTTTGGGGGCTTGGATTTCAAGAAATCAAAGGTTTAAGATGAAAAACCTAAAGGAGAAATGAGAGAGGGGCATGAAACATGCCGAAAATGAGCTGAAAATAACTAATTTTCAGTTTATATCGCGTGGTGTCCGGACATGATTAGTGGCTGTCTGGATGAGCTTGTTCTGAATTGCTAAACCTACATTCTGTAAGGGCTGTCTGGATAGGGCTTGTACCTGTCTGGACACAACCTCCAAGGCCAACTCCTGTTCGGACCCTGTTTTTGGTCTGTCCGGAACCAAATTCCCAAAACTCATTTTTATGAGTTTTCAATGTGTTTTCTTGCCATTTTATTAATTCTAATCATTTATTTAATTTAATTCAAATTTCAAACATCTAATTAGCGTCTTGGAGATTACATCCCTCCCCCTTTATAAGTATTTCATCCTCAAAATTTAGACTCTAAAGCGTTTTACACTCGTACGAGCATGCATTTTACTCAAAGAAAGATACAGAAATGGTATGAATCAAGTGTCATACCTGAGTTTACTTGAACAAGTGGGGATATCGATCTCGCATTTGCTGCTTAAGTCCCATGAGGCTTCCTCAACACTGTGATTCTGCCATAAGATTTTCACAAGAGGGATGGTCTTGGTCCTCAACTACTGCTCTTTGTGATCCAACACTTGTACGAGAAACTCTTCATATGTCAGATTCGGTTGAATATCAAGAGGCTTGTAACTAATCACATGTGATGGATGGATCATGAACACACTTTCGCAGCTGAGAGACGTGGAAGACGTCATGAACGCTCGCCAAACTTTGAGGCATCTCGATCTTATATGCAAGTGGGCGAGCCCTATAATGTTAAGTATGTGTATGCGAAAGGATATCCTAGAAAGTCTTTGGGACTAGTCTTAAAGTGACATGAATAATGTACATGAGCATGCATAGCATTAATTTATGAGATTTTTAAGTTGTTTTCATAGCTAGATGTATCAATATGCCTATAAGATTGCATGGAACAACACATATATTTACAGTTACAGCTAGAAAGCATTGATGAGTTTTTATACTAGACGTATCAATATGCCTATGAGGTTGCATGGAATAGCATATATGTATATGGTTACAACTAGACTGCATAAGATGTTTTAAAGGTGTTAGTTTGTGTTGGCTGCATTCTATTTGACAAAATCACTATCTTGTAAAGTTGCTATCATATTCAGGGATATAGTATTTTTCAGAGTCTTCATTTCAAAAAAGTGCTTTAAGATGTTCAAGGAAGATTCTGTACAGATTCCAACTCAGAGAAGTCGGATCCCAAGATTTCGTCCGGACGGCCCAGTCATGTGTTCGGACGCCCATCAGTGTCTAGAAGATTCTCAGTGCTCCAACGTACATCCGTCTGGACGTCATGGCAACACGTCCCGACGTACTATAGGGGTCTTCAATGGAATCCTTTACCGCATGGCTCCTCCCTAAGATAGCTCCACACAAACACAGCAACCGCACTTAGCAACGGCTAGAGAGTAAGCGGATTAGCACAACGACTCCTAAAATATTCTCTCTAAGCACTATGGAATTCACTACCAAATTCTTACAATTTACATGCCTAGAGTCCTCTATTTATATGCTACAGAAGACTTAAATCGACACTGATTCGGATTTCCCTAGGTGGTGTCCAAACAGTAGCTGAGGGCGTCCGGACTGTTAGTATTTTTATTGGCTACATTCTGGATAAAACAAAAACACTTTATGTAATGGTTGCATTTTAACAGGATAGTCGGTTTTCAATTCAGAATCTTCATGTATCCAGACAATGATAAAATCAAAGACTATAATTGATCACAAGCTTCTACAAAATGTTCATGAAGAGTCCTTGCAAAATCCAAGACAAAACAGCCGGTTCCTGTGCAACCGTCCAGACGTGCCAATGAAGGCGTCCAGACGCCCCGCAGTGTCTTACACATAAACATTGAAGACGTCCGGACGTTAGAGTAACACCGTCAGGACGATAGGTCAATCAGTATTCAACAGGGAGTTTGATTTCAGAAGTCGACATTGTTTGGGAAGTCACTGTAAGCCGTCCGGACGACTTTGCAACATGTCTGGATGATATCTAGTAGTTCAGAATATTCCAGAGTTCCGTTCGAATGCGAAAAGGATTTTAGCCAAGACTATCTGGACGCTCGGTCAAGCCGTCCGAATGTGAACCTGATAAAGATAGAATTATGCTGTTTTTGAAAGGATATCGTAGAAAATCGTTTGGACGTGGCTGACTTCAGTTCGAACACTTGCCAGCCAGAGTCCGAATCTCAGTAGTTTTTGAGGTCTCTTGAAGCCTATAAATAGGGGGCTTTAGGCTAGTGTTTTGTACAGAATTCGACAGTGAATTCCATAGTGCTTCGAGAGGGTGTTTAGGGAGAATCGAAGATCCGCTAGCTCTCAAGCCGGTGCCAGTGTGTGCTCAAGTGTTCGTGTGAAGTCTATCTTAGGGGTTGGCCCTAGGGTAAAGGAATCCATCAAAAACCCGTTCAGGTGGAAGACCAGGTTGGGAAGCGTTCGTGTTGGATTACACGTCAGAGTTAAAGGTATGACTACTGCATAGGGTTATGTGAGTACGAGTGTCTTGTAACTAGCTTTGTTTTTGGATAGCTGATTTCCTTGGTTTGGCTGCCTTGGAGTAGTTTTTTTCTCTTCATAGAGTTTCCACTTCGTAACAAATATCTTGTCTCATTTAAATTCCGCATTTAAGATATTTGTTTGCACACAAACACACACTTGGTTTAAATTAAAAGTCAATAAATTATTTTCACGGACGAACAACTGTAGCGCCCCAGATTTTAAGTAATTAAATAAAATGTCTTAAATTATAATTTGAGACTGAATAAAATAGACAAGTCTAGAACTAACGTTCGATTCTCAAGACTTGACATTCGAGCGGCTTAATATTGTAGGAAACAATATTCATGTCCAGTTGTTAATAAAATACGTGTTTTTAAACACGATATGTTAATCCCCGATAAATAATAAAGAATACATGAATATTTATGAAAATAAATATTCATTGGTCTTATTATTTATAAACTGTAACTTTATAAATAAAGAATAATATTATTACTCTAATAATATTACAGGATTAATTAATAGACAGACTGAATTATTCAGTGGACTAATTGATGTAATAATATTGAGGAATAATATTATTATGTAATATTTACTGTGTGTAATATTATTGTGTAAATTATATATATATTTGACATATGTATATTTATGGTGTTATAATATTATTGAGGTAATAATATTATCAATAAAATGAGCTAGACTCAAAACGGACTTAGATTATAATTTTAATGAATTATACAAAATGGTAAAGATCCGAGATGAAAATATCTATGAGAAATATCTACGGTAAAAATGTAAACAGCAAGTTTTGAATAAATATCTACAGATTAACCTAAGTTATATTAACTAAGATAAAACTTAATCATAGGTTAATAAAATATCACCAAAAGTCATCATTACATTGATGACTCATTGCATGACTCACCCCCACGCTCAGCCTATAGAATCGAACTGCACCACTCTTCTTCTTTCTTACTTCTCTTCACTTCTTTCTTCTTCTTCTTTCTTCCCTGTGCTTCATGTCGCCTAAACACAGAGAGACCGGGAGACTGAGAGATGACACGGAGAGAGTGAGATTGAGAGAGAGATGAGATCGGGAGAGTGAGAGATGAAACAGAGAGAGAGAAGAGAGTGGAACTGAGAGAGAGATCAGAGAGTGAGACCGAGAGGTCGGGAGAGAGGTGCCGAGAGATTGAGGGAGATCGGGAGATGGAGACCGATTCTCCGGTGGTTTCCGTCAGTAGTGGACTGCTCAGCAACCTGTACGACCGAACCCCGAAGACCCGTGACCCGCTAAACATGTGAGGAAGACCCGGTCCTCCATGTGTGTTTTTCCGGCGACTTTTCTGGCGGAATCAATGGCTTTTCCTATGGATTTGTTAAGAAAATCCTTGGGGTAATTTCTTGTAAATCTGTTTGATTATTTTGGGTAATGATTTATGTTTGATAAATTGGGTTTGGTTGAATTAGGGTTTGATGATTTTGTGGGCTTAGGCGATTGGGTACTATGCTGTTTTGATGAGTATTGCATATGGAATTTCAGTGTGTGGCTGTGAAGGTTTCGGCAGTGGGTGTTTCTTGTTAACTGTGTATTGGTTTTGTGTTTCCGTTAAAGCATGAAAAACCCCTGTTCCGATTGTATTCTTCCCTGTTTTGGTGGTGGCTGATTGTTGATGAGTTCCTAAGTATGAGATTCATGGCTGGGTTTGGATAGTGTTTTGGCCATGTGATATATTTGATATTAGATGGTGGGAGGATTCTTGGCTATTTGATGTTTGGCCGATTGTGTGGATAAGATGATTATAATGTGGTTACTGTGATGTTAGGTTTATTATTATGTTTAGTTGTTGATAATTAATATGTGATATTTTACTCGGGTGCTTGTGATTCCTAGAGTTGGGTGTTGACCATAGTTTTAGGTTTGATTATGAGCTTAGTTATTGTGGGATGATTATTGGTTTTAGTTCAATTACCAAATGTTTGCTATGTGGTGATTTATCCTAAAGATGTTAATAGTTTGATATTGATGTTTTAAAAGGAATTCTTTTAAAATGAAAAGAGTTGAATATTATATAAATGAGTTTTATAATCTAAGGAAAATGTATGAGCGTTGTTGTTGAGTTATATGGTTTGATATGAGATTAATTATGAAAATTGAGTATGCTATTTTGCTGTGATTTCTAATAAATGTTGGTTGAAATAATTGTTAAGAGTTAATTTGGTGCTTGGATTGATGTTCCTTAAGAATGATTAGGTTTTGTTAGAAGTGTTAGTATTTTTGCAGAAAATGGGTTTAGGTATTATTGTTGAAAAATAATATTGGAACTCAACCATGTCATAGTAAGTAATAATTAATGTAGATGATGTTCCAAAGATAATTGTTCCTATGTATATATATATGTATGATTAGGACTCATGTTTAGGCATAAGTTTCTAAAAGTAATGATATTAACCTTCTATGCACATGTATATGTATTTGATGCATATGTTGAACTATGACTGCACAAAAGAGCTATAAGTATAAATAACTTACTGAGGGTAGTGCTGGATTTCAATAGTGTTGTGTTTATGTTTTATTTTAATTGGATGTGTGTGAATGATCATAGCATACAGTTAATAATCAACCTATTAATATTGGGCGCTATGTTTCCCAAAGGTTCAGGATGGGCATAGTGCCTGAAACCAAAAACCCAATAATTCAAATTGATTGCTACTGTCTCTAAAAGTGCTAGTGGAGTGACGTGGAACGTACTCTGCTAGTACGGAAATAAGCTAATCAAAATGTAATGTAGGAGACACGTCGTCGAACGTCTCAAACAAGACGTTAATCAGGTGACGACTCTAAACGAGAGAAGTGCAATGACTATATTGAACTGTTAAACTTTGCATAGAAAACTGTCATGTCATTATGTTCCTTAAATAACACACAAATCATGATGTTGTTTAATGACAGTTAGCTCACTTATGGAACTATGGGGTTGTGGTTATAACCACCGTCTCATAGATGTTTGCGCAGATTCTAAAGATTATGGAATGGATTAACTGCTAGCTTAAGAGATTTAAAGCTATAGTAGTTAGGATTGTACTTATAAATGTTTGTACTATTTTGTATGTAACATGTTTAGGAATTTACTTGTATTTAGTAAGTTTCCATGTATGCTTTCGTGTCTTATGTGACACATGTTTCATTGTGTTAGTATTTTTATTGGCTACATTCTGGTTAAAACAAAAACACTTTATGTAATGGCTGCAGGACAGTCGGTTTTTCCAATCTTCAGATATTTGACAGTCGGTTTTTAAATTGGAATCTTCATACATAGAGACATTTACTGTTCACAAGCTTCTAGCAGATAACCATGAAGTGTCCATTGCAAAAACCAAGACAAATCAGCCAGTTCCTGCGCAACTGTTCGGACGGGCCTTTGAAGGTGTCTGGACGCTCTACAGTGTCTTACAGATAAATATTGAAGACGTCCGGACGTTAAAGCAACACCGTCTGGACGCTCGGTCAATCAGTTTTCAACAAGGAGTCAATTTTCATAAATCGACACTGTTTGGGAAGTCTCATCAAACCGTCTGGACGACTCGGCAACACGTCCGGACGATGTTCAGTATTTGCAGACCGTCCGGACGACTTGGCAACACGTCTGACTGATATCCAGCAGTTCAGATAAACTCCAGATTTCCGTTCGAATGTGGAAAGGATTTTAACGAAGAACGTCCGGACGCTCGGTCAAGTCGTCCGGACGTAAACTTGATAAGGATTGAATTGAGCTGTTTCTGAAGGATATCACTGAAATCCGTCCGGAAGTGGCAAAATTCGGTCTGGATGCTCGACAGACAAAGTATGAATCTCAACAGTTTTTAAGGTCTCTTGAAGCCTATAAATAGGGGGCTCTAGGCTAGTGTTTTGTACAGAATTCGACAGTGAATTCCATAGTTCTTTGAGAGGGTGTTTAGGGAAAATCGAAGATCTGCTAGCTCTCAAGCCGGTGCCAGTGTGTGCTCAAGTGTTCGTGTGAAGTCTATCTTGGGGGTCGACCCTAAGGTAAAGGAATCCATCAAAAACCCCTTCATGTGGAAGATCTGGTTGGGAAGCGTTCGTGTTGGGCTACACATCAGAGTTAAAGGTATGACTACTGCATAGGGTTATGTGAGTACGAGTGTCTTGTAACTAGCTTTGTTTTTGGATAGTGGATTTCCTTGGTTTGGCTGCCTCGGAGTGGTTTTTTTCTCTTCATAGAGTTTCTATTTCGTAACAAATATCTGTCTCATTTAAATTCCGCATTTAAGATATTTGTTTGCACACAAACACACACTTGGTTTAAAATAGAAGTCAATAAATTATTTTCAATTGGTATCAGAGCTTGGTATACTCTGTTTTTAGATTTATTTATTGGGTGTATCCTTTTGACTTATGTTTTTGATTATTATGTCTCAAAATCTTAATTCTGTTTCGTACTTTAATGGAACAAACAATGGCTATTGGAAAGCCCGAATGTGCTTCTTTTTAAAATCTATTGACTTCTCAAAAATTGTTGAAATTGGTTGGATTAAACCAGAAGAAACAGACGAAATTACTGTTGTTCAAACAAGCGCAAGGCTGTCCAATGATAAAGTCCTCCATGCACTATGTGAAGCACTTTCACCATCTGAATTCGCAAGAATTTCAAATTGTGAAATTGCTAAAGATGCATGGCAAATTCTAGAAACAACAAATAAAGGCACAAAACTAGTAAAATCTGCCAAACTTCAAATGTCGATTTTTAAATTTGAATAAATTTAGATGCTAGAAGATAAGACATTCGGAGAGTTCTACACTAAGATTAGCGACCTAAGAAACTCGATGGTGAGTCTTGGGAAGCAAATCTCGGATGTAAAACTCATCCGAAAGATACTAAGATCTTTGCCTGAGAGTTTTAGGATTAAGGTGACAACAATAGAAGAAAGCAAAGATTTGGAGGAGATGAAGATTGAAGAGTTGGTAGGATCTCTTCAGACATATGAATACTCCTTACCTCCGGTCAGAAAGGCAAAGACAATTGCCCTCAAAGCATCTAAGGCATCCAAGAAGAAATCCGTAGTCTCGTATGACGAAGACTCAGATGTTGATGAAGATGCAGTGGCAATGTTAGCCATGAACTTCAAGCGCTTTATGAAGAATAATAAATTCAAGAAGTTCTCTCATAGATTAAGAAAGGCTCCTCACACAACTGATACAGAAGAAACATAAAGGAAAGATTTGAGAGGTCCCCAGTGCTTCGAATGTTCAGGTTTTTGGCACATCAGGATTGAATGTGCAAATCTAACAAAACAAACAGGGAAAGCCTTTAATGCAACTTTCAATGATGAGTCTGAGAAAGAAGAAGAAGCTCCTGAGGAAGAAAAATTCCTGGCATTCGTTGCCCCATATGAAGATAAGGAGGATTCTCAATCCTACTATTCTGAGAATAGTGAAGAAGAAGATATGCAGTCAGCCTATCAACTTCAATATGTAGAATTCCTAAAGCTGAGGGAGAAATAAAAGCAGCCAGTACTAGAGCTGAACAACCTCAGGACTGAGAAGACCTCTATGCTTATAAAGATCAATGATTTAGAAGAGAGGCTACTGGAGACACAGTTACAACTAAAGAGAGTCTCAGACCAAAAGCTCACTCACATGCTCTCCATTCAAAAGTGCCCAACTGATAAGATCGGACTCGGGTATGTTCCTACTTCTGATACTCCTTCTACTTCCAAGACCATTTTTGTGAAGCTAGTTATTCCCGATACTCCACCCCCAAAAGTGGATAAGGGAAAATTTGTAATGGAAGCAGGAGTTCATTTCATCCCTCAGCCTCCTGCCAAGCTTCCTATACGAAGAAAGCCTCTCACATGCCATCACTGTAATGAGCCAGGGCACATCAGACCGAACTGCCCATATCGGCAAGTTCAAAGGAAGAAAAAATGGCAGGCTCCTAAAACTCCCATGTGTCACCAATGTGTAGTTAACAGTCATGTCAACCAAGGTGTCCTTCACTAAAGGCTTCCAAGCATCCTAAATCACCACCCAGAAATCAAGTCCCAAAGCATCAGCAGCTGCAGAAGCCTACTCAAGCGAAAAAGACTTGGGTCCCCAAGAAGACTGCAGAAAGGGAAATCTCTGATGGAGGAACACCTTCCGCTAGTTCCTTCATGCAAGATTTGGTTAGATTTCTGTCACTATAACTGAAAAACGAAGGACAGGACAAGGACGAGGACACCCACTCCCCGAGGGGGAGCAGACCTACCTAGTAGGTAAGGTCACACATGCCTAGGATTTTGGTTCCTAAATCCTAGAGCATGACAGGTACACTTGCATAGTTTATTTTATTTTATCATCTTATAAAAACTTTGCTTGCTATTTTGGAACCATATTTTCTATCCCTATATGCCCTCTTGGGTTGTCTTGAGGAAAGTCTGCACGTCGAGCGGCTGTTTTTTCTATCTTGTTACTTTCAAAGCTCTCTCCCTAAGGTCAGGTTTGTTTTTACCACACATGCTTGGTCAACCCTACTCTCTTTATTTTGAAAGCATGTTTGTTTTTTTTTTTAATAAAAAAAAAGGGGTTAAAAGGATGCAGAGTTTTTCTTGTTTTATAACTTCCAGATATCTTATGTATGTTTAACTGATGTCTCAGTTTCTGATGCATTTCTTCAATTGCCTTTATATAACTGAGAGATTTTTTATCTGCGAATTTTCCAGTGGCATCCATTCTAGATAGTTTTTTATCTCTTGCGATGAAAAATGTGCACTATCTAAGGCTCCCCTAAGGTATTTGTGTCTCTCCTCTGACTTGTAGCTTCTGGGATTTTTTTTATAGGAGAGATTTTTACCAAGATGGTCAAATTGACCAACTCGCTAGTTGAACCTAGAACCCATGAACTCTGGCATTCTTTCTAGGTTGCAGCACCAAGTGATAAAAGGCATTCAAAACTGAATAAACATGGATAAATAAAAAGATCCACTACTTATGCTAAATCTGTTCTTGATCTTGTCCCTAAAGAAACAGTCAGTGACCACATCATTGCGGAAATAGACAGTCATTAAAGGACATAGTAAAAGAAAAGTGTTGCAGCTTAGGGGGAGTGTATCAAATGAGGGTAACTAGGCCCTAGCATAATAAGGTTTGACTTTGACTGATCTAACATTGGTTTTCTCTCTTCTTTGAAAAATCCGGGTGTTTTAAGTCATATCAGCATACTTCATACCTTATTGAGAAAGCCTTCACACACACACACACACATTGCTTGAGTTAAGTTTTCTATTGAAAAATGTTCTTCCGCAGGGAAATTATTGTGATGATTAAAAGATAACTCTCAATTATATCTTGGATTTTTTTTTAAATGCTAATTAAACTAAGATATCAATGTTATATACATGCATGCTCTGGAAATTATTTTTGGAAATATTTTTCTGCTCTTTTTCTGCTCTTTTTCATATTTTTTTGTGTGAAGTGTCTGGACGGTATGTTTGGGGATGTCCGGACGGTTATCCTGAACGTCTGAACGGATATTCTGGTTGTCCGGACGATATGGTTTCTTCATTCGGATGTTTATGGTTCTTGTCTGGATGGCCATGTTTTCACAACCGTTTACGTGGCACAACGTCCAGACGTTACTTATGTTCCGTCCGGACGGTGAACCCTGTAGGGTTAAATCGTTTTCTCCCAGCGCCGCAGCTCACTTTTTGGCCTCCTTTTGTGTTGTTTTGTCGTCTTGTGCATTTTTCTAGTACTTTTTATGCATAGTTCTCAACTGCACGTGTCGTCTTTGGATTTTATCTCCACCCCAGGTATATTCTTTTACTCTTTTACTACCTTATTTTAAGTTTTCTTGCTTAAAATAGGTTGTTTTTAGGTGTTTACTATTTTGAGTTTAATATTTTTTCCTCAAAATATACTATTAGTTGTGTTGAGATTATGTCTATTTGGTTCTCTATATGTTTGGGTTGTGTTGTCTTGATATTGTAAAATTTTGGATAGTCCATTTTACAGCCGTTATAATGCCCAATTTTTTTTTGGACTAACTGCAATTAATGTTTTCATGGATTTGTGTCTGTGATTTTTTTTTTTGTTTGACCAGAAATTATGTCTTCAGACAACTCTCCTCCTCGAGTCAGGCAAAGAATTAAGGAATCAATTACAGACCAGGTGCACCGTACTCAATCCCGACAGGTCTTATCTGAGTGGAATCTTCTCCGAGCAAATTTGAGTGACCCAGTTCTGCTTCCTATTGCACAGATGCTCTTGGAGAACAACTGGGAGTACCTGTACAACTGTGCCTGTGAGGCATTTCCCAGACTGGTGCGGGAATTTTATGGCCATATGATCGTCACTCAGGATGATGATCGTGGACTGATCATGCAGACTATGGTCAGAGGCCAGACTATTCTGATAGACCCCTAGCTTATCAGTTCTATGATCGGGGTCCCTGTTCTGCATGTCTTCGGAGCTCCGTTTCCTGATGAGGCTCCCAACATTGATTTTCTCCATGACTTCTTTGGGACGAGGCCACCGCGTGAGGACAAGTCCCACCCCCAGATCAACATCGGTGCTTTTGCTCCTATGCACCGCTTTTTAGCAAAAGTTGTGGTGACAGATCTTTGGCCTTAAGCTCGATTGAGTGAGCTAACTCTCAAGAAGGTCACCCTTCTGTATGCCATAGTGATGCGGACTCCATTTTACCTGTGCAAGCACATCTTGCACACTATGGTTGAGGTTCGAGATGAGAAGAACACAAGAGCTCGTTTGGCAAATCGATTTCTGTTTTTGTTTCTGAAAACTGTTTTCAAAAACGAAAACAAAAAACTGTTTTTTGTTATTTTTTCGTTAAAAAAGTGTTTGGCAAACTGTTTTCCAAAACAATTTTTGAAAATAGAAAACAATGGTTAAGGGGTTTGGACAATTGATTTTAAAACAGTTTCCACTTAGGAAGAAAACATACCAAGTTATACATATGTGAAGAATATACCAAGCTATAAAACAAGGGAAAAAAAAAAAAAAAACTCCCTAAGTATCATTGATACATATCCATTCATGAATTTAGTCTGACAAAAAAATGACAAGGTTACATCTATCAAACAAATTGACACTTGTATAAGAAATCTCAACAAATCCTCAAAATTTATATGAGTAAAAGCACAATGTCATAATCCATCTGAAGCACCATCCATATTCTATAAGAGAAATGCTAGACATCCCAAATTTTTTTTATCAAAAGCTAGTTCCCAAATGATGTGTCACAATCCCATGAAATTGTGACAAATTTCCCAAAATGATAGATCATATGAGATTGTGACACATCATTTGGGAACCAACTTTTGGGAAAGAAATTTGGGATGTCTAGCATTCCCCATTCTATAAAGAAGTTCACATAAATCACTATCATGAAACTCATTATCATTATATGATTGGAACTCAATATCTTTCGTTGCATGCTTCCTAATGAAGTTATGATCATGAAAGCCATAGACACTAACAATTTTCAGAAGCCATCCAAAATATAAGATAGATTTGCATCTTGCTCATTAAGAATAACCAAGATGAGTGACAACTTCATGTAGCAACTTGAATGCGAGAATGTATATGCCCATAATAAACTTGGTCATGTATTCTGGGAAGCTCTTCATTCATTGCATTTAACAAGGTGGTCATTTGTTATTGTGATTACTTTCCAACACTTTATAATTCCTTTGTGATTACTTTGAACATTACGGGCATCTTCACAGTAGCCACACTTGGAGTACATATCAACTAGAGCACTGCCTATATAAACATCCCATTGTACTCTCCCTGCTTCTACGTAAAACCCATGAACCCACTTTCCAAACCAAATATCACCCTCCATTCCAGCCGCACAGAGTACACCAACAACGGTCACCTCATCAACTCTAACACCCGTCGATCTCATCTCCATAAAGCACCTCAATCCTGGTAGGGCACAGTTATTTCTCACATACCCACCAATCAAGGAAGTCCAAGCAACCACATCCTTCTGCATACTCTCACCGAACACTTGGCGTGCATCCTCCATATAACCACAGTTAGCAAAAGCAGAAATCAACGAATTCATCACAAAATTATCAAAATCAAAACCAAATTTGACAATTTGAGCATAAAGCTGAAATCCACTTCACTATCAGCATCAGCTCCTCCTTTGACAGCGACGATGTTGTGGAAGCCGACGCAACCATTGCTAGAGTCTAAACCTCTCCCTCTGTCTACCTCTCACTTTTCTCTCCGGCCAAAGCTCCTACTAGCTCCGCTTTTGTTTCTGTTGGGAATATTTTATTGACAAAAGGAATTGTTCCAATTTCTGTGGCCAGAGAGAGAGGCAGGGAGGGAGAGGAGGAAGACGAAGTGAGGCATTGTGTGAAGAAGAAAAAGAGACGAGGTTCATGTGGAGGTTGAGATACAGGAAATGCTTTTGAGTATTCCCCTGAATCGAACCCCAGATCAACCATCTTTCTTTGTCACTGTGCACTTAGGAATAAAGGCGCCTTTTTCTTGTTTTCGTAAGAGCTGTTTTCGGAAACAGGTTGAACATGTTTTCATTTTTTGTGTTTCTCCGTGTTTTTGTTCTCTCAGTTTTTGCTTTTAAAACAAGTAACCAAACGCTAGTCTACAGTTCCAAAACATGTTTTGTTGTTTTGAAAACAGAAAACCTATTTTCAAAACAGGTTACCAAACAGGCTCCAAGTCTCTCTTTTGGGTGTTTGCAGAACTGTCGGTTTTTCCAATGTTCAGATATTTAACAGTAGGTTTTTAAATTGGAATCTTCATACATAGAGATATTTACTGTTCACAAGTTTCTAGAAGATACCCATGAAGTGTCCATTGCAAAAACCAAGACAAATCAGCCGGTTCTTGTGCAACCGTCCGGACGGGCCTTTGAAGGCGTCCAAACACCTCGTAGTGTCTTACAGATAAACATTGAAGAAGTCTGGATGTCAGAGCAACACCGTCCGGACGCTCGGTCAATCAGTTTTCAACAAGGAGTCTATTTTTAGAAATCGACACTATTTGGGAAGTCTCTGCAAATCGTCCGGACGACTTGGCAAGATGTCCGGACGATGTTTAGTATTTACAGACTATCCGGACAACTTGGCAACACGTCCGGACGATATCCAGTAGTTCAGATAAACTCCAGATTTCTGTTCGAACGCGGAAAGGATTTTAGTGAAGATCGTCTGGACGATCGGTCAAGCCGTCTGGACGCAAACCTGATAAAGATTGAATTGCGCTGTTTCTGAAGGATATCACTAAAATCCATCCGGACGTGGCAAAATTCCGTCCAGACGCTCGACAGACAGAGTCCAAATCTCAGCAGTTTTTGAGGTCTCTTGAAGCCTATAAATAAGGGGCTCTAGGTCTGTGTTTTGTACAGATTTCAATAGTGAATTCCATAGTTCTTTGAGAGGGTGTTTAGGGAGAATCGAAGATCTGCTAGCTCTCAAGCCAGTGCCAGTGTGTGCTCAAGTGTTCGTGTGAAGTTTATCTTAGGGGTCGGCCCTGAGGTAAAGGAATCCATCAAAAACCCCTTCATGTGGAAGATCTGGTTGGGAATCATTCGTGTTGGGCTACACGTCAGAGTTAAAGGTATGACTACTGCATAGGGTTATGTGAGTGCGGGTGTCTTGTAACTAGCTTTGTTTTTGGATAGTGGATTTCCTTGGTTTGGCTGCCCCGGAGTGATTTTTTTCTCTTCATAGATTTTCCACTTTGTAACAAATATCTGTCTCATTTAAATTCCACATTTAAGATATTTGTTTGCACACAAACACACACTTGGTTTAAAATAGAAGTCAATAAATTATTTTCAGTTAAGCTAGTGTAAAGGATTTTTAATGTATGTCTAGAGGAATTTCAGTTAAGCTCTGAAGGTATTGTAAGAGAATTGTCCCTGATGTTTGAAAAGAAAAGAAAAAAAATATTCTTATTTTTTCGCTACCAGATTTATCATCTCTGAAAGGTTAATGACAGGTAATTATCCAGATATAATTACTTACGCTTTTTTGTAAAAAGTGGGTCTTTACAACAATTGTGCAACCGGCTTTCCAAAATAGCACTGAGATTCTTTCTTGAATAAGGCCGCATCCGAACGGTGTTGCCCTAGCGTCCGGACGGTTGCACTTCTGTTGCACGCAATTTTCATAATAAGGTCTGAGCGTCCGGACAGTGTAGACTGACGTCCGGACGGTTGAATGTCTTTTGCACGATTTACCTTATCAAGGATAGAGTCCGGACGGAATAACCACGTCATCTGGACGGTTGCAGCTGTCTTCCTATATCTGTATTTGGAAAGGAAATCCTTTTGCTTGTCAAACACTGAAGGGCATCCGGACGTGTTGCTGAGACGTCTGAATGGATGGAACTTGGAATAGTTTGAAGCTTCAGGACACTGAAGGGAGTCCAAACAGAAAGTTCTCATCGTCCGGACGGATGACGCTTGACAGATGAGCGTCTGGATGGATGCAAGGGATTTTGAACAACATTGTCTGGAATTCTGCACAGAGTCTTCTTGAAGCATAAAACTGAAGTGTGGACTCTGGATATAACATCATCCTTGTTTAATAAACATCATTACATAGAAGTGATTTTGTCCAACAGAATGTAGCCAATCACAAACTAACAAACTCCCCTTTTAGGCATTCTGGAACAAAAATCACTTGACAAGTTTAAAAATACAATCTCGGTCCAAAACAAAAAGTACTCCCCCTTTTTGTCTCAAAAGGGCAAAGGGTAAAATAGGGTATGAGAAAAACCACAATAAAATTTCTCCCCCTCAATGTCATAGCAGGACAAGGGTAAATAGAATAAAAATAATCCAAGAGTTATAAAGTGTTTACAAATTATCCAAAATAGAATAAGAAATGTCTAAAAATAAATCAAAACACCAAATAAAATCAATCATCCTCAACCATGGGTGGATGATCCTCGAAATCATTGCTAGACGGATGATGGTGTTGAAGACACTCCTGGATGTCCAGCTAGCACTGCTCCACACGGAGATTGATAGAGTGAATCGCCTGCTGCATGGGGTGAATATCCTGATGCATAGAACTCATACCCCCTTGTAGAGATTCCAAGGCAGCTAAAATCTGAGCATAACTTGCATCATGCTGTGGAGGCGGAGGAGCAGTCTATGAAGACGATGCTATATCAAGCATCTCAACATGAATAGGAGGAGGCTGAGGAGCTTCATCCTGATCTTCATGCCTCAGCTGGGCATTGGACTTCATCAGGGTTTATTTGCTTATGGGCTCCTTAATTTTCATCTTGGGCTCTCCAGAAACATCTATGCCATACTGTAGAATAATCTGAGTGATCAACCAGCTGAATGGAAGACTGGTATTATTCTCATCTTGGGCCTTTAGCATAATATCAAGAATATGCTTGCACAAGTAAAAAGGCAGTCTCTGATCGATGGCATACAAGAACTGAGCCCTCTTCAGGATCAAAATTACTCCTCCTAACAGTAGGCCAGAGGTTGTGCTGGATGATCTTCGCAAGCAGGCGGTGCGAGGGAGACAAAGCACCGAAGCTGATAGTAGTAGCTCGCTCCTCACCCTGTGAAACATGATGAAAGAACTCCCTTAGATCATCCAAGGAAGGAGCCACCACGACCTCGTTAAAAAGGCTAGCTAAAATCTGAAGGACTGGAACCCCAATATGATCTGGCTGATGACCTGAGGATCAACCAAAATACCATGTCCCTTAATTGTAGACTGAAGGACAATGCCACTGTCTTCGTTCTGCACAACCTCTAGATGAATATAGAACTCTTTGACCAGTCTGGTGAGTATGTTGCAAGTGCAATTGTGGAGGTAGCCCTAGTTATATGTCTGAAGAATCTCACTGATAACGTCTAGGGGAGCTACCAAAATGTCAGCCCTGACTACATTCTGTTCTGGAATGACCAGTCTGTTGGCAATTTTGGCTCTGGAAGCTGCATTACCTCCCTCTGTCCTTTGTCGGACTCTGCGCTAAGAGCTATTGACAGACATGAATAATCACAAATATTTGCCAAAAATAACCTCAAGGATATTAGAAAAAAAATCAGCCATTATAACGGCAGTAAAATGGACTTCCCAAAAATTACAAACAAGGAAAATAATTCAACACAGTCCAATTAAATGCCATAACAAATAATTCCAACTCAGCAGAATATATCACAAAACAAATATGTAGTCTTTAGTGCAAGAATATTCCATAAAAATATTTTATCAATTAAAATAATTGAAAAGAAGATAAAGTATAGACCAAAATACCTAGTAAGGAGAAAAAGGACAGAAAAGGACAAAAGAGGCCAAGATTATGCGAGAACCCACGAAAAAAACTCACCAAAAAGACAAGAAAAAAGCGAGAAAAAGGCAAGGCTAGGGCTGAAAGCACGATACTTAACCTCGTAGGGTACCCATCCAGACTCATCACTGACCCGTCCTGACACGGGATGCCACATAAGCATTCGGCAGAACAACGCGAGTTCAGACGTGTCATCTTATCGTCCAGGCTGCACCCGTCCGGTCACAAGAGAAGACCGTCCTGACACTTCACACTGTAAAACAAAACTTGAAGGAAAAATTGCAGAAAAAAAATATTTTCCCTAAAGTCAGCTTCAGAACACGCATGTATAATCAACTGATATAGCAGTAGACATCATCTCAAAAATATGCAGAGATATAAAAGAGAGTTAAGAGTTCAATTAGCATAAAAATTCCCTGTAGAATGAAATTTTAAATAGATTACTCAACTCATGCAATGCTTGTGTATGTGAAGACTTTCTCAATAAGGTATGAAGTTCACTAATATGACTTAAAGCAACTGAATTTTCTAAATGAGAGAAAAAATTAATGAAGATCGGTCAAAAGTCAAGCCTAATTTTACTAGGGCCTAGCAACCCTCATCTTATACACTCCCCCTAAGATGCAACACTTTTCTTTTACTTAGTCCTTTAGTGACCGTCTATTTTCGCAATGATTTGGTCACTGATTGTTTCTTTAGGGACAAGTTCAAGAACAAATTTATAACACAATAAGTAGTGGATCTTTTTATTATTCCATATTTACTAATTTTTGAATGCTTTTTATCACTTTGTCCTGGAACCTAGAGAGGATGCTAGAATTTTTAGGTTCTAGGTTCAATTAGAGAGTTGGTCAATTTGACCATCTTACAAAAAAGTCTCTCTCATCATAATTTCCATAAACAAAAAGTCAGAGAGAAAAATGAACCTTAGGGGAGCCTTGGATAGTGCACAAAATCATCGCATGAGAAGAATAACTATCTAGCATTTAGATGCACAGGAAAAAATCAGCAGATATTAGGTATAAACTCTCAATCATATATAAGCAAGGTCAATTAATGCGCAATGAAGTGAGATATCAAACAAAAATACATGCAATATCTGACATACCAAGAAAAGAAAAAATAAAACTCCTGCAACTTCACCACCAAAAGTTATTTTTTTTTTTTAATGAAAAACAATAAAAACATGCTATAAAGGTAAACAACCATAAGACTAGCATATAAGGCAAGATCAAACCTGTGAAGGATCAAAATTACCAATACAGAAAAACAGTCACCCGACATGCTTTTTCTGTCTTCCCTAAATAGTACCTGCAAAGTTCTCTCAAGAGCAACAAGAGAAATAGGGGGCAAATAATAGTGATTCCTAAATTGAAAAGCAAACAAAGATATAACAAGTAGAAAATCATGCAATGCAATCAAACCTAATGCTCTAGGATTTGGAACAAATCCTAGGCATGTGTACTCTCACCAACTAGGTGAGTCCATTCCCCCTCAAAGGGTGAATGTCTGCCTCCTTTCTGACCCATGCCTGCCTTCCTTTTGTTGATTGTTGACAGGACTTCATCTGATGATCCATCCATTGTATCATGCTCTGTATCCAAATAGGCATCTCGCTATAGAATTGATCATCCTCCATCTTTTGCAGCTTCTTCATGAAGTGTCTTGATTTGTTAGCCTTGGGTTTGCCATTCTGATTGATAGGAACAAATCTCTACTAAGGTTACTCGTGCTGGGGAGCTTGGCGCCGTGGGGCCTGATGCCTTGGAGCTTGATACTGGAGGGCCTGATGCCTTGGAGCCTTTTGCTGGGCCAGAGGTCTTGTGCTAAAATTTGTTTGCATGGGCACCTCTTTCTTGACCTTTGTTCTTTGAGCCTTGAGAAGGGAACATTGGGGTTGGACATGCCCGCTTAGGCCGCAGTGATGACATATGGGAGGTCGTGTAATGGTGGGGAGCTTTTGAGTGACCAGAATATCTCCACTAATTATGTCCTTCCCTTTGTCCACGACTGTGAGTGGAGACTCGGGGACTATGGGTTTGACAAAGATAGTCATTGAAGTAGAGGGAAGGTTAGAGGGAGGAGTTACATACCCGAGTCCAATCTTGTTTGTTCGGCTCTTTTGGATTGACAGCATATGGGTCAGCTTCTCATCGGTGACCCTCTCCAACTGTAACACCCCGTATTTTAAGATATTTAATAAAATATCTTAAAATATGATTTATGACCTAATAATAAGGTAAAAGAACAAATATGAATATCTATAAAAATAAATATTCATTTTTTAAGAAGCGTTTATAGTTTTAGTTTAATAAAAGTTTAAACGGACCTTAAACTTTGTTTATAGTTTTAGTTTAATAAAAGTTTAAACGGACCTTAAACTTTGGAATGATGGAAACAGGGTCAAACGAACTCCGTTTTGGTCGATTCAAAATTTAGAACACTCGTCTCGAAGTCCTCTAGCTAACCTCCGAATTTCATAATTTTTGAACTCTGTTTAGGATGCGAAAATTACTTGTAAAATATACCACTCCTGATTTGGGCGAAAATTAAATATTAGTAATATGTGGGCCCATTTTAATTCTTCATAAGCCCAGCCCACGCGTACAGCCCAGCCCAACCCACATCTGGCTTCACGTTTAAGCCCAGTCCATTTTTAAGTCATTAGAAAACTAAAAACAAACAACCGTAGCGTAGTTAATAGATTAAGTTAGATTAATTGAATTTGAAATTCTTGTTCGTTAGAGATAAGTGATTCGGTCGATTTTGATTCTTTGAATCTACCATTGAACACCTGCAAGGCACCTGCCCATATATTAAAATTGTGCTGGGATGATCCTCACCTTTCAGGTCTTCTATATAAAGAGAGCATGGGCAATGGGTCTTGCACACACAAAGCCGAAGCTCTCTTCCCTTTCTTCCCCGTTCTCTGTTTCTCTCTGCAGGAAGTCTGCTTCTCTCTTTCTCTTAGTTTTTCTTTTAGATTTGTTGGTACAGTTTCCGGTATGGTGTGAATCTGCACGTTCCTTTGATGTTCTTCACGCTTCTCAATAACTCTGCAAAACAACAAAACCTAGGGACCCTTCCGGGGGTCCCGCTCCGATGCCTAAGTTAGATTCTGTGAGAAAATAATGCTTTATGCATAAAATTGAGTCTTAGTTTATACCTGGGGTATGGGCCTATTTATAGGCATAGAGGTGGAGTCAAACCTGGATTAGGACTCCTGTTCCTTGTTGATTTAGAACTGCTGTCCGAGTTCTAATTGGACTTTAATCCTTTACTAGACTTCTAATTGGATATCTTCTTAGACTTCTGATCTGATATCACCTTATCTGTTTGGACCTTATTTGACTCCTCTTTGGATCGGGTTGAGTGGGATTTATCCCCAACAGTTACCCCCCAATTCCCTTATCCGAAGCTTGCTTGAATAATGGGAATTCCATGTATAAGGAAACCCGATCTTTGTCTCCTTCTGAAAACCTGCTAACCTGCAAAACCTGAGGGTTAAATCTTACCCCCCCATTACCTTCTTGTTTTTCCTTAGGGTTTTCTCCCTGTCTCTTGAAAAACCTGCAAAACCCGAGGGTTAAATCTGACCCCCCGAGAAGTTTCTTCTTGCTCTCGGCTAGGATTGATCCGAGAGGCTCCTTCTCGGCAAGGACTGATCCGAGAAATTGTTTTGCTCTCGGCAAGGACTGATCCGAGAGGCTCCTTCTCGGCAAGGATTGATCCGAGGAGTTGTTTTGCTCTCGGCAAGGACTGATCCGAGAGGCTCCTTCTCGGCAAGGACTGATCCGAGAAGTTGTTTTGCTCTCGGTAAGGACTGATCCGAGAAGTTGTTTTGCTCTCGGCAAGGACTGATCCGAGAGGCTCCTTCTCGGCAAGGACTGATCCGAGAAGTTGTTTTGCTCTCGGCAAGGACTGATCCGAGAGGCTCCTTCTCGGCAAGGACTGATCCGAGAAGTTGTTTTGCTCTCGGCAAGGACTGATCCGAGAGGCTCCTTCTCGGCAAGGACTGATCCGAGAAGTTGTTTTTGCTCTCGGCAAGGACTGATCCGAGAGGCTCCTTCTCGGCAAGGACTGATCCGAGAAGTTGTTTTGCTCTCGGCAAGGACTGATCCGAGAGGCTCCTTCTCGGCAAGGACTGATCCGAGAAGTTATTTTGCTCTCGGCAAGGACTGATCCGAGAGGCTCCTTCTCGGCAAGGACTGATCCGAGAAGTTGTTTTTGCTCTCGGCAAGGACTGATCCGAGAGGCTCCTTCTCGGCAAGGACTGATCCGAGAAGTTGTTTTGCTCTCGGCAAGGACTGATCCGAGAGGCTCCTTCTCGGCAAGGACTGATCCGAGAAGTTGTTTTGCTCTCGGCAAGGACTGATCCGAGAGGCTCCTTCTCGGCAAGGACTGATCCGAGGAGTTGTTTTGCTCTCGGCAAGGACTGATCCGAGAGGCTCCTTCTCGGCAAGGACTGATCCGAGAAGTTGTTTTGCTCTCGGTAAGGACTGATCCGAGAAGTTGTTTTGCTCTCGGCAAGGACTGATCCGAGAGGCTCCTTCTCGGCAAGGACTGATCCGAGAAGTTGTTTTGCTCTCGGCAAGGACTGATCCGAGAGGCTCCTTCTCGGCAAGGACTGATCCGAGAAGTTGTTTTGCTCTCGGCAAGGACTGATCCGAGAGGCTCCTTCTCGGCAAGGACTGGTCCGAGAAGTTGTTTTTGCTCTCGGCAAGGACTGATCCGAGAGGCTCCTTCTCGGCAAGGACTGATCCGAGAAGTTGTTTTGCTCTCGGCAAGGACTGATCCGAGAGGCTCCTTCTCGGCAAGGACTGATCCGAGAAGTTATTTTGCTCTCGGCAAGGACTGATCCGAGAGGCTCCTTCTCGGCAAGGGTTGATCCGAGAAGTTGTTTTTGCTCTCGGCAAGGACTGATCCGAGAGGCTCCTTCTCGGCAAGGACTGATCCGAGAAGTTTTTTTTGCTCTCGGCAAGGACTGATCCGAGAGGCTCCTTCTCGGCAAGGACTGATCCGAGAAGTTGTTTTGCTCTCGGCAAGGACTGATCCGAGAGGCTCCTTCTCGGCAAGGACTGATCCGAGAAGTTGTTTTGCTCTCGGTAAGGACTGATCCGAGAAGTTGTTTTGCTCTCGGCAAGGACTGATCCGAGAGGCTCCTTCTCGGCAAGGACTGATCCGAGAAGTTGTTTTGCTCTCGGCAAGGACTGATCCGAGAGGCTCCTTCTCGGCAAGGACTGATCCGAGAAGTTGTTTTGCTCTCGGCAAGGACTGATCCGAGAGGCTCCTTCTCGGCAAGGACTGATCCGAGAAGTTGTTTTTGCTCTCGGCAAGGACTGATCCGAGAGGCTCCTTCTCGGCAAGGACTGATCCGAGAAGTTGTTTTGCTCTCGGCAAGGACTGATCCGAGAGGCTCCTTCTCGGCAAGGACTGATCCGAGAAGTTGTTTTGCTCTCGGCAAGGACTGATCCGAGAGGCTCCTTCTCGGCAAGGACTGATCCGAGAAGTTGTTTTGCTCTCGGCAAGGACTGATCCAAGAGTTTTCGCCTGCAAAAGAAGCAACATCAACGGGTTCCCGGTCCCTAGACCGGGAACACTCCGATGCTTAAGTCAGCTTTATTCATTTATTCTGAAAATACTTATTCCCAAAATCTGGGGAATTTTCTGTCTAGTCTGAATTAAAAATAAAAGTCTAGTTCTTTGCAAATATAAATACTGAAAAATAAAAGCAAGCCTGAAATTCCTGAGAGTCCTTTTTATGGGATCACGGGCAGATACTGCTGTTGCCTCGGCTCTCTATGCTGTGGGCTTCTACTTCTTCGGTCCTCTCTTCTTTCTATGTCATCTCGGGGAGCATTCTCTTGATGCCTTTCGTCTAGCTGAGGACGGTCTCGGGGATAGTAATCCCGTGGCTGTTGATCTCGGGGCTGATAGTCCTGATGATTCCGAGGCCTGTTATTTCCTGGATGGTTCCGTCGCTCTCCCAAGAACCGAACTAGCTTGCCATTCTTTATGAATTCTTCTATTAACAACCTTAGGGTTACGCACCCCTCGGTGTAATGACCTGCTTGTTTATGGAAATCACAATACTTCCCTGCATTCTTATAAGGAGGATTACCTGGTATCTTTTGTGGTTCCCGAAACGCCGGATCTCTCTTGATCTCCATGAGGACTTATGATATCTCGGCATTGAGAGGTGTAAAGTTGTAATCTTTGAACTTCTTTACCTGCCTCTGCTCTTCCCAATCAGCTTTCCTGAATTCTTTCCTTTTCTTTTCTGGCGCTGTCTCTCGGGGTAGTCTAGAACTGGCCATAGACTTCAGCGTCTCTTCCTGATTAATGAATTCTTCTACCTTATCCATGAGGTTCTGCAAGGTACTCGGTTGCTTCCGGATCAACTTCTTCATCAAAGGCTCCTCGGGTGAAATTCCCTGATAAATGGCAGCAAAGATCATATCCTCGGTCGGATCTTCGACTGTAGCCTTCTCTCGGTTGAACCGAGCCATAAACTCCTTAAGACTCTCATTGCCCTGCTGGTGCAATGATAGCAAATATCCCGAAGGCTTCTTCCTTGTCCGGAAAGCCAAGAACTCCGTTAGGAATATCTTTTACAATTCTTTGAACTGATCAACAGAATTCGGGGGCAGCTTCCTGAACCAGTCTCGGGCATTCCCCGCAAGAGTAAGAGGGAAGGCCCGACATGCTACTTCATCGGGTGTCCCGTGAAGGTCTAGATGAGCTTTGAAATTCTCTAGGTGATCCAAGGGATCTCTGTCTCCTGCATAACTTAGAATTTGGGGTACCTTAAACTTATCGGGAAGCTGATAGTCTGCCACCCATCTGGTGAAGGGTGAGTCTGTACCCATTAGGAGCTTGTTCACCATTACGGATCTGCCTTTGTCCTTTCTTTCCATCTCCATGTACGTGCACCTTCTCTCCAGCTCGGCAATAATTCTACTCAGATCTCCTTGGCCGTCATCCTCCCTCCGAGGATTAATGTTGCTGTTGTGATCTTCTTCCTCACGCTCATCCCTGTTCATCTCGGGATTGGGCTGTCTCTGCCTCATGCGTAACAATTCTGCATTTAAGTCTTCAATCTGGGCTTCCAATGCTGCTATGCGATCTTGATCTCCACCCCCCGGGGGAGGGTTCGGTGGAGGCTGCAAATTATTCTGAATAGCCGGTTCCTGTGGGGCCACGGGCTGTCGATTGGTCTGGCTTCCGGAACGTGTGTTCATCACCATGCTGGATCTTTTTTTTTTTATGAGGAATGAAAAATCGTTTCCCACAGACGGCGCCAAACTGTTGGTACAGTTTCCGGTATGGTGTGAATCTGCACGTTCCTTTGATGTTCTTCACGCTTCTCAATAACTCTGCAAAACAACAAAACCTAGGGACCCTTCCGGGGGTCCCGCTCCGATGCCTAAGTTAGATTCTGTGAGAAAATAATGCTTTATGCATAAAATTGAGTCTTAGTTTATACCTGGGGTATGGGCCTATTTATAGGCATAGAGGTGGAGTCAAACCTGGATTAGGACTCCTGTTCCTTGTTGATTTAGAACTGCTGTCCGAGTTCTAATTGGACTTTAATCCTTTACTAGACTTCTAATTGGATATCTTCTTAGACTTCTGATCTGATATCACCTTATCTGTTTGGACCTTATTTGACTCCTCTTTGGATCGGGTTGAGTGGGATTTATCCCCAACAAGATTCAACAGCAATTCTCCCTCTCTTGCTCACGGTTTGTAGCCCAGAAAAGTAGAAAAGAAAACAAAGCGGAAAACTAGAAAATTCTCTCCAAAGCTCTCTCCTTCTTCCTTCATTATTTTTCTGCAACTCTTTTCTTTTTCTCTCTCTCTATTTGAACTCTCTGGCTCACTCTCGGTTTTGGGTCCAGCAGCAAGTAGAAGATCAGAAGACAGAAGGTAGTCTCTCTCTCTGACTCTCTTTCTCTCCCTTTCTCTTCACTGTCTTTCTCGGGTTTCACCTGCAGTAAAAGAAAATTAATAGGACAAAGAAGAAGAGGAAAGTCTTGAGTCAACTTTGATAAAAGATAATGGAAAAGAAAAGAAAGAAAAAGAAAAAGAAGACTCTAGGACCCACCTCACTTTCTCTCTCGTAAGTCATCTTTGTCTTGTTTTATATTACTCACTTTTTCTAAAAACAAAGAACAAGTTCTTCTCTCCTTGGGCAATTCGGTGGATACACACAAAGAATAGACAAAAAGCAAAGAAATAAAATAAAGAAAATGAACTCTCTTTTGCCTCTGACTTGGCCAATTCTAGTGTGGAAGGTTTGAGATACTTCGTAAGTATCTAATTGAAGGTTTTGATTTGCTTTATATAATTTTTAAGTTATTAACTTTGTTTTAATATTTTATAATTTTACATTTTTTATTATTTTAAGTATCTAATATTTTAAGTTGTGTTTTAACAGGGTATTTCAAGTGGCGCATTTAAGTAATAAATCGCGCTATTGTGATGCCCGAGTAAAATGTAATATTTTACAAAAGCGTTGTTATGCCGCCAAAAATTATAAAAGTATTTTTAGGCATTAGTAACACTAATGCCGTTATTCTACCCAAATTTTATAATAAGATTAAAATAAGAATTATTTATATTGTATCGCTTGTGTACTTTTGAAATATAAAACCCATTAATGGAGTCACTATGTCGACTTGGTACAAAAATATATAAGCTTTTAATGCTAATGCCGTGGTAATACTCATTTTAATTAAATGGTATTTTAGTCCTTAATTAATAAATGCCGTAATAATGCCCACACGAAATACGTGGTAATATGATTAACCCATTTTATGCCGTTATAATATCTAAGCGATATTAGAAATTAGGATAAGTGATTTATTAGTCGAAAGTGATAAAATGTTAAAATAGGTTCTTAGTATTTTATACTAATATATTATCAAATGTATATAACTGTGCAGTCATTATTCCTGTGGATCTCTCTTTGTAGCAAAGAATTGTGAGTATTTCTTACTCACTGAGGGTGATGCTGATTTTCCATAACGTTATGATTTCTGCTTTATTTAATCGGTTGCGCATGTGAAATTTGCATATTTTGTTATTTTAATTAATGAATTTAATTATAGCAAAGTTGGGAGTGACGTCTGCCAACGGATCAGGGAGTGACGTCTGCCTGAGCCAAAAATATTAATAAACAACAGAGTAGGGAGTTACGTCTGCTGACGGAACAGGGAGTAATGTCTGCCTGTGCCAAAAAGATAATAAATTGTTAGAGGAGTGACGTCTCCTTAGAACTCGTTAAACGGGAGTTACGTCTCCTATCATTCGTTAAACGGGAGTTACGTCTGTTATAACACACTTGACAGGAATTACGTTTCCTAGACTTTATTAAATGGAATTACGTTTCCTTGAATCTGTGTTAGAGTTACGTCTCTAAAGATTGAACGCAAGAAGCTCATGATTTATTTTATAATAAGACTGTGCATATAAAACTGTAATTTTATTATGTCATTGCATTATGATATTTATTTATAATAAATCAGCAATTATAATATTATTAAAAATAGTTGACTCACTAGGTATTTTTTTTTTATTATTTCTCTCTATATTATATATTAATACAGGTTATGAAGATGAGGAGTATCAGGATTGTCCAGACCTTTAGGTGATCTTGATGGCAGTATCTGAGACTAGGATGCCTCCCATTTTTGTGGACTTATATGTTTAGTCCATTATTATAATATTCGGAGAATAATATTTATATTTTTATTAGTATGTATAAAATGTTTGTAAATTATATGTGTCATACATGGCACAAATACTATTTTAATGTGTAATTATTCAATTACACTCTTTCTATATATTTTGAAGTATTTTGTTAGAAGCTTTGATGTGTTATTAAAAAAATATATAAATATATTCCGCTGCTAACATTTAACTCTGGTGAGTTAGTAACGTTACGTGGAAAAATTTAAAAAAAAAAATTTCACTTACGCCTTTTTGTAAAAGGCGGGGCGTTACACCAACTGAAGCTGTGTCTCAAGAAGCCTTTCTTTTAGATCATTTATCTTTATCAGCATAGTGGTCTTCTCAGTCTTTAGGCTGTTTAGCTCTTGCACTTGCTGTTTGTATTTTTCCCTTAGCTTTAAGAATTCTATGTATTGAAGCTCATAGGCTGCCTTCATATCTTCTTCACACTGGGCTCAGAGTATTAGGATTGAGAATCCTCATTTTCTTCATAAGGGGCCACGAAGGCTAGGAACTTTTCTTTCTCAGGAGTTTCTTCTTCTTTCTCAGACTCATTGCCGAGAGTAGCATTAAAGGCCCTTCCCTTTATTTTCTTCAGATTTGCACATTCAGACTTAATGTGCCTGAAACCTGAGCATTCATAGCATTTGGGACCCCTTCGATCCTTCTTCTCAGCTTCTTCCAGCTCAGCTGTTTGGGGAGCCTTCTTCAGTCTATTAGAGAACCATTTCTTGAACTTATCATTCTTCACGAATCGCTTGAAGTTCTTGTCTAACATTGCCACAGCATCTTCATCAATGTCAGAGTCTTTGTCAGATGTGACTCTGGTCTTCTTCTTGGATGCCATGAGAGCAATGGTTTTTGTCTTTTTGACTGGAGGCAAGGAATATTCATATGTTTGAAGAGATCCTACCAGCTCTTCAATTTTCATCTCCTCCAAATCTTTGCTTTCTTCTATGGTAGTTGTTAGTATTTTATTGGCTACATTCTGGATAAAACAAAAACACTTTATTTAATGGTTGCGTTTTAACAGGACAGTCGGTTTTCAAATCAGAATCTTCATGTTATTTAGACAATGATCAAATCAAAGACAATAACTGATCACAAGCTGTGATGAGTGCCAAATATTGCATATGTGGACCCCTTAATTTGCATTTACTACACCTTTAGTTTTGTTATTTTCTAATATTTTTGGTTAGTTTTGGTATTTTAGTATTTTGCAGGTCATTGAGAGAAAACAATAGCTTTATGGTGAAAGAAAGCACACTTTGAGAAGACCTAGATAATGTGGTTATGTTCAACCAAATCAAGGAGATGACTAAATCGGAATTTCTCTAATTGGAGTCAAAATCGGATTAGAATTCAGATTCTGCACAGGTTATAGTATTTTGATCATAACTTTCAGCTCAAGTATCCAATTAAGGTGAATCAAGTGGCGTTAGAAAGATAACTCAATTTTATACAAATCCTTATGAAATAGGAGTTTCCTAATTCCGACGTTTGCTATGCCAAAAGTGCCTCGCAATAAAATACCACAAATTTGGACGGATTTGGAGTCCTTTTCCTTCTTGGATTGTGTTTTGAGTCTCCTACTCAAACTAGGAGATTAACCTCCGATTTTTCTAGGAATTATAGGGCTTCTAGGATTTTTTTCTCTCCCTATAAATAGACCTCTAAGGCTCAAGAAAAAGGGGAGAGAAGCTAGAGACCAAATACATTCTTTTCTTTTTTAGTTTAGTTTTTCTTTAGGGTAGGTTTTATTTTTCATAGTCATGTGTAGCTAATTTTTCAACTAAGGTTGAGGATGAAGCCTCACCATTGAAGAGCAACAATATTTTCATGTAAGTTTATACTATCCGATTTTATTTGGTTTAATTTTTCCAATGTTTTACTTCTTTTCAATTTGTGGAATGATTCTTGGATATCTTTTGTGATTCAAGGATACATTTGATGATTTGAGATAATTTCACATAATTGTTTGTTTCGGTTTTTATTTATCAAAACGTTGGATATTCATTGTGTTTCGTTCTACGGATACATTTGATGATTTGGTTTAAACCGGATATCTTTTGTGATTTGTGTAAAGAACGGATTCATTGAATGATTTAATGATTTTTTTAAGCATAGTAGAACATACATAAGATTTGTATGGTGAGAACTTCGGATGTGTATTGATGAACATGAGAATATGTTGCTATGATTTGGTGGGTGTGGATTCCAAAACCTTAGTACCTTTTTTTTTGTTTTATTTTACTTTATTTAGTTTATGTTTTCTTTATTTATCAAAATCTATTAATTTTTGGAACTAGGTTAAGATTTAATTAATTTAGTCATAAATTTGTTTTCAAAAACGCAATTCCCTGTGGGATCGACCTCGCACTTGCAATCCATTAACTGCAAACGATTCGTGCACTTGCGAGTACATTTAAAATTCACATCAAGTTTTTGGCGCCGTTGCCGGGGAAATTGTGCTCCCCAACCTCAGGAACTGCACCATCCTGAATATTCGCAGTTCAATCACCAATCTTCCTATCCTTCATCCTACAATTACCCGGCAATGGCGCCAAATTCTTGATGTGAATTTTAATTGACCTCGCACTTGCAAAACCCTTTCTTGCAAACGATTCGTGCACTTGCGAGTACAATTAAAATTCACATCAAGCTGCTTAAAGATGTCCATGAAGAGTCCTTGCAAAATCCAAGACAAAAACAACCGGTTCCTGTGCAACCGTCCGGACGGGCCTTTGAAAGAGTTCGGACACCCTGCGGTGTCTTACAAATAAACATTGAAGACGTCCGGACATCAGAGCAACACCGTCCGGATGCTCGGTAATTAGTATTCAACAAGGAGTCTATTTTCAGAAGTCGACATTGTTTGGGAAGTCTCTGCAAGCCGTCCGAACGATGTGGCAATACGTCCGAACGATGTCCAGTAGTTCAGAATAATTTAGAGTTTCGTTCGAACGCGGAAGGGATTTTAGAGAAGACCGTTCGGACGCTCAGTCAAGCAGTCCGGACGTGAACCCGATAAAGATAAAATTACGTTGTTTCTAAAAGGATATCGCAGAAAACCATCGGGACATGGCTAACTTCCGTCCGGACGCTATCCAGCCAGAGTTCGAATCTCAGCAGTTTTTGAGGTCTCTTGAAGCCTATAAATTGGGGGTCTAGGCTAGTGTTTTGTACAGAATTCGACAGTGAATTCCATAGTGCTTTGAGAGGGTGTTTAGGGAGAATCGAAGATCCGCTAGCTTTCAAGCCAGTGCCAGTGTGTGCTCAAGTGTTCGTGTAAAGTCTATCTTAGGGGTCGGCCCTAATGTAAAGGAATCCATTAAAAACCCCTTCAAGTGGAAGATTTAGTTAGGAAGCATTCGTGTTGGGCTACAAGTCAGAGTTAAAGGTATGACTACTGCATAGGGTTATGTGAGTACGAGTGTCTTGTAACTAGCTTTGTTTTTGGATAATGGATTTCCTGGGTTTGGCTGCCCCGGAATGGTTTTTTTCTCTTCATAGAGTTTCCACTTTGTAACAAATATCTTGCCTCATTTAAATTCCCTAGTGTTTTATTAGTGGTTTTTATTTTCAGATACTTTTGTGTGAAGCGTCCGGACGGTGATCCTGTATGTCCGGACGGTATTTCTAGTTGTCCGGACGATACGGTTGATTCGTCCGGACATTCATTCTTCTTGTCTGGACGAGCGTGTTTTTGCGACCTCTACATGGCACTACGTCCGGACGTCACTTAAGTTCCGTCTGGACGGTGAACCCTGTAGGGTTAAATCGCATTCTCCCTGGCGCCACCATCATTTTCTCCTCTTCTTTTGTGTTTTTTTGTTGTCTTGGGCATTTTCCTTGTACTTTTTATGCGTATTTCTCTCGTGCACATGTCGTCTTTGGATTTTATCTCCTCCCCAGGTATGTATTTATACTCTTTTACTATTTTTTTTTTAAGTTTTCATGCTTAAAATAGGTTTTTTTTTTTAGTTTAATTTATATTATTGCTCAAAAATTCCTTATTATTGGGTTGAGATTTTACATATTTGTTCTAAATGTTGTTTGGGTTGTGTTACTTGATGTTGTAATTTATGGGATAGTCCAGTTTACAGTTGTTATAATGCCCAAATTTTTTTTGGACTAACAGGAATTAATGCTTTCATGGATTTGTGTCTGTTTTTTTTTTAGTTCAGAAAATGTCTTCAGACGACTCTCCTCCCCGAGTCAGGCAAAGAATTGAGGAATCAGTTGCTGACTAGTTGCACCGTATGCAATCTCGACAGGTCCTATCTGAGCGGAATCTTCTCCGCGCAGATATGAGAGACCTAGTTCTGCTTCCCATCGCTCAGATGCTATTGGAAAACAACTGGGAGTATCTGTACAATTGTGCCTGCCGGGCATTTCCCAGACTGGTTTGGAAATTTTATGGCCACACGATCGTCATTTAGGTTGATAATAGAGGACTGATCATGCAGACTATGGTCAGATGCCAGACAATTTTGATAGACCCCCAGATTATCAGTTCTGTGATTGGGGTCTTTGTTCTACTAGTCTCCGGAGTTCCTTTTCCTGAGGAGGCTTCCAGCATTGAGTTCTTACATGACTTCGTTGGGACAAGACCACAACCCGAGGACAAGTCCCACTCCGAGATCAACATCGGTGGCTTTGCTCCTATGCACCAATTCTTAGCAAAGGTTGTTCTCACAAACCTTTGGCCTCAAGCTCGGGGAAGTGAGCTTACCCTCAAGAAGGCCACCCTTCTCTATGCCATCGTGATGCGGACTCCATTTTTCCTGTGCAAGCACATCTTGTACACAATGCTCGAGGTTCGAGATGAGAAGAACACGTGTCTGTAGTTTGGGTGTCTGATCACTCAAATCTACCTTCAGGTTGTGCCAGATATTTCAGACACGGAGCCCCGCTCACGGATCCCAGATCCTATTAGCATTCAGACACTCATGAAGTCTAATGCCCAGTTGCGAGACGAGGCTCAAGGCGCTGTTCCTCAGCCTCCACGAGATCTCCCCCCTGCTGCTGCATCATCATAATCTCAGGCTCTGCTTCCCTTTTTTGACATTGAGGCTGCTTTTGCACAGCTCATGACTTCCATGTCAGCTCTTCAGTGGGAAGTCAATCTTATCGGGGAGCGTGTTGGGCAGAGCCAGATCAACATCAGAGAATGCCTGAAATATCATCATCCTAAGCTAAATGATGATGATGATTAGGTGTTTATTTTTAGTTGTTCTTGTCTTACTTTCAGAACAATTTATGTTGACACTTTGTGTACTGCTTAAACACTTATGGTTTGAATTTCATACTCTGTTTGCCCTTTGTCATTATGTGACAAACAGGGGGAGTATTATTTTTTGATTGTATTTGGTGTTTAGACCATAAATGTATTTCCAAACCGGTCAAGCGTTTTTGTCCAAGAATGGTCAAATGGGGAGTTTGTTAGTATTTTATTGGCTACATTCTGGATAAAACAAAAACACTTTATGAAAATGGTTGCGTTTTAACGGGACAGTCGGTTTTCAAATCGAAATCTTCATGTTATTCAGACAATGATCAAATCAAAGACAATAAGTGATCACAAGCTCCTTAAAGATGTCCATGAAGAGTCCTTGCAAAATCCAAGACAAAAACAACCGGTTCCTGTGCAACTGTTAGGACGGACCTTTGAAAGCGTCCGGACGCCCCGCAGTGTCTTACAGATAAACATTGAAGATGTCCGGATGTCAGAGCAACACCGTCCGGACTCTCGATCAATCAGTATTCAGCAAGGAGTCTGTTTTCAGAAGTCGACATTATTTGGGAAGTCTCTGCAAGCCGTCCGGACGACGTGGCAACACGTCCGGACGATGTCCAGTAGTTCATAATAATTTAGAGTTCCGTTCAAACACGGAAGGGATTTTAGTGAAGACCGTCCCGATGCTCAGTCAAGTCATCCGGACGTGAACTTGATAAAGGTAAAATTACGCTGTTTCTGAAAGGATATCACAGAAAACTGTCCAGACTTGGCTAACTTTGGTCCGGATGCTCGCTAGCCAGAGTCTGAATCTCAGCAGTTTTTGAGTTCTCTTGAAGCCTATAAATAGGGGGCTCTAGGCTAGTGTTTTGTATAGATTTTGACAGTGAATTCCATAGTGCTTTGAGAGGGTGTTTAGGGAGAATCGAAGATTCGCTAGCTCTCAAGCCGGTGCCAGTGTGTGCTAAAGTGTTCGTGTGAAGTCTATCTTAAGGGTCGGCCCTAAGGTAAAGGAATCCATCAAAAACCCCTTCAGGTGGAAGATCTGGTTGAGAAGCGTTCGTGTTGGGCTACACGTCAGAGTTAAAGGTATGACTACTACATAGGGTTATGTGAGTACGAGTGTCTTGTAACTAGCTTTGTTTTTGGATAGTGGATTTCCTGGGTTTGGCTGCCCTGAGTGGTTTTTTTCTCTTCATAGAGTTTCAACTTCGTAATAAATATCTTGTCTCATTTAAATTCTGCATTTAAGATATTTGTCTGCATACAAACACACACTTGGTTTAAATTAGAAGTCAATAAATTATTTTAAGTAGTCACCTTAATCGTGAAATGCTCAGGAAAAGATCTTATTATCTTTTGGATGAGTTTTACATCCGAGATTGACTTCCCAAGACTAAATATCGAGTTTCTTAGGTCACTAATCTTGGTGTAAAACTCTTCGAATGTCTCTTCTTCGAGCATCTTAATTTCTTCAAATTTAGAAATCAACATTTGAAGCTTTGCAGATTTAACAAGTTTCGTGCCTTCATATGTTGTTTCTAGAATTTTCCATGCGTCTTTAGAAGATTCACAATTTGAAATTCTTGAGAATTCAGATGGTGAAAGTGCTTGACATAAAGCATGGAGGGCTTTATTATTGGAGAGCCGTGCACTTGTTTGGGCTATATTAATTTCGTCTGCTGCATCCTCTGGTCTAATCCAACCAATTTCAATAATTTTCCAGACGTCATTTGGTTTTAAAAAGAAGCGCATGCGGGCTTTCCAGTAGCCATAGTTCGTCCCACCAGAGGCGGAACAAAATTAAAATTTTGAGACATGATAGAAATAAAAGGAGAAAAGTAGAAGTCAAGAGATCACACTCAAGAATTAAATCTTAACAGAGTGGACCAAGCTCTGATACCAATTGAAAAATAAAATTGACTTCTAATTTACCAAGTTTGTGATAGTGTGCAACAAAATATTTAAATTACGGAATTTATAAGAGACAATTTTGTTGACGAAGTGAAAACTCAATTAAGAGAAAAACCACTCCAGGGCAGCCAAACCCAGGAATTTCACTATTCAGAAGACAAAGCTAGTTACAAAGCAATAGCACTCACATACCCTTATGCAGTAGTTGTACCATGAACTCTGATGTGTTACCCAACACGAACGCTTCCCAACCAAGACACTAACTTGAAGGGGTCTTCAATGGAATCCTTTACGTTAGGGCTCCTCCCTAAGATAGACTTCACACGAACACAACGACGGCACTTGGGAATGGCTAGAGAGTAAGCAGATTAGCACAACGACTCCTAAAATATTTTCTCTAAGCACTATGGAATTCACTATCGAATTCTTAAAATTTACATGCCTAGAGGCCTGTATTTATAGGTTGTTAGTTTGTAGTTGGCCACATTCTGTTGGACAAAATCACTTCTTTGTAAAGATGCTTTTAAATAGGGATTCCGCTATTCAGAGTGCTTCAAGAAGATTCTGCACAATTTACAAGTTTGAAAAGTTTCGAACTGTTCCAACTTGCATCCGTTCGGACGTTTCAGCAGCATGTCTGGATGACACTCAGTGTTTGACCAGCTATGGAATTTCTTTCCAAAACACAGATATGGAAAGATCGTTGCAACCGTCCGGACGCGCTCATTCATAAAGCAAGTATCGCATTCAAAATCCAGACGTCCGGACGTCAGTCCTCTTGGTCTGGATGCGTGAGCATCAGATATGGAAATTGCATGCATCAGATCAACCATCCGAAAGACCATTTCCTTGGTCTAGACGCGCGAAGCCTTGATATGGAAATTACTTGTAGCAGAAGTGCAACCGTCCAGACTACAGGGCATCACTGTCTGTACGCGGCTCAAATTAGGAAAGAATTTCTGTGAATTTTGGAAAGCCGATCGCATAGTTGTCTATCTGGACCCCCTATGACTTCCGTCCGGACGACGCCTAGGTTTTATCAAGCTAGACGTTCATTTGAACCCTTAGCCTATAAATAGAGGTCCCTAGGCTTGAGAACAACAAGAATTCGGTATTGAATTCCTTAGTGCTTAGAGAGTTATATTGTAAGATTATTGAGCTGAGTTAGTCTCTCTGAAGCCGTTGTTGTGTGTGCTGTTGCTGGGCGGATATGAAGTTTATCTTAGGGGTTGACCCTAAGGTAAAGGATTCCATTTAAGACCCCTTCAGGTAGGAGACCTGGTTGGGAGGCGTTCGTGTTAGGCTACACGTTATAGAGCAAGGTACGACCATTGCATCAGGGGTATGTGAGTGCTACTACTTTGTAACTAGTCTTGTCTTCTGAATAATGGATATCCTTGGTTTGGCTGTCCGGAGTGGTTTTTCTCATATCTAGTTTCCACTTCATTAACAAAATTCTTGTGTTGTTTAAATTCCGCATTGTTATTATTTTGTTAACACTTTGTGCACACACACACTTGTTTATATTAGAAGTCAATTTAATTTTTCAATTGGTATCAGAGCTTGGTACACTCTGTTTAGATCCAATTCTTAAGTGTTATTTTTTACTTCTATTTTATAAAATGTCTCAAAGTCTTAATATTGTTACTGCCTTTGATGGTACGGACTATGGCTATTGGAAAGCTCGTATGCGGTTCTTTTTAAATTCTATTGACTGTTGGAGTATTGTTGAAACTGGTTGGACTAAGCCAGCTGATGCAACTCTTGAACTAGTCCCTGAGAAAAAAGCGCGACTTTCCAATGACAAAGCCCTCCATGCTCTTCGTCAAGCACTCTCACCATCTGAATTCGCAAGAATTATAAATAGTGAGTCTGCTAAAGAAGCGTGGCAAATTCTGGAAACAACATATGAAGGTACTAAACTTGTTAAATCTGCCAAACTTCAAATGTTGATTTCCAAATTTGAAGAAATTAAGATGTTGGAGGATGAGACATTTGGAGAGTTTTACTCCAAGATGAGCGACCTAAGAAACCAAATGGTGAGTCTTGGGAAAACCGTCTTGGATGTAAAACTCATCCGTAAAATTCTAAGATCTTTGCCTGAGCGTTTTAAGATCAAGGTAACTACAATTGAGGAAAGCAGAGATCTAGAAGAAATGAAGATTGAAGAGTTGGTGGGATCTCTTTAAACTTATGAGCTGTCCTTGCCCCTAGTAAAGAAGATGAAAACCATTTCTCGAAAGGCTTCCAAGAAGAAGGTCGAAGTCTCATCTTGAGACGACTCTGAGGACGAAGAAAAAGTTGTGCCTATGTTGGCCAAAAACTTGGAAGATTAATGAGAAATGTGCGATTCAAAAAGAAGTTTTCCGAAAAAATGAAGAAGGTCCCCAGAGAAGTTGAACTTGAGGAAATCGAGAAGAAAGATCCCAGGGGCCTTAGATGTTATGAATGCTTAGGGTTTGGGCATATCCGGGCCGATTGTGGGAATCTCAAGCAAGGTAAGGGGAAGGCTTATAACGCGACTCTCAGTGATGAGTCCGAAGAAGAAGAGGCTCCTGAGCTAGAGAAATTTCTAGCCTTTGTGGCTCCACATGTCGAAGAAGAATATTATTACTAGGAGCATAGTGATGATGGGGAAGAACTCAAGGAGGCTTATAAAACACTCTATATAGAGTTCAAAAAGCTGAGGGAAGGTCACGAGCAGTACATTCATGATCTGAACAGTTTGCAGACTAAGGAGAGTTCATTGCTACGCAAAATACAGGAGCTAAAGGAGAAGCTACTAGAGACACAGCTCCAATTAGAAAGAGTCACTAATGAAAAGTTGACTCGCATGCTGTCCATTCAGAAGAGCCCAACCGACAAGACTGGTCTCGGGTATTGCTCCTCCCTCTGATACTCCCTCTACTTCCTTGATTGTCTTTGTCAAGCCTGTAGTCCTAGAGCCTCCCCCCACTATTGAAGATAAAGGGAAGGACAAAGTTAATGGAGATGTTCCGGGCACTCAGAAGCCTCCTTCCATAAGAAAATATCATATATGACATCACTGCGGTCTAAGTGGGCATGTCCGACCCCAGTGCTCCCTTCTTAAAGCACAAAAAATCAAGGTCAAGAAAAAGTGCCCAGACAAGCAAATTATGACAAAAGACCTCTGGTCCAGCAGCAGACTCCAAGGTATCATGCTCCATGGAACCAAGCACCAAGGCATCAGACTCCTCAATATCAAGCTCCTTGGTCTCATGCCCCACGACACCAAGCATCATAGCATCAAAGGCCTCAGCAGCGATTTGTACTTGCAAATCATAGTGGCAAATCCAAGACCAAATCCAACACTTTAAACGGCTGCAGAAGGTGGAAGATGTAACGCCCCAAATTTGAGCCTAGAAATTCGTAAGCAGAAACCTCCGGTTTCCACGTGACATTACTACATGAGAGATAAACTCTCGTAGTGGAATATATATATATTTTTTTCTAAAGACTTAGGAATTGATAGCATAACACATTAGAGCTGACTGAAATACCTCGATACGTTTATTAAAAGTTACTTAGGTTTATCTTTACATGCCATATGCACACTAGGTGCATCAAAATTAGTGCCACAGGCGGCACATAAGCATATAACATAAAACATGCCAAAGATGACATTGTTATAAATATTTACATGCCATAAAACAAAACACATATAAGCACAACTAGCAATTTCTAAGTTAGCACATGATAGTTCGTTGATGGTTTCAAAAACCATCAAAATTGGCATATGGGTCCATGCCTTCATTCTCCAGATCTTCATCAGTAACTATGAAAATATGACGTCATCATATTTACAGAGACAAACACGTGAGTCATCCATTTTCATATCTAAGTTACCATCAGATTAATAATAGTTCATAAATAATAGAAATGTAAAAGTTATATGAATGTGCATCGTAGTAACCATTTAGTTTATGTTTTATGATCATCTTACTTCAGACCTCTTGTTCTTAGGTATCCAAACTCGTTCATGTCCTTTGCCTCACACTTAAAGTCTTACCTGTTTGCACTGGAATCCTACCGGTCCCAGCATTAGTTATATATTAGGACTTTGGACTCACCCTGGGTCACTATGAACCCCTTGGATCCACTGATTAGCCTTCCTTCCACTTGCTACTACATCAGCTTGTTGATGGCTATCTCATCAGTCGTTATATTAATTGGACACAACATGCAATGCATGAACAACCACATGCAATAAACACACACCACACAGTCTTAATGAAACATAGAATCATTCCTCAGTAAGTACATCCATACTTACTCTCCCTGGTGTAGTTTCTTAGCTCCTTTTCTGTAACAAATATATACAAAGAAGATGATATATACATCAGTCATTTTTCCAATATTAAAAATGTGTATATTTTTACATCACTTTACTCATCGTTTTTAGTTATCAATTAAAAGGTAATTACTTCAACATGAATCCTACAACGATTCATTGAGAAAATATTACAACATTTCATGTTTAAGCACCGAAACGCAGCATAATGCTCTTGGTAATATAACACTTAAACATGAATCCTAGCAGGATAATATTTTTATGTAAAGGGATAGGGAAATTAGCGGCACAACCACTTTGTAGGATTGCATTTTAAAGTAAATTAATACGGGGGTTGTTAAACCAACTCCATAGTAACGCAATAAATAAACAAGTAATGAAATCAAATAGTAAGGAAGAAGTGTCAAGATTTACTTACCAATTTGATTTGGAAAGAAAAATAACTTCAAGAACACCAAAGTGGTTGTGTGGTAGAAGGAGAGAAAAAGGGAGAGAAAACCAAAGCAAAAGCTTTCTTGAAAGTTGTCTAGGATTTGTGTGGATAAACAAAGGGCCTTGCATGCTTATTTATAGGAGGAAAGCAGGGGTATTTAGGTCCAAAATGTAATAAAATAATTAGCTTATTGGATAATGTCTTGCAAATTTGGATTTTAGAATTTTCGTCCAACTAGAGGGCAGCCTACTCCGAGAATTATTTTGATGGTCAAACCTACTCCGATTGACATGAAATTTTGAGGGAAGATAGAGGACTTCATGAAAAATATTTTCTCTTTTTGGTTCGTCCCATTTCGAGTTCGTTTTGACTTAGTTCTAATCAAGTCAAAGTTTCTGTCTATAAAGCCAAAATATCTTTTATCCATTTTCTGCGTTCACACTTACTTTATTGATTTTTCTTTCTTGTCATGATTACTCTTGAGATATCCTATCCTTTCATCATTAATCTTGTTTTTTATACATAAATGTTTCTAGAAGCATGGAGATATTTTTCTTGACAGTTTTTCGTATAATATCGACAGTTGGGTTATTTAGGCTCGGGTCAAAAAGTCAACTAGTGGAATTTTTACTAACTTTTGCGACATGGTAGATCTTTCTTTTGTGAGCACAATGGTTTTTGAATTATCTAAATCTGAGTCTGTTTGACCTATTTTCGGTTTAATCAAAGTTTAAAGCTTAAATGTTACTTTTAGGTTTTTAAGGGTTTTTAGGTTTTGATCTTTTAATTTTTTTAAAACAACTTTAGGTTTGCTTATAAAAACATGTGGATATTGTCTCCTCAACAATATCAATGATTTCTTAAGAGCTTGAAATTACTGGGCGTTACAGAAGATGATCAATACTGCATGGAGCCAACTATTTGGATGCAAAGCATGATGAAATGGATGGGTCAACAAATGAAGCCCTACCAACAACCACCCACAAGAAGGCAGGCTTGGGTTAGAAAGAAGGGAGATGTTCACCACATGAGGGGGAATAGACTCACCTAGTTGGTGAAGGTACTTATGCCTCGGATTTGGTTCCCAATCCTCAGGCATTTGGTTAGATTGCTTGATTCTTACTTGATATATTCTGTGGTTACTGTGCAATCTGGGATCCATCTTCTTGCCCCCTATTTCTCTTGAGAGAATATTGCAGGTACTATTTGGGGAAGACAGAAAAAGCAGGTTGAGCGACTATTTTTCTGTATTGGCAAGATCGAGCTTACACAGGTTTTGATCATGCCTTGCATGTTATATGATGTCATTTCCATAAAGCAATTTGTTTACTATATATATAAAAAAATATTTGGGGAGAAATTGTAGGAAATTTTTTTCTTGGCATGTCAGATATTGCTTGTGTTTTCACCTGATATCCCAATTCTTTAAGCATTAATTTATTGTGCTTTGATATGATTAAGAGTTTATGACTACATCTGCCAAGCGTTCTCCTGTATATGCAAAAGTTGGATAGCTTCCTTCCTCATGCGATGAAAATGTACACTATCCAAGACTCCCCTAAAGGTACATATTTCCTTCTCTGACCTTTTGCTTCTAGAAATTCTGAATAAGAGAAGAGGTTTTTGATAAGATGGCCAAATTGACCAAATGATAGTTGAACCTAGAACCTAAAAATTCTGGCATTTTCTCTAGGTTCCAGCATCAAAAGAATCAAACAGTTACTCTTATGAATCCTGCCCTATATATGTATATTTTCTGCTTATGTGCTAAATTTGCAATATCCCTTGTCCTTCATGGTGCAAGTAAAATATTTACCTTGTCCTTCATGGTACAAGAAAAACAATTGGATGCTGCATCTTAGGGGGAGTGTATCAGATGAGGGTGGCTAGGCCCTAGTAATTTATAAGGTTTGACTTTTGACTAATTTTTCATTGATTTTCTCTCGTCTAGAAAATACGGTTGCTTTTTGTCATATCAGTGAAAGTCGTACCTTTTGGAAAAATTCTTCACACACACATGCATTATATGAGTTGAGTAATCTATCTAAATTTTCTATCTACAAGAAAATCTTTATGCTGATTGAACTCTAAACTCTCTTTTATATCTTTGCATAGTTTTGAGATACTATCTTATTGCTTTATTAGTTGATTATACATGCATGCTCTGAAGCTGATATAAGGAAAAATATTTTATGCTAATTTTTCTCTCAGTTTCTGGCTTTTCAGTGTGAAGCGTCCGGACGACATCTCTTTGCTCCCGGACGGGTGTGGCTTAGTCGGCTGGACGATTATGTTACATGTTCGGACCCGCGCGGCTTCTTCGGCCGGATGGTAAGGTTACACGTCTGGATGCGCGCGGCCTGTTGATAAGTGCTGAATGTTACACATTCAATCCCTTTAATTTATATATGTTATGCTTTTAGTTTTGTTATAGTTTGATGTTTTGTGTTGTTTTTGTGTTTTCTTGTATTTTAGAGGTTTTGGAAGAAAATCCATCGAATTCCAAGATTATAACGAAGTCAGCAAACTCACTTTTGGATAGATTCAATTCCAATCAATTTTGAATTTAAGGAAAGAGAAGTCGGCAAAAATTCGTTATTTTTGGAAAGAATCCAGAATGAGCATGTCTCAGTAATTTAATCATAACATTTTTCTCAAGTATCTGATTGCAACAAAATTAGTGGCGTTGGAAAGCTAAGACAAAATACAACAAATATGTCAGAAATAGGTTTTTCCTAATTCGGATTTTTACCATGCCAAAATTTCCCTGCAATAAAAGACCGCAAATTTGTACGAATTTTGGAATCCTTTTCCCACTTGGATGGAAATTTCAGAAAGGGAAAAGGCTTGTAATTATTCTATTTGGACTAGAAGACCTATTTATAATTGTTCTAGGATTTCTAGAGCTTCCTTTATTTTCTGTATGCATATAGTTTTAGTTTATATTAGTTGTAACTAATACTTTAGTTAGGGCTCGATTGAAGCCCTAATCATGTCTCTTTAAGTTTTTCAATTTACTTTGCTACAATTTATATATTGATGCTTAACTTGATTAATTATAGTTTCTTGAATTTCTTGCATGTTTATGTTTCGCCATCATATGCAAGTGGTATGGATTTGTTATTTATGTCAATTTGGATGACCGAGTCCTGGACATAATAGAGTAACGAAAGAACCCCGACACAGGTTCTTGGATTAATCAACATAAAGACAACTGGAATAGATACCATATTCCAATATGAGTGTGTTTACCGATTTCCAAATATTTATGCTTCCTTGAAGAACAACTTTTTAGATACCATGCTAAATCCTTCAAGGAAGAAAAGAGTTAGAGTAGATATCATTCCTAACTCGTTACTTAGGGAAATCAATAGCTTTAGGAGAAGATACCATTCCCTTGTGGCTGGTAAACATTAAGCATCATGTTATGATTGTAGTATTGTGCATATTGCGAATCTTATTTGAATATGATTAGCGGTGGATATCGAAGCCCTACCTTTTCTTTTTATTATTTTTAATTCAATATTTTATCCTGTCTTATTAAACATATATCTTTTAGGAATATCTTTTTAAGCATAATTTTCCAATCCTCGTGGGAATGATCTTGTATTTGCCTACTATACTATCGTTTTGATCTTGTGCACTTGCGAGTAAAACGTATAAGTATTTGCCTATTTATTTAGGTAGATATTTGCACAACACCTGTTGCATATTTACGAGGTAACACGTGTCCGGACGGGTTAATGAGTCGTCCGGACGGGGACCCTATTGGTTTTATAAACCCTAGCTGCCGCATTTCTGAAGGTACCCCACAATTTCTCTTCCTCTTTTGGATTCTGGTGAGTGATTTCTCGAGAGTCTTTGCATTATCTCACCCTCTTTTTTCCTTTTGTGCATCACTCTCCTCATTCCAGGTACTATTTCTAGTTAACTTTATTCTTTTCAGTTTTTTTTTAAATTGTTAGAATATTGATTACTTTGGGAATGTTATTGAGATTTATTTATGATATTTGCTATGTTAGGACTATCGGTTTTGGTGGACTGTATTGTGATATTTCATGTGTGTAATTTTCGGAAAAGTCCATTTTACTGCCGTTATAATTCTGGATATTTTTTGTGAACTAACAAGAATATTTCTTTTGGATTATTATTGGCAGATCTTGTCGGTTTCTTTTGCAGAACCATGTCTACAGGCAGTCCACAGCGCAGAGTTCGATACAGGACAGAGGGAGATAGGGCAGCCCTTAGAGCTAAAATTATGGACTGACCAGTCATTGTTGAGCGAAATGTTGTTTGGTCAGACATCATGGTGGCTCCTCTGGACAGTATCCACGACACTATCCAAACCTATCATTGGGGGTATCTACACACCTGTGCCTGTGTTGTGTACACTAGGTTCGTCAGACTATTCTATGCCAACCTCGAGGTGGTTCAGGATGATGACTGCGGGTTGGTGCTTCAGTCCACTGTAGGTGGGCATACTGTCATTGTTGATCCCCAGATCATCAGTCAGTTTCATAGGAGTACCTGTTCTCCATATTCCTACCAGCCCTTATAATGAGGTGGTAATCTCGATTCCTAACACTCCTTATAATGAGGTGGCAATCCCTCATTCTCTAGATGATCTCAAAGAATTCTTTCATGCAGTTCCCCAAGGAGAGGAGTGCGCCACCACCATCAGCGTTGGTGCCTTATCTGCCTTATCCCTGTTGTCAGACGCAGTGACCTGATATTGAAGAGGGCCTAGTTCGTCTATGCCATCACTCTTCTCTTGCCTTTCTGCCGGTGCAAGCATATTCTGGGCGTTATTCTGGAGGCCCGTGATGAGGGCAATACCGGTCTCCCGTTTGGCTGCCTGCTCACCCAGATTATCCTTCAATCAGGCATTAGTATTGCTGCTGAGCCAAAAATGAAAATCTAGGATCCTATCAGCAAGCAGACCCTGATGAAGTCCAATGCTCAATTGTGGCGAGATGATCAGGATAATGATGTGCCCCCGCCTCCTCCTATTCCTGTAGGCATACCGGATGTGGTGTCTTCTTCCTAGACTGTTCGGCCACTACAGCAGGATGCTAGCTATTCTCAGATTATGGAGGCATTGGCCGCTATTGAGGGGGGCATGAGTTCCATGCAGCTATCCATGTCATCCATGCAGCAGTCCATCTCTGCAATGCAGTAGGAGGTTCACTCCATTAATATCCATGTAGAGCAGAACCAGATTGATCTCTTGGAGTGTCTCAAGTTCCATCACCCGTCCAGTAGTGATGATGAGGACGATGCACCGATGGCAAATGCATCCTGATTTGTTTTCTCTCCTTATAGTTTTTGATGTATTTTGAGACATTTTTGTTATTTTTTTGATAATTTGCTACATTTGTTTAAACTTTTGGATATTTTATTACTTTGTTTACCCCTGGTCCTTCTGAGACCTTAAGGAGGAGTAATTTTTGTGTGGTTTTTATTATTAGTCTGTTTTACCTTTTGTCCCTTTGTGACAAAAATGGGGAGTAATTTTTATATTTGGACTGGGATTGTATTTTTAACCGGTCAAGTGATTTTTGTCCCAAAATGGCCAAAGGGGGAGTTTGTTAGTTTGTAGTTGGCCACATTCTGTTGGACAAAATCACTTCTTTGTAAAGAACAGGGATTCCGCTATTCAGAGTGCTTCTAGAAGATTCTACACAGTTTACAAGTCAAAAGAATCGATTCCCTGCCAGCCATTCGGACGACGTGATATACCATCCGGACACCCAACTGTCCAAAGCATCTTCCGTCCGGACGACGAGAACTTTCCATTCGGACATTCCTCTGTGTCGAGAAGCTTCGAACTGTTCCAGCTTGCATCCGTCTATACGTTTTAGCAGCACGTCCGAACGACACTCAGTGTTCGACCAGCTATGGGATTTCCTTCCAAAACACAGATATGGGAAGATGGCTGCAACCGTCCGGACGTGCTCATTCATAAGGCAAGTATCACATTCAAAATCCAGACGTCCGAACGTCAGTCCTTTTGGTCTAGACGCACGAGCATCAGATATGGAAATTGCGTGCATCAGATCAACCGTCCGGACGACCATTTCCTTGGTCCGAATGCGTGAAGCCTTGATATGGAAATTACTTGCAGCGGAAGTGCGACCGTCCGGAACCACCGTTCGGATGCGGCTCAAATCAGGAAAGAATTTCTGCGAATTTTGGAAAGTCGATAACACAGTTGTCCATCCGGATGCCTTATGACTACCATCCGGACGGCGCATAGGTTTTATCAAGCCAGACGTTCATTTGAACCCTTAGCCTATAAATAGAGGTCCCTAGGCTTGAGAACAACAAGAATTCAGTATTGAATTCCTTAGTGCTTAGAGAGTTATATTGTAAGATTATTGAGCTGAGTTAGTCTCTTTGAAGCCGTTGTTGTGTGTACTGTTGTTGTGCGGATCTAAGGTCTATCTTAGGTGTTGGCCCTAAGGTAAAAGATTTCATTGAAGACCCCTTCAGGTAGGAGACCTGGTTGGGAGGTGTTCTTGTTAGGCTACACGTTATAGTGCAAGGTACAACCACTGCATTAGGGGTATGTGTGTGCTACTACTTTGTAACTAGTCTTGTCTTTTGAATAATGGATATCCTAGGTTTGGCTGCCCTAGAGTGGTTTTTCTCATATCGAGTTTCCACTTCGTTAACAAAATTTGTGTTGTTTAAATTCCACATTGATCTTATTTTGTTAACACTTTGTGCACACACACACACTTGTTTATATTAGAAGTGAATTTAATTTTTCATAGTCTACAGAAGACCTAAATCGACACTGATTCTGTTTTTTATAGGTGGCGTCCAGACGGTAGCTGAGGGCGTTCGGTCGAACAACTATGCAACCGGCTTTCCAAAATAGCGCTGATATTCTTTCCTGAATAAGGCCACATCTGGACGGTGTTGCCCTAGCATCCGAACGGTTGCACTTCTACTACACGCAATTTCCATAATAAGGTCTGACTGTCTGGACGGTTGAACGTCTTCTGCGTGACTTTCCTTATCAAGGATAGCGTCTGGACGAAAAAACCACGTATTCCAGACGGTTGTAGCTGTCTTCCCATATATGTGTTTGGAAAGGAAATCCTTTTACTTGTCAAACACTGAAAGGTGTCTGGACGTGTTGCTGAGATGTCCGGACAGATGCAACCTGGAACAGTTCGAAGCTTCTGGACACAGAAGGGAGTCCGGATTGAAAGTTCTCGTCTGGACGGATGATGCATGATAGATGAGCGTCAGGACGGATGCAAGGGCCTTTGAACAACATTGTCTTGAATTCTATACAGAGTCTTCTTGAAGCATAAAACTGAAGTGTAGACTTTGGATATAACATCATCCCTATTTAATAGCATCATTACATAGAAGTGATTTTGTCCAATAGAATGCAGGCAATCATTAACTAACACAAGACCTAGAGGAGAAGCTGAAAAAATTGAAATTGACTTCTAAGTGTGTGTGTGCACAAAGTGTTAATAAAATAATAACAGTGCGGAATTTAACTAACACAAGAATTTTTGTTAACGAAGTGGAAAACTCATTATGAGAAAAACCACTCCGGGGCAGCCAAACCCAGGATATCCACTATTCAAAAGACACGGCTAGTTACAAAGTAGTAGCACTCACATACCCCTGATGCAGTGGTCGTACCTTGCACTCTAACATGTAACCCAACACGAACGCCTCCCAACCAGGTCTCCTACCTGAAGAGGTCTTCAATGAAATCCTTTACCTTAGGGCCAACCCCTAAGATAGACTTCAGATTAAGCGCAGCAATAGCACAAACAGGAACGACTTCAGAGAGATCAACTCAGCTCAATAATCTCACAATATTGCTCTCTAAGCACTAATGGAATTCAATACCGAATTCTTGCTGTTCTTAAGCCTAGGGGCCTCTATTTATAGGCTGACGGTTCAAATGAGCTTCTGGCTTGATAAAAACTGGGCGCCGTCCGGATGGTAGTCATGGGCTGTTTGGACGGAAAACTGTACGATCAATTGTCTGAGAATTTCGCTGAAATTCTTTCCTAAAATGAGCCTCGTCCGGACGGTGGTGCCCTGTCATCCAGACGATCGCATGTACGCTGCAAGTAATTTCCATATAGAGGCTTCGCGCGTCCGAATCGGGAGGATGGTTGTTCAGACGGTTGATCTGATGCAGGAAAATTCCATATATGATGCTCACGCATCCGGACAAGGATGACTGGCATCCGGACGTCTGGATTTGAATTGCGATACTTGCCTTATGGATGAGAGCATCCGGATGGAAATTCATGTCGTCCAGACGGTGGCAGCAATCTTCCTATATCTGTGTTTTGGAAAGAAATCCTGAAGCTTTGGTCGAACACTGAGTGTCGTCTGGACGAGCTGCTGAATCGTCCGGACGGATGCAAGCTGGAGCAATTCGAAGCTTTTTGACATAGAGGAAGGTCCGGACGGGAATCCACGTCGTCCGGACGGATGATGCTTTGGACAGATGGGCGTCCGGACGGTATGACACATCATCCTAACGGTTGGCAGGGAACCGGATTTTTCTGACTTGTAAATTGTACAGAATCTTCTGGAAGCACTTTGAATAGCAGAATCCCTGTTAAAAAGCATCTTTACAAAGAAGTGATTTTGTCCAACAGAATGTGGCCAATTACAAACTAACAGAAGCCATTGGATACACAGCTACAGTTAGAGAGGGTAACTGATGAGAAGCTTACCCACATGCTATCTATCTAGAAGAACCCAACTGATAAAACCAGACTCGGGTATGTAGCTTCTTCCTCTAATATCCCCTCTACTTCTAAGACCGTATTTGTCAAGCCCTCAGTCCCCGAGCCTCCATCTGTCTGCCTGGATAAAGGAAAGGAAATAATTGGTGGGGATGTTCCGGCTAGTACAAAGGCCACTCATATGCCTTCTATCATTAGAAGGCCTCCTATATGTCACCACTGTGGTTTAAGTGGTCACATTCGACCCCATTGCTCACTTCTCAAAGCTCAGAGATCAAAGTTCAAGAAGGAGTTGCCAAGACAAGCTACATCCGGCACTAGACCTCTAGCTCGACATCAGCCTCCATGGCATCAGGCCCCATGGCATCAAACCCCACGGTATCAGGCTCTTCTGCATCAGCGGCAACATCAGCGATTTGTGTTTGCCAATCAGAATGGTAAACCCAAGACTAACAAATTAAGACACTACATGAAGAAGCCACAGAAGCCTAAGAGTGATCAATTCTATAAGGAGCTGCCTATGTTATGCAGAGCATGATAAGGTGGATGGACTACCAGATGAAGGCCTGTCAACAACCACTACCGGGAAGGTATGTATGGGACAAAAAGGATGAAGTCATTCACCACTAGAGGGGGAGTGGACTCACCCAAATGGTGAGGGTACACATGCCTAGGGTTTGGTTCCTAATCCTAGAGCATTAGGTTTGAAAAATGAAAATTGACTTCTAATATAAACCAAGTGTGTGTGTGCACAATGTGTTAACAAAATAATGCGGAAATAAATAACACAAGATTTTTGTTAACGAAGTGGAAACTCAAGATGAGAAAAACCACTCTGGGGCAGCCAAACCTAGGGTATCCACTATTCAGAAGACAAGACTAGATACAAAGTAGTAACACTCACATACCCCTGATGCAGTGGTCGTACCTTGCTCTCTAACGTGTAAACCAACACGAAGGCCTCCCAACCAGGTCTCCTACCTGAAAGGGTCTTCAATGGAATCCTTTACCTTAGGGCCAACCTCTAAGATAGACTTCAGTTTAAGCGCAGCAACAGCACACACAGTAACGGCTTCAGAGAGATTAACTCAGCCCAATAGACTCACAATATAGCTCTTTAAGCACTAATGGAATTCAATATCGAATTCATGCAGTTCTCAAGCCTAGGGGCCTCTATTTATAGGCTGACAGTTCAAATGATTTTGGCTTGATAAAACTGGGTGCCGTCCAGACGGTGGTCATAGGCCGTCCGGACGGACAAATGTGCGACCAAAATTTCAAAAATTTCGCTGACAATCTTTCTTGTTTGAGAGCCGCATCCGGACGATGTTGCCCCGTCGTCTGGACGGTCGCACGTTCAGTGCAAGTAATTTCCATATCTGATGCTCGCATGTCCAGGCAATGCTGACTGGCGTCCGGACGTCTAGATTTGAATTGCGATAATTGCCTTATGGATGAGCGCGTCCGGAAGAGAATCCATGTCGTCTAGACAGTAGCAGCAATATTCCCATATCTATGTTTTGGAAAGAAATCTTGAAGCTTGATCGAACACTAAGAGTCGTACGGACGGGCTACTGAATCATCTGGACGGATGCAAGCTGGAGTAGTTTGAAGCTTCTAGACACAGAGGGAGGTACAGACAGGAATCCACGTCGTCCAGACGGATGATGCTTTAGTCTGATGTGCGTCCGGACAGTATGACACATCGTCCGGACGGCTGGGCGTCCTGACGGTATGACACGTCGTCCAGACGGCTGGCAGGGAATCGAATTTTCTGACTTGCAAACTTTGCATAATCTTCTTGAAACATTTCTAAATAGAGGAATCCCTATTAAAGAGCATCATTACAGTGAAATGATTTTGTCCAACAGAATGCGGCCAATTACAAACTAACAAACTCCCCCTTTGGCCATTCTGGGACAAAAATCACTTGACCGGTTAAAAATACAGTCCTGGTCCAAAAAATAAAAATTACTCCCCCTTTTTGTCACAAAATGACAAAGGGTAAAAGAGAGTAATAAAAATCAACCACAACAAAAATTACTCTCCCTAAAGGTCTCAAAAGGACCAGGGTAAATAGAGTAATATAATCCATGAGTTTAACAAAAGTAGCAAAATATAAAACAAATGTCTCAAAATCAAATAAGACAACTACAAAAAAAAAGAAACTCAAGGATCCTCGATTATCGGTACATCGTCCTCGTCATCACTACTGGACGGGTGGTGGAACTTAAGGCACTCCCGGAGGCCCAACTGGTTCTGCTGTACCAGAAGGTTAATGGAGTGAACCTCCTACTACATGGTAGAGATGGACTACTGCATGGATGTCATCGAGAGAAGCATGGAGCTCATGTCCCCATGAATTGCGGCCAATGCCTCCATGATTTGAGAATAGTTAACTTTCGGCTGGAATGGCGAGACAGTCTAAGAAGAGGAAGCCACACTCGGTATGCCTATAGGAATAGGAGGAGGCGGGGGCACATCATCATCATCCGGATCATCTCTTCGCCGCTGAGCATTTGACTTCATTAGCGTCTACTTGCTGAGTGGATCCTAGATCTTCATCTTTGGCTCGCCAGCAATACTTATGCCTGACTGTATAAGAATCTGTGTGAGTAGGCAGTAGAAAGGGAGACCAATATTGCTCTCATCATGGGCCTCCAAAATATCGCCCAAAATATGCTTGCACAGGCAGAAGGGCAAGCGAAGACGAATGGTATAGACGAACTGAGCCCTCTTCAAAATCAGGTCATTGTGCCTGACAACTGGACATAGGTTGTGCTGAAGAATCTTGGCCAACATGCGATGAGGGGCGGATAAGGCACTGATCCTGATGGTGGTGGGGAGCTCCTCTCCCTATGGAACTGCGTGTAAGAACTCTAGGAGATCTTCCACAGAAGGAGGGATGACAACCTCATTATATGGACTACCAGGGAGCTGGAGAACAGGTACTCAAATTAACTGGCTGATGATCTGGGGATCAACAGTGATAGTATGCCCTCCGATAGTGGACTGAAGCACCAATCCACGGTCATCATTTTCCACCACTTCTAGGTTGGCATAGAAAAGTCTCACTAGCCTGGTGTACACAACACAGGCGCAACTGTGAAGATATCCCCAATGATATGTCTGGATAGCCACCATGATGTCGGAACGGATCACATTCCTCTCAGCAATAACAGGTCGGTCCATGATCTTACCTCTGAGGACTGCTCTATCTCCTTCTGTCCTCTGGCGAACTCTGCGCTGTGGACTGCCTACAGTCATGATTCTGCAAAAGAGACAAACAAGATTTGCCAAAAATAATCCAAAAATATTCTTGTTAGGTCACATAAAAATTTTGGCATTATAACAGCAGTAAAAGGACTTTTCCAGAATAGAGACATAAAATATCACAATGCAGTCCACAATAATACCAAATCAAATAATCCTAACACAGCAGATCTTTCACATAGGCATTGAACAATCCCAACATCATTCCCTAAATAATCAAAGTCTAACATTTTAAAAATAAACTGAAAAGAAGAAAAAAAAGACTAGAAAAATACCTAGAATGAGGGAGTAATGCAAAAAAAAGAAAAGAAAGGGCGAGTTAATGCCAAAAACTCGCGAGAAATCACTCACTAGAAGCCAAAAGAGATATTTTTGGTGGGGTAGGGTGAGAATGAGGTGGCCAGGGGCTTTTATAGAGCTTGTAGGGTCCCCGTCCAAACGGCTTATTTACACCGTCCGGATGCGCGCTGCCTCGGAAACATGCGGACAGGTCACGCGCGTCCGGACGTCTGAACTACCCTCGTCCGGACGCTTCACACTGAAAAAGAAGAAAAACGGAAGAAAAATTACAAAATTAATTTTCCTAAAGTTAGTTGCAGAACACACATGTATAATCATTTGATAACACAATCAAATAGTATCTCAAAACAAAGCAGAGATATAACAGACAGTTTAAATTTCAATCAGCCAAAAGATTTACCTGTAGACAGAAAATTTAAATAGACAACTTAACTCATGCAATGTGTGTGTGTGTGTGTGTGAAGACTTTTCCCATAATGTATGACTATCACTGATATGACAAAGAGAAACCGGATTTTCTAAACCGGAGAGAAAATTAGTGAAAGATTAGTCAAAAGTCAAAAGTCAAACCTAGCCACCCTCATCTGATACACTCCCCCTAAGATGCAGCATCCAATTGTTTTACTTGTACCATGAAGGACAAGGTAAAATTTTACTTGCACCATGAAGGACAAGGCTTATTTCAGCACAAAAGCAGTGAGTGTAAGCATATAGCACAAAAAACTGAAGAATTACTGCTTGATTCTTTTGATGCTATAACCTAGAGAGAGTGCCATATTTTTTAGGTTCTAGGTTCAACTAGCATTTGGTCAATTTGGCCATCTTATCAAAAACCTCTTCTCTTGTCCAGAATTTCTAGAAACAAAAAGTCAGAGAAGGAAAGATGTACCTTTAGGGGAGTGTTGGATAGTGTACATTTTCATCGCATGAGGAAAGAAGCTATCCAACTATTGCATATACAGGAAAATCACTTGGCAGATATAGTCATAAACTCTCAATCATATCTAAGCAAAGTAGATTAATGCATAATGAATTGAGATATCAGGTGAAAACACATGCAATCTCTGATATGCCAAGAAGGGAAAGTTTAATGCAATTTCTCCATTTTTTTTAAAAAAAAAAAAAATGCAATATGGAAATAACATCATATGCAAAGCACGATCAAACCTGTGAAAGCTTGATGATGCCAATACAGAAAAACAGTCGCTCGACCTGCTTTTCCTGTCTTCCCCAACAATTACCTGGAATGCTCTCATGAGAAATAGGGGTCAAAACAAAACTGGTTCCTAGGTTGCATAAAACAAAGTCAAGCAATCAAACTTGATGCCTTAGGATTAGGAACCAAATCCTAGGCATAAACACCTTCTCCTGCTAGGTGCGTCCATTCCCCCTCATGGGGTGAATGTTATTCTTCTTCTTGACCCAAGCCTGCCTTCTAGTTAGTGGTTGCTGGCTGGACTTCATCTGCTGACCCATCCACTCCATCATGCTTTGCATCCAAATAGGTGACTCACTGTGGTATTGATCCTCTTCCACCTTCTGCGACCTTTTAAAGTGCTTAGATTTGATCTTCGTTTTGCCACTGTGATTGGCAGGTACAAATCGCTGCTGAGGTCGCTGATGCTGAGATGCCTGGAGCCAAGGTGCATGAGACCAAGGGGCTTGATATTGAGGAGCTTGATGCCTTGGTGCTTGCCTCCATGGAGCTTGGTAAGGTACCTGATACCATGGAGTAAGATGCTGGGTCAGAGATCTAGTGCCACGATTAGCTTGTCTGGGCACTTCTTTCTTGGCGTTTTCCTTTTGTGCTTTAAGGAGGGAGAACTGGGGTCAGACATGTCCACTCAGACCACAGTGATGGTATATAGGAGATCTTATGATGGAATAAGGCTTCTGAGTGCCTGGAATATCATCATTAATCTTGGCCTTCCCTTTATCTTCAGCAATGGGGGGAGGCTCTGGGACTGCAGGTTTCACAAATACAGTCTTGGAAGTATAAGGAGTGTTAGTGGGAGGAGCTACGTACCCAAGACTAGTCTTGTCGGTTGGGCTTTTTTGAATGGACAACATGCGAGTTAGTTTTTCATCAGTGACTATTTCTAATTGGAGCTGCGTCTCTAGTACCTTTTCCTCGAGCTCTTGTATTCTGAGCAGCAATGAACTCTTCTCAGTTTGCAGACTGTTTAGATCATGAAGGTGCTGCTTACGTCCTTCCCTCAGCTTTTCGTACTCTACATAGAGAGTTTTGTATGCCTCCTTGAGTTCTTCCCCATTATCACTATGCTCCGAGTAATAAGATTCCTCTTCTTTAACAAGTGGAGCCATAAAGGCTAGAAATTTTTCAGACTGAGGAGCTTCTTCTTCTGACTCATCACTGAGAGTCACATTGTAAGCCTTCCTCTTGCCCTTCTTGAGGTTCCCACAGTCAGCTCGTATATGCCCAAATCCTAAGCATTCAAAACATCTTGGTCCTCTGTGATCCTTCTTTTCTTCTTCCTCAGGTTCAGCTTCTCTCTGAGCTTTCTTCATCTTTTCAGAAAATGTCTTCTTGAATCGGTCATCTTTCATTAGTCTTCTGAAATTTTTGGCCAACATAGCCACAACTTTTTCTTCCTCCTCAAAGTCATCTCCAGATGAGGCTTCTACCTTTTTCTTGGAAGCCTTTAAGGTAATGGTCTTTAGCTTCTTGACCGAGGGTAGGGACAGCTCATAAGTTTGAAGAGATCCCACCAACTCTTCAATTTTCATTTCTTCTAGATCTTTGCTTTCTTCAATTGTAGTCACCTTGATCCTGAAATGCTCAGGCAAAGATCATAGAATTTTTTGGATGAGTTTTACATCCGAGACGGGCTTCCCAAGACTCACCATGGAGCTTCTTAGGTCACTCATTTTGGAGTAAAACTCTCCAAATGTCTCTTCTTCCAACATCTTAATTTCTTCAAATCTGGAAAAATCAACATTTGAAGTTTGGCAGATTTTACAAGTTTGGTTCCTTCATATGTTGTTTCCAAGATTTGCCATGCTTCTTGAGCAGATTTACAGTTTCATATTTTTGCAAATTCAGTCTGTGAAAATGCTTGACATAGAGCATAGAGGGCTTTGTCATTAGAAAGTCGTGTGTTTTTCTGAGGGACTAGTTCAAGCGTTGCATCCGCTAGTTTAGTCCGACCAGTTTCAACAATACTCCAACAGTCAATAGATTTTAAAAAGAACTGCATACGAGCTTTCTAATAGCCATAGTTTGAGCTGTCGAAAGCAGGAACAATATTAAGAGTTTGAGACATGTTAATAGTTAGAAGTCAAAAGAAATAACACTTAAGAAATAAATCTCAACAGACTGTACCAAGCTTTGATACCAATTGAAAAATGAAAAGTGACTTCTAATATAAAGCAATTGTGTGTGAGCACAATGTGTGAACAAAATAATGTTGAAATAAATAACACAAGATTTTTGTTAACGAAGTGGAAACTCAAGATAAGAAAAACCACTCCTGGGCAGCCAAGCCCAGGATATCCACTATTCAAAAGACAAGACTAGATACAAAGTAGTAACACTCACATACCCCTGATGTAGTGGTCGTACCTTGTTCTCTAACGTGTAACCCAACACGAACACTTCTCAACCAAGTCTCCTACCTGAAGGGGTCTTCAATGGAATCCTTTACCTTAAGACCAACCCTTAAGATAGACTTCAGTTTAAGCGCAATAACAGCACACATAGCAACGGCTTTAGAGAGATCAACTTAGCTCAATAGACTCATAATATAGCTCTCTAAGCACTAATGGAATTCAATACCGAATTTATGCAGTTCTCAAGCCTAGGGGCCTCTATTTATAGGCTAACAGTTCAAATGAGTGTTTGGATTGATAAACCTGGGCACCGTTCGGACGATGGTCATAGGCTGTCCGGACGGACAACTGTGCGACTGAAATTCCAAAAATTTCACTGAAAATCTTCCTTGTTTGAGAGCCGCTTCCGGACTGTGATGCCCAGTCATCTGGACGGTTAGACGTTTGCTGCAAGTAATTTCCATATAGAGGCTTCACGCATCCGGACCAGGAGGATGGTTGTCCGGATAGCTGATCTGATGCACGCAATTTCCATATTTGATGCTCGTGCGTTGGAACCATACTGACTGGCGTCCGGATGTCTAGATTTGAATTGCGATACTTGCTTTATGGATGAGCACGTCCAGACGGGAATCCACGTCATCCGGACGGTTGCAGCAATCTTCCCATATCTGTGTTGTTCTTATTTTGGCCACATTCTGGACAAAATCACTTGTGTGTGTAAAGATGTTGTAAACATGGATTCCACTATTCAGAGCACTCTCAGAAGACTTTGTATTGCTTGAAAGATCGAAGATTTTGGTTCCCTGTCAGCCGTCTGGACGATCGAGCCATCCCGTCCGGACGACATGCCATATCGTCCTGATGCCAGTCAGACCAAGCATCATCCGTCCGGACGACGTACATTTCCGTCCGGACCCTCCACTGTGTCGAGAAGTTTCTATCCAGCTTGTATCCGTCCGGACAACTCAGCAGCACGTCCGGACGCCTATCATTACTGGACCAGCTTCAGATTCTTTCGAAGTTAAAATATGGGACTACTGATTCAACCGTCCGGACGATGTGGTATTCCATCCGAACGCGCGTCTCCTTAAGGTAAGAATCGCAATTCAAATATCACCGTCCGGACGTCAGTCAGCCTTGGTTCGAACGCGCGTGCAACTAATATGGAAATTGCCGATTCGACTTCAACCGTCTAGACAACTGCCTTTCAGGGTCTGGATGCGAGCATAGAAGATATGGAAAATTGCGTGATGAAGTTCAGCCGTCCAGATGCTCATCCCCCATGGTCCGGACGCGCGAAGCCTTATAAGGAACTTACTTGCAGCGGACGTGCGACCGTCCGGACGATGTGCCATCCTGTCCGGACGTGGCTCTTAAACGGGAAAGATTTCTCAGCGAAATTTTTGAAAAATCCTGTCGCACAGTTGTCTGTCCAGACGGCCATGACCACCGTCCGGACGGGGCATAGCTATATTTTTCCTGACGCACATTTGAGACCCCAACCTATAAATAGAGGCCCCTGGGCATTAAGAACTGCAAGAATTTGGTATTGAATTCCACAACTGCTCAAAGATGTGATATTTCCTCTGAAGCCATTTCAAGTGTGCTGTTGCTGCGCTACATCTGAAGTCTATCTTACGGGTTGGCCCTAAGGTAAAGGATTCCATTGAAGACCCCTTCAGGTAGGAAACTTGGTTGGAAAGCGTTCGTGTTGGGTTACACGTTAGAGAGCAAGGTACGACCACTGCATCGGGTATATGTGAGTGTTACTATCTTGTATCTAGCTTTGTCTTCTGAATAGTGGAATTCCTGGGTTTGGCTGCCCCGGAGTGGTTTTTCTCTTGATTGAGTTTCCACTTCGTCAACAAAAATCTTTGTGTTGTTTACTTTCCGCATTGATATTTTTGTTGCACACTTTGCTCACACTTGTCTTTTATTTAGAAGTCAATTTCATTTTTCAATTGGTATCAGAGATTGGTACACTCTGTGTGGATTTAATTCTTGAGTGTTATTTTTGTTGACTTCTATATTATGTCTCAAACTCTTAATTTTGTTCCTGCCTTTGATGGTACGGACTATGGCTATTGGAAAGCCCGGATGCATTTCTTTTTAAAATCTATTGACTGCTGGAGTATTGTTGAAACTGGTTGGACTAAACCAGCGAATACAACTCTCGAGGCAGTCCCTCAGAAAAAAGCACGGCTTTCCAATGATAAAGCCCTCCATGCTCTGTGCCAAGCACTTTCTCCATTTGAATTCGCCAAAATTTCAAATTGTGAATCAGCCAAAGAAGCATGGCAAATCTTGGAAACAACATATGAAGGCACGAAACTTGTTAAATCTGCCAAACTTCAAATGTTGATTTCGAGATTTGAAGAAATTAAGATGTTGGAAGAAGAGACCTTTGGAGAGTTTTACTCCAAGATGAGTGGCCAGAGGAACTCCATGGTGAGTCTTTGGAAACCTATCTCGGATGTAAAACTCATCCGAAAGATTCTAAGTTCTTTGCCTGAGCGTTTCAGGATCAAGGTGACCACCATTGAGGAAAGCAAGGATCTTGAGGAGATGAAGATTGAAGAGTTGGTAGGATCTCTTCAAACATATGAGCTATCTCTGCCCCCGGTCAAGAAGTTGAAGACCATTGCTCTAAAGGCTTCCAAGAAGAAAGTAGAAACATCATCTGAAGATGACTCTGAGGATGAAGAAAAAGCTGTGGCTATGTTAGCCAAAAATTTCAGAAGACTGATGAAAGATGATCGGTTCAAGAAGAAGTTTTCTGAAAGAGTAAAGAAACCTCCCAAAGAAGCTGAACTTGCGGAAGAAGAGAAGAAAGATCCCAGAGGACCCCGATGTTTTGAATGCTCAGGCTTTGGGCATATCCGGGCTGAATGCGGGAATCTTAAGAAGGGCAAGGGGAAGGCTTATAATGTGACTCTCAGTGATGAGTCAGAAGAAGAAGCTCCAGAGTCCGAGAAATTTCTAGCCTTTGTGGCTCCGCTCATTGAAGAAGAGGACTCTTATTACTCGGAGCACAGTGATAATGGGAAAGAGCTCAAGGAGGCCTACAAAGACATTCTACTTAGAGTATGAGAAGCTGAGGGAAGGTCGTAAGCAGCACCTCTATGATCTGAACAGTCTGCAGACTGAAAAGAGTTCATTGCTGCTTAGAATACAAGAGCTCGAGGAAAAGCTACTAGAGACACAACTCCAGCTAGAGAGAGTCACTGATGAGAAGCTGACTTGTTTGCTGTCTATCCAGAAGAGCCCAACTGACAAGACTGGTCTCGGGTATGTAGCTCCTTCTTCCTCAAAGACTGTGTTAGTGAAGCCTACAGTCCTAGAGCCTCCTCCCACTGTTGAAGATAAAGGGAAGGACAAGGTCAACGATGATGTTCCAGGCACTCAGGAGCCTCATTCCATCAGAAGACCTCCTATATGCAATCACTGTGGTCTAAGTGGGCATGTTCATCCTCAGTGCTCCCTCTTGAAAGAACAAAAGGCCAAAGCCAAGAAAGAAGTGCCCAAACAAGCTCATCATGGAACTAGACCTGTGGCCCAGCATCAGACTCCATGGCATCAAGCACCTTATCAAGCACCATGGAGACAATCACCAAGGCATCAAGCTCATCAATATCATGCTCCTTGGGTCCAGGCATCTTAGCATCAGTGTCCTCAGCAACAGTTTGTACCGGCCAAGCACCTTAGAAGGCCACAGAAGGTGGAAGCAGATCAACACCTCAATGAGCCACCTATCTTGATGCAGAATATGATGGAGTGGATGATGACGTCATACCAGCAACCACACACAGGAAGGTAGGCTTGGATCAAGAAGGACCGTCACCCTATGACGGGGAACAGATGCACCTAGCAGGTTTGGGTGTCTATGCCTAGGATTTGATTCCTAATCCTATGGCATCAGGTTTGATTGCTTATTTTGGTGTTATATTTTATTTGCAATCTAGGAACCAGTGGTACTGTGTTTTGCCCCATAAATTTTGTTTGGAGATCTTTCCAGGGATTTATTGGGGAAGAAAGAAAAAGCAGGTCGAGCGACTGTTTTTCTGTAATGGCATCATCAGGTTTGAGTTTGCCTTGCATATGATGTCATTTCCATATTGCATGTTTTGTTTTCTTATGTTTAAAAAAATAAAAATAAAAAATAAAAATTTGGGGAGAATTTGCAGGATTTTTTATTTTTCTCTTGGCAAATCAGATATTTCATGTGTTTTCACCTGATGTCTCAATTCTGTGTGTATTAATCTACTTTGCTTAGATATACTTGAGAGTTTATGACTATATCTGCCAAGTTTTTTCCTGTTTATGCAAAAGTAGGATAGCTTCCTTTCTCATGTGATGATAATGTGCGCTATCCATGACTCCCCTAAAAGGTTCATCTTTCCTTCTATGACTTTTTGATTCTAAAAATTCTGGATAAGAGAAGAAGTTTTTGATAAGATGGCCAAATTGACCACATGCTAGTTGAACCTAGAACCTAAAAACTCTAGCATTCCCTTTAGTTTGCAGCACCATAAGAATCAAGCAGTCAATCATATGAATTCTGTGCTTTAATTGTATGTTCACTACTTATGTTCTGATTTTGCTATATTCCTTGCCCTCTACGTGCAAGTAAAACATTTACTTTGTCCTTCATGGCACAAGTAAAACATTCAGGTGCTGCATCTTAGGGGAAGTCTATAAGATGAGGGTGACTAGGCCCTAGTAAGATATAAGGTTTGACTTTTGACTAATCTTCCATTTATTTTCTCTCTTGCCTAGGAAATCTGGTTGCTATTTGTCAAAATATTGAAAGTCATACCTTATGGGCAAAGTCTTCACACACCCACACATTGCATGAGCTAATAGCGCTACTCTCGTTACTCTGTTTGCAAGGGAATCTGTGCCTATCTTATTCTTGTCTATCGGCTATATATTTGAATAATTTTGACATGCTTTGTGACTAATTTCTCAAGACCGGGATACATGCGTGTGCTCTTATATTTGTGAAGGACCTAACCATGTTGCTCCTCTTTCTTCTGTTCAGCTTGATGTTTTCTTTTTTTGTCCTTTCCTTTTTGTCTGTAACACTGTTGGAATTATATTACTCTGTTTCCCGGGTCCTTCTGAGACCGTTAGGGGGAGTAATTTTTGTGATTGGACCGGGAATGTATTTCCAAACCGGTTAAGTGATTTTTTTCCCAGAATGGCCAAAGGGGGAGTTTGTTAGTATTTTGGCCTCATTCTGGACAAAATCACTTGTGTGTGTAAAGATGTTATAAACAGGGATTCCACTATTCAGAGCACTCTCAGAAGACTTTGTACTGCGTGAAAGATCGAAGATTTTGGTTCCCTGTCAGCCATTCAGATGATCGAGCCATCCCGTCCGGACGCCCATCTGACCATTGTTCCATCCGTCCGGACGACGTGCCATACCGTCCTGACGCCAGTCAGACCAAGCATCATCCGTCTGGATGACCTACATTTCTGTCCGGACCCTCCACTGTGTCAAGAAGTTTCTATCTAGCTTGCATCAGTCCGGACAACTCAGCAGCACATCCGGACGCCTAGCAGTACTCGACCAGCTTCAGATTCTTTCCAAGTTCAAATATGGGAAGACTAATTCAACCGTCCGGACGATGTGGTATCCTGTCCGGATGCGCGTCTCCTTAAGGCAAGAATCTCAATTCAAATATCACCGTCCGGACGTCAGTTAGCCTTGGTCCGGACGCGCGTGCAACTAATATGGAAATTACTGATTTGACTTCAACTGTCCGGACGACTGCCTTTCATGGTCTGGACACGCGCATAGCAAATATGGAAATTGCCTGTTGAAGTTCAACCGTCCGGATGCTCATCCCCCATGGTCCGGACGTGCAAAGGCTTATAAGGAAATTACAAGCAGCGGACGTGCGACCGTCCGGAAAATGTACCACCCCGTCCGGACGCCCATCTGACCATTGTTCCATCCGTCCGGACGACGTGCCATACCGTCCTGACGCCAGTCAGACCAAGCATCATCCGTCCGGATGACGTACATTTCCGTCCGGACCCTCCACTGTGTCGAGAAGTTTCTATCTAGCTTGCATCCGTCCGGACAACTCAGCAGCACATCCGGACGCCTAGCAGTACTCGACCAGCTTCAGATTCTTTCCAAGTTCAAATATGGGAAGACTAATTCAACCGTCCGGACGATGTGGTATCCTGTCCGGATGCGCGTCTCCTTAAGGCAAGAATCTCAATTCAAATATCACCGTCCGGACGTCAGTTAGCCTTGGTCCGGACGCGCGTGCAACTAATATGGAAGTTACTGATTTGACTTCAACTGTCCGGACGACTGCCTTTCATGGTCTGGACACGCGCATAGCAAATATGGAAATTGCGTGTTGAAGTTCAACCATCCGGATGCTCATCCCCCATGGTCCGGACGTGCAAAGCCTTATAAGGAAATTACTTGCAGCGGACGTGCGACCGTCCGGACAATGTGCCATCCCGTCCGGACGCGGCTCTTAAACAGGAAAGATTTCCCAGCAAAAGTTTTGGAAAATCTTGTCCCACAGTTGTCCGTCAGGACGGCCATGACCACCGTTCGGACGGCGCCCAGCTATATTTTGCCTGACACTCATTTGAGCCCCCAGCATATAAATAGAGGCCCCTGGGCATTGAGAACTGCAAGAATTCGGTATTGAATTCCACAACTGCTCAGAGCCGTTATTTTTCCTCTGAAGCCATTGCAAGTGTGTTGTTGCTACGCTACATCTGAAGTCTATCTTAGGGGTTGGCCCTAAGATAAAGGATTTCATTGAAGACCCTTTCAGGTAGGAGACCTGGTTGGGAAGCGTTCGTGTTGGGTTACACGTTAGAGAGCAAGGTACAACCACTGCATCGGGTATATGTGAGTGTTACTATCTTGTATCTAGTTGTCTTCTGAATAGTGGAGTTCCTGGGTTTGGCTGCCCCGGATTGGTTTTTCTCTTGATTGAGTTTCCACTACGTCAACAAAAATCTTTTTGTTGTTTACTTTCTGCATTGATATTTTTGTTGCACACTTTGCACACACTTGTATTTTATTTAGAAGTCAATTTCATTTTTCATGTGTTTTGGAAAGAAATCATGAAGCTTGATCGAACACTGAGAGTCGTTCCTATGGGCTGCTGAATCGTCCGGACGGATGCAAGCTGGAGCAGTTTGAAGCTTCTCGACACAGAAGAAGGTCCGGACGGGAATCCATGTCTTCCGGACGGATGATGCTTTAGTTTGATGTTCGTCCAAATGGTATGACACGTCGTCGGGACGGCTGGAGCTTTGGACAGTTGGGCGTCCAAACGGTATGACACGTCATCCGGACGGCTGGCAGGGAACCAAATTTTCTGACTTGCAAACTGTTAATGAAGTGGAAACTCAATTAAGATAAAAACCATTCTGGGCCAGCCAAACCCAAGAAATCCACTATTCAGAAGACAAAGCTAGTTACAAGGCAGTAGTACTCAGATAACTCGATGCAGTAGTCGTACCTCTAACTCTAACACGTACCTATACGTGAACGCCTCCCAACTAGGTCTCATACCTGAAGGGGTCTTCAATGGACTCCTTTAGCTTAGCGCTCCTCTTTAAGCTAGACATCAAATGATCAAATCACACAAAGAAAAGCACTTAGAGAGCTAGCAAATCTCACAATTTCTACATAAACACCCTCTCTAAGCACAATGGAATTCATTCCCGAATTCTATAAATAATACAAGCCTAGAGACCTCTATTTATAGGCTTTAGAAGACGTATTACAATATGATTTGGAGTTATCTGAAACGTCGGAGGGTCAAGTGGGGAACCGACTTTGCTGAGTTGTAAACTGTGTAGAATCTTCATGGACTCTGGAAAAAATTGCCTTCTTGATACTTGTGACACTGATACTTATCATATTAAGGCTTTTTCATAGTTAAGAAAATATGCTCTGAATTTCTGGAAAACTCTGGATAATTACGGCATCCCTATTATAATAGTACACTAATATGGTAGTGATTTTATCAACATAATGTAGCCAATAAAACTAACATGCTTGTTGTGTCCGGATAGGCATAATACTGTGATTGGACATAACTTGCAGAATGTTAATATCTGTGACTCTTAAGGCGCGTGTTTGGCCAAGCCACTTTCATGTCCGAACAGGCCTCTGTTAAAAACGCTAAATGGCAATTTTCCAACCATTTTTCTGAATCTCTCTCCCATTTTCTTAGGGCTTTCATCTAAAACCCTAGATCCTTGAAGTTCTAAGCCTTCAATCTCAAATCTGACTCCGAAAACGAGATCTATGAAGCGAGATTTACGTTTTCACCATTCAATTTGAGGTAAAATCCAAAATCTCTAATCTTTCTAGTTTTGGTATAAATTTTGAGGGATTGAGCTTGATCTTCCATTTTTCTTTAGGTTTTATGTATTTTGGAGCCTCTTAAGGGATCTCGAAGAGTTGGGTCACATTTTGGGTGAATTTGAGGTAAGAGTCCCAACCCCTAGCTTTTGGTTTTAGAATTTAAATTGTGGGTTTGAGTGTCTAACCCTAAGATAATCTTATGGGTTAGTATTATTTGTCGTTGGGTTGTTAAATGGAAGCCTAAAAATTCTATGGGTTTTCCATGGATATAGCCCTTGAGCAATTCAAGTGCTATTTTTGAGTTTAGAGTTTGAAATGCTATGTTATTGTTAACGTATCATGCAATGTGTTAATGCGGCGATACATTACAAGGCTTTGGTTGAGGATTCATTTATAAGCCATAAACCGAGCAGGCAAAGTGGGCATTTTACTCACTGAGAACTTTATGAAGTTTTATGCAAGAAATACTATAATTTGTTAAATCTCAAGCCAATGTTATTTAAATGAATAGATGCTTGTGGATGATTTCGATACTTTCAATTTTTTTAAGAAATGCTTTGAAGATGTTTATTTGTTTTGATATGAGATTTGAGAATGATTATATGAGTTTTGATGATATGTTTATGAAGTGATGTTTTGAGATATATTTTCATGATATACTTGAGAGATTATGTGAAGAACATGATTCTAAATGATCCATGAGTATGTGAAAGCATGGACACAATGTTTTTATGATGACACAAAAGCACAAGCATGTATATGAAAAGTAACGATGAAACAAAAAACCACTGGGCTGCGTCCCCTTTGCCAAAGTAAAGTGAAAGACCACTGGGCTTCGTCCCCTTTGGCAAGATATAGTGAAATACCACTAGGCTGCGTCCCCTTTAGCAAGGTAAAATGAAAGACCATTGGGTTGCGTTCCCTTTGGCAATGTAACGAGAAAGACCACTGGCTCGCGTCCCTTTTGGCACCATGAACAGAAAGACCACTGGGCTACGTCCTCTTTAGGAAAAAAAAACATCAAAAAGAACAATTGTAAGACCACAGGGTACAAAGCCCTGAGGCATTAGAAACAGAACGAAGAATAAAGCAAGTGTAGCACCACCGAGTATAAAGCCCTAGAGCATCAGAAACAGTGAACAAGAACAAGTACATGTAAGACCACTGAGTATAAAGCCCCAGGGCATCTGAAAGAGCATGTAAAGACCAAGAAAATAAATAAGGCATTTAGCAATTAATGAATTGTATTTATTAAATAGATGGGGCTAGAAATTAAATTCTAAGTGATGATATTTATATTATGAAAAATAAAATAAGTCTAAGATAAAATAATAGAATTAGAATAATAATAATAATGGATCCTAATGGAATAAACAATTAATTGTATGAATAAAATATGACTAGATTAAATGTGGGGCTAGTGGTTAATTAATAAATGAAAGGATTTTAAAGTAATGGGGTCCTAATGTAATTAATAAAAGTCTGGGAATTTAAAATAAAAGAAATCTCATTCTGCCACGTGTCCGCACACAGTTGGCTAGGGGGAGATAACATTATCTCCACACAACCACCCACAATTGGACACATGTCCCACTTGCTCTCTCTCTTCCTTTTCCTTTTCTTTTATTTTCTCCCTTTTCTCTCTCTCTTCGCCTCACGTTCACGCACTCACGTAGGTCTCTCTTCCCCCTTTCTTTTCTTTTCTTCTCTTCTTCCTCTTTTTTTCCTCTCTTCTTCTCTCGCACACTGCAACCTTTCCCTTCCATTTTCTCCTTCAACCGGTCATCACACACACACCCGGTTGCGATATTGAGACCGTGAGAGAGTGATACAAAGATTGAAAGGAGATCCGGCCATGAGAAGAAGTGGAAGAAATGGGTTTCGGCCATGGGATGATTTTTTTTGAGGTAAATCCCTACCATTTTCTCATGATTTTCGTACTACCCATTGATTATAGGGCTAGAAAATCGCATGGATTGTGATTGTTTTGTATGGGTCCGAATTAAGGGCTCTTTGGGTAGATTTGGAAATTTTGATTCTCCATTGTTTAGGCAGTTTAGGGTGTTGATTCAGGTCTTTCCTTTGGGTCTCTTGTGCTTGAATCAATTATGGGAATTGGTTTTGAGTTTTCATTTGAGTGATTGATTGTTGAGGACAACCGATTGGGTTTGATTTTATGGGTGAATGTTATATGTGTAGCTGGCTAATTAATCAAATTTAGGGGATTGATTTTGGAGGTTCTGTGGTTGGTTCTAGGGTTGGCAAAATGGTTCAATTCTCTTGGAGTTTCGTTTTTTGTAGTTTTAGCTTATGTTTAAAAATATGAAATGGGTCTATCCTTGTTCATTCATGGCTGTTTGAAGTGTTAAGTGAATAAATTGTGTTGATTTGTTATGGATTTTTGTTGAAGTGATTTTTGGGTTTTGGTGAAATTGGGTTATGTGGTATATGGAATTTTGAAGATAAATTGTGATTTGTTGATGTAGATGGTAATTGATTTTGAGTTATTTGTTGAAGAGATTGACTCTATGTGTTGTATTTATTGATGTTACCTAGTTTGAGACTTTATTGTGCTGTTGATATTTTGGAAGCTTCGCTTGATGGGAATTTCTAGAATTTGTTGTTATTGGTACTAGTTTTTTGGGTTTTTAGATTATTGGTGATTTTGGGGTTGATGTTTGTTGTTCTTTGATAATGCTTTCTTGGGCCTTGTTGTGAAATTATTAGTCTGAGAATATTTGATGGATAGGCATTTTAATGATAAGAATCTATGTTATTCGGAATGTGTTATTATGGTTGAAATTGGGTTCATTTAGCCTTGGATTGTGTTTGATGACTTAGATTCGGTGTAGGAGTTATTTTTGATAATTATGGAAGGATTGCTAATTGTGAATGGAGGCTTGACCGAACGGTTGTTTGTGGTGTTGTTTTGATCGGTCTAATGTGGAGAGAGATCGAAACTTTGTTTGGGGCTATTTCAATTGATATTATTCTTGGGCTGAGTTGGAGTGGGTATGATGGTGTTGGATTGTTGAATATGGTTTATGTGTAGGTTGGACTATTTGGGAGGAATTGAAGAGTTTGAAGCTGATGTATTTAGATCCTTTGTGCAAATAGCAAATACGGTTGAGATGGAGAATAGGTTGTTGTGGTGTCTAAAAGAGTAAAAGGTAAAGTGTAACATATGAACAGATATCTACAAAAAAAAAATTGGAGAATCAAGAAATAAGTAAATCAAATACAACATAGATAACAATTTAGATATCGTAATGGAGATAATTAACATTGGAGTAGAATTCATAAGAGTTATGGATTAATAACAAATCGATTCTAAGTATAATACCTACCTTAGAAATCTATGTATGTGCCTCTAGCTTTCCTTAGCAAACGGATATGTTACAAAACGGAATTATAAATAGGGATTTTTAAATTAAGGTGCTAAATAAGATTAGAGTCCTAAATCTAAACTACTTAGATGACTAGTAATTTGATTAAGTATTAAATGTAATGATTAAATGAGAATGCTTTAAAATGATGAATTATCCAAATAGTCCTAATGGATAAGTATAAGTTAGTAGACTTATAGAACTTATAAATGTAATGTATAAATCCATTTTGTAGCAACTTAGTAACTAATTCACCTATTCTGGTACAGATAATATTTATGTATAATAATGGATTAGGCTTAAGTGTTTTCTGTTTATATGTATATATGTATATATGTATACATATACATGTATATGGCTTAAGTATAAATATTGTTAACTTAGTAAATAAATGACAAGCTATAAAAAGGGTTAACAATGGTAATGTAATACAACAATAATAGATAAACTAATGAAAATAGTAAATACATCTTTGTAATAATAAACAAGATACGATACGAGCCTAAACCTAAATGTTAACCTAATAATAGTTTAGGATGCTTAACTAGACTTAGAAGCGAGTAATGCGACGTGTGAGCACGTGGGTAGCTTATGTGTCATAGAGTATAGCTTCAATAGCGTAGTCTAACATTGCAAATGTTTGCAGGCTTGTGTCATGATTGGAGACATCGACTTGTTCTCCAATGTAAAGTTCCAAGTAACTAGAACACGAGGAAAATGTTGAAGTCATGAGTCCAATGCAGCCAAGGTGATATTTTACTCACTGAGAAACTGTTATTTTTATATATTATAGAATTGAAAATATCTATATATATATATATATCTATATATATATATATATGTTGTTTTATAAATCCGAACCAAATGTATGTTGAATATATCTGTTTTGCTTGATTTGAGTACTTTAGAGTATGTTCAAATATATCAGTGAAAGTTTCAGAATCTAGTATTGTGTGTTGTATGATTTGGATGAAGTATTGAATTGTTTAGTAAAGTATGATTTAACAACATGATACAGTAAGGCAATACTTACTGGTCAAGCGCAATAACCCAGCAGTAACACAACAGTAACCCAGTAACAGTCAGTTCAGCAGTTTAACAGCAGCACAGTAGCATGCAGAGCATGTGTAGCATGATTTAAATTGTGTGATGTTTTCATGATATAGAATATTGTAGTTTTTACGCTAGACGTATTGGTATGCCTAAGACGGAAAATAATTTATTGACTTCTAATTTAAACCAAGTGTGTGTTTGTGTGCAAACAAATATCTTAAATGCGAGATTTAAATGAGACAAGATATTTGTTACGAAGTGGAAACTCTATGAAGTGAAAAAACCACTCCGGGGTAGCCAAACCCAGGAAATTCACTATCCAAAAACAAAGCTAGTTACAAGAAACTTGTACTCGCATAACCCTATGCAGTAGTCATAGCTTTAACTCTATCGTGTAACTCAACACGAACGCTTCCCAACTAGATCTTCCACCTGAAGGGGTTTTTGATGGATTCCTTTACCTTAGAGCCGAACCCTAAGATAGACTTCACACGATCAAATCGCACACTAGCAAAAGCTAGAGAGCTAGCATATCTTCAATATCTCCCTAAACACCCTCTCTAAGCTATAAGGAATTCTCTATTGAATTTTGTACAAAACACAAGCCTAGAGCCCCCTTTATATAGGCTTTACAAACCCTTTTTTCAACTCAGATTCGGACTCTGGGACGCGCCCATCGGGATGTTTTTCTTGGTCGTTCAGATGTTTCTTCGGGCCTTCCAGATGATTAGGTTGTATCATTTTTTGTTAGCTTTCCAATGACACCAATTTAATCCTAATCCGATATTTGAGCAGAATGTTATGATCAAAATACTGGAGGGCGTCCAAACGGCTTGACCGATCATCCGGACAGTCAACTTCTGCTGCACGTAATTTCTATAATAATGATTTGAGCGTCCGGACCCTGAAGGTTGATGTCCGGAAAGTTGAACTTGATATGCACGACTTGCCTTATGGAGGACATTGTCCAGACGGTTATAGCCGTCTTTCCATAACTGTGTCTTGAGGCAGAAACCCTAATGCTTGTTGATGTGCAAATTTTAATACTCGCAAGCGCACGAATCATTTGCAATATAGTGTATGTGCAAGTGCGAGATCGTATCCACAGGGAAATGGTCAAATATTGGTGTCTTGTTTAATCAACCTCATTTTAACCTAGTTCCAAAGGTTTGAGAATTGATTCAAGGACAAAAGACTAAATAAAAGAGATGGAATGAAATATGCAAATTAAAAGGAACTAAGGCTAAGGAATCCACCAAACCAAATCCTACAACTCACACTCTTGGTTTCCACTTGAACACCCAAAGAACATTAAGCTTAGGGTGTCATTCAAGTTTCTTAACCATAAACCCGAGAACCATTAAATGAATCCAACACATAGACAAATCACAAAGAGTACCAATTGAAATCAAAACATCCAATGTATCATTCAATCACAATGGATATCATCATTCAAACCGATAAAACAATGTATTCATTGGTTGAAACAAATAAAATGTCCTCTTTCCACCACTAACCACATTCATTGCAAAAGATAAAGCTTTAAATGAATGGAACTTGAACAACTAATATGATATATCATTAAATGTGCAAGTGGTACACCAAGATTGTGAGTGTCATCAATGGAAAGGTTTCATCCTCAACCCTAGTTGAGGTTACTAGCCTTCCATGACTAAGAACACCACAAGAAAATGATGAACAACCATGGAAATGAAAGAAAAGATTTACAAAGAGAAAGTATCTGAAAATAAAACTACTGAAATACACTACAAGATGCACGAAATTAAACCTATCTACTGATTTTCTGCTCTACACTACTCTATTCTTTTTTTTTTTCCAACAATGAGGCATGGCTATGGCTTTTATAGAAGAAAGCTAGGGCTAGAAATGACTCCTCTACCCTCCTCTAGGGTTCCTCTGCTGCTAGAGACAACCAAAAACACGAAACCAGCGTGTTCTGCAGCGAAAATCAGAGGGAGGACTACTTTTTGGCTTCTGATTGGGCGTTCTGGCGCGCTCTGCAAAAGCAGTTTCTGGGAAATTTCGATCGATCGACTTTTATTTCGATTGATCGACTTCGGGCAAAGTTTCGATCGATCGAATTTTAAGTTCGATCGATCGACTTTTCAGGCTCTCCGAATTTCCAGTCATTTCCTTATGAAATTTGCCATTCCTCTCTTATTGTCCTACAGAAACAGAAAACACAAAAACTAACCAAAACATTAGAAAATAACAAGGCTAAAGGTCTAACTAGTGCAAATCAAGGGGTCCAAATACACAATATTTGGCACTCATCAAATACCCCCAAACTTACATTTTGTTAGTCCCTTAGCAAAAACAAAATCAAAGCATGAAACATAAATCCTCTTTCGTGGGAGAAACGATTGCATTTAGCATATGCAACAAGCCTTTTAAACCCCTAGGACTTCCTAGTGGACGAGTGAAGTCTCGTGAGGGTTTGCCAGAAATGGTACCCACAAACATTGAAATGCCGTATTATCAATTGAGCGAAGATCATCATTCAAACACATGGTTCACACATCATGAGCATGTTTAACAAAATGAATATCACATTATCATGTTATCAAAAATCAATCAACTCATAGATGGAAAATTGAGACAACACATGTTCAAAAGTGTAAGGTGTGAATAACATAGAGTCATGGGGTTTCGATTTTCCTCAAAGCACATATATCCAAAAATTCGCAGGACTTCCGTCAAATAACCAAGGCTTATCTTACATTCATTATTATTTATTATTATTTTGTGTCGGCTGTGCAATGTTTGACTCCTTTAAGCTTTCTAATTGACCCATGTAGCGAGTGTTGGGCCAGTGACTCCCAAACCAGATGGTTTTAGGGCACTAGATGTAAAAACATCCCTAAGGGCTTAATTACTCAAGTCAAAAAGGCTACGAAGTTAAACTAGCCAAACAATCATCCAAACTGAAATTCTCATCTTTTTACGCGAACACCCAATGCTTAATGAGGCAAGGGGCCCGGTTACTCAATGAGAAGTCAAATTGGTGATATTATTCTAAGAATTTTTTTTTTTTTTTTTTTTTTTTTTTTTTTTTTTTTTATAACAATAAGCCAAGGTTTCATCAACAAGTCATCCTACAAATCTCAAGACATATAAATTTTAATTCAAATCTCATACCCCACAGAAACAAATGCTAATGTGCTTGTGATTAACAGTTTAAACATGTCAAGTCTCTCTAATCCAAAGATGAGTCAAAAGATCTCAGATTTTAATGATATGAAAAATTCAACATGTTAAACAAACCAATGAGATGCAAACCATAGTAAGATGCAACCATGCTCAACTATCAATAAGGCATTTTTTTTTTTTGAATGAGTATTAACAAGGCAACAAAGCAAGAATTAAATGAAAACAGACAGAAATGTCTACCCCACCCCCAAACTAGAAGGACACATTGTCCCCAATGTGGCTAGAGATACAATACCGAAGTGGTGATGTAAGTTGGGCACACTGCAAGAGAAGCGCTCCCCCAAACTTGAACGGCAGACACTGTCCTGAAAATCACAACTAAAGAAAGAAAATCAAATGATTGAAAAAAAATGATGAGGGTTGCCTCCCACAAGCGCTAAGTTTTTAGTCTTCAGCCAGACTTTCCATCCTGACGACAATCACTCCGAGTAACTCGGGTCCTCTAAAAGGGTCGTCTCAACCTCCGAGCTCTGTAACTCCAAAAATGGCTTCAATCGTTGCCTGTTCACCTTGAACGTGCTGCCATTTTTTGGATCCTCAATCTCAATGGCCCCATCAGAAAACACTGATCGAACTATGAAAGGGCCTGTCCATCAAGATCGGAACTTCCCTGGGAACAGATGCAGACGTGAATTGTAAAGAAGGACTTTCTGACCGGGCTCAAAAGATCGTCTCAATATGTTCTGGTCGTGAGCCTTCTTCATCCGTTCTTTGTCCATCCTAGCACAGTCATAGGCATCGTTCCTCAGCTCTTCCAATTCATTGAGTTGGAGCTTCCACTGTGAGCCAGCCTTTGTGAGATCAAAATTCAGCTGCTTAATGGCCCAGTAGGCTCTGTGCTCCAACTCCACAGGCAGATGGCATGCTTTCTCGTACACGATACGGTAAGGTGACATGCCAATCGGTGTCTTGAACGCTGTCCGGTATGCCTATAATGCATCGTTCAACTGGAGAGACCAATCTTTCCTTGACGGGTTCACCGTCTTCTCTAAAATCCTCTTGATCTCTCTGTTTGAAACCTCCACTCGTCTGAGGGTGATAGGGAGTGGCAACCATGTACGTGATGCAATATTTCTTCATCATCTGCTCGAAGACCCGGTTGCAGAAGTGCTTTCCACCATCACTAATAATTGCTCGAGGAGTACCAAAACGAGCAAATATAGTGTCTTTTAAAAACTGGACCACAACTCTGTGGTCGTTGGTCTTGCAGGCAACTGCCTCTACCCATTTGGACACGTAGTCCACTGCAACCAGAATGTATAGATAGCCGAAGGAGTTTGGGAAAGGTCCCATGAAATCAATGCCCCATACATCGAAAATCTCAACAATAAGAATCGGGTTGAGGGGCATCATATTTCGACGTGAAATACTCCATAGCTTCTGACAGCGCTCGCATGAAACACAATAAGTGTGAGCGTCTTGAAAGATGGTGGGTCAGTAAAAACCGCACTGCAAAATCTTTGCAGTGGTCTTCTTCGCACTGAAGTGGCCTCCACAGGCATGATCATGACAGAAGGAGATGACGCTGGATTGGTCAGGCTCGGGAATGCATCTCCTAATGATCTAATCGGGGCAATACTTGAACAAGTAAGGATCGTCCCAGAAAAAATTCTTCACCATGGACATAAATTTGGACTTATCTTGCCGTCCCCAATGCAAAGGCATTTGACCGGTGACAAGATAGTTCACTATGTCAGCAAACCATGGTGAGTGAGCATGAGCAACATGCATCAACTGCTAATCGGGGAAGGTCTCAGAAATGGGGGTGGCTTCTTCCGTGAAGTCCACGGTAATCCTCGAGAGAGGATCAACCACCACGTTTTCGGAACCCTTCTTGTCCTGAATCTCAATGTCGAACTCTTGTAAGAGCAAAATCCATCGGATGAGGCGAGATTTAGCATCTTTTTTTGAAAAAAGATACTTCAATGCCTTGTGATCCGAGTAGATGATGACTTTCGATCCTAGTAGGTAGGATCGAAACTTGTCCAGAGCAAATATGACTGCCAGCAGCTCCTTCTCAGTGGTCGAATAATTCAGCTGGGCATCGTTCAGATTCCGACTTGCATAGTAAATGACGTGGGGAAGTTTGTCAATGCCCTGCCCCAACACAGCTCCAACGGCGTAATCTGACGCGTCACACATGATCTCGAAAGGTGCACCCCAGCTCGGGGGCCGAATGATGGGTGTGGACGTCAGAATTGCCTTCAAGGCCCCAAATGCCTTCTCGCAATCTTCATAAAAAATAAAATGGGCTTCCTTCACTAACAGTTTGCACAAGGGCCGGGCGATCTTGCTGAAGTCCTGGATGAATCGCCGATAGAATCCTGCATGGCCCATAAAAGAGCGAACCTCTTTCACCGTCCGTGGGGGCGGAAGGTTGGATATCAGATCTACCTTTGCCTTGTCTACCTCTATCCCCCGACGAGAGATGACGTGCCCGAGCACGATTCCTTGTTGTACCATAAAATGGCACTTCTCCCAATTGAGTACCAGGTTCTTCTCTTTACACCTCTCTAAAACCAACGTGAGGTGGTGCAAACACTCTTCAAAAGATGACCCGAAAACTGAAAAGTCGTCTATAAACACCTCCAGGAAACGCTCTACCATATCAGAAAAAATGCTGATCATGCATCGCTGAAAAGTAGCGGGTGCATTGCATAAGCCAAAGGGCATGCGTCGGTAGGCGAACGTTCCGAACGGACAAGTGAAGGTCGTCTTCTCTTGGTCTTCAGGGTCCACAGGGACCTGGTTATATCCAGAATAACCATCCAAAAAGCAATAATACTCGTGCCTGGCCAACCGCTCCACCATTTGATCAATGAACGGAAGAGGAAAGTGATCTTTCTTGGTGGCGGTGTTCAGCTTGCGGTAGTGGATGCAGACTCTCCATCCAGACTGTACTCGAGTTGGAACCAACTCGCCTTCCTTGTTCTGTACGACTGTAACTCCAGCTCGCTTGGGCACGACATGAATGGGGCTCACCCATTTGCTGTCAGAGATGGGGTAGATGATGCCAGCATCCAACAACTTGATGACTTCTCCTCTGACGACTTCTTGCATGGTTGGGTTGAGTCTTCTCTGTGGCTCCCTCGATGGTTTGGTGTCTTCCTCCAGGTGTATCCTATGCATCACCACCGAGGGGCTGATTCCCTTAATATCTTCAATGGTCCAGCCTATAGCTTCCTTATGCTCCCTCAAGACATCTAACAACCTCTCCTTCTGAGCGGTGTGAAGATCCGAAGCTATGATGACAGGCAAAGTCTCTGCTGGACCGAGGAACTTATACTTGAGATTGTCCGGTAGGGGCTTAAGTTCCTTCTTTGGAGGCTCAGGTACTGCTGCCTCCTCTTCCTTCTTGCTCTCCAGAGGAGCAAACTCCAAAATAGCATTTGCTTGCTCAAGCAGTATATCCAAGTCCAGATCCTCTCCAAATTGAGCAAGGCATGCTTCTAGGGGGTCTTGTATGCTTGATTCTTCAATGCTTTCCTCTAGGATTTCCTCTATCAAGCAGACATTGTTGATCTCGTCACACTCCCTCGGCTGTTTGTAAAAATGTTCAGCTCTACCGTCATGTTGCCGAATGAGATCTTCATGACCCCCGTCCTACAATTGATCAGGGCGTTAGCCGTAGCTAAGAATGGTCGCCCTAGGATTACCGGTATTTGAACTCCAACGTTCTGTACCGGCTCGGTGTCAATCACTATGAAATCCACGGGGAAATAAAACTTATCCACCTTAATCAAAACATCCTCCACTATTTCCCGTGGTATCTTAACTGATCGATCAGCCAATTGGAATGTCATGGAGGTGGGCTTCAATTCTCCTAATCCTAATTGCAGGTAAACTGAATAGGGTAGGAGATTTACGCTGGCTCCAAGTTCAAGCAAGGCCTTCTCAATGTGGCTGACTCCTATCGTGCAAGAGATGGTAGGACATCCAGGGTCCATGTACTTGATTGGCAGCCTGTATTGGAGGATTGAGCTGACTTGCTCGGTCAAACAAACTTTTCTAGGGACATTGTTCCTCCGCTTGATGGTGATTAAGTCCTTCAAGAACTTGGCGTAAGACGGCACTTGCTGGATGGCATCCAAGAACGGAATGTTGATCTGCACTTGTTTGAACACCTCCCGAATGTCCTCGAATGTTCCTCCTTTCTTGGGCACGAGAAGTCTATCAGGGTAAGACGCCTTAGGTATAAACGGCCTAGGAGGAGTCTCTATGGTCGGAGCTAATGTAGATGGCTCGGCATCTCTCTTCTCTATGCTCCTGCTTCCTTGTTCTCCTTGTGCAGCAGGGTTCTCCTCTGGGTGAACCACTTGGTTGTCCACTTGTTTCCCTGATCTAAGTGTGACAACGGCTTGCCCATGCTCCTGCCCATGCACTGCATTTGATGAACCTCCCTCATGGAACTGCAACTTCGGATTCGGCACAGGCTGACTAGGGAGCTTTCCCTTCTCTCTCTCCCCCAGGTGACTAGCAATTTGCCCGATCTGGGTCTCCATCTTGGCAATCGCTTGAGTGTTCACCATGGTAGCATTCTTCACGTCATTGATGGATTGGCCGGTAATCTGGATGAAAGCCTTAAGAGTGTCTTCCAAAGAAGATTGTGAAGAAGAGGCAGGGGCTTAAGTCGGGGCTTGGTATGATGGTGCTGGTTGGGATGGACGGCTTTGATGGTGAACCGGCTGATGAAATCCAGGGGGGTATTGAGTATGGGATTGGTGAGGAACTCCCCCTTGAGCCATAGGCTGGTTCTGCTTCCAAGAAAAGTTAGGGTGGTTCCGCCACCCTGGATTGTACGATTCGGAGAAAGGTCCACTGGCTTGCTTTCGATAATCGTTGAAAGCGTTCACTTGCTCCATTGGTGACTCGACAAAAGCCGGCAATGATGGGCAAGTCTGTGCTAAGTGCATCGGACTAGCACAAATGGAACAACAGTCAACATGGAATGGGTTGGCAGCATTCATGGATTTGCTAACAGCTAGGGCTTTGACCTTTTTGGTAAGGGCATCTATCTTCATTTTTAATTCTATATCCTCCTTAACCTCATAGATGCCTCCCTTCTTTTGAATGCGAGCAGCTCTATCTCGACAGCTTGAAAAATCCCACTGTTGGGAATTGTCGAATAACTGATCTAAGGTCCTATACGCCTCCTCTCCCGTTAGACTCAGAAATGCGCCTTCGTTCATCGACTCGATCATGCTACGATTGGATTGAGTTAATCCTTGATAGAAAAATTGCACCAGTCTCCATTTCTCGTATCCATGTGGAGGGCACTTAATCAGCATATCTTGAAATCTCTCCCAACTCTCAGAAAATTTCTCATCTTCCTCTTGAGTAAATGAGCTTATCTCCTTCCTACACTCATTTACTTTAGACATGGGGAAGAATTTGTTGTAAAACTTGTTTAACAAGTTCTCCCAAGAAGTGATGGAACCAGGCATGTTTGAATCCAACCATGCTTTGGCCCTATCATGGAGTGAGAAAGGAAATAGCCTAAGATGCACAGACTCTTCAGAGAAATTTTGAAATTTGAAGGTGGCACAGATGTCCTTGAATTTCTTCACATGGCTATAAGGATTTTCGAGGTCCAAGCCATGGAATGCGGGTAGGAGTTGGATGACATGAGGCTTGAGGTCAAAATGAGTGGCATTGGTTGGGGGTAACACGATACATGAAGGAGAATTTGTTGCAACGGGTGCAAACAAATCCCTAAGTGTCCTAGTATGATCCACATTTTCTCCCCGATTCCTCTCATTTTCATTTGCATGCATGTTATCTCCCATCTCAACAGAATTTCTAAGATTTCTCCTTAGAGTTCTTTCAATTTCGGGATCTAGAGATGTCAAATCTAAGTTCAATGATCTTCTACCAAGCATACACCAAGCATACACAATTTTTTTAACCAAAAGAAAAATAAACAAAAATAAAGAAAACAATTTGCTAATAGGGAACAAAGTTCTCCAAAGTACAATCTAGGCTAATTCCCAGGTAGGTGAGGGGGGTCACAACGGACACACTTAAATCTCATGACCAATCCTTGCCAGAATTCACCTTGTCATTGCCCTTAGATAGCTAAGTAGACCCTTACAGGCAAAATATTCTCTCTCTTTTTTTTTTTTTTTAAATTAAAGAAAAATAACACAACTAAGATAAAATGTAAAGACTAACAAAAATGCAGACAAAGATAGCAGCTAAAGTAAAAATAAGAATACTTACAAGTTGGGACCAAAAAGAATTTTTGGTAAAAATTTTCTGCTACTGATCTTATCCAGGAGTTGCCTTCTGAGTTGAGGTCGATCGATCGAATGTAATGGTCGATCGATCGAAGGTCGATCGATCGAATATTCGAAATTTGCAGGGCCAGGAACAGAAATAGAACAGAAAATCTCTTCTTTTTTTTTTTTTTTTTTTTTTGTTAGAACAAAATAAAACAAATTGAGGATAATATAAAATGCAAACTACACAGAATTGAACTGAATTATAATGAACTAAAAGAAAATTAAACAAACAACAAAATACTATTAAACAGAAACAAATTATGAACAAAAAATGAACAAAATGGACTAAAAGAAGTACTGGAACAGTGATACTCACCTAGTTCCGAGCTGCTGCTGTGCAGAAAGTCGATCGATCGAATATATTGTCGAACATAGCTGAAGAGAAGACTTTGGATAAAGCAGCATCCCTGTGAAAGCAGCAACATTACATAGAAGTGATTTTGTCCAACAAAATGTAGCCAACACAAAAACTAACAAACTCCCCCTTTGGCCATTCTGGGACAAAAATCACTTGACCGGTTAAATATACAATCCAGGTCCAAATCAAAAATTGCTCCCCCTTTCTGTCACAAAGGGACAAAGGGTAAAACAGAGTAATGAGAAAAACCATATAACAATTACTCCCCCTCAAAGTCTTAAAAGTACAAGGGTAAACAGAGTAATAATATCCACAAACAAAAAACTTTCTAAAATCCAAAACGATAGGGAAATAGAGAAAAGTCTGCAAGTGGCTCAAAAGAGAGGAACAGAAATCCTCCAAGTACCAAATCCTGCTAACCCACTGAAATCAAGTAATGGAGAGAAATCCGTAAAAGCTGGATTTGTACTACTTCGGCTTCTAGCTCAGGAAGCCGGGAACAACGAACTGAAAATCCTTCAATCTCTTGATTTTGCAAAGCCTGAAACTTGTTATCCACAGATTGACATCCTCTAAGCAACTAGTCTGCAAGATAATTGAGGAGAGTCACCACTGAACCTCAAACTAATGCAAATATGAGGGAATGCTACGGAAGGCTCTGCATGAGCTAGGGGGAAAAAGCTCATCTTAATCCTTAGACCTTTGGAATTTGAACATCCAACTTCAACAACAGTCAGTTTTCAAAGGATCCATCTGTCAAACATTGTGCTGGGAGCCCCTGGATATCATATTCCTGAATCAAAACCAACTAGAAATTTCTCCAGAAATACCATTAGATCCTGTTAGTTCCAAAAATAATGTGGTATTTAACACGGTTGTCAAATGGATGCCAAAGAGAAATATAAGCAATACAGCTACTCATAAGGCATAAATATATCATGATCAGCCCAACACACAGATAGAGAAGGATTTTCATTCACACTATCTCAAGAAAATATCCCAAAAAAATTCCAATATTCTAAAAGCACGAAAACTTAAAAGAATAACAGAAGACACAATGAAGATCATGGGATGAGAAGAGATGTGCAAAGAATGCCAAAATCTCGGGAGAAATCCACGAGAAAAACACACAACATGATATGATAAATCAATAAAAATGCAAAGATGTGTGTATGGCAGAGAAAGAGAAGCAAGTCTTAAACCTATAGAGATCATGTCCGGATGTGCAACTGCTAGGTCAGCATATGGCAAGACTGCTCTCGTCTGGATGAAGAATAGGTCCATCCGAATGCTTCACACTTGAAAATCTGAAACTTGAGGAAAATATGCAGAAAAATATTTTTCCCAAAAGTAAACTTCAGAACACGCATGTATAATCAAGTGATAAAGCAGTCAAATAGCATTGTAAAAATATGCAAAGATATAAATGAGAGTTAAGTATTCAATAAGCACAAATTTCCATGCAGATAGAAATTTTAAATAGATTACTCAACTCATGCAATACGTGTGTGTGTGAAGACTTTCTCAATAAGGTATGAAATTCACTGATATGACAAAAAGCAACCAGATTTTCTAAACAAGAGAGAAAATCAATGAAAGATCAGCCAAAAGTCAAACCTTATCTTACTAGGGCCTAGCCACCCTTATCTGATACACTCCCCCTAAGATGCAGTACCTAATTGTTTTACTTGTACCATGAAGGACAACGTAAAATTTTTACTTGCATGTAGAGGGCAAGGCATATAGCAAATTCAGCACATAAGCAGTGAATATACAATTTGAAAGCGCATAATGCATATGATTTACTGCTTGATTCTTATGGTGTTGCAACCTAGAGAGTGCCCGAAATTTTAGCCTCTAGGTTCAACTAGCATGTGGTCAATTTGACCATCTTAATCAAAGACCTCTTCTCTTATCTAGAATTTCTAGAAGCAAAAAGTCATAGAAGGAAAATATGTACCTTAGGGGAGTCTTAGATAGTGCACATTTTCATCGCATGAGGAAAGTAACTATCTATCATTAAGATGCAACGGGAAAACTTAGCAGATATCATGCATAAACTCTCAATCATATATAAGCATATTTAATCAATGCACAATAAACTGAGATATTAGACAAAAACACATGCAATATCTGAAAAGCTATCAAAAGAAAGAAATAAAGTTCCGCATCTTCTCCCTAATTATTATTTTTTTGTTGAAAAATGAGACAAAAGAAACAACAAAGACATTCTTATGGAAAAGGAAATGACATCTAATCCCAGCATGTAAGGTAAAACCAAACCTGTCCTCATGGAGAGAGGTTTAGAAATACCAAGACAGAAAAGCAGCCGCCCGACATGCTTTGACTGTCATCCTCAAAAAAATATCTACAGATGTTTCTCAAGAAAACTAGATAAAATATGGGGATAGTATAAAAGGTTCCTCAAATAGAATGCAAGGCCTGAATAAGATATGACATGATAAACGATGCAATGCAAACATACCTGACATGCACTAGGATTTAGGATCCAAAATCCTAGGCATGGGAAGACTTCACCTTTACTAGGTGAGTCCACTCCCCCTCAAGGGGTGAATGGTCTCATCCTTCTTGACCTATACCTGCTTGACCCGTGGCGGTAGCTTGCAGGTCTTGCCCATGTTGTCCATTCTCCTTAGAATACCTTGCATCAGACTCAGAAACCCTTCATAGTCATGGTAGCTAATGGGCTTCTGCGGCTTTCTCTTGTAGCGCCTTGATTTGTTCTTCTTTGATTTGCCACTCTGATAGGCAGGAACAAACTGTTGTTGATGCTGTGGAGCCTAAAGCGCTGTAGGAGGTAGAGTGCCTGATGTAGCTCTAGTTGGCAGCTTCCTCTAAACCTTCAACTTCTGGAGTTGTGGGCATTTGGATCGGATGTGACCGGTGATGCCGCAGTGATGACAGGTAGGCAAGCTTCTTTTGTTTGAATCATCAACTTCACTTTGGGATTTCAACAAATAACAATTTGGCCTAATATGACCAATTTTCCCACAATTATGACAAGTAGGAACAAACTTACCTCGTTTTCCTGATTCCTTGGGCTTGGGCATCACCCAATTATTCAAGCAAGAATTATCCAAACAAGTAGTGTCTACTATCACAGGCTTGATAATAATGGAATCTAATTCAGAATCAGAAGCATGTGAAGTAGAAGCACTCAAATCATTAACAATTAAACAAGGCTTGTTAGGAACATCTGAATGAATACAAAGCATGCTCTTCAAATTATCACTTGAGAATTTTTTCAAGAGATCATTAGATTCTTTTAATTTATTCTCAAGTGTATCAATAATGTTAAACAACATGGTATTTTAAGATCTCAAAGAGTCAATCAAAGCATGTGATTAAGACAATTTCATAATTAATGACTCTTTTTCTTGCTTCACCTTTTTAAGCTCTTTATGTGAAATTTTAGAATGTTGAGCATTCTTCAATTTATTAAAAACCTTAAAGAGCTTAATATCATGATAAAATGTGTAATAAAAAAATAGAAGTCACAAAGAGATGAGGATCACACTCAGGAAACAAATCCTAAACAGAGTGTACCCGCTCTGATACCAATTGAAAAATTAAATGGACTTCTAATTTTAACATGTGTGTGTGAACAGTCTGCAACAAAATATTAAATGCGGAATTAAAGGAGACAAATATTTTGTTGACGAAGTGGAAACTCAATTAAGAGAAAAACCACTCCGGGGCAGCCAAACCCATGATATCATCTATTCAGAAGACAAGACTAGATACAAAGTAGTAACACTCACATACCCCTGATGCAGTGGTCGAACCTTGCTCTCTAACATGTAACCCAACACGAACGCCTCCCAACAAGGTCTCCTATCTGAAGGGATTTTCAATGGAATCATTTACCTTAGGGCCAACCCCTAAGATAGACTTCACAGCTGATCAAATCATACACTGGCAAAGCTAGAGAGCTAGCAGATCTTCAATATCTCCCTAAACACCCTCTCTAAGCTGTAGAGCATTCACCAACGAATTCTATGTTGAAAGCATGCCTAGAGCCTCTTATTTATAGGCTTAGGAAACCCTATTTTGAGTCAAAAAAGTAGTCTGAGGCACGCGCATCCAGACGGGAGCCTTGGGCCGTCCGGACGGGCCAAGTTTTACTTGTCCGAAAAGTATTCTGGAATTTTTTACAGGGCCGTCCGGATGGGAAAATATTTCCGTCCAGACAGAGGCCGTTTGGAGGCTATTAATGGCCGTCCGGATTTTCAAATTACAGAACTTTTTCTTAGCTTTCAAACGACGCCAATTTTGTCCCAATCCGATATTTGAGTAAAAAGTTATGACCAAAATACCCGAGGGTGTCCGGATGGCTTGACCGAGCGTCCGAACGGTCAATTGCAACCGCCTTTCCAAATTAGCACTGAAAGCTTCCATACAAGGCCACGTCCGAACGGTGATGCCCTATCGTCTGGACGGTTGCACTTCGGCTGCATGTCATTACCATATAAAGGCTTTGAGCGTTCGGACCAGAAAGGCTGACGTCCGGACGGCTGAACTGGTGCACGCAATTTCTATATATGGAGCTTGATCGTCCAGACCATGAAGGCTGACGTCTGGACGGTTGAACTTGGTATGCACATTCTTGGCTTATAGAGAACATCGTCCGAACGGTAGCAGCCATCTTCCCATAACTGTGTCTTGAGTCAGAAACCCTAATGCTTGTCAAACACTGAATGGCGTCCGAACGGTATAACCACGTCGTCCAGATGGATGCAATGGAACACTGGGATCTTCTCGAACTCTGAAGAGAGTTCGAAAGATTTGCCAATACGTCCGGACGGATGCAACCTTGAACTGTTCGAAGCTTCTAGACACTGATGGACGTCCAGACGGAAAGTTCTCGTCGTCCGGACAGATGATGCTTTGACAAAAGAGTGTCCGGATGGAATACCACGTCGTCCGGATGGATGTTGCTGACTGATGAGCGTCTGGATGGGATACCACATCGTCCGGACGGCTGACAGGGAACCAAAATAGACTTCCTTGAAAACTTCACAGAATCTTCTTGAAGAACATAGCTAAAGAGAAGACTCTGGATAAAGCAGAATCCCTGTGAAAGCAGCAACATTACATATAAGTGATTTTGTCCAACAGAATGCAGCCAACACAAAAACTAACAAGATTAATGATTAAGCAAATGATTCGTATATATAAAAATAAAAATAAAAAATAAAAAAAAATGGTCGTCCCAGCAAATGGTATCAGAGCGGTTAGCTCTAGGGTTTGTTAGGAAAAGCGGAAGTCTAGGTTTGTATTAGAGTCTAGGTATAACAAAAGAGCCTTAGGATTTTAAAAGCTTCAACAAAGATAAGAAAATTTAAACAAAGCTCCTTGGGTGCATTGCATGATTCTTGTAATGTATCTGTCAGGATATGTTGTTTACGTAGCATAGTTCTATGTAGACAAGCTATGCCACTTAGACAATCACATTTTCCTTTGTTCAGAAGTGTTGCATGCGTCTCGATAGATTCAAATGTGACACATTCCTTTGTCTCGTCCACGTATGTGGAGTTGTGGAGGTAGAGTGCAAACCCATAGGACGAAACATGCATGGCCACTCTTGCGGTGACACTATGATGGGTAGGCTTAGGTTTTGAGTCACTTAGTCTTTTAGAAGAGTCTAGCAAGGATGTGTTAGGCTATAGGAGATGTAAGAGAGTTTCTCGTGTGAGTAGATTAATGATCATCCTTAGAGAGATAACGACGTATTCTTAGGGCACACCAATGGAGGCTTGAATCTTGAAGAACGGGACCAACTAGAAGGATAGGGATCATAAGCTCCATGTATGCCGCACCAACCTCAGAGGAGACCACTGTCAACCAAGACAACCACTCAACGACGAGAGACGTCTCCTTTTGGGATTCGACCTATAGGTATGAGTTAAAATAATAAAATGTTAATGTGAAACAGATTAAACAAGTAATTAACTAAAAATGATAAATATCAAAGTATCTCATTTTAACAAACCATAAATTAAAGAATGATCTAAAGACAAAGAGTTAAGTAAGATCATTCGTTACAAATATACGGGCTAAGCCAGAATGTTTACAAAACACAATTTTAAACACAAGAATTAATTTAAAAGTTAGAAGTTTAAACATGCTTTGGGTGTGAGACATAAAAATTTAATACAAGTAAAGGTTAAAATAAAAAAAGGATAGTTTAAATAAGAACCCTCAATAAAGTTGTAAGTGTCAAGAAATGCTGTTTGAGATAGGTCAAAGTGTTAGAAAAGAGTTGCTTGATGGCATACCTTTTGGTGAATCAATGGTGTAATAGCATAATTTCGGTTATAAAACCAATTTTTAAGGAAAATTTATGTTTCGAAGGTATTGATGCCAGTGGAATGGTAAGGAATTTACAGATTGGATCAATAGAAAGTTGAGGACAAGCCACCAATCTTGAGTAAAGAGCAAGATAAGGCGTAGTAATGTTAGGTTAAATATGAAAATCTCAATGGCTTACCTATTCGAGGAAGGTAGAACCTATGATTTAAAGAGAAATATATCATAATTTCATAGGGGGATAAGAGAATTTGTGAATATTGAAGGAATTTAGTAAACCCACACAAGATCTTTGATGTCTTAAAGGTCACACTTGAGGATAATTAGAGTTATTCCCTTATGATTTCAGGAAATGATAAGATAAATGATAGAGGAGATTCATGTGAAACAATCAAATTTTCGTTTAGATTGCTTAAGGAATAAATTTCAAGCAAAAGTTTGGGGATAGTTTACCACAATAACTAAGAGTTCGAGTCATTAAGGATAAATTAAAGTATATGGAATGGAGTAATGAGAATGATTCACTTTAAGTTATAGTTGGAATAATAAGTTTGAAACTAAGGAGGGGAGACTTAATGAATTGACTCACACTTATGATGAATATATATAAAAAGATTACTTAATACTTTGAGGTTAAAGATTGAATGCTTAGTACGAATCATCTTTGAGGACTAAAGGGGTAACCCATGTAAGCATGCGAGATCAAAAGAGTGTTCAAATTTCGAGGACAAAATTTTTATGGAGGGGAGGATGTAAAGACCAAGAAAATAAATAAGGCATTTAGCAATTAATGAATTGTATTTATTAAATAGATGGGGCTAGTAATTAAATTCTAAGTGATGATATTTATATTATGAAAAATAAAATAAGTCTAAGATAAAATAGTAGAATTGGAATAATAATAATAATGGTCCTAATGGAATAAACAATTAATTGTATGAATAAAATATGACTAGTTTAAATGTGGGGCTAGTGGTTAATTAATAAATGAAAGGATTTTAAAGTAATGGGGTCCTAATGTAATTAATAAAAGTCTGGGCATTTAAAATAAAAGAAATCTCATTCTGCCACGTGTTCGCACACAGTTGGCTAGGGGGAGATAACATTATCTCCACACAACCACCCACAATTGGACACATGTCCCACTTGCTCACTCTCTTCCTTTTCCTTTCTCTCCTTTCTCCCTATCTTCACCTCACGTTCACGCACGCACGCAGGTCCCTCTTCCCCCTTTCTTTTCTTTTCTTCTCTTCTTCCTCTTTTCTTCCTCTCTTCTTCTCTCACACACTGTAACCTTTCCCTTCCCTTCACCCGATCATCACACACACACTCGGTTGCGAGATTGAGACCGTGAGAGAGTGATACAAAGATTGAGAGGAGATCCGGCCATGAGAAGAAGTGGAAGAAATGGGTTCCGGCCATGGGGTGATTTTTGAGATAAATCCCTAGCATTTTTTCATGATTTTCATAATGCCCATTGATCATAGGGCTAGAAAATCGCATGGATTGTGATTGTTTTGTATGGGTCCAAATTTAGGGTTCTTTGGGTTGATTTGGGAATTTTGATTCTCTATTGTTTAGGTAGTTTTGGGTGTTGATTCGGGTCTTTCCTTGGGGTCTCTTGTGCTTGAATCAATGAAGGGAATTGGTTTTGAGTTTTCATTTGAGTGATTGATTGTTGAGGACAACAAAATGGGTTTGATTTTATGGGTGAATGTTATATGTGTTGTTGGCTAATTAATTGAATTTATGGGTTTCATTTTGGAGGTTCTGTGGCTGGTTCTTCGGTTGGCCAAATGGTTCAAGTCTCTTGGAGTTTCAGTTTTAGTAGTTTTACCTTATGTTTAAAAATATGAAATGGGTTTATCCTTGTTCATTCATGGTTGTTTGAAGTGTTAAGTGAATAAATTGTGTTTGAAAATTGAAATTGACATTTTAAATAAATAGCAAGTGTGTGCACAAGTGTCAACAAAAATAATCACAGCGGAAAGTAAATGACACAGAGATTTTTGTTGACGAAGTGGAAACTCAATCAAGAGAAAAACCACTCCGGGGCAGCCAAACCCAGGAATTCCACTATTCAGAAGACAAAACTAGATACAAGATAGTAAAACTCACATATACCCAATGCAGTGATCGTACCTTGCTCTCTAACGTGTAGCCCAACACGAACGCTTCCCAACCAGGTCTCCTACCTGAAGGGGTCTTCAATGGAATCCTTTACCTTAGGGCCAACCCCTAAGATAGACTTCAGATGTAGCGCAGTAACAATACATTACAATGGCTTCAAAGGAAAAATAACGTCTCTGAGTAGTTGTGGAATTCAATACCGAATTCTTGTAGTTCTCAATGCCAAGGGGCCTCTATTTATAGGCTGGGGGCTCAAATGAGCGTCAGGCAAAATATAGTTGGGCGCCGTCCGGACGGACAACTGTGCGACAAGATTTTCTGAAAAATTTCACTGAGAAATATATCTTGTTTAAGAGCCGCGTCCAGACGGGATGGCACATCGTTTGGACGATCGCACGTCCGTTGCAAGTAATTTCCTTAAAAGGCTTCGAGCGTCCGGACCATAGGAGATGAGTGTCCAGACGGTTGAACTTCAACACACAATTTCCATATCTGCTATGCGCGCGTCCGGACCATGAGAGGCAGTCGTCCAGACGGTAGAAGTCGAATCGGCAATTTCCATATTAGTTGCACGAGTGTCCGGACCAAGGCTGACTGACGTCCGAACGGTGATATTTGAATTGCGATTCTTGCCTTAAGGAGATGTGCGTCCGGACAGGATACCACATCGTCCGGAAGGTTGAATCAGTCTTCCCATATTTGAACTTGGAAAGAATCTGAAGCTGGTCGAGTACTGATAGGCGTCCAGACGTGCTGCTGAGTTGTCCGGATGGATGCAAGCTGGATAGAAACTTCTCGACACAGTGGAGGGTTCGGACGGAAATGCACGTCATCTGGATGGATGATACTTGGTCTGACTGGCGTCTGGATGGTATGGCACGTCGTCCGGATGGATGGAACAGTGGTCAGATGGGCGTCCGGACGGGATGGCTCGATCGTCTGGACGACTAGCAAGGAACAGAAATCTTCGATCTTCCATGCAGTGCAAAGTCTTCTAAGAGTGCTCTAAATAGTGGAATCCCTGTTTACAACATCTTTACACACACAAGTGATTTTGCCCAGAATGAGGCTAAAATACAAACAGTGTTGATTTGTTATGGATTTTTGTTGAAGTGATTTTTGGGTTTTGGTGAAATTGGGTTATGTGGTATATGGAATTTTGAAGATAAATTGTGATTTGTTGATGTAGATCCTAATTGATTTTGAGTTGTTTGTTGAAGAGATTGACTCTATGTGTTGTATTTATGATGTTCGCTAGTTTGAGACTTTATTGTGATGTTGATATTTTGGAAGCTTTGCTTGATGGGAATTTCTGGAATTTGTGGTTATTGGTACTAGTTCTTTGGGTTTTTAGATTATTGGTGATTTTGGGGTTGATGTTTGTTGTTCTTTGATAATGCTTTCTTGGGCCTTGTTGTGAAATTATTAGTTTGAGAATATTGTTGACAATATTGATGGATAGGTATTTTAATGATAAGAATCTATGTTATTCGGAAGGTGTTATTGCTTATGGTTGAAATTGGGTTCATTTAGCCTTGGATTGTGTTTGATGAGTTAGATTCGGTGTAGGAGTTGTTTTTGATAATTATGGAAGGATTCCTAATTGTGAATGGAGGTTTGACCGAATGGTGGTTTGTGGTGTTGTTTTGATTGATCTAATGTGGAGAGAGATCGAAACTTTGTTTGGGGCTATTTCAATTGATATTATTCTTGGGCTAAGTTGGAGTGAGTATGATGGTGTTGGATTGTTGAATATGGTTTATGTGTAGGTTGGACTGTTTGAGAGGAATTGAAAAGTTTGAAGCTAATGTATTTAAATCCTTTGTGCAAATAGCAAATACGGTTGAGATGGAGAATAGGTTGTTGTGGTGTCCAAAAGATTAAAAGGTAAAGTGTAACATATGAATAGATATCTATAAAAAAAGAAAAAGGAGAATCAAGAAATAAGTAAATCAAATACAACATAGACAACAATTTAGATATCGTAATGGAGATAATTAACATCGGAGTAGAATTCATAAGAGTTATGGATTAATAACAAATCGATTCTATGTATAATACCTACCTTAGAAATCTATGTATGTGCCTCTAGCTTTCCTTAGCAAACGGATATGTTACAAAATGGAATTATAAATAGGGATTATTAAATTAAGGTGCTAAATAAGATTAGAGTCCAAAATCTAAACTACTTAGATGACTAGTAATTTGATTAAGTATTAAATGTAATGATTAAATGAGAATGCTTTAAAATGATGAATTATCCAAATAGCCCTAATGGATAAGTATAAGTTAGTAGACTTATAGAACATATAAATGTAATGATAAATCCATTATGTGGCAACTTAGTAACTAATTCACCTATTCTGGTACACATAATATTTATGTGTATTAATGGATTAGGCTTAAGTGTTTTATGTGTATATGTATATAAGTATACATATACATGTATATGGATTAAGTATAAATATTGTTAAATTAGTAAATAAATGACAAGCTATAAAAAGGGTTAACAATGGTAGTGTAATACAACAATAACAGATAAACTAATGAAAATAGTAAATACATCTTTGTAATAATAAACAAGATACGATACGAGCCTAAACCTAAATGTTAACCTAATAATAGTTTAGGATGCTTAACTAGACTTAGAAGCTGGTAATGAGACGTGTGAGCACGCGGGTAGCTTATGTGTCGTAGAGTATAGCATCAATAGCGTAGTCTGACATTGCAAATGTTTGGAGGCTCGTGTCATGATTGGAGACGTTGACTCGTTCTCCAATGTAGAGTTCCAATTAACTAGAACAAGGGGAAATTGTTAGAGTCATGAGTCTAATGCAGCCAAGGTGATATTTTACTCACTGAGAAACTGTTATTTTTATCTATTATAGAATAGCAAATATATATATAAATCCAAACCAACTGTATGTTGAATATCTGTTTTGCTTGATTTGAGTACTTTAGATTATGTTCAAATATATCAATGAAAGTTTCAGAATCTAGTATTGTGTGTTGCATGATTTGGATGAAGTATTGAATTTTTTAGCAAAGTATGATTTAACAGCATGATACAATAAGGCAATACTTATTGGTCAAGCACAGAGCATAGAGCATGTAGCATAGAGCATAAAGCATGCAATAACCCAACCCAGCAGCAGCCAAGTACATGCCAGTTCAGTAGTTTAACAGCAGCACAGTTGCATGCATAGCATATATAGTACGATTTAAATTCTGTTATGTTTTCATGATATAGAATATTTTAGTTTTTATGGTAGACGTATTAGTATGCCTAAGAGTTTTAATGGCAAAGAGCTTATGTATATTGCTATCGTCTAGTTGCATGATTTAAGAACATTGAGCTTGGACGTACAAGGGTATTGCCATTGTTCGGTATGAGTAATATAGTGTCCTAGGAGTAAGTAGATGGATTGTCATAGACATGAAGTTGTAATGTCCTAGGATTCAGTGTTAACCATATTCGGGAAATGATAGTAAGCTTGTACTAAAGAGCGAGATGGAATGTTTTAAGCTTGGTGTACTTGGATGTGACGCTATTGGCTTGGATATCAGTGTGTTTTGGGAGTTGGTAGATGGATTGTCGTGGTACTTTAGTAAGAAGTGCTTGATAAGTGCTGAATGTTACACATTCAAGCCCCTTAATTTACATATGTTATGTTCTTAGTTTTGTTATAATTTGATGTTTTGTGTTGTTTTTGTGTTTTCTTATATTTTACAGGTTTTAGAAGAAAAACCGATCAAATTCCAAGATTATAATGAAGTCAGCAAACTCACTTTTGGATAGATTCAAACTCCAAATCAATTTTGAATTTAAGGAAAGAGAAGTTGGCAAAAATTCGTTATCTTTGGAAAGAATCCAGAATGAGCACGTCTCAGTAATTTAATCATAACTTTCGGTTCAAGTATCAGATTGCAACAAAATTGGTGGCGTTGGAAAGCTAATAATAAAGGAAACAAATATGTCAGAAATAGGTTTTTTCTGATTCGGATGTTTTCCATGCCAAAATCGCCCCGCAATAAAAGACCGCAAATCTGTACGAATTTTGGAATCCTTTTCCTACTTGGATAGAAATTTCAGAAAAAGGAGAAGACTTGTAATTATTCTTTTTGGACTAGAAAACCTACTTAGAATTGTAATAGGAATTCTAGAGCTTCTAAAGCTTCTCTAATCCCTATAAATAGGCCTCTAGCCTTTGAAGAAAGACACAAACTTGGAGGAAGAATCAAAGGCTACATCAAGAAGGAGGTTTTTTATAGTTTTTATTTTCTTTCTTTTCCTTTATTAATTCTTATGAGGATGATTTCCATCCAAATTATGTGTAACTAATACTTTAGTTAGGGCTCGATTGAAGCCCTAATCATGTCTTTTTAAGTTTTTCAATTTGCCTTGCTACAATTTATATATTGATGCTTAACTTGATTAATTCTAGTTTCTTGAATTCCTCGCATGTTTATGTTTAGCTAGCATATTCTTGTGGTATGGATTTGTTATTTATGTCAATTTGGATGACCGAGTCCTGGGCATAATAGAGTAACGGAAGAACCCCGACACAGGTTCTTGAATTAATCAACATAAAGACAATTGGAATAGATACCATATTCCAATCTGAGTGTGTTTACCGATTTCCATAGATTTATGCTTTCTTGAAGAACAACTTAGTAGATACCATGCTAAATCCTTCAAGGAAGAAAAGAGTTAGAGTAGATACCATGTCTAACTCGTTGTTTAGGGAAATCAATAGCTTTAGGAGAAGATACCATTCCCTTGTGGCTGGTAAGCATTAAGCATCATGTTATGATTGTAGTATTGTGCATATTGCAAATCTTATTTGAGTATGATTAGCGGTGGATATCGAAGCCCTACCTTTTCTTCATAGTATTTTTAATTCAATCTTTTATCCTGTCTTATTCAACATATCGCTTTTAGAAATTTCTCTTTAAAGACAATTTATACCAATCCTCGTGGGAATGATCTCGTATTTGCCTGCTATACTATTGTTTTGATCTTGTGCACTTGCGAGTAAAACGTACAAGTATTTGCCAATTTATTTAGGTAGATATTTGCACAACAGTGCTTGGATATCAGAGTTTTACTTTAGTAACTGCATAGACAACTATATGCCATAGACATGAAGTTGCAATGCCCTGAGGCATGGTGATATCATAGTTAAGAACATTAGATCTCTGTGCATTTGAGCTACCAACATGAAAGTATTATTGTAGATGGGTGTGTACGTAGTTACTTCCAAGCCATTGGAACTTCTACGTATGGGTCCAACTACATAGTATGTTTTAAATGTTTTCTGATAGTGGGTGTTTGCTATATCAGCTTTGGGGGTTTTCAAACAAAAGTTTATAAATTGGTAGCTGTTATAGTGTACACGAGAATAAAAAGAAAAAGTTGGTTCTTTGAGAAAACTTAGTTAGTTTAATATCACTGAGGTCTCGGTATTATGTATTGAGGCGATGAACTCATCATTTCACCTATACGGATGTGCTAAACCCCCACAACCGTATAGATGATGTCCTTTGGATGCAGGTACTTCGGTCGTAGTTGATGGTGTTGTAGAGGTGCACTTCGGATATTATGACCGAAGCTTGCCGCGACATTCGTAATTGCGGGACCACGGGCTTCCTCTGTTTTATAGGTTTTGTTTATGGCTTGTGACACCTGTGTCACTTGTTATTGTATAAGCCATCTCTGTTATGTAATTATATTGAGGAAAGACTTAAACAGATAGATATTAAATAGCTCTTGTTGTAATTAATTTATGATTGATGTTTAAGATGTAATTTCCGCTATTAGGTTTATGTTTTTCACTCCATAATAGATAGATGTTATATTCTGATTTACTAGGTACATATTATAGGGTATGTGCCATAGGTTGGCTTTGCGACATATCGTCGTGCCACTGTGAGGATCCATTTGTATTTTAAGACATTAATGATTAAGCAAATGATTTGTATAAAAAAGGGGTCGTCACAGAGCATGTGTAAGCCAACTGGGTATAAAGCCTCGGGGCATCAGAAACAGAAACCAACGAGAATAGATGATGAGCATGCATAGCACGATGATGATGTGTGACATGATTTATGTATGTTTCCATGACTAGATGTATCAGTATGCCAACGAGTTTGAATGGAACAGAATGCATGAATACAGTTATAGCAAGATTGTATAATATGTTTTACATGGACTTTCGTGGTAGATGTATCAATATTGAAAATAATTTATTGACTTCTAATTTAAACCAAGTGTGTGTGTTTAAGTGCAAACAAATATCTTAAATGTGGAATTTAAATAAGACAAGATGTTTGTTACGAAGTGGAAACTCTACGAAAAGAAAAAACCACTCCGGGGCAGCCAAACCTCGGAAATCTACTATCCAAAAACAAAGCTAGTTACAAGACACTCGTACTCACATACCCTTATGCAGTAGTCATACCTTTAACTCTAACACGAAGCCCATTGTGAACGCTTCCCAACCAAATCTCTCACCTGAAGGGGTTTTTGATGGATTCCTTTACCTTAGGGCCGACCCCTAAGATAGACTTCACACGAACAACGAGCACACACCGGCAACGGCTAGAGAGCTAGCAAATCTTCAATATCTCCCTAAACACCCTCTCTGAGCACTATGGAATTCACCACTGAATTCTATACAAAACACAAGCCTAGAGCCCCCTTTATATAGGCTTTACAAACCCTTTTCAACTCAGATTCAGACTCTGGGACGCACCCGTCAGGATGTAGCATTTTTCGTTAGCTTTCCAATGACACCATATTTCATCCCAATCCAATATTTGAGCAGAAAATTATGATCAAAATACTGGAGGGCGTTTGGACGGCTTGACCAATCGTCCGGATGATCAACCTCTGCTGCACGTAATTTTCATAATAAGGATTTGAGCGTCCAGACCCTGAAGGCTAATTTCCGGATGGTTGAATTTGATATGCACGACTTGCCTTATGGAGGACATTGTCAGGACGGGATCACACATCGTCCGGACGGTTACAGACGTCTTCCCATAACTGTGTCTTGAGGCAGAAATCCTAATGCTTGTCAAACACTGAAAGGCATCCGGACAGTATTGCCACATCGTCTGGACAGATGCACATGAACACTAGATTCTTCTTGAACTCTTAATAGCGTCCGGACGATTTGCCATTACGTCCGGACGGATGCAATCTTGAACAATTTGAAGTTTCTAGACACTGATGGGCGTCCGGACGGATCTTGCTAACTGAAAAGCGTCCGGACGGATGTTGCTAACTGAAAAGTGTCTAGACGGGATCACACATCGTCCGTATGATTGCTTGGGATCCGACTTCTCTGAGTTGGAATCTACACAGAATCTTCCTTGAACACTGAAATAGCCTTCATGAAGCTTGTGACACTTGCAACTTGTCATAATACGGCTCTTTCTACATTAAAGAAATAAACTCTGAATATCTGAAGACTCTGAAATATACGGTGTCCCTGTGAAAGCAGGAACATTACATAATAGTGATTTTGTCAACAAAATGCAGCCAATAAAAAACTAACAAACTCCCATTTTGGCCATTCTGGGACAAAAATCACTAGACCTGTTAAAAATACATTCCTGGTCCAAAACTAACAAATACTCCCCCTTTTTGTCTCAAAGGGACAAAGGGTAAAACAGAGTATGAGAAGGACCACAGTAATAAAATACTCCCCCTTGATGTCTCAACAGAACAAGGGTAAACAAAGTACATAAAATCCAAAGACAAAAACGTTCTAAAATCCAAAACAATAGGAACCTAGAGAAGAGTCTGCAAGTGGCCCAAAAGAGAGGAACAAAAATCCTCCAAGTACCAAATCCTACTGATCCACAGAAATCAAGTAACGGAGAGAAAACCGTAAAAAAAGTTGGATTTGGATAACTTCGGCTTCTAGCTCTTGAAGCCGGGAAACCATAGACTGAAAAGTTTCAGTCACTTGAGTCTTCTTTCCCGAAATTGATCATCCGCAGAAAGAAATCCTCTAAACAAGTGGTCTGGAAGATGATAAATAAGATTCACCCCTGAATCTCTAGCTGGTGCAGATCTAGAGGAAAAGGTTACGGAAGACTCTGTATGAGCAGGGGGAATGAGCTCATCTAAAATTTGAGATCTCTGGAACATATGATTTCAACACTGATCTGTTTTCCAAAGAGCCCTCTATCTGACATTATGCTGGAAGCCGCTGGACAACATATTCCTGAAAATATTTAAACAGAAATCTATCCAAAAATAACACCACAAAGAAATATTAGATCCTGTTAATTTCAAAAAGAATATGGTATTATGATGGCTATCAATTGGATGCATAAAGAAATACGAAAGTAGATATAGCAATCCAAAAGACATAGATTAGTAATATCCATCCAGCGTAAAGACAAAAAAGATATTCATGCACAATCTCTCAATTCATAATCAATTAAAGATTCCAATATTATAAAAAGAACCAAAGCTTAATAGAATAAGGAAAGTCAAAGGAAATACCTGGGAATGAGGAAAGATGTGTAGAGAATACCAAAAACTCGGGATCAGTCCGAGAGAAAACACACACAACACAACATGATAGAATAGTCAAAAAGTAGTGTGTGTTTGGTAGAGAAAGCAAAAAGCTCGCGTCCGGACGTGGTACACACTCGTCCGGATGGCATGCTGTCAGATATGAGATCGATAGAGCCGAGCGCGTTCGGACGCAAGAACATGTCTGTCCGAATGCTTCACACTAGAAGCTGAAAAACAGAGGGAAATGTGTAGAATTTTTTTTTCCTAACGTTAGCTTCAGAACACGCATGTATAAATAACTGATAAAACAGTCAAATAGCATTTCAAAAATATACCAAGATATAATTGAGAGTCCAGAGTCAATAAGCACAAAAATTTTCCTATAGATAGAAATTTTTGAATAGTAAACTTAACTCATGCAATGCGTGTGTGTGTGAAAGCTTTCTCAATAAGGTATGATGTTCACTGATATGACTTAAAGCAACCGGATTTTCTAAATAACAGAGAAAATCAATGTTAGGTCAGTCAAAAGTCAAACCTTATTTTACTAGGGCCTAGTCACTCTCATCTGATACACTCCCCCTAAGCTACAACACTTTTCTTTTACTTTGTCCTTTAGTGACCATCTATTTCCACAATGATTTGGTCACTGACTGTTTCTTTAGGGACAAGATCAAGAACAGATTTAGCATAACAGTGGATCTTTTTATTTATCCATATATATTCAGTTTTGAATGCTTTTTATCACTTGGTGCTGTAACCTAGAAAGAATGCTAGAATTTATGGATTCTAGGTTTAACTAGCGAGTTGGACAATTTGACCATCTTAGCAAAAAAAATATCTCTCATTAGAATTTCTAGAAGCTAAAAGTCAGAGAGAAAAAATGTACCTTAGGGGAGCTTTGGATAGTGCACAATTTTTCATCGCATGAGAAAAACAATTATCTAGAATTAAGATGCACAGGAAAACTTCGCAGATATCAGACATAAAATCTCAATCATATATAAGCATACTCAATTCATGCACAATGAACTGAGATATCAGGCAAAAACACATACAATATCTGAAAAGTAACTCTAAAAAAATAAAATTCTGCATCTTCTCTCCCAATTTTTTTGTTTTTTTTTTGTTGAAAACAATAAAAAAGAAAAACAACAAAATCATTCTTACACAGAGAAAAAGACAATTTAGTCCAAGCATGTAAGATAAGAGCAAACCTGACCTCTGGGAGAGAGGTTTGACTATATCAAGATAGAAAAGCAGTGATATGCTTTCTCTGTCATGCCCAGAATGTACCTTTAGAAAATTCTCAAGGTAACCAAGAGAAAATCTAGGGATAGAAAAGGTGGTTCCTCAAACAGATTGCAAGGCAAAAAAATAGGATATATAAGATATGACAATCAATGCAATGCAAACATACCTCGTATGCACTAGGATTTAGGAACCAAAATCCTAGGCATGGGAGACCTCACCTACTAGGCTTCAACGGGTGAATGGTCTCATACTTCCTTACCCATACCTTCTCTACCTGTGAGGCAGGCGTGTGAGCTATGTCCAAATTGATCAGTCTGACTAGGACACTCTTCATAATGTTGACAAGCCCTTCATTGGTCCGTTTCTTCTTGGTCTTGTGAGGCTTCATTCTAAAGCATTCGGCCTTGGTGTGGCCATACTTACCACATAGATGGCATGAGGGAGAGCCCCTTTGAGGATAATGTCGTTGTTGCCAAAAAGCATGAAGATGCTTGGAAGGTTTAGAGCTAGACTTCCCTGTCTTTTGCTCTGTTTTCCTGATCCGAGGCTGCTGATGTCGAATTTGAGGACAGTGTGGCCTGAAGTGTCCAAAGACACCACAATGATAACAGGTAGGCTGACTTCTTTTACTGAAATGCTTCTTGAAAGATTCTGCAAATTTAAGATTAGCATTTTCACAAATAACAAAGTCCTTACCTCTTTGAGATATATGCCTCCTATGGGACGGGACATATTTATCTGAAGAGGTTTTCTCAATAAAGCCCTTTTTGGAATCCTCCTGCTTCTTCCAAGGTCTGTGGGATTTTAACAGATAACACTTTGGTCTAATGTGACCAACCTTCCCACAATGACGACAAATAGGAACAAACTTACATTGTGTTCCTGAATCCTTGGAGTTAGGCTTCACACAGTTATTTAAGCAAGAATTTTCAGAACAAGCTGGATCTACTATCACAAGCTTAATATCAACAGAATCTAATTCAGAATTAGAAGCATGAAAGTAGAAGTACTTAAATCATTAACAATTAAATCAGGCTTGTTAGAAATATCTGTATGAATACAAAGCATGCTTTTCAAATTACTACTAAAGAATTTTTCCAAGAGATCCTCTAATTCTTTTAATTTACTCTCTAGTGCATCAACAGTATCAAAAAGCATGGTATTCTCAGATTTCAAAGAGTCAATCAAAACATGTGATTCAAATAATTGTAAAATCAAAGACTCTTTTTCTTGCTTAATCTTCTTGAGTTCTTTATTGGATTTCTTAAAGAGTTTACCTATCAAAAGGGTATCTTTAGAGAAATCATAAAAATCATCTTCAGAGAACTCATAAAGAATTATGTTAGAAGTCATGGATCACACTCAAGAAATAAATCTTAAAACACAAGTGTAAACTGTTTTGAAACCAATTGAAAATAATTTATTGACTTCTAATTTAAACCAAGTGTGTGTGTTTGTGTGCAAACAAATATCTTAAATGCGGAATTTAAATAAGACAAGATATTTGTTATGAAGTGGAAACTCTATGAAGTGAAAAAACCACTCCAAGGCAGCCAAACCCATGAAATCCACTATCCAAAAACAAAGCTAGTTTCAAGACACTCGTACTCACATACCCTTATGCAGTAGTCATACCTTAAACTGTAACACGAAGCCCATCGTGAACGCTTCCCAACCAAATCTTCCACCTGAAGGGGTTTTCGATGGATTCCTTTACCTTATAGCCGACCCCTAAGATAGACTTCACACGAACAACGAGCACACACCGACAACGACTAGAGAGCTAGCAGATTTTCAATATCTCCCTAAACACCCTCTCTAAGCACTATGGAATTCACCACCAAATTCTGTACAAAACACAAGCCTAGAGCCCCCTTTATATAGGCTTTACAAACCCTTTTTCAACTTAGATTTAGACTCTAGGACGCACCTGTTCGGACGTTTTTCTTCGCCGTCCGGACGTTTCTCATGGCCGTCCGGATAATCAAGTTGTATCATTTTTTGTTAGCTTTCCAATGACACCAATTTCATCCCAATCCGATATTTGAGCAAAAAGTTATGATCAAAATACTGGAGGACGTCCGGACGGCTTGACTGATCGTCCGGACGGTCAACTTCTGCTGCACGTAATTTCCATAATAAGGCTTTGAGCGTCCGGACCCTGAAGGCTGATGTCCGGATGGTTGAATTTGATATGCACGACTTGCCTTATGGAGGAAATCGTCCGGACGGGATCACACATCGTCCGAACGGTTACAGCCGTCTTCCCATAACTGTGTCTTAAGGCAGAAACCCTAATACTTGTCAAACACTGAATGGCATCCGGACGGTATTGCCACGTCGTCCGGACGGATGTACTTGAACACTGGATTCTTCTCGATCTCTTAATAGTATCCGGACGGATGCAATCTTGAACAGTTCGAAATTTCTAGCCACTGATGGGCATCCGGATGGAAAGTTCTCGTCGTCCAGACGAATGTTGCTAACTAAAAAGCGTCTGGATGAGATCACACATTGTCCGGACAGTTGCTTGGGATTCGACTTCTCTGAGTTGGAATCTACACAGAATCTTCCTTGAACACTGAAATAGCCTTCATGAAGCTTGTGACACTTGCAACTTGTCATAATACAGCTCTTTCCACATCAAAGAAATAAACTCTGAATATCTGAAGACTCTGAAATATACGACATCCCTGTGAAAGGAGCAACATTACATAATAGTGATTTTGTCAACAGAATGCTGCTAATAAAAAACTAACAAATATGCCTACGAATTTGAATGGAACAGAGCATATGTATATAGTTACGGTGGTTGCATATGATTTAAATGATGTATAGTTTGGATGTGCTTGTATATGTATATTCTCCGAAGTTGTGGAATATGTCGTTGATTTTCATGTTTGGATGTGCCTGTATACTTGTTTTCTCAAAAGTTGTGGAATATCTGTATGCTTGTGTGACCAAGCTATGAGGTCATTGATTTTATACTTAGAGATGCCCGTATGCTTGTGTTCCCCGAAGTTGTGGAATGCTTGTATACAATATGGCAGAGTCACATGATATATATGTATACACAAAATATTATAGATCGACTTATATATATATACTTCTAAGCGGGAGATTGGAATATGTATATATATTCACACCTACGTAGTATGATTTTACCTGTTTATCTGTACCTGTGTTTACTCTTATCAGCTATGAACTATTTTCAAAACAGAAGCATCATGTTAATGGTAGTTGTTATTGTAAACATATGGTAGAATAAAAATGGTTGGCTCGTTGTGAAAATGCGTGTGTATTATACTCATGAGTTGGTGAACTCATGATTTCACCTATGCGGACGTGGCTAACACCATGCCGTGTAGATGTCAATGCTTTGGCTATAGGTACCACTAATGTCGTTGAAGACTCAATAGCATTATATTTGGGATACTACAACTGAAGCTTGTCGCGACGGTTGTAGGTGTTGGACTTAGGGGTAGTCCATATTTTGTAGATTTTCGTATATGGCGTGTGTCGCTTGTGAGACGTATTCTTTTGTAAAGCCATTCTTTTGATATGTAGTTAACACTTTTATCAACCTTTAAACAAATAGACTATTGAATGGCTCTGTTGTAATTAACATTAGATAGTTTATGAGATCGATTTTCTGCTACAATTATGTTTTCCACTGCATAGATGTATTACTCTGAGATACTAGGTACATATTATGGGATGTGTACTATGTGTTGGCTTTGTGACTAATCGTCATGCCATTGTGCGATTCCATTTTGTAAAAAAAAAAAGTAAGTTCTCACAGCTATTGTAAACATACGGTAGGAATAAAAGGATTAACTCATTGTGAAAACCCTGTGTGTTTTATACTATTGAGTTGGTGAACTCATACTTTCACCTATACGAACAAGGTTACCACCACGATCGTGTAGATGTTGATGCTTTGGCTGCAGGTACCACAGAAGTCGAGGAGGACCCTTTGGCATTGTATTGGGATACTATGACTGAGGCTCTTCGCATTCGGTCGTTTGTGTGTCGCACTCAATTGGTCCACCTTTTGTAGACATTTTGTATATGGCTTGTATCGCATATTACACTTATTTTATATAGCCATTTTTTGATATATTTAATGTTTTAATTAAGTTTTAAACAGATAGACAAATGTATGGCTCTGATGTTGTGTTTACTTATTTTAGTTATGAAATTTAGTTTCCGTTGCATAGTCGATTATCTCTGATGTTTTAGGTACGTATTATGGGATGTGTACATTGAGTTGGCTTAATGACTAATCATCATACCACTATGGTGATTCCATTTTGTATAAAAATAAATGGGGCATCACATTGAGAGGTACAGATTAAGACAAACCTATTTGTCCCCACACTTGAGAACAACAATAACCACCAGAAGAAGGCTAAAGCAATAAAAGCACTATTAAAGTCCGAATTCGGGATTACAAAAAAGAAAGGCACCAACACAAATTCAAAAACAAAAGTCTCCCTTAAAATGAGACAATAACCCAAATAACATAAAAAAAAAAAAAACATAGACAAATAAGCAGCAAAAAAATCCAAAACACAACAACAACCGGGATTGGCAGAGTGGAGAAGAGTACCGGAGCATGACATCCACACACCGATACAAGAGATCCACGGTCCGGTGCGTGAGAGCCATGCTCCGATGCATGGGTGGAAGAAAGAGATGTGACTGGTGGCATCAAGAAGCTGGAGCACTGGTGAGAGCAGTGGAGAGGTGTGTGAAATGCTAGGACCATCGGAGGAACATAGATCTAGCTTTGAAAAACCAAATCTAAGAGCTTCCAAACCGACAAGCAACGTGGGGGAGATACAAGCTGTAACACCCTAATCCCATATTGGGAAGAGATGAATAGCTCACATAGAGTGGGTGGTTTATAAAGATACTCATGGGTGCTAAGTCCTACATTACCTAGTAACTAAGTGAAACTGGGCTTTATAAAGGATTCTAGGAAAGATCCAAATTGACTTGTCTTTTTGGGGTGATACCGCAGATATGACTAGCACTTTTCCTTGGGTCATTATAAATGCTATCTAAGCCACCTAGTAACAATAGGTCATGTGGTACTGGAGCATTGCATGACGTGGCCTGACGAGGACGTCAGGGGTTTAAGTGAGGGAGTTTGTAACACCTCGGTCCCATATTGGGAAAAGATGAATAGCTCACATAGAGTGAGTGGTTTATAAAGATAATCATGGGTGCTAAGTCCAACATTGCCTAGTTACCAGGTGAAATCGGGCTTCAGTGGTTTATAAAGATAATCAATGGTGCTAAGTCCTATATTGCCCAGTTACTAGGTGAAACTAGGTTAAACTAGGCTTTATAAGGGATTCTAAGAAAGTTTCAAATTGACTTGTCCTTTTGGGGTGATATCACAGATGTGGCTAGCACTTTTCCCTACTTCATTACAAATGGTATTAGAGCCACCTAGTAATGCCTGGTCATGTGGTACCGGAGCAACTCATGACGTGGCCCTGACGACGGCGTCAAGGGTTCAAGGGGGAGTTTGTAACACCTCGGTCCTGTTAGTTTTTGATTGGCTGCATTCTGTTGACAAAATCACTATCATGTGATGTTGCTGCTTTCACAGGATTTCCGTATATTTCAGAGTCTTCAGATATTCAAAGTTTATTTCTCTAAATATAGAAAGAGCCTTATTATGACAAGTTCTGTGTCACAAGCATGAAGAAGGCTATTTCAGAAGTTCTAGGAAGATTTTGTGCAGATTCCAAATCAGAGTAGTTAGATCCAAAGATTCCGTCCGGACGCTCGTCAGTCAAGCAACATCCGTCCGAACGATGAGAACTTTTCATCTAGACTCCCATCTGTGCCCAGAAGCTTCGAACCATTCCAGGTTGCATCCGTTCGAACGTCTCAGCAACACGTCCGAACGCTTTTTAGTGTTCGACAAGTAGAAGGATTTCCTTTGCAAACATAGATATGGGAAGACAGTTGTAACCGTTCGAACGACGTGGTTATTCCGTCCGAACGCTATCCTCGATAAGGCAAGTCTTGTAGAAGACATTCAACCGTCGAGACGTCAGTCTATACTGTCTAGACGCTCAGTCCTTATTATGGTAATTGCGTGGAACAGAAGTGAAACTGTTCGGACGTTAGGGCAACACCATCCGGACGTGGCTCTATTCAGGAAAGAATTTCAGCGAATTTGGAAAGTCGGTTGCACATTTGTCTGTCCAGATGCCCTACGCTACTATCCAGAGGCCGCCTAGAGAAAATCGATTCAGACTCGATTTAGGTCTTCTGTAGCCTGTTTATAGAGGCCTCTAGGCATGTACAATACAAAGAATTCAATATTGAATTCCATAGTGCTTAAAGAGTATAATTTATGAGTTATTGTGCTTATCAGTTTGCTCTCAAGCCCTTGCTGAAGTGCTCTTGCTGTGTTTGTGTGAAGTCTATCTTAGGGAAGAGCCCTAAGGTAAAGGATTCAATTGAAGACCCCTTCAAGTAGGTGACTTGGTTGGGAGGCGTTTGTGTTGGGTTACACGTTAGAGTTCAAGGTACGACCACTGCATAAGGGTATGTGAGTGCCACTTCTTTGTAACTAGCTTTGTCTTCTATATAGTTGATATCTTGGGTTTGGCTGCCCTGGAGTGGTTTTTATCTTAATTGAGTTTCTACTTTGTTAACAAAATATTTGTGTCATTTAAATTCCGCTTTAACAATATTTGTTACACGTTGCACAAACTCACGGTTAATTAGAAGTCATATTTTGTTTTCAAAAGGTATTAGAACGGGTACACTCCGTTTAAAGAATTTAATTCCTGAGTGTGATCCTTATCTTTTGTAACTTCTATTTTTTTATTACACCTTTTATCATGAATTCTTCTCAGTTATCTAAAGAGAATTCTGATATTGAGCTCTCTAAGGTTTTTGAAAAATTGAGTAAAACTTTTAAAAACTCCAATAAAGAGCTGAAAAAGGTGAAGCAAGAAAAAGAGTCTTTGATTGTTCAGTTATCTGAATCACATGTTTTGATTGACTTTTTGAAATATGAGAATACCATGTTGCTTGATACTATTGATGCACTAGAGAATAAATTGAGAAAATTCTCTAGTGATAATTTGAAAAGCATGCTTTGTATTTATTTAGAAATTTCTAATAAGCCTGCTTTAATTGTTGATGATTTGAGTACTTCTACTTCACATACTTCTAATTCTGAATTAGATTCTATTGATATTAAGCCTGTGATAGTAGATATAGCTTGTTTAGAAAATTCTTGCTTCAAAAATTGTGTGAAGCCAAAATCCAAAGATACAGGCACACAAGCTCATGGTAAGTTTGTCCCTACTTGTCATAATTGTGGGAAGATTGGTTATATTATACCAAATTGTTATTTGTTGAAATCCCACAAGACTTGGATTAAGCAGGATGCTCCAAGGAGAGGTAAAGTTGAACATTCTTCCTCATCGAAATATGTCCCTCCGCGTAGGAGACATATAAAAGGTAAGGGCAATAATATTTGTGAGAATGCTAACCTTAAATCTACAGAGACTGTCAAAAAACATTCCAACAAAAGAAGCATGCCAACCTGTCATTATTGAGGCATCACCGGTCACATCCGACCCAAATGTCCATAGCTCCAAGCTCAGAAGTCGAAGGTTCAGAGGGAGCTGGAAACAAGAGCTACATTAGGCATTCTACCTCTTACGGCACTTCAGGCTCCTTGGCATCAGCAGTAATAGCAGAAGTTTTTCTGCAAATTTTCCTTCAGCTTCAGATTTTCTGTGTGAAGCGTCCGGAGGGACCTATTCTTGTGTTTGGACGCTTGCGGCTTAGACGTCTGGACGGTCAAGTGACACGTCCAGACACGCGCGGTCCTGCCTATTGCCAATTGTTGTGCGAATATCTACCTAAATAAATAGGCAAATACTTGTACGTTTTACTCGCAAGTGCACAAGATCAAAACAATAGTATAGCAGGCAAATACGAGATCATTCCCACGAGGATTGGTATAAATTGTCTTTAAAGAGAAATTCCTAAAAGTGATATGTTGAATAAGACAGGATAAAAGATTGAATTAAAAATACTATGATGAAAAGGTAGGGCTTCGATATCCACCGCTAATCATACTCAAATAAGATTCGCAATATGCACAATACTACAATCATATCATGATGCTTAATGCTTACCAGCCACAAGGGAATGGTATCTTCTCCTAAAGCTATTGATTTCCCTAAACAACGAGTTAGGCATGGTATCTACTCTAACTCTTTTCTTCCTTTAAGGATTTAGCATGGTATATATCTACTAAGTTGTTCTTCAAGAAAGCATAAATCTATGGAAATCGGTAAACACACTCAGATTGGAATATGGTATCTATTCCAGTTGTCTTTATGTTGATTAATCCAAGAACCTGTGTCGGGGTTCTTCCGTTACTCTATTATGCCCAGGACTCGGTCATCCAAATTGACATAAATAACAAATCCATACCACAAGAATATGCTAGCTAAACATAAACATGCGAGGAATTCAAGAAACTATAATTAATCAAGTTAAGCATCAATATATAAATTGTAGCAAGGCAAATTGAAAAACTTAAAAAGACATGATTAGGGCTTCAATCGAGCCCTAACTAAAGTATTAGTTACACATAATTTGGATGGAAATCATCCTCATAAGAAATTAATAAAGGAAAAGAAAGAAAATAAAAACTATAAAAAAAACCTCCTTCTTGATGTAGCCTTTGATTCTTCCTCCAAGTTTTGTGTGTCTTTCTTCAAAGGCTAGAGGCCTATTTATAGGGATTAGAGAAGCTTTAGAAGCTCTAGAATTCCTATTAAAATTCTAAGTAGGTTTTCTAGTCCAAAAAGAATAATTACAAGTCTTCTCCTTTTTCTGAAATTTCTATCCAAGTAGGAAAAGGATTCCAAAATTCGTACAGATTTGCGGTCTTTTATTACGGGACGATTTTGGCATGGAAAACTTCCGAATTAGGAAAAACCTATTTCATACATATTTGTTTCATTTATTATTAGCTTTCCAACGCCATCAATTTTGTTGCAATCTGATACTTGAGCCGAAAGTTATGATTAAATTACTGAGACTTACTCATTCTGGATTCTTTCCAAAGATAACGAATTTTTGCCAACTTCTCTTTCCTTAAATTCAAAATTGATTTGGAGTTTGAATCTATCCAAAAGTGAGTTTGCTGACTTCATTATAATCTTGGAATTTGATTGGTTTTTCTTCTAAAACCTGTAAAATATAAGAAAACACAAAAATAACACAAAACATCAAATTATAACAAAACTAAGAGCATAACATATGTAAATTAAGGGGATTGAATGTGTAACATTCAACACTTATCACACCCCCAAACTTACATATTGCTAGTCCCTTAGCAATGCAGAATTGAAAATAAAATGAAAACTAAAACAATAACTACTCTACCTCCTTTGTCGCGGGAAACACGATTGCATTTAGCGTATGCAATAAGCCTTTTAAACCCCTAGGACTCCCTAGTGGACGAGTGAAGTCTCGTGAGGGTTTGCCATGAATGATACCCACAAACATTATGCCAAAATTCATGTTTATTCCAAAGAGTTAAGTGTCACCAAAATTATGATTCTCATTCATTAGCAAGCTCAGAAAGATAAACTCCATCTTCAATATAAAATAGAATTCCAAAGTCTAACCACTTACAAACGACAAGCTCGGGCATCATAAGTTCAATTCAGTGTAAGGCGAACTAACACATAATCATGAGGCTTCAAATTAATTCCAATGTGCAATGATTCAATATCACAAAATTCACTGGGATCCCCATCAAATTGAATAACCAAGGCATAATAGCAAGAGCTTTATTTATTTATTTATTTATTATTATTTATTTATTATTATTATTTTTTTAATTTTTTATTTTTTTCAGACTGTGCAATGCTTAGTTCTCTTAAGCTTTCTAATTGATCCATGTAACAAGTGTTAGGCTAATGCACCCAAACCAGATGGCTTTAGGGCACTAGGTGTGGAGACACCTCTAAGAGCTTACTAACTCGAGTCAAAAAGGCTACAGAACTAAACTAGTCATAACTTCAACCAATCTGAATTTCTCACTTTTTGACGTGAACATTCAATGCTTACTGAGGCAAGAAGTCCAGCTACTCGGTGAAAGCTTCAAAAAATGGTTTTCTTTTTATATTTTTTTTTATTTTTATTTTATTTTATTATTATCTATATTGCCAAGGTATCCATCCAACAAGTCACCCAGCTTCACTCAAGACATTGAAAAAAATACACAATTAGGTTCATATATCATACCTCACAAATTATATGCTAATGTGCTTGTGATAGTTTAGATTGAAACAAATGAATCCTTAGATGCCAAAAGTAAGTAGTAGGACTTTAGAATCAATTTCAAATGATCATGTGTTCAACATTCTAAGCTCATCAATGAAATTCAAATCACAATTTTTAGATCAACCAAAGTCTTAAAAATAACATGAACATGCAATTTCATTTTTTTTTTTATTATTATTATTTTTTTTTTAACAGAAAGTGTGTGTGTGTCCCATACCCCCAAACTTAAATTACACATTGTCCTCAATGTGTAGATAGAATGGAAAGATCATACCCGGGAGATGAGAAAATTGGTTGGACTAGGTATGGCTCGTAGCACACCCCCAAACTTGAATGCAGAAACACTTTTCCTGAAAAACAAAACTAGGAAGGGAAAAATAAAATTATGACAAGATGCCTCCCATGAGCGCTAAGTTTAACGTCTTCAGCCAGACAAAGGAAAACCAAAAAGAATAAACAAAAATCAAAACAAACAAAAAGTTTAAAGGATATGGCAGTGTCAGTGCATGATGTGGCCTTAGTATCACTGATCGAGGTAGATGCGCTCGAGCCTAGTCTGAATTTCGCTCGAGAGCAGGATAGGCAGTGTTCAGAACTGGATGTAATTCCAGATCTTCTTCTTGAGGCTGAAAGTCGGTCTCAAAGTAAGGTTTCACTCTATGCCCATTCACCATGAAAGTGTGATTTTTTTCTTTGTTATGAACTTCTAGTGCTCCATGAGAGAAAATCTTAGTAATAGTGTAAGGGCCATACCACCGAGATTTAAGCTTACCTGGAAAAAGTCGTAATCTGGAATTGTATAGCAATACCTTTTGGCCTACATGAAACTCTTTTCGAACAAGTTTCTTGTCATGATATGCCTTAGTTCGTTCCTTGTAGATCCTTGCATTTTCATAGGCATCATGTCTCAATTCTTCAAGCTCAACCAGTTGTAATTTTCTCTTTTCACCTGCTTGCTTCATATTGAAATTGAGTTGCTTTATGGCCCAGTATGCTCGATGCTCCAACTCCACAGGTAAATGGCAGGCCTTCCCAAAGACTAACCGATATGGTGACATACCAATTGGAGTCTTGTAAGCAGTTCGATAAGCCCATAGTGCATCATTTAAGCGCAAAGACCAATCCTTTCTGTTTGTGTTCACCGTCTTCTCTAGGATGCTCTTGATTTCTCTATTGCTAATCTCCACCTGTCCACTGGTCTAGGGATGATATGGAGTACCTACCTTATGTGTGATCCCGTACTTCTTTAGCAAAGAAGCAAAAGGGTGATTGTTAAAATGGCTTCCTCCATCACTAATGATCGCTCTTGGGGTCCCAAATCGAGTGAAAATATAATCCTGCAAGAACTTCACAACAACTCGATGATCATTAGTTTTAGAGGGGACAGCATCGACCCATTTAGACACATAATCAACCCCCATTAGAATATATAAAAATCCACAGGAGTTAGGGAAAGGGCCCATGAAATCAATACCCCATACGTCAAAGAGTTCGACCTCTTGAATATTCTGTAATGGCATTTGATTTCGGGAAGAGATGTTCCCTGTTCTTTGGCATCTATCACAAGCACTGCAAAACCCAAAAGCATCTTTAAATATAGTAGGCCAAAAGAAACCTGCTTGTAATACCTTCAGTGCTGTCTTCTTTGCTCCGAAGTGTCCTCCACAAGCAAGCTGATGGCAATGCTGTAAAATGCTGGTATGCTCTTCCTCGGGTACACATCTCCGAATGATTTGATCAGGACATAATTTGAATAGATAAGGTTCATCCCAATGGTATTGTCTAGATATAGATATTAATCTCTTCCTTGCTTGACTAGACATACTTGGGGGAAAAACCTTTGTAGTGATGTAGTTCACAATGTCTGCATACCAAGGAGGGTGGACATTGATGGCAAATAATTGCTCGTCCGGAAATTGTTCGCCTAAGGGGAGCTCACTCCCTTCTTCTTCATGAAGCAACCTGGACAAATGATCTGCAACCACATTTTCACTTCCTTTTTTATCTCTTATTTCTAGATCAAATTCTTGCAGTAGTAATACCCATCGAATCAATCTAGGTTTTGCATCCTTCTTTGCAAACAAGTATCTGAGAGCAGCATGATCAGTGAAGATGATGACTTTAGATCCAATCAGATATGATCTAAACTTTTCCAATGCAAAGATGACTGCTAACAGCTCTTTTTCAGTGGTGGAATAATTTAGCTGAGCATCATTTAAGGTTCTAGAAGCATAATAAATAGCATGAGGTACCTTATCAACTCGCTGGCCTAAAACAGCTCCCAAGGAAAAATCGCTGGCATCACACATAAGTTCGAACGGGAGGTTCCAATCTGGTGCCATCATGATTGGTGTAGATGTAAGTAGTTTTTTCAATAAATTGAAAGCATCCATGCACTCGTCAGTCCATACAAACTTTGCATCTTTGGCCAACAGTGCGCAGAGGGGTCTTGAAATCTTGGAGAAATCCTTGATGAATCTTCTATAAAATCCGGCATGCCCCAGAAAACTTCTTATACCCTTTACCGTCATAGGCGGAGGGAGTTTGGAGATGATGTCAATCTTTGCCTTATCAACCTCAATACCTTTGCTAGAAATACCATGACCCAGCACGATGCCTTGTTGTACCATGAAATGACACTTTTCCCAATTAAGCACTAGATTGCAGTCTTCACACCTTTTGAGAACAATCTGTAGATGATGGAGGCATTCATCAAAGTTAGAGCCAAAAACACTAAAATCATCCATAAATACCTCAATGAATTTTTCCACCATGTCTGAAAAAATGCTCATCATGCATCTTTGGAATGTAGCGGGTGCATTGCATAATCCAAATGGCATCCTCTGGTAGGCAAATGTGCCAAAAGGACATGTGAATGTGGTTTTTTCTTGATCCTCCGGAGCTATGGCAATCTGATTGTACCCACTGTACCCATCCAAGAAACAATAGTAGTTGTGACCAGCTAACCTTTCTAACATTTGATCAATGAAAGGTAGAGGAAAGTGATCTTTTCGGGTCTCCTTGTTTAGCCTTCGATAGTCAATACATACCCTCCATCCGGTGGTAATTCTTGTAGGTACCAGCTCATCTTCTTCATTCTTCACCACTGTAATTCCACTATTTTTCGGCACTACTTGAACTGGACTTACCCATTTGCTATCTGAGATAGGATGGATAATGCCAACATCTAGCAATTTGAGAACTTCATCTCTAACCACCTGTTTCATGTGTGGGTTAAGTCGTCTTTGTGCGTCCCTGGTTGGCCTTGCTTCATCCTCAAGGAGAATTTTGTGCATGCATTTGGAGGGGCTTATGCCTTTAATGTCGGCAATAGTCCATCCTATTGCAGTTTGATGATCTCTAAGAACCCTTAAAAGCTTCTCCTCTTCCCCGAAACTTAACTCTGCAGCAATTATTATTGGTAGTGTCTCATTGTCTCCCAGATAGGCATATTTCAAATGGGTCGGAAGCTGCTTCAACTCTAAAACTGGGGCCTGGACAATAGATGGAACAAGAGTAGTATTAGTTGGCTCAAGCATTTCAAAGGGAGGTGCATACTTACTTGAATGTGGTGGAGATGCATCAAGGAATTGTACGGCTTCAATGATGTCATTAGAAAAATCCTCAGAATCGGGCTCAATGTCTTGTATCTTGAAACTGTGAGTGAGAGTGGCCTCCAAAGGATCAATATGGTGGACCTGAAAAGCTTTCTCGACAACAATTTGAACTTCACAAACATTAAAACAATCAAGATGATCCTGGGGTAATTTTAATGCATCAAAAACTTTGAACTCTATTTTCACCCCATTTACTTTCATACTTACAATGCCCTTTTTCACACAAATTTTTGTATCTGCAGTTCTCATAAAGGGTCTTCCCAAAATAATAGGTAAAGGCAATGGCATAGGAGATTCTTCCATATCAAGCACAATAAAATCAGTAGGTAAAATAAATTGATCTACCTTTACGAGGACATCTTCCAAAATACCTCTCGGCCTTTTAATGCTTCTGTCTGCCAATTGTAAGGTGATTGAGGTTGGTTGGAGCTCCCCTAGACCCAATTTCTCATATATAGTGTATGGCAATAGATTGATACTTGCTCCCAAATCCAGTAATGCACGATCAAAAAGTTGGTCACCAATCCTGCAAGGAATAGTGAAACTACCTGGATCTTTCAATTTTGGTGGCAACTTTCTCAATAGCACTGCACTGACCTCTTCTGTTAAAGCAACTTTTTCATGAGCCTGAAACTTCCTTTTGTTAGTGCAGCAATCCTTTAAAAATTTAGCATAAGAGGGAATTTGCTTAATTGCATCTAGTAAAGGAATATTGATTTCAACTTTTCTCAAAGTCTCAAAAATATCTAGGAGTTGCTTTTCTTTCTTTGGTTTTACTAACCTCTGAGGGAAGGGTGGTGCACTCACCTTCTCTTTTTCACTTACCTTGGAGGTTGTGGCTGCAGTTGGAGATGCTGGTATTGTCTCCTCAGTTCCCACCTTGTTATCAATGGTCTTCCCACTTCTGAGGGTTGATACAGCCTTGAGTTGCTCATGACCTCCTGGATTGGGTAGTGTTTGGGATGGAAATTCACCCCTCTTTCTCTCGCTCAGCTCTTTGGCCAATTGCCCCACTTGTGTTTCCAACCTTTGAATAGCTTGATTGGTCTGAGTATTGGTTTGTTGTTGTGAAGTTATAAATTGGCATAGAACACTGTCGAGGTCATTCTTCTTTGGTTCTGGATTCGGTTGGACTACTTGTGGTGGAGCTTGATAGTTATTTCCTTGCTGGAAATTTCTTTGCTGCCCTTGTGGATTCTGCACATTCTGATTGTAACTCCATGAAAAATTGGGGTGGTTTCGCCACCCTGCATTGTAAGTATTGGAGTATGGATTGTTCTTTGGAGGATAGTTATTCTGTCCTACATAGTTTGCTTGCTCTTGATCTGTAAAAGAAGACATGGGGCAAGTCTCAGTGGTGTGGTCAGAGTGAGAACATATGGCACATACCTCAATTTGAGCAATCTGTTGAATGGGAGAGATGTGATGAGTAGTCATGGCTTTTACTAGCATGTCCAGTTTCCTCTCCATGGTAGCCATCTGAGTTTGAACGCCATTATTGACATTTACTTCATAGACGCCCTTTCCTTTGAGTCCTTGTCTTTCTCGGGATGAAAACTGTTGGGAGTTTTCGCTTAGAGTCTCAAAGAGTTCGATGGCCTCTTCGCTATTTTTCTCCATTAGCACGCCTCCACAAGCTGAATCTACAAGACTTTTGTTAGAATTATTTAAACCTTCATAAAAAGCTTGTACCTGATCGTCTTGAGATAGATTATGATGTGGGCATTTGAGAAGTAGCTCATTGAAGTGCTCCCACGCCTCAAAGAATAGGTCTCCATCTTTTTGTTGGAAGGTTTGGATCTCCCTCCTCAATTGCCTAGTCCTTTGGGCTGGAAAGAACTTTTTCAAGAACTTTGTGGCCAACTCCTCCCAATTATGAATAGACCCTGCAGCCAAAGAGTTTAACCATAACTTAGCATTATCTTTCAAGGAAAACGGAAAAAGAATTAACCTGATTCCTTCCGCGTTTAAGCCATGGATGTTTTGTGTCTTGCAAAGATCAAAGAAGTCTCGAATATGAAGATAAGGATCCTCTGTAGGTGTGCCTCTGTAATGTGGAACCATGCTGAGCAGGTGGGGGGATAAATTGAAATTGCTTTGGACATTCGGCTGGAAAGCAATGCAAGAGGGCTGATCTAGATTCTGTGGTATGAAAGAACTCTTCATGGGTTTCCGCTCCGGTGGATTCTCTACAAGTTCTTCTGCCATCTCTTCCTCAACTTTGAATATATTTTCTGATTTTGAGGTGTCTCTTGGCTGTCGAATAGTGCGTTCGATCTCTGGATCGTATGGAATAACGTCTGAATTCTGAGATCGACGACCTTGCATAGACAGAAAATTCTGTAACCGTGGATAGCAGCTTCAGTACTGCTATTTGGAAGAACTGTGCTCGAGCGTATATGGCTTGTGCGCTCGTCCACAATACCAAATTCGAAAAGAACTCAGAAACGGATGAGAATTTTTTAAATTTTTTAATTTTTTTTTTTAATTTTTTAATTTTTTTTTTATGAACAGAAACAAAAATACGAAAATAAAAGGAAAGACTTTTAAAACACAATTAACACAATCCCCGGCAACGGCGCCAAAAACTTGTTGTGCGAATATCTACCTAAATAAATAGGCAAATACTTGTACGTTTTACTCGCAAGTGCACAAGATCAAAACAATAGTATAGCAGGCAAATACGAGATCATTCCCACGAGGATTGGTATAAATTGTCTTTAAAGAGAAATTCCTAAAAGTGATATGTTGAATAAGACAGGATAAAAGATTGAATTAAAAATACTATGAAGAAAAGGTAGGGCTTCGATATCCACCGCTAATCATACTCAAATAAGATTCGCAATATGCACAATACTACAATCATATCATGATGCTTAATGCTTACCAGCCACAAGGGAATGGTATCTTCTCCTAAAGCTATTGATTTCCCTAAACAACGAGTTAGGCATGGTATCTACTCTAACTCTTTTCTTCCTTTAAGGATTTAGCATGGTATATATCTACTAAGTTGTTCTTCAAGAAAGCATAAATCTATGGAAATCGGTAAACACACTCAGATTGGAATATGGTATCTATTCCAGTTGTCTTTATGTTGATTAATCCAAGAACCTGTGTCGGGGTTCTTCCGTTACTCTATTATGCCCAGGACTCGGTCATCCAAATTGACATAAATAACAAATCCATACCACAAGAATATGCTAGCTAAACATAAACATGCGAGGAATTCAAGAAACTAGAATTAATCAAGTTAAGCATCAATATATAAATTGTAGCAAGGCAAATTGAAAAACTTAAAAGGACATGATTAGGGCTTCAATCGAGCCCTAACTAAAGTAGTAGTTACACATAATTTGGATGGAAATCATCCTCATAAGAAATTAATAAAGGAAAAGAAAGAAAATAAAAACTATAAAAAAAACCTCCTTCTTGATGTAGCCTTTGATTCTTCCTCCAAGTTTTGTGTGTCTTTCTTCAAAGGCTAGAGGCCTATTTATAGGGATTAGAGAAGCTTTAGAAGCTCTAGAATTCCTATTAAAATTCTAAGTAGGTTTTCTAGTCCAAAAAGAATAATTACAAGTCTTCTCCTTTTTCTGAAATTTCTATCCAAGTAGGAAAAGGATTCCAAAATTCGTACAGATTTGCGGTCTTTTATTGCGGGACGATTTTGGCATGGAAAACGTCCGAATTAGGAAAAACCTATTTCAGACATATTTGTTGCATTTATTATTAGCTTTCCAACGCCATCAATTTTGTTGCAATCTGATACTTGAGCCGAAAGTTATGATTAAATTACTGAGACGTACTCATTCTGGATTCTTTCCAAAGATAACGAATTTTTGCCAACTTCTCTTTCCTTAAATTCAAAATTGATTTGGAGTTTGAATCTATCCAAAAGTGAGTTTGCTGACTTCATTATAATCTTGGAATTTGATTGGTTTTTCTTCTAAAACCTGTAAAATATAAGAAAACACAAAAATAACACAAAACATCAAATTATAACAAAACTAAGAGCATAACATATGTAAATTAAGGGGATTGAATGTGTAACATTCAGCACTTATCACCAATCTAGCAGTGGACTGTTTGGACGAGTGTGTACCACGTCCAGACGCATTCTTTACAGGTATTCTTTTTGCCGCTTGCTTTCTTTGCCATTCACACTCCACTGCATTGTTCTCTTATTTTGTGAGTTTTTCTTACAGATTTCTCTTGAGATTTTGGTATTCTCTGCACATCTCTTCACATTCCAAGGTATTCTGTGTCTTCCTTTATTCTTTTAAGTTCTTGTGATTTTTAGAATATTGGAATATTTTCTTGAGATATTGTACATGAAAGTTTTTGGGTTCCTTGAAGCCCCGAATGGATTGGATCGTTTCTACCAACAAAATAAATGCGGAGCCCGAAATCCTTTTTTGTCTATGTGTTGGGTGGATATTGATATATCTGTGCTATTTAGATTACTATATTTCATTTTGCAATTCTTGCGCATCCAAATTGCAAGCTGTCATAATACCACATTATTTTTGGAACTAACAAGAACTAAAATTTCTTTATAGTGTTATTTTTGGAGATATTTTTGTTTAATTTTGTTTTAGGAATATGTCATCCAGCGGCTCCCAACACAGTGTCCGACAGATGGACCCTTTGGAAAATTAATTTTGTTTGAGGTCATATGTTCAAAATTTCCAAAGGTCTCAGGATTTAAGATGAGCTTTTTCCCCAGCTCATGCAGAGCCTTCCGTAGCATCCTTCTTTGGATCTGCACCAGTTAGAGGATCAGTGGTGAATCTTCTCATTTATCTTGCAGACCAGTTGACTAGAGGATTTCAGTCTGCAGATAATCAAGTTCAAGCTTTGTAAACTCAAGTGACTGAAGTTTTTCAGTCTATGGTTCCTGGCTTCAAGAGCTAGTAGCTAAAGTAGCACTAATCCGGCTTATTGTACAAATCTCTCTCTGTCACTTGTTTTCAGTGGATCAGCAGGATTTGGTACTTCAAGGATTTTTGTTCCTTCCGCTATCAGTTGTTCTACCAACTTTTGATTATTTGGGCTACTTGCTGATACTTCTCTCTATCACTGTTATTTTTTCTATTATTAGAACTTTCTATCTAGGATTTTATATACTCTGTTTACCCTTGTCCTGTTGAGACATCAAGGGGGAGTATTTTATAGCTATGGTTTTCATACTCTATTTTACCCTTTGTCCATTTGAGAGAAAATTGTGGAGTATGGTAATTTTTAGACTGGGATTGTATTTTTAAACCGATCAAGTGATTTTGTCCTAGAATAGCCAAAGGGGGAGTTTGTTAGTCTTTGATTGGCTGCATTCTGTTGACAAAATCACAAGCATGTAATGTTGCCAAATATTTCAGAGTCTTCCGATATTCAGAGTTTTTGATTGGCTGCATTCATGGGGATGCCATATATTTCAGAGTCTTCAGATATTCAAAGTTTATTCCACTAAAGATGGAAAGAGCCTTATTATGACAAGTTTTGTGTCACAAGCAAGAAGAAGGCTGTTTCAGAATTTCCAGGAAGATTCTGTACAGATTCCAACTCAGAGAAGTTGGATCCCAAGATTCTGTCCGGACAACCCTGTCTAAATTACGGATGCTCGTCAGTCAAGCAACTTTCGTCCGAACGATGAGAACTTTCCTTTCGGACTCCCATCTGTGTCCAAAAGCTTCGAACTATTCCATTTGCATCCGTTTAGATGTCTCAGCAACACGTCCGGACGCCTTTCAATGTTCGGCATGTAAAAGGATTTCCTTTCCACACACAGATATGGGAAGATAGCAGCAACCATCCGGACGACGTGGATATTCCGTCTGGACACTATCCTTGATAAGGCAAGTCGTGCAGAAGACGTTAAACCGTCCGAAAGTCAGTTTACACTGTCTAGATGCTCAGTCCCTACTATGGAAATTACGTACAGCAGAAGTGCAACTGTCCGGATGCTAGGGCAGCACCATTCGAACGTGGCTCTATTTAGGAAATAATTTTAGTGAATTTGGAAAGCCAGTTGCACAGGTGTCCGTCTGGACGCCCTCAACTGCCATCCGGCGCCGCCCAGAGAAAATCGATTTAGGTCTTCTATAGCCTATATATAGTGGCCTCTAGGAATGTACAATACAAAGAATTCAGTATTGAATTCCATAGTGCTTAGAGAGTATAATTTAGGAGTTATTGTGTTGATCAGTTTGCAGTCAAGCCGTTGTCGAAGTGCTGTAGCTGTGTTCGTGTGAAGTCTATCTTAGGGAAGAGCCCTAAGGTAAAGAATTCCATTGAAAACCCCTTCAGGTAGGAGACCTGGTTGGGAGGCATTCTTGTTGGGTTACACATCAGAGTTCAAGGTACGACCACTACATCAAGGGTATGTGAGTGCTACTGCTTTGTAACTAGCTTTGTCTTTTGAATAGTGGATATCCTAGGTTTGGCTACCCCGGAGAGGTTTTTCTCTTAATTGAGATTTCATGTTGTCAACAAAATATTTGTCTCCTTTAAATTCCGCATTTAAATCTTTGGATTAATCATTGTTGAAAAACAAAAACCCAATAATTAGTTGAAAGTGCTATATGAGTATTATTAAATGAAAGTTAAATAAATTACAGTAGCTAGTATTACTCTTACCAAATAGACCCTATGTACTACGAGATACCTAAGGTCCAGGGCTGGCAAAAGGGTTTGGTGTGTCAGGTTCGGGTCAACTCGTTTGACCCACCAACCTGTTTAGGCTTGACACGACACGGCCCAATTAAATTAATGGGTCAAACATGTCAACCCGAACCCAGCACGTTAACTTAATAAGTAACACGATACGACTCGTTTGACCTATTTAGTTAACGAGTCGTGTTGGATTGACACGACACGACCCGACCTAATTGACCCGAAATGACCAATTAATTTATTTTTTTTCGCTTTTTTGTTTTTTTAATGTTCAATCATTTCAAAATTTTTAAAAGTAATGCAATTTCAAAAGTCTCATCTTCCACACACAGCTGAGGCCCAAAAACACTATCACGAAAAGGGTATTTTGGTAATTTAATAATGAATATAGTTATGATGCCCATATGAAATATGTGTCATTATAATTGAAGAGTTTTATATGCCGTTACTATGTGAAAATAATAATAGGATTAAGAAATCAGAAATGAGTATAAGGTTAAATTTATGTTTAGTGAATTGTACTGATTCACTATTTGCTTGTATAATAAATGTTTAATGCAGTGATTATATCTGTGGATCAATCTTTGTAGCAGGAAAGAACTGTGACTATTTCTTACTCACTTAGGGTGATACGTGTGTGAAAATTTTTTGACTTCTAATTTATCAAGTGTGTGCAATAGTGTGCAACAAAATATCACAATGAGGAAAATAAAGAGACAGATATTTTGTTGATGAAGTGGAAACTCAATTAAGAGAAAAATCATTCCGGGGCAGCCAAAACCAGGACATCCACTATTCAGAAGACAAAGCTAGTTACAAAGTAGTAGCACTCACATACCCTTATGCAGTGGTTGTACCTTGAACTCTAACGTGTAACCCAACATGAACTCCTTTTAATCAAGTTACCTACTTGAAAAGGTCTTCAATGGAATCTGAAAAATGAAATTGACTTCAAAAATAAAGTGTGTGCACAAGTGTCAACAAAAATTATAGCATAGCGGAAAATAAATGACACACAGATTTTTGTTGACGAAGTGGAAACTCAATCAAGAGAAAAACCACTCCAGGGCAGCCAAACCCAGGAATTCCACTATTCAGAAGACAAAGCTAGATACAAGATAGTAACACTCGCATGTACCGTTGCAGTGGTTGTACCTTGATCTCTGACGTGTAACCCAACACGAACGCTTCCCAACCAGGTCACCTACCTGAAGGGGTCTTCAATGGAATCCTTTATCTTAGAGCCGACCTCTAAGATAGACTTCGGTTTATAGCACAGCACACTTGTAAAACGGCTTAAGAGGGATTGATGACTTCTCTGAGCTCTAATGGAATTCACACCGAATTCATGCAGTTCTCAATGCCCAGGGGCCTCTATTTATAGGCTGGGGGCTCAAATGAGCGTTCGGAAAAATATACCTGGGCGCCGTCCGGACGGTGGACATGGGCCGTCCGGACAGACAACTGTGCAACAAGATTTTCCAAAAATTTTCGCACGAAAATCTTTCCTGTTTAAGAGCTTCGTCCGGACGGGATCGCACATCGTCCAGACGGTCGTACATCCGCTGCAAGTAATTTCCTTATAAGGCTTCGCGCGTCCGGACCATGGGGGATGAGCGTCCGGACGGCTATTCTTCAACATGTAATTTCCATATCTGCAATGTGCGCGTTTGGACCAAGATAGGCAGTCGTCCAGACGGTTGAAGTCGAATCGGCAATTTCTTTCTTTGATGAACACGTGTCCGGACCACAACTGTCAGACGTCTGGATGCTGATAATTGAATTACGATTCTTGCCTTAAGGAGACGCGTGTCCGAACGGGATACCACATCGTCCGGACGGTTGATCGATCTTCCATTTCTTGGAACTTGGAAAGAAATCAGAAACTGATCGAGTACTGAGAGACGTTCGGACGTGCTGCTGAAACGTCCAAACGGATGCAAGCTGGATAGAACCTTCTCGACACAGTGGAGGGTCCGGACGGAGAGACACGTCGTCCGGATGGATGATGCTTGGTCTGTCTGGAGTCCGGACGGTATGGCATGTCGTCCGGACGGATGGAACAGTGACAGATTGTCGTCCGGACGGGATGGCTCGATCGTCCGGACGGCTAATAGGGAACTGAGAATCTTCTGACTCTGAAGCATTTCTGAATAGTAGAATCCCTGTGGAGCATCGTTACATACAAGTGATTTTGTCCAAACACAGAATGAGGCCAAAATACTAACAAACTCTCCCTTTGGCCATTATGGGACAAAAATCACTTAACCGGTTTGGAAATACATTCCAGGTCCAGAAATAAAAATTACTCCCCATTTTTGTCACAAAGGGACAAAGGGTAAAACAGAGTAATAAAAACCAACTGTCATAAAAATTACTCCCCCTAACGGTCTCAGAAGAACCCGGGTAAACAGAGTAATAATATCCACAGACATAAACTTTCTAAAATCCAAAACAATAGGAAAATAGAGAAAAGTCTGCAAGTGGCCCAAAAGAGAGGAACAGAAATCCTCAAAGTACCAAATCCTGCTGATCAAGTATCGGAGAGAAATCCGTAAAGGCTGGATTTGTACTACTTCGGCTTCTAGCTCCAGAAGCCGGGAACCATGGACTGAAAAAACTCCAATCTCTTGATTTTGCAAAGCCTGAAACTGGTTATCCGCAGATTGACATCCTCTAAGCATTAGGTCTGCAAGATAATGAGGAGATTCACCACTGAACCTTTGACTGATGCAGATCTGAGGGAATGCTACGGAAAGCTTTGCATGAGCTGGGGAAAAAGCTCATCTCAAAACCCAAGACCTTTGGAAATTTTGAACATCCGACTTCAACCACTGTCAGTTTTCCAAAGGATCCATCTGTCATATATTGAGCTGAGAGTTGCTGGACAACGTATTCTTTAAAGGATTTAACAGAAATCTATCCAAACATAACACCACAAGGAAATATTAGTTCTTGTTAGTTCCAAAAAGAATGTGGTATTATGACAACTTGCAATTTGGATGCGCATGAATTACACAAGCAAATATAGCAATCCAAATAGCACAGATATAACAATATCCACCCAACACATAGACAAAATAGAATTTCCATGCACTCTATCTCAAGAAAATATCCCAACAAATATTCCAATATTCTAAAAGCATATAAACTTAAAAGAATAATGGATCACACAATGAAGATCATGGGATGAGAAAAGATGTGCAAAGAATGCCAAAATCTCGGGAGAAATCCAAAAGAAAAACACACAACATGCCATGATAAATCAATAAAAATGAAAAGATGTGTGTATGGCAAAAAAAGAGACGCAAGTCTTAAACCTGTAGAGATCCTGTCCGGATGTGTCACTTAACCATCCGGATGACAACTGCTAGATTAGCATATGGCAAGACTGTGCTCGTCCGGATGTAAGAGTAGGTCCATCCGGACGCTTCACACTGAAAAATCTGAAAATGGAGAAAAATTTGCAAAAAATTATTTTTCTCAAAAGTTAGCTTCAGAACACGCATGTATAATCAACTAATAAAACAGTCAAATAGCATTGCAAAAATATGCAAAGATATAAATAAGAGTTAAGTATTCAATAAGCATAAATTTCCCTGCAGATAGAAATTTTAAATAGATTACTCAACTAATGCAATGCGTGTGTGTGTGAAGACTTTCTCAATAAGGTATGAAATTCACTGATATGACAAAAAGCAACCAGATTTTCCAAACAAGAGAGAAAATCAATGAAAGATCAGCCAAAAGTCAAACCTTATCTTACTAGGGCCTAGACACCCTCATCTGATACACTCCCCCTAAGATGCAGCACCTAATTGTTTTACTTGTACCATGAAGGACAAAGTAAATGTTTTACTTGCACGTAGAGGGCAAGGCATAAATCAAATTCAGCACATAAGCTGTGAATAATTAAAGCACAGAATTCATATGATTTACTGCTTAATTCTTATGATACTTCAATCTAGAAAGTGCCAGAATTTTTAGGCTCTAGGTTCAACTAGCATGTGGTCAATTTGACCATCTTAATCAAAGACCTCTTCTCTTATCTAGAATTTCTAGAAGCAAAAAGTCTGAGAAGGAAAAGAAGTACCTTAGGGGAGTCTTAGATAGTGCATATTTTCATCACATGAGGAAAGTAACTATCTATCATTAAGATGAAATAGGAAAACTTAGCAGATATCATGCATAAACTCTCAATCATATATAAGCATATTTAATTAATACACAATGAACTGAGATATCAGGCAAAAACACATGCAATATCTGAAAAGCTATCAAAACAAAGAATAAAATTCCGCATCTTCTCCCCAAATTTTTTATTTTTTATTTTTTTTTTTGTTGAAAACAAATAAACAGAAAAACAACAAAGACATGCTTATGGAAAAGGAAATAACATCTAATCTCAACATGTAAGGTAAAGCCAAACCCATCCTCATGGAGAGAGGTTTAGAAATACCAAAACAGAAAAGCAGCCGCCCGACGTGCTTTTAACTGTCATCCCCAAAAATATATCTGCAGAAGCTTCTCAAGATAACATGAGAAAATATGGGGATAAAATAAACAGTTCCTCAAACAGAATGCAAGGCATGAATAAGATATGACAAGATAGACAATGCAATGCAAACATACCTGACATGCACTAGGATTTAGGAACCACAATCCTAGGCATAGGAGACTTCACCTTTACTAGGTAAGTCCACTCCCCCTCGAGGGGTGAATGGTCTCATCCTTCTTGACCCATATCTGCTTAACCCGTGGAGATGGTTTGCGGGTCATGTCCATATTGTCCATACTCCTTAGCATATCTTGCATCAGTCTCAGCAACCCTTCATAGCCATGGTTGCTAGTGGGCTTCTGCTGCTTTCTCTTGTAATGCCTTGGTTTGTTCTTTGATTTGCCACTTTGATTGGCAGGAACAAACTGATGTTGATGCCGTGGAGCCTGATGTGTTGTCGGAGGAAGAATGCCTGATGTAGCTTTTGCTGGAAGCTCCTTTTGAACCTTCGACTTCTGAGCCTAAAGATGTGGACATATGGATCGGATGTGACCGATGATGCCGTAGTGATGACAGGTGGGCAAGCTTCTTTTGTTTGAATGCTTCTTGACATTCTCTGCAGAATTATGGTTAGCATTCTTACAAATGACATTTCCCTTACCTTTTATATGTCTCCTATGCGGAGGGACATATTTTGCTGAGGAAGAATCTTCAACTTCACTTTTCCTCAGAGCATCCTGCTTAATCCAAGGCCTGTGAGATTTCAACAAATAACAATTTGCCCTAATATGACCAATCTTCCCACAATTATGACAAGTAGGGACAAACTTACCATGAGCTTGTGTACCTGTATCTTTGGATTTTGGCCTCACATGATTTGTTAAGCAAGAATTTTCTAAAGAAGCTGTATCTACTATCACAGGCTTAATATCAATAGAATCTATTTCAGAATCAAAAGTATGTGAAGTAGAGGTACTCATATCATCAACAATTGAAGTAGGCTTGTTAGAAATATCTGAATGAATACAAATCATGCTTTTAAAATTATCACTTGAGAAATTTTTCAAGAGATCCTCAAATTCTTTTAATTTATTCTCAAGTGTATCAATGATGTTAAATAGCATGGTATTCTCAGATCTCAAATAGTCAATTAAAGCATTTGATTCAGATAACTGAACAATCAATGACTCTTTTTCTTGCTTCACCTTTTTGAGCTCTTTTGGAGAAATAAGTTTATCAAATTTTGCAAAAACTTTAGAGAGCTCAATATAATGATTTTCTTCAGATAACTGAGAGAAATCCATGATAAAAGGTGTAATCAAAAAATAGAAGTCACAAAGAGATGAGGATCACACTCAGGAAATAAATCCTTACAACGGAGTGTGCCTGCTCTGATACCAATAGAAAAATGAAATTGACTTCAAAAATAAAGTGTTTGCACAAGTGTCAACAAAAATTAAAGCACAGTGGAAAATAAATGACACAGATTTTTGTTGACGAAGTGGAAACTCAATCAAGAGAAAAACCACTCCGGGGCAGCCAAACACAGGAATTCCACTATTCAAAAGGCAAAGCTAGATACAAGATGGTAACACTCACATGTACCAATGCAGTGGTCGTACCTTGATCTCTGACGTGTAACCCAACACGAACGCTTCCCAACTAGGTCACCTACCTGAAGGGGTCTTCAATGGAATCCTTTATCTTAGAGCCGACCTCTAAGATAGACTTCGGTTTATAGCACAGGACACTTGTAAAACGGCTTCAGAGAGATTGATGACTTCTCTGAGCTCTAATGGAATTCACACCGAATTCATGCAGTTCTCAATGCTCAGGGGCCTCTATTTATAGGCTGGGGGCTCAAATGAGCGTTAGGCAAAATATACCTGGGCGCCGTCCGGACGGTTGACATGGGCCGTCCAGACAGACAACTGTGCGACAAGATTTTCCGAAAATTTCGCAAGAAAATCTTTCCTGTTTAAGAACTTTGTCCGGACAGGATGGCACATCGTCCAGATGGTCGCACATCCGCTACAAGTAAATTTCCTTAAAAGGCTTCGCGCGTCTGGACCATGGGTGATGAGCGTTCGGACGGCTATTCTTCAACATGCAATTTCCATATCTGCAATGCGCGCGTCCGGACCTTTATAGGCAGTTGTCCGGACGGTTGAAGTCGAATCGGCAATTTCCTTCTTTGATGAACACGCGTCCGGACCATAGCTGTCAGACGTCCGGACGGTGATAATTGAATTACGATTCTTGCCTTAAGGAGACGTGTGTCCGGACGGGATACCACATCGTCCGGACGGTTGATCGATCTTCCCTTTCTTGGAACTTGGAAAGAAATCAGAAACTGATCGAGTACTGAGAGACGTCCGGACGGATGCAAGCTGGATAGAACCTTCTCGACACAGTGGAGGGTCCAGACAGAGAGACACGTCGTCCGGACGGATGATGCTTGGTCTGTCTGGAGTCCGGACGGTATGGCACATCGTCCGGACTGGATGGCTCGATGTCCGGACGGCTGACAGGGAACTGAGAATCTTCTGACTGTTAAGCATTTCTGAATAGTAGAATCCCTGTGGAGCATCGTTACACACAAGTGATTTTATCCAAACACAGAATGAGGCCAAAATACTAACAGAATCCTTTACCTTAGGGCCAATCCCTAAGATAGACATCAGTTTCAGCACATCAACAGCACTTGGCAATGGCTTCAGAGTGAGCAGATCAGCATAGTAACTCTGAAATATAACTCTCTAAGCAGTACAAAATTCCTACAATTATAGGCTGTGGGTTGAAATGAGCGTCTGGCTTGAAATACCTAGGTCCCATCCAGACAGTAGACAAGAGGCGTCCGGACGGACAACTGTGCGATCGGCTTTCCAAATTTCACTGAGATTCTTTCCTGAATTGAGCCGCGTCCAAAAGATGTTGTCCTGTCGTCCGGACAGTCGCACTTTAGCTTCACACAATTTCCATATCAAGGCTTGGCAGGCCAGACCATGACATCTGTTGTCTGGACGGTGAATTTGATGCACGCAATTTCCATATATGAAGCTCGCGCGTCCAGAACATGAAGACCGTCGTCCGGACGAGAATCCACATCGTCCGGATAGTTGCAGCTGTCTTCCCATATCTATGTTTTGGAAAGAAATCCCATAGCTGATCGAACACTGAGTGGCATCCGGAAGTCCTGCTGAAACGTCTGGACAGATGCAAGCTGGAGCAGTTCGAAGCTTCTCGACATAGGGGAAGGTCTGGACAGAAAGTTCTCGTCGTCTAGACATATGATGCTTTGGACGGTATATCACGTTATCTGGACGGCTGCAAAGGATCTGATTTCTTTGACTTGGAATCTATTAAGAATATTTTAGAAACATATCTCCGAAGAAGACTTCTGAAAACTGACTAAACCCCTAATTAAAAGCATCATTGTTTATGTTACTGACTGATGAGTGTCCAAGCGTTTCACTAGTTCGTTCAGACAATAAACTCAGAATCTGACTTTTGCTGAGTTGTAGACTTTGCAAAGTCTTCTTGGAGTCCGAAAATTCTTTCTTGACGCTTGTGACACTGATCTTGTCATAATAAGACCCTTTCCAATCATAGAAATAAACTCTGAATATTTGAAGACTCTGAACTGATACGGCATCCCTGTGAAATCAACAACAGTACATGATAGTGATTTTGTCCAACAGAATGTAGCCAACACAAAAACTAACAAACTATCCCTTTGACCATTCTGGGACAAAAACCACTTGATCGGTTAAAAATACAATATAGGTCCAAATCAAACATATACTCCCCCGTTTTGTCTTAAAAGGACAAAGGGTAAACAGAGTATAGAAAGACCACAGTAATAAAATACTCCCCCTTGATGTCTCAACTGGACAAGGGTAAACAGATTATATAAAATCCACAGACACAAACGTTCTATAATCCAAAGCAAAAGGAAAATAGAGAAGAGTCTGCAAATGGCCCAAAAGAGAGGAACAAGAAAAAAATCCTCCTAGTATCAATCCCGTTGATCCACTGAAATCTAGTAGCAGAGAGAAAGTCGTACAAAAGGTTGGATTTGTACTACTTCGGCTTCTAGATCTGAAAGCCGGGAACCATGGACTGAAAAACCTTCAGTCGCTTGATTTTGCAAAGCCTAAACCTAGTTATCCGCAGATTGATATCCTCTAAGCAACTGGTCTGCAAGATAAATAAAGAGATTCACCACTGAAGCTCTAACTGATACAGATCTGAGTGAGATGTTACGGAAGACTCTACATGAGCTAGGGGAAAAAGCTCATCTTAATCTTGAGACCTTTGGAATTTGAACATCTGACTTCAACAACAGTCAGTTTTCCAAAGGATCCATCTGTCAGATATTGTGCTAGGAGCTGCTGGACGACATATTCCTGAAAAGATTTAAACATAAATATTTCCAAAATAAGATCACAAAGAAATATTAGATCCTGTTAGTCCCAAAAAGAAAGTGGTATTATGACAGCTGTCAATTGGATGCCCAAGTATTACGAAAACAAAGATCACAATCCAAATGACCCAGAAATATCAACTCGACACACAGATAGAAAATGATTTTTATGCACAATATCTTAAGAAAATATTCCAATATTCTAAAAAAGGACAAAACTTAAAAGAACAAAGGAAGATACAGTAAATACCATGGAATGAGAAGAGATGCGCAAAGAATGCCAAAATTTTGGAAAAAAAATCCGCAAGAAAAACACATAACATGACATGATAAATCACTAAAAATGTAGAGATGTGTGTATGGCAGAGAAAGAGACGCAAGTCTTAAACCTATAGAGATCCCGTATGGACTTGTCACTTAACCTTCTGGACGACTATTGCTAGATCAGCATACTGCAAGACTGCGCTCATCCGGACGTAAGAATAGGTCCATCCGGATGCTTCACATTGAAAATTTGAAACTTGAGGAAAATTTGCAAAAAAATATTTTTCCCTAAAGTTAGCTTCAGAACACGCATATATAATCAACTGATAAAGCAGTCAAATAGCATTACAAAAATATGCAAAGATATAAATGAGAGTTAAGTATTTAATAAGCACAAATTTTCCTGCATATAGAAATTTTAAATGGATACCTCAACTCATGTAATGCGTGTGTGTGTGAAGGCTTTCTTAATAAGGTATGAAGTTTACTAATATGACTTAAAGCAACCAGATTTTCTAAACAAGAGAGAAAATCAATGAAAGATCAGTCAAAAGTCAAACCTTATCTTACTAGGGCATAGCCACCCTCATCTGATACACTGCCCCTAAGATGCAGCACCTAATTGTTTTTACTTGTACCATGCCGGACAAGGTAAAATTTATACTTGCACAATGAAGGATAAGATATAAAGCTAATTCAATACAAAAGCAGTGAATATAAGTATATAGCACAAAAACCAGAAGAACTACTGTCTGTTTCTTGTTGCTGCTGCAACCTAAAGAGAATACAATAATTTTTAGGCTCTAGGTTCAACTTGCATGTTACTCAATATGGCCATCTTATCAAAAACATCTCTCTTATTTAAAATGTCCAGAAGCAAGAAGTCATAGAGTAAATGATGTACCTTAAGGGAGCCTTGGATAGTGCACAATATTTCATCGCATGAGAAAAGCAATTATCTATCATTAAGATGCAACAGGAAAACTTAGCAGATATCAGACATTAACTCTCAATCATATATAAGCATATTCAATTAATGCACAATGAACTAAGATATCAAGCAAGAACACATACAGTATCTGAAAAGCTATCAAAAGTCAAAAATAAAATTCAGCATCTTCTCCCCCGTTTTTTTTTTTTTTGGTCCAAAACACTAAAACTGAAAAACAACAAGGACATGCTTATGGAATAGGAAATAACATCTAGTCCCAGCATGTAAGGAAAAATGAAACCTGTCCTCGGGGAGAGAGGTTTAGAAATACCAAGACAGAAAAACAGCCGCCCGATGTGTTTTAACTGTCATCCCAAAAAAAAAAACAATATCTGCAGAAGTTTCTCAAGATAACAATAGAAAATATAGGGGATAAAATAAACGGTTCCTCAAACAAGGACGTGCGTCTCTGTAAGGCAAGAATCGCAATTCAAAAATGACCGTCCGGAAGTCTGACACTTGTGGTCCGGACGCGCGTGCATCAAAGAAGGAAATTGCCGATTCGAATTCAACCGTCCAGACGACTGCTTATCATGGTCCAGACACGCGCATTACTGATATGGAAATTGCATGTTGAAGAATAGCCGTCCGGACGCCAATCCCCCATGGTCTAGACGCTTGAGAGCCTTATAAGGAAATTACTTGCAGCGAACGTGCAACCGTCCAGACGATGTCCTTAAACAGGAAAGATTTCTCCGAGGGAATTTCAGAAAATCTGTTCACACAGTTATCCGTCCAGACGGCCCATGTCCACCGTCCGGACGGTGCCTAGGTATATTTTGCCTGACGCTCATTTGAGCCCCCAGCTTATAAATAGAGGCCCCTGGGCACTGAGAACTGAGAGAATTCGGTGTGAATTCTATTAGAGCTCAGAGAAGTTATCAATCCCTCTGAAGCCGTTTTACAAGTGTGTTGTGCTGTAAACCGAAGTCTATATTAGAGGTCGGCTCTAAGGTAAGGAGTTCCATTGAAGACCCCTTCAGGTATGTGAACCTGGTTGGGAAGCGTTCGTGTTGGGTTACACGTCAGAGATCAAGGTACGACCACTGCATCGGTACATGTGAGTGTTACTGTCTTGTATCTAGCTATGTCTTCTAAATAGTGGAATTCCTGGGTTTGGTTGCCCCGGAGTGGTTTTTCTCTTAACTGAGTTTCCACTTCGTCAACAAAAATCTGTGTGTCATTTACTTTCCGTTGTGCTTTAATTTTTGTTGACACTTATGCACACACTTTGTTTTTAGAAGTCAATTCAATTTTTCAATTGGTATCAGAGCTTGGTACACTCTGAGAAGATTAAATTTCTTGAGTGTTTTTTTTTTTTTTACTTCTACTATGTCTATATTGAGTATGGATAAAATTGCTTCTATTTCACATGATATGTCTGTAAAGCCCAGTAATTTCAAGCTCTTAAGAAATCATTGATATTGTTGAGGAGACAATATCCACATGTTTTTATAAGCAAACCTAAAGTTGTTTTGAAAACTTAAAAGATCAAAACCTAAAAACCCTTTAAAACCTAAAAGTAACATTTAAGCTTTAAACTTTGATTAAACCGAAAACAGGTCAAACAGACTCATATTTAGTTAATTCAAAGACCATGGTGCTCACAATAGAAATATCTATCACATGGTAAAATTTTGTGAAAAGTCCACACGTTGACTTTTTGGATTTGTAGTTGACTATTTACGTGCCAAGTGGCACTTGTGGTTAAACTTTGACCTTTAAATTTAGGCTTGATAAAAATGTTTTTAATGGCTTATAATTACTCAATATATTATATATATATAGTTTATACTTGAATCCTGTGAAGTCAGAATTCAATTTAGTAATAGTTCACTTTTTATCCAAAATCGAGCCTAAATAACCCAACTGTCGATATTAAACGAAAAACTGTCAAGAAAAATATCTCGATGCTTCTAGAAACATTTTTGTATAAAAAACAAGAGTAATGATTAAAGGATAGAATATCTCAAGAGTAATCATGACAAGAAAGAAAAATCAATAAAGCAAGTGTGAACGCAAAAAGTGGATAAAAGATATTTTGGCTTTATAGACAGAAACTTTGACTTTACCGGAAATAAGTCAAAATGAACTCGAAATGAGTCGAACCAAAAAGAGAAAGTGTTTATCTTAAAGGTCTCTATCTACCCTCAAAATTTTACGTCAATCGGAGTAGGTTTGACTATCAAAATAATTCTCGGAGTAGGCTGCCCTCTAGTTGGACGAAAATTCTAAAATCCAAATTTGCAAGACATTATCCAATAAGCTAATTATTTTATTACATTTTGGACATTAATACCCCTAATTTCCTCCTATAAATAAGCATGCAAGGGTCTTAGTATTTCCTCACAAATCATAGACAACTTTCAAGAAAGCTTTTGCTTTGGTTTTCTCTCCCTTTTTCTCTCCTTCTACCACACCACCACTTTGGTGTTCTTGAAGTTATTTTTCTCTCCAAATCAACTTGGTAAGTGATCTTGATGCATGGAGTTACTTCTTGAATATTCCTAAGAAAGTGTTTAATTCACTTCCGCTATATCGAGTCCAAAAACTCAAATGATATAGTTTGAATGTGAAACTTTCAAAGGAATATCGTATGAACTACTTGGCATCTCCTTCTTACTATTTGATTTCATTACTTGTTTTTATGAATTGTTTAAAGACACAATAAGCTTAAGAGATAAAAGAATTAAAGTAAAAAAGTAATATAAATTGTTTTTTTTCATTTCATTGTCCTTATGACTGATCTGATGACTTTCATGAGTTGATCGTATTTATATTTCGTATTTAAATTTCATTGTCCTCATGACTGATCTTATGGCTTTATGAGTTGAACGTATTTATATTTCGTACTTATATTTCATTGTCCTCATGACTGATCTTATGACTTTCATGAGTTGATCGTATTTACTCTTATTGTCCTTATGATTTATTTTAATCCTTCAAGTTCATATTTGGTGGTATTGGTCATATAGCCTCGTCATCAAATTTTGAACCAAGATTTTAAGATTATCATAAGTGATCGTCTCAAATATAATGAAGTGATGGATAATAATAAATTTAGAGAGATGAGGGTCTATAAACAATGATTTGTTTGATAGATAATTGATTTATATATTATTGTATGGATGGATTTTTATGCAGAAAAGAAGTCTAAGGACTACACGGGGAAGAGAGTAAGTATGGATGTACTTACTGAGGAATGATTCTATGTTTCATTAGGACTGTGTGGTGTGTGTTTATTGCATGTGGTTGATCATGCATTGCATGTTGTGTCCAATTAATATAACGGTTGATGAGATAGCCATCAACAAGCTGATGTAGTAGCAAGTGGAAGAAAGGCTAGTCAGTAGACCCAGGGGGTTCAGAGTGACCCAGGGGTGTCCGAAGTCCTAATATATAACTAATGCTGGGACCGGTAGGATTCCAGTAAAAACAGGTAAGACTTTAAGTGTTAGGAAAAGGACATGAACGGGTTCGGATACCTAAGAACGAGAGGTCTGAAGAAAGATGATCATAAAACACAAACTAAATGGTTACTAAAATGCATATTCATACAACCCTTGCATTTGCATTCTTTATGAACCATTATTAGTTTGATGGTAATTTAGATATGAAAATGAATGACTCACTTGTTTGTCTATGTAAATATGATTATGTCATATTTGCATAGTTACTGATGCAGATCTGGAGAATGAAGGCATGGACCCATATGCCAGTTTTGATGGTTTTTGAAACCATCAACGAACTATTATGTGCTAGCTTAGAAATTGCTAGTTGTGCTTATATGTGTTTTGTTTTATGGCATGTAAATATTTATAACGATGTCGTGTTTGACATGTTTTATGTTATATGCTTATGTGCCGTCTGTGGCACTAATTTTGATGCACCTAGTGTGCATATGACATATAAAGATAAACCTAAGTAACTTTTAATAAATTACCAAGGTATTTCAGTCAGCTCTAATGTGTTATGCTATCAATTCCTAAGACTATAGGAAAAAATATATTCTGCTACCAGAGTTTATCTCTGATGTAGTAATGTCACGTGGAAACCGGAGGTTTCTGCTTACGAATTTGCATAACCAAATTTGGGGCGTTACAGTATGGTATCAGAGCAGTTCGCTCAGGTGACCATCGGAATTGACCTACCTAGAAACTAGAGCATAACCAAGAGCTACTTTTAATAAATGATTTTATAAACCACATAAAAGATTTTGTTTGAAGAATGTAGTGTTGTGTAGGGAATACTAGTAAATAAATAATTTTAGAACTGTAGAAGCGTCAGTTTTGTTTAATATACTATGTACCCTAAGTAAAAATAAAAACTTTTGTGTGTATTATCTCTTTGTATTATTTTGGTGATTAACTTGATGCGATGATACAGAATTATGGCACCTCGACGTTACCCTATTCGTAACGAAAACTACGGAAACCATCATCATGGCAACCGTGATGACGAATTCCCACCTCCACCTCCACCATTTAATGATGGAGTGCATCCGGCCTTAGCTCAATTTATGGCTGAAACTACTAGGCAGTTTGCCGAAGTAGTGGCAAGAATTCCACAGCCTGCCGGCCGATTGGAACAGGTAGGTTGCTCTCTACGCGATTTTGCTAGCCAGCAATTTCTTCTATTTGATGGAACATAGGGACCATTAGTAGCTGAAGCCTGGATTACGGATATCCAGCTACTGCATGAGACACATGGCTGTACCGATGAGCAAAAGGTGACGTATACAGGACTAAGGATAACTGATGAAGCTGCAAGATGGTGGAAGTCTAAGAAAGGACTCTTAGGAATAGAGTTGGGACGTGGAGTTGCTATCCCTTGGGATAGGTTTGTAGAAGAATTTAATGGGCGTTTCTTTCCAAAGGCACAAAGGCAGATACGGGCCATTGAATTCCAGAATCTGGTGCAAGGCACAATGACGGTAGAGCAATATTCCTCTAGGTTTATTGAACTATCAAGGTTTGGCCTCAACCTAATCCCCGATGAAGAAACAAAGGCGGAACGTTTCAAAAATGGCCTTAATCCTCGTATTAAGGAAAGAGTCATGTGCCATGAGATTAGAAACTTTGTCAAATTGGTCGATATAGCATCAGTTGCTGAAAGAGGAATGCGCGAATCATCCGCCGCTTACAAACTAAAGAGGCGAGCAGCATCGCAAGTGACGTACCCATCAAAACGACCTGCATGTAGTACTGGAAGCAGGCCAGCTGAAAAGAGGAATTTCTCTCCTACAGTAGGGAACCAAGTGCCTTTATGCCAGAAGTACGGGAAGGTGCATGCTGGAGAGTGCAAGGCTAGCGAACCAAACTGCTTCAAGTGTGGTCAATTTGGCCACTTCAAGAGGAATTGTCCACTGGATGCCCCAGAAGGATCTCGACCCCCAGGAAACAACTTCCCACCAAGGGGACCCGCCCAAGCAAGGATGTATACCTTAACTCCGGTTGAGGTAGACGAAGAAGAAGAACGAGGTGTTAACGATGTTGTGACAGGTACCATATTTTTGTTTGGTATCCTTGCGTGTACTCTTTTTGATTCAGGAGCTACACATTCATTCATTTCTGAAGCATACATTAAATTACGTCATGTTAGCACACGACCTTTAGTACAAAGTCTTACGGTTGAAACTCCTGGAGGAAAGAAAATCGCATGCGATAAAATGGTAGAAAACTGTCCAATCATTATAAAAGGAAGGAACCTACCCATCAATCTATCAGTGTTTAAATCTCTAGGATATGATTTAATCCTAGGCATGGACTGGTTATCAAAGTATTATGCAAGTATAAACTGTAGAGAGAAGGTAGTTGTTTTTCAATTGCCAGGTGTTGAAAGATTTAAATTCAACGGATCTTGTACGCGAGCCACTCCACCGCTACTTTCCGCAATACAAGCTACAAGGAATATACGACAAGGAGCATCAGCGTTCTTAGCTTATGTAACTGCAAAACCAGAAGCTGAGCATACATTGGAAGATATTCCAGTGGTGTGCGATTACCCAGACGTGTTTGCCAAGGTTGTGACAGGATTGCCACCTGATTGTGAGATTGAGTTTACCATTGATTTGATTCCGGGAACTCAACCCATTCACAAAGCACCTTATCGTATGGCGCCCGCCGAGTTGAAAGAGCTAAAGAAACAACTCCAACAACTTTTGGACAGAAGATTCATATGCCCAAGCATATCACCATGGGGAGCACCGGTATTGTTTGTCAAGAGGAAAGATAGGACTATGCGACTATGCATAGACTGCCGGGAGCTAAACCGCGTTACCATAAAGAATAAATATCCTCTACCAAGGATTGACGACTTGTTCGACCAATTGAAGGAAGCCAAGGTATTCTCGAAAATCGACCTTCGATCAGGATACCATCAACTAAAGGTAAAGGAAGAAGATGTGCAAAAGACGGCGATTCAAACGAGGTATGGTCATTACAAATTCCGAGTCATGCCTTTTGGGGTGACTAACGCACCGTCGGTATTTATGGATCTAATGAATCGTGTTTTCCATATGTACCTCTATTTGTTTGTAGTTGTGTTTGTTGATGATATTTTAATTTACTCGACTAATCATCAAGAGGACGGGGAGCATCTGAAAACAGTACTAAATGTTCTAAGGGAAAAGCAGTTATTTGCTAAACTCAAGAAGTGCGAATTTTGGATGGAGAAAGTTTCATTCTTAGGGCACGTTATCTCAAAAGATGGAATAGCAGTTGATCCTAGCAAAGTTGAGGCTGTCGTCAACTAGGAGCGACCAACCAACGTGCATGAAATCCGCAGCTTTCTTGGATTGGCAGGTTACTACCGAAGATTCGTAGAAGGTTTTTCAATCTTTCTGGCCCTTTGACCGCCCTCACTAAGAAGAACGCTCATTTTCAATGGAATGATAAGTGCGAAGCAAGCTTTCAAGAGCTGAAAAAGAGGTTAGTAACTGCACCTGTCCTTGTACTGCCAAGAGAGTCTGAGAAATTCGTAGTTTTTAGTGATGCCTCTCTTAAAGGACTAGGGTGCGTACTCATGCAGCAAGATAAAGTTATAGCTTACGCCTCTAGACAGTTAAAGGACCATGAGAGAAACTATCCCACTCATGACCTTGAACTAGCGACTGTAGTTTTTGCTTTAAAAATTTGGAGACATTATCTTTTTCGTGAGAAGGTAGAAATTTATACTGATCATCAAAGTCTAAAATATATCTTCTCGCAAAAAGAATTGAACATGAGGCAGCATAGGTGGTTAGAATTGTTAAAAGACTACGACTGCTATATTCTATACCATCCAGGGAAAGCAAATGTAGTTGCTGATGCTTTGAGTAGGAAATCACAATGTGCGTCAACAAACTAAACGCCTACCCCTAATCAACTCGTCAAGCAATTGGGAATGATCCAACTGGATGTGGCGCCAAGCGTGAAGGATGCCATCCTATCAGCTCTTATTATCCGTCCGTTAACTGCTGACAGAATTAAGATTGCTCAGGAGAACGACCTAGGGTTGCAACAACTGAAGGAGAAGGCGAGCCAGGGTAAAGCTCCAGGTTTCTATTTTACGGAAGATGACCTTTTAAGAACAGGTAATGCCAGAATTGTTATACCTAATGATGCAGAATTGAGAAGGGACATACTCAACGAAGCATATAAGACTAGGTACACCATACATCCGGGAAGCACAAAAATGTACCAGGATTTGAAAAAGGGATTTTGGTGGCAAGGAATGAAGCGTGATATCGCAGAATATGTAGCGCAATGCCCCACTTGTCAGCAAGGGAAGGCAGAACACCAAAGACCAGCCGGTCCACTCCAACCTCTCAACGTGCCAGAATGGAAATGGGATCAACATTGCATTGGACTTCGTCGTAGGTTTGCCAAAAACACTCAATGGGCATGATGCTATTTGGGTCGTTATTGACAAACTTACGAAAAGTGCTCATTTCATCCCTATCAAAACTACCGACCCTGTTCCTAAGTTGGCAGAATTATATATAAGAGAGATTGTCAGACTACATGGAATACCTGCATCTATTGTATCTGATCGTGATGCGCGATTCACCTCTCAATTCTGGCAATGTTTGCAAGATGCAATGGGGACAAAGCTAACTCTTAGCACGGCATACCATCCTCAAACCGATGGCCAATCAGAAAGAACCATTCAGGTTTTGGAGGATATGCTGAGACTTTGTGTGCTAGACTTTAAAGGTAAATGGATTCAATATTTACCGTTAGTTGAGTTTGCCTATAACAACAGTTTTCAGGAAACTATTGGAATGGCTCCATACGAAGCGCTCTATGGACGGAAATGCATATCACCACTATATTGGGATGAAGTTGGGGAAAGACAGCTAGTAGGACCGGAGATAATCCAGGATACTAAAGACAAAATTACCCTAATTCGAAAGCGGATGTTGGCCGCACAGAGTCGCCAAAAGAGTTATGCTGATACACGAAGACGGAAGCTAGAATTCGAAGTCGGTGATCAGGTATTTCTGAAGGTATCACCAATGAAGGGAGTCATGCGGTTCGGTAAAAAGGGAAAGCTAAGTCCAAGGTATGTTGGTCCCTTTTTAGTGACGGAGGTCGTAGGTCCGGTCGCCTATAGAGTCGAATTACCATCTAACCTAGCCGGTGTACACGACGTATTCCACATTTCCACGCTACAAAAATACATGCACGATCCGTTACACGTAATCGACTTTGAACCCTTACAAGTTCAAGTAGATTTGAAATATGAAGTGAAGCCGGTGCAGATCTTGGATCAAAAAGTATAACAACTGAGGACAAAGACAATACCACTAGTAAAAGTTCTATGGCAGAACCATGAAACAGAAGAAGCGTCTTGGGAATTAGAACAAGAGATAAGAAGCAAATACCCATACCTATTCCCGTGAGCCACTTTGAAATAGGTATGTCTAAACTTTCGTGATTTATGATGTAGTATTTATAATTAAATAACATTTACGGTAGTAATTGTGATTAAAATAGTTTGCGAGTAGTAGCTGTTAATACATACTGTAGTCGGTATGTCGAGCCCATAAATAGATCATGGTACTATATAAAACCAAATACCCAGGTAAAGATAGTGTTAGTTTTTGTGTTGGCTACATTCTGTTGGACAAAATCACTTCTATGTAATGATGTTGCTTTCACAGGGATGTTGCTTTATCCAAAGTCTACTCTTCAGCTATATTCTTTGAGAAGATTCTGTGAAGTTTTCAAGGATTTATTTCGGTTCTCTGTCAGCCGTCCGGACGACGTGGTATTCCATCCGGACGCTTATCAGTCAGCAACATCCATCCGGACGACGAGATCTTTCCGTCCGGATGCCCATCAGTGTCTAGAAGCTTCGAACAGTTCAAGATTGCATCCGTCCGGACGTAATGGCAAATCTTCCAGACGCTCTTTAGAGTTCGAGAAAATCCCAGTGTTCCAGCACATCCGTCCGGACGACGTGGTTATACCGTCCGGACGCCATTCAGTGTTTGACAAGAAATAGGGTTTCAGCCTCAAGACACAGATATGGGAAGACGGCTGCTACCATCCGGACGATGTGTGATCCCATCCGGACGATGTCCTCTATAAGGCAAGAACGTCCATACCAAGTTCAACCGTCCGGACGTCAGCCTTCATGGTCCGGACTATCAAGCTTCATTTATGGAAGTTGCGTGCACCAGTTCAATCGTCCGTATGTTAACCTTCAAGGTCTGGATGCTCCAAGCCTTATTATGGTAATTTCGTACAGCCGAAGTGCAACCGTCCGGACGCTAGGGCAACACCGTCCGGACTCGGCCTTGTTATGGAAGCTTTCAGCGCTATCTTGGAGAGGCGGGTGCAGTTGACTGTCCGGACGCTCGGTCAAGCCGTCCGGACGCCCTCGGGTATTTTGGTCATAACGTTTTACTCAAATATCGGATTGGGACGAAATCGGCTTCATTGGAAAGCTTAGAAAAAATGTTGTAACTTGAGTGTCTGGACGGACCCTAGAAGCGTACAGATAGCCTCCGTCCGGACCGAAAGATTTTCCCATCCGGACGGCCTTGCAGAAAATTCCAGAATACTTTTCGGACAAGTAAAACTTGGCCCGTTCAGACGGCCCAAGGCTCCCGTCTGGACGCACGTGTTTCAGACTTTGTTTTTGAGTCGATTTCGGGTTTCCTAAGCCTATAAATAAGAGGCTTGAGGCATGCTTTCAACATAGAATTCGGTGGTGAATTCCCTACAGCTTAGAGACGTGATATTTCCTCTAAAGCCTTGCCAAATGTGTGATTTGATCAGCTGTGCGGTCTATCTTAGGGGTTGGCCCTAAGGTAAAGGATTCCATTGAAGACCCCTTCAGGTAGGAGAACCTGGTTGGGAAGCGTTCGTGTTGGGTTACACATTAGAGATCAAGGTACCACCACTGCATCGATACATGTGAGTGTTACTGTCTTGTATCTAGTTTTGTCTTCTGAATAGTGGATATCCTGGGTTTGGCTGCCCCGGAGTGGTTTTTCTCTTAATTGAGTTTCCACTTCGTCAACAAAATATTTGTCTCCTTTAAATTCCACATTTAATATTTTGTTGCACACTGTTCACACACACTGTTAAATTTAGAAGTCCATTTATTTTTCAATTGGTATCAGAGCAGGTACACTCTGTTTATTATTTATTTTCTGAGTGTGATCCTCATCTTTTGTGACTTATATTTTTTTTACACCTTTTATCATGAATTCTTCTCTGTTATCTAGTGAGGATTCTGATATTATGCTCTTTAAGGTTTTTAATAAATTGAAGAATGCTCAACATTCTAAATTTTTTCATAAAGAGCTTAAAAAGGTGAAGCTAGAAAAAGAGTCTTTGATTGTTCAATTGTCTGAGTCACATGCTTTGATTGACTCTTTGAGATATGAGAATACCATGCTATTTGACATTATTGATTCACTTGAGAAGAAATTGGAAAAATTCTCTAGTGATAATTTGAAAAGCATGCTTTGTATTCATTCAGATATTTCCAACAAGCCTGATTTAGTTGTTGATGACTTGAGTGCCTCTACTTCACATGTTGCTGATTCTGAATTAGATTCCATTATTATTAAGCATGTGATAGTAGACACTACTTGTTTGGATAATTCTTGCTTGAATAATTGTGTGATGCCCAAGCCCAAGGAATCAGGAACACAAGGTAAGTTTGTTCCTTCTTGTCATAATTGTGGGAAAATTGGTCATATTAGGCCAAATTGTTATTTGGTGAAATCCCACAGGCCTTGGATTAAGCAGGTAAGGGCAATGTTATTTGTAAGAATGCTAACCATAATTTTGTAGAGAATACAAAGAAGCATTCAAACAAAAGAAGCTTGCCAACATGCCATCACTGCGGCATCACCGGTCACATCCGACCCAATTGTCCACTTCTCTAGGCTCAGAAGTCGAAGGTTCAGAAGGAGCTGCCAACAAAAGCTACATCAGGCACTCTACTTCCTACGGCCCTTCAAGCTCCGCAGCATCAGCAAAGGTTTGTTCCTACCAATCAGAGTGGGAAACCAAAGAAGAACAAATCAAGACGCTATAAGAGAAAGCGGTAGAAGCCCAATGGCAGCCATGGCTATGAAGGATTGCCTAGCCTAATGCAAGGTATGCTAAAGAGAATGGACAACATGGACAAGACCTGCAAGCCACCGCCTCGAGTCAAGCAGGTATGGGTCAAGAGTGATGAGACCATTCACCCCATGAGGGGGAATGAACGTACCTAGCAAGAGAAGGTGTTCATGCCTAGGATTTAGTTTCTAATCCTAAGGCATCAGGTTTGATTGCTTGCACTTTCACTTGTTATATTTGTGTGCCTACTATGCAATCTAGGAACCAGTTTGTTGTGCCCCATATTCTCTTGAGAGAGCATTGCAAGTACTTGTTGGGGAAGACAGAAAAAGCAGGTCGAGCGACTGTTTTTCTGTATTAGCATCATCAGGTTTGATCTTGCCTTGCATATGATGTCATTTCCATATTGCATTTTTTTTTAATAAAAAAAAAAAATTCTGGGGAGAATTTGCAAGATTTTTTTTTCTCTTGGCATATCAGATATTGCATGTATTTTCTCTTGATATCTAAATTCTTTGGGTATTAATTTACTTTGCTTAGATATATTTGAGAGTTTCTGACTATAATTTGCCAAGTGTTTTCCTGTGTATGAAAAAAATTGGATAGCTTCTTTTCCCATGCGATGAAAAATGTGCACTATCCATGACTCCCCTAAAGGTACATCTTTCCTTCTCTGACTTTGTGTTTCTAAGAATTTTGGGATAAGAGAAGATGTTTTTGATAAGATGGTCAAATTGACCACATGCTAGTTGAACCTAGAACCTAAAAAATCTGGCATTCCCTTTAGATTGCAGCACCATAAGAATCAAGCAGTAAATCATATGAATTATGCACTTTAAATTGCATATTCACTGCTTATGTGCTGAAATTGATATATGCCTTGCCCTCTACGTGCAAGTAAAACATTTACTTTATCCTTCATGGTACAAGTAAATCAGTTAGGTGCTGTAAATCAGATGGTGTGTATCAGATGAGGGTGACTAGGCCCTAGTAAGTTATAAGGTTTGACTTTTAGCTAATCTGTCACAGATTTTCTCTCTTGTCTAGAAAATCTGGTTGCTCTTTGTCATTTCTGTGATAGTCATACCTTGTGGGTTAAGTCTTCACACACACACACATTGCATGATTTGAGTTGTCTATTTGAATTTTCTATGTCCAGGAAATTTTTTGTACTGATTGAACTCTCAACTCTCTTTTATATATTTGCTTAGTTTTGAGATGCTCCCTGATTGTGTTATCAGTGGATTATACATGCGTGTTCTTAAACTGACTTTGGAAAAATTATTTTTCTGCAAATTTTCCTCAAGTTTCAGATTTTCAGTGTGAAGCATGTGGATGGACTTATTCTTATGTCCAAAACGAGAGCAGTCTTGCCATATGCTGACCTAGCAATTCCTCATACGGTCAAGATCTCTATAGGTTTAAGACTTGCTTCTCTTTCTCTGCCATACACACATCTTTGCATTTTTATTGATTTATCATGGCATCTTGTGTGTTTTTCTCGTGGATTTCTCCCGAGATTTTGGCATTTGTTGCACATCTCTTCTCATCCCATGATCTGCTTTGTGTCTTCCGTTATTCTTTTAAGTCTTTGTGCTTTTAGAAAATTGGAATATTTGTTGGGATATTTTCTTGAGATATTGTGCATGAAAATCCTTTTCTGTCTGTGTTGGGCTGATCATGATATATTTATGCCTTATGAGTAGCTGCATTGCTTATATTTCTCTTTGGCATCAATTTGATAGCCGTGTTAAATACCACATTATGTTTGGAACTAACAGGATCTAATGGTATTTTTGGAGATATTTCTGATTGGTTTTTCAGGGATACGACATCCATCGGCTCCCAGCACAGTGATTGACAGATGCATCCTTTGGAAAACTGACTATTGTTGAATTCAGATGTTCAATTTCCAAAGGTCTTGGGATTTGATAATTGGAGGATTTATGTTCCTCTCTTTTGGGCCATTTGCAGACGTTTCTCTACTTTCCTATTGTTTTGGATTTTATAACATTTTTGTCTGTGGATATTATTACTCCGTTTACCCTTGTCCTTCTGAGACATTAAGGGGGAGTAATTGTTGTGTGGTTTTTCTCATTCATTTGTTTTACCCTTTGTCCCTTTGTGACAAAAAGGGGGAGTAATTGTTGATTTTGGACCGAGATTGTATTTTTAACCGGTCAAGTGATTTTTATCCAAGAATGGCCAAAGGGGGAGTTTGTTAGTTTTTGTGTTGAATACATTTTGTTGGACAAAATCACTTCTATGTAATGTTGCTGCGTTCACAGGGATGCCGCTTTATCCAGAGTCTACTCTTTAGCTATGTTCTTCGAGAAGATTCTGTGAAGTTTTCAAGGATTTATTTCGGTTCCATGTCAGCCGTCCAGACGACGTGGTATTCCGTCAGAACGCTCATCAATCAGCAACATCCGTTCGGACGACGAGATCTTTCCGTCCGAACGCCCATCAGTGTCTAGAAGCTTCGAACAGTTCAAGATTGCATCCGTCCGGACGTAATGGCAAATCGTCCGGACGCTCTTCAGAGTTAGAGAAAATCCCAGTGTTCCAGCGCATCCGTCCGGACGACGTGGTTATACCGTCCGGACGCCATTTAGTGTTTGACAAGAAATAGGGTTTCAGCCTCAAGATACAGTTATGGGAAGACGGCTGCTACCTTCCGGACGATGTGTGATCCCGTCCTAACGATGTCCTCTATAAGGCAAGAACGTCCATACCAATTTCAACCGTCCGGACGTCAGCCTTCATGGTTCGGACGATCAAGCTTCATTTATGGAAGTTGCGTGCACTAGTTCAATCGTCCGGACGTTAGCCTTCAAGGTCTGGACACTCCAAGCCTTATTATGGTAATTTCGTACAGCCGAAGTGCAACCGTCCGGACGCTAGGGCAACACCGTCCGGACTCGGCCTTGTTATGGAAGCTTTTAGCGCTATCTTGGAGAGGCGGTTGCAGTTGACCGTCCGGACGCTCGGTCAAGCCGTCCGGACACCCTTGGGTATTTTGGTCATAACGTTTTACTCAAATATTGGATTGGGACGAAATTGGCTTCAATGGAAAGCTTAGAAAAAATGATATAATTTGAGTGGCTGGACGGACCCTAGAAGCATCCGGACGGCCTCCATCCGGACGGCCCAAGGCTCCCGTCCGGACGCGCGTGTTTCAGACTCCGTTTTTGAGTCGATTTCGGGTTTCCTAAGCCTATAAATAAGAGGCTTGAGGCATGCTTTCAACAAAAAATTCGGTGGTGAATTCTCTACAGCTTAGAGATGTGATATTTCCTCTAAAGCCTTGCCAAGTGTGTGATTTGATCAGCTGTGAAGTCTATCTTAGGGGTTGACCCTAAGGTAAAGGATTCCATTGAAGACCCCTTCAGGTAGGAGAACCTGGTTGGGAAGCGTTCGTGTTGGGTTACACGTTAGAGATCAAGGTACCACCACTGCATCGGTACATGTGAGTGTTACTGTCTTGTATCTAGCTTTGTCTTCTGAATAGTGGATATCCTGATTTGGCTGCCCCGGAGTGGTTTTTCTCTTAATTGAGTTTCCACTTCGTCAACAAAATATTTGTCTCCTTTAAATTCCGCATTTAATATTTTGTTGCACAATGTTCACACACACTGTTAAATTTAGAAGTCCGTTTATTTTTTAGATAGTATGATTTGAAAAACATTATTTTCTTACACCCTTTTTGATAATTGTCAAATATCATGGAGTTAAAATAAAGTTGAAAACTCTGTACATCAAACCATACCTCAAGATCAACCAGAGAGAGAGTTACCTCAGTCTTCCACGAAGCCACGTCTCAGTGACTTTGAAGATAATTAAGGTAAGTAACATCTCTGCTTGAAATTTTTCTTACTTAGTGTAAATTTTTCTTTTGGCATAACTTAGTTTACAAATTTCGGGGACGAAATTCCGATAAGGTGGGTAGGATGTAACGCCCAGTAATTTCAAGCTCTTAAGAAATCATTGATATTGTTGAGGAGATGATGAGAATGTAAAATGTCGTATTTTTCCCCTTAATATTTAATTTCTTATACTTATTTAATGCCTAAATGTACTCATTATTCTTATATTTTGATTTAGGATGCAAATTGAGGCATTAAATGCAAAACAAAGCTAATTTGGCGATTTTGGACAGTTTCGACATCAGTTCGTAATCTAGGCATAACTCTCTCATAAAAGCTCCGATTGAGATGATTCAAGATGCTGTGGAACGCCAAGAAAAAGATATACAACTTTTATGTTTTGCATTTTGAGAGATACCGAATGAATCAAGGTCGAAATTGGGCTTGAAGTTGACGGTCTGATGTGGATCTGATGCGATTTATTTGCGGAAGTTTTCAGATATGGAAATTTCTTTACTTTGAGCCTTTTCATAATCATCCAATCAATTCCAGCCAAGCCAAGCAATAAATAAAAAGTTAAAGCAAAAGGAAGAAAATGAGAGAAAAGATGCGTGGAGGACCATGGAAATAAATAAGAGATTTGTGGGGACCACGTGGAAGAAGACAACATGAAAGGAGCATCTCTTTCCATGACAAGGCAAATTGATTTTCTCTCCATACTTGGCTGATTTGTGGGGACTTAAACAAGGAAAGAATCGATAAAGCATATGGCAACAAAAGTCCCCATTGAAATCGTCACCTTCCTAGTTATCCTAGTTATCCTAGCCTTTATTTTATGTTTAATATTTTCCTTAATTAGTAGATTTGTGTATTGTTATTTTAGGATAGTATTTACAATATCTTTCTTTAGGAGATTTCCTAGGCTTCTAGCATATGGGCTGAAACGTGTAAAAAAGGGGGGAACCATGAGAACTTACAACACACACACACACACCTTCTACCTTACCTCTTCTATCTTCTTCCATCTTCTATCTTCCATCTTCTCCCCTCTTCTCTAAACTTTGGTCGAAGGAAACGGAAGCCTCGGAATTAATAAAACTGTGAGATCTAATTTGTTTTCATTGTTCGATTTATGCTTTGAGTATAAGATGTTCTTCTATACTTATTTTTATGATTGTCTTGTTTAACGACTAAGATTTAATGATTTGACTGAGTTTCTGCGGTGGCGATCATTAAATCCTAGGAAGTCTACTAGTTTGTTATTCGTTGTAATTTATTGCTGGGTTGGATATCAAATCCGTAATTGTTTGATCCCTCCAATCTATGAAGCAACTAAGATTTAATGATTTGCTGCTTCTCAGTGATTATTAAATCTTAGGAAGAACATCCGACGAAATTAAATGCAACCGCTTGTGCTTGTGTTGTTTCGCTTCATCGATCTCTCTAATTCTTAAGGCTGCTACTAGATTAAACCTATAGCGCTTGTCTTAGGTTGTTTAGTAGTTAGGGTTAATTAGAGCACTTGTCTTTTAATTAACTACGACTAAGGAGAGATAGGAAAACAGTTCCAACGGTGAATATTCAAGTATGAATTGATATATATTTGCATCGATGATCAGTTGCCAGATTCCGACGGTGGAAGTTGACTAAGACCAATGTTTGTTCTTTTCCTTTATATTTTTATTTTACTTATTATTTTTATTGTCATACTCAAAAACCCCCCCATCCTTGATCACTTAGCATAAAACTCGACTAATCACTCTTCGTGGGATCGACCTTTACTTGCACTACTACATTTATATTTTTAGAAGTAAGGTTTTATTTTTGGGTGCTCGCGACAGCACGCCAAATTTTGGCGCCGTTTCCGGGGAGTAATTCTAGTTTATTTTTGTGCTTCTTGTGATCCTTATTTTGTTCTTGAAATTTTTTGCTTTTATTGTTCAAAAAAAAAATTGTTTGTTTTATTTATTTTCATTACTCTAGACTTTTTCTAATTTATTTTAATTGTTTATGACTGTAACTCGATCTTCTAACCAAAGTGATTTTCAGTACGATCCAGAAATAGAAAGAACTTTGTGCAGGTTAAGGAGGGAAGCTCGGAGAAATTCTGAAGAGAACGATTTGGCTCTTGACTTCCTATTTGCTAGCGATTCTGATTTAAAAGAGGAGGAAATCATGGCTGGAAATCAAACTTTGAAAGAGCTTGCTGCTCCTGATTTGAATCAACAACCTTTATGCATAATGTTCCCTACTTTAGATGCTATTACTACTTTTGAATTAAAATCTGGACTAATACATCTCTTGCCCACTTTTCATGGCCTCACAGGTGAAGATCCTCACAAGCATTTAAAGGAGCTTCATGTGGTATGCACAAGTATGAAACCCACAGGGGTAACTGAAGAGCAAATTAAATTAAGAGCCTTTCTATTTCCTTTGAAAGATTCGGCTAAGGATTGGCTCTATTATCTACCCTCCGGGAGTATTACCACATGGAACGAGATGAAGAGACTGTTTTTGGAGAAATATTTCCCAGCTTCAAGGGCGTCCAACATTCGAAAAGAAATTTGTGGTGTAAGGCAGCACAACGGAGAGTCCCTGCACGAATACTAGGAACGTCCTTCATGGTACAAGTAAAAACAATTAGATGCTGCATCTTAGGGGGAGGGTATTAGATGAGGGTGGCTAGCGTCCTGAGGGTGTTGCTATGATGTCCGGATGTCTTCAAAGCTGAAGCTTCTAGATACTGAGGGGCGTTCGGACACCTTCAAAGGCCTATCCGAACGGTTGCACAGGAACCGGTTGATCTGACTTCGAAAATGCATGGAGTCTTCATGGACATCTTCTAGAACTTTGTGACCAGTCACATGGCTTGAAACGAACACTGTCCATATAACTTAAAGACTTTGAATAAAAACTGATAAACCTGTTTAAAAGGCAACCGTTACATAAAGTGTTTTTATCATCCAGAATGTTGCCAACATAAAATACTAAAACACACGTACTTGTTAAGAGCACTAAAGTGAAGAAGGAGTTGCCAAAGAAAGATTCTACTAGCACCAAAGCTCTTAGGAAGCAACAGGCTCAGAGGAAACTATCAAGGTATGCTCCACCAGTTCACAAAACTCCCATATGTCACCAATGTGTAGTTATTAGTCATGTCAGACCCAGGGGTCCTCAGCCTCAGAAGGACCCACCTAGAAAGTCGGGACCTCATGCAAGGTATCCTGCTCCAAGGCATCAGCGACAACAGCAGAGGTTTATTCCTGTAAAATAGGCCTGGTTGCCAAAGAAGAACAAATCTCAGCATCATGAGGAAAAGCCATAAACACCTAAAAGGGATCCATCCTATGAAGAATTGCCCATTGCTGGCAGCTTTATGCAGAACTTGATCAAATATATGGAACTAGAGCCAAAGTATGGAGGACAAGATTGGCACACTCACTTCCCAAGGGAGAACGGACCCACCTAGTAGGTGAGGTCACACATGCCTAGGATTGTGGTTCCTAAATCCTAGTGCATGTCAGGTACACTTGCAGTGCATCTTTTATATTGTCATATCCTATGCATTGCATCTTTTATATTGTCATATCTTGTGCATACTTTGCATATTTGTTATGGAACCATTTTGTCCATCCATATATAGTTTCTCTTTTTGTCTTAAGAAATTTCTGCAGGTATTTCACAGGGATGACAGACAAAGCACGTCGGGCAACTGCTTTTCTGTCTTGGTATAGGTAAACCTCTCTCCCTAAGGTCAGGTTTGCCCTTACCCTACATGCTTGGACTAATTGTCTTTTCTTTTCCTTTTCTGCAAGTTGATTTGTTTTTTTTTTAACAAACAAAAAAAAACAAAACAAAACCAAAAAAAACCAAAAAAAAAAAAAAAAAAACAAAGGGGTAAAGTGAAAGGTTTTTCTTCTTAGTCTTTCAGCCATCTCATGGATCTTTATCTGCTATCTCAGTTATTTGTGCTTTGATAGAATATGCCTACATATTATTGAGATTTCAAGTCTGATTTGTGCTAAGTTTTCATGTTGTATCTGTATTAGATAGTTGCTTTCTTCATGCGATGAAAATGTACACTATCTAAGGCTCCCCTAAGGTACATTTTTTTTTTTTTATCTTTGATGTTCTGCTTCTGAAAATTCTTCTGAGAGAGTTTTTTTTTTTGCTAAGATGGTCAAATTGACTAACTCGCTAGTTAAACCTAGACCCCAAAAATTATGGCTTTCTCTATAGGTTGCAGCACCAAAAAGATACAAGCAGTTATACTTCTGAGCTTATTATTATATGAATAAATTCACTGCTTCTATGCTGACTTAGCTATTAATCTTGTCCTTCATGGTGTAAGTAAAAAGAATTATAGTGCTGCTTCTAATGGGAAGAGTATCAGATGAGAGTGACTAGGCCCTAGTAAGATAAGGTTTGACTTTTGACTAATCTAACTATGAATTTCTCTCTTATTTAGAAAATTCGGTTGCTTTAAATCATATCAGCGAAGATCATACCTTATTGAGAAAGTCTTCACACACACGCATTGCATGAGTTAAGTTGACTATTGAAAAATTTCTTTCTGTAGGGAAATTTATGCTCATTGATTACTTGACTTCTCTTTATATGTTTGCGTATTTTTTACGAGCTATTTGACTATTTTCTCAGGTTTAGATACATGTGTGTTCTGAATTCTTGCTGAAGCCCTAAACTTGTTATCTTCCTTTGTTTGTATCTTTGGAAATGTTTGGTTATGGTTTTTCTCTAAATACTATATTTACCTTTTGTCCCTTTGAGACAAAAAGCGGGAGTATTCTTTATTTTGGACCGGGAATGTATTTTCAAACCGGGCAAGTGATTTTTGTCACAGAATGGCCAAAAGGGGAGTTTGTTAGTATTTTATATTGCCAACATTCTGGTTGACAAAAACATTTTATGTAAAGGTTGCTTTTTAACAGGATTATCAGTTCTATTTAGAGTCTTCATGTAATATGGACAGTGTCTCATTTCATGCCATGTGCCAGTCACAAGTTCTTTAGAAGATGTCCATGAAGATTCCATGCAATTTCCAAGTCAGAACAGTCGATTCCTATGCAACCGTCCGGACGGGCCTTTGAATGCATCCGGACGCTCTGCAGTGTCTAGAAGCTTCAGCATTGCAGCCGTCCAGATGACCGAGCAACACCGTTCGGACGCTAGGTCAAGCTACTCCGAGTTCAACACAGAGTTAGATTTTAGTCGACACTATTTGGGAATTTTCTGCCAAACGTCTGGATGATGTGGCAACATGTCCAGACTCTACCCAACGTTCCAGAATATTCTAGGTTTCATTTACGAACACGGAAAGCAATGACCATGAAGACCGTCCAGACGCTCGGCCAAGCCGTCCGGACGCTACTCGCCAAAGTTTGATTTTGAGCAGAATTAGGTTTTTTGTTAGCCTATAAATAGATGTCTCTAGGCTTGTAATTTGTAAGAATTCAGTATAGAATTCCATAGTGCTTAAAGAGGGTGTTTAGGGAGAATTGAAGATCCGCTAGCTCTCTAGCCATTGCCGATGTGTGCTCTTTGTTTTGTGAGAAGTCTATCTTAGGGGTCGGCCCTAAGATAAAGGATTCCATTGAAGACCCCTTCAAGTAGGAGACTTGGTTGGGAAGCATTCCCGATGGGCTTCGTGTCAGAGTTAAAGGTATGACTACTACATCAGAGGTATGTGAGTACGAGTGTCTTGTAACTAGCTTTGTCTTCGGTATAGTGGATATCCTGGGTTTGGCTACCCCGAAGTGGTTTTTCTCTTCACAGAGTTTCCACTTCGTCAACAAATATCTTGTCTCTTTTATTTTCCTCATTTAAGATATTTTGTTACACACGAACACACACTTGATAATTTATAAGTCATTATTTATTTTCAAGCTGGAATCGTCCGGATGACAGGTCTACACCGTCCGGAAGCTATCCTTGATAAGGCAAGACGTGGAGAAGAATTGCAACCGTCCGGACGTCAGGGCAACACTGTCCAAACGCCAGTCCTTATTATGGAAATTGCATGCAGCTGAAGTACAACCGTCCAGACGCTAGGGCAACACCATCCGGAGGTGGCCCTATTCAAGAAAGAATATCAATGGTTTTGGAAAGCCGGTTGCACAGTTGTCCGTCCAGATGCTCTCAGCTACCGTCCGGACGCCACCTAGAGAAAATCGTTCCAGACTCGATTTAGGTCTTTGTTAGCCTATATATAGAGGCCTCTAAGCATGTAATTTGTAAGAATTCGGTATTAAATTCCTTAGTGCTTAAAGAGTATAATTTAGGAGTTATTATGCTGATCAGTTTGCTCTCAAGCCGTTGTTGTAGTGTTGTTGCTGTGCTCGTGTTGAAGTTTATCTTAGGTATCAGAGCTTGGTACACTCTACTTAGATTTATTTCTTGAGTGTTATCCTTTTGACTTCTATTTTATTTTACCATGTCTCAAAATTGAAATTTGATGACCGTTCCTGCCTTTGATGGCATGAACTATGGCTATTAGAAAGCTCGTATGCATTTCTTTTTAAAATCCATTGATTGTTGGAAAACTGTTGAAATTGGTTGGACTGAGCCAGTGGATATTGAGTTTGTAACTGAAAAGAATGCACGACTTGCCAATGACAAAGCCCTTCATGCTCTATGTCAAGCCCTTTCACCGTCTGAATTTACTAAAATTTCAAACTGTGGAACTGCTCAAGAAGCATGGCAAATCTTAGAAACAACATATGAAGGCACAAAACTTGTTACATCTGTTAAACTTCAAATGTTGATTTCTAGATTAAGATGCATGAAGATGAGAAATTCAAAGAGTTTTACTCTAAGATGAGCGACCTAAGGAACTCAATGGTGAGTCTTGGGAAGTCCATCTCAGATGTAAAACTCATTCGTAAAATTCTAAGATCTTTGCCTGTGCGTTTCAGAATCAAGGTGACTACCATTGAAGAAAGCAAAGATTTAGAAGAGATGAAGATTGAAGAGTTGGTGGGATCTCTTCAAACCTATGAGCTTTCACTGCCCCCAATCAAGAAGGTGAAGATTATTGCCCTCAAGGCATCTAAAAGGAAAGCCAAAGTCTCATCTAAAGAGGACTCTGAGAAAGAAGAAGATGTAGTGGCAATGCTGGCCAAGAATTTCGAAAGATTGATGAAGAATGATAAATTCAAGAAGAAATTCTCTGAAAGCCTGAAGAAGGCCCCCAAAGAGTCTGAACCTGAAGAAGCTGAGAAGAAAGACCCAAAAGGCCCCAAATGTTTTGAATGCTCAGGCTTTGGGCATATATGGGCTGTCTACAGGAACCTCAAGCAGGGAAAAGGGAAGGCCTACAATGCGACTCTCAGTGATGAGTCCAAAGAAGAAGAATCTCCTGCTCAAGATTAGCTTCTAGCCTTTGTGGCTCCACAAGAAGAAGAGGAGGATTCTTACTACTCTAAGCGCAATGATGAAGACGGGGAAGAACTCAAAGAGGCCTATAAAATCCTCTATGTAGAGTTCGAGAAGTTGAGGGAGACTCGTAAGCAGCACATTCATCTGCTGAACAGTTTATAGACTGAGAAGAGTTCGCTACTGCTCAAAATACAGGATCCAGAGGAGAAGCTACTGGAAATACAGCTAAAGTTGGAAAGGGTCATTGATGAGAAGCTAACCCATATGCTGTCAATCCAGAAGAGCCTAACCAACAAGACCAGACTCGGGTATGTAGCTCCTCCCTCTAACATTTCCTCTACTTCTAGGACTATTTTTGTCAAGCCCACAGTCCCCGAGCCTCTACTCACAGTCGTGGACAAAGGAAAGGACGTAATTGGTGGAGATATTCTGGTCACTCAGAAGCCCCCCACCATTAAACAACCCCCTATATGCCATCACTGCGGCTTAAGCGGGCACATCTGACCCCAGTGTTCTCTTCTCAAATCTCAGAGATCAAAGGTCAATAAAGAAGTGCCAAAACAAGCTAATTTCGGCACTAGACCTCTAGCCCAGCATCAGGCTCCCCAGTATCAGGCTCCATGGCATCAGGCTCCTCAGCATTAGCGGCATCAACAGAGATTTGTTCCTGCCAATCATGAAGAAGCTTCAGAAGATGGAGGATGATCAATTCTATAGGGAGCTGCCAATATGGATGCAGAGTATGACATAGTAAATGGATCATCAGATCAAGTCCTGTCACCAACTGTTGTGCAAATATCTACCTAAATAAATAGATAAATATTTGTACGTTTTACTCGCAAGTGCACAAGATCAAAACGATAGTACAGTAGGCAAATACGAGATCATTCCCACAAGGATTGGTAAATTTTGCTTAAAAGATTTCCTAAATAATTAAGATGAGTAAAAAGAAATAAAAATATTAATAGGATCTAATAAAAGAAAAGATAAAAATATTGAAGAAATACAATAGGAGATAAGGTAGGGCTTCGGTATCTACTGCTAATCATACTCAATTAAGATTCACAATGCCAATGCTACCATCATAACTTGATACTTAATGCTTACCAGCCATAAGGGAATGGTATCTTCTCCTAAAGCTATTGATTTCCCTGAGTAACGAGTTAGGCATGGTATCTACTCTAACTCTTTTCTTCCTTGAATGATTTAGCATGGTATCTACTAAGTTATTCTTCAAGAAAGCACAAATCTATGGAAATCAGTAAACACACTCAGATTGGAACATGGTATCTATTCCAGTTGTCGTTATGTTGATTAATCCAAGGACCTGTGATGGGGTTCTTTTTTTATTTTATTATGCCCAGGACTCGGTCATACAAATTGACATAAATAACAAATCCATACCACACGCATATGATGATCAAGCATAAACTTGAGAGGAATTCAAGAAAATAGGAAATAATGAAGTTAAGCATCAATATATGAATTGTAGCAAAGGGGCCAATTGAAAACCTTAACGAGACATAATTAGGGCTTCAATCGAGCCCTAACTAAAGTATTAGTTACACATAAATTGGATGGAAATCATCCTCATAAGAAAATAATAAAGGAAAAGAAAGAAAATAAAAACTAGAAAAAACCTCCTTCTTGATGTAGCCTTTGATTCTTCCTCAAAGCTTGTGTGTGTTTTTCTTCAAAGGTTAGAGGCCTATTTATAGGGATTAGAGAAGCTCTAGAAGCTCTAGAAATACTAGAATAATTATAAATAGGTCTTCTAGTCCCAATTCTTTTCCTTTTCTAAAATTTCCATCCAAGTAGGAAAAGGATTCTAAAATTCGTACAGATTTGCGGTCTTTTATTACGGGACAATTTTGGCATGGTAAATGTCCGAATTAGGAAAAACCTATTTCTAATATATTTGTTTCATTTTTTATTAGCTTTCTAACGCCATAAATTTTATTGAAATATAATACTTGATCCGAAAGTTACAATTAAATTACTGAGACATGCTCATTCTGAATTCTTTCCAAAAATAACGAATTTTTGCCGACTTCTCTTTCCTTAAATTCAAAATTGATTTGGAGTTGAATCTATCCAAAATTGAGTTTGCCTACTTCGTTATAATCTTGAAATTTGATGGATTTTCTTCCAAAACCTGTAAAATACAAGAAAATACAAAAACAACACAAAACATCAAACTATAACAAAACTAAGAGCTTAACATATGTAAATTAAAGGGCTTGAATGTGTAACATTCAGCACTTATCACCAACCACCACAAGGAAGGCAGGCATGGGTCAGAAACGAGGCAGACATGGGTCATAAATGAGGCAGACATGGGTCAGAAACGAGGCGGACATTCATCCCTTGAGGGGGAATGGACTCACCTAGTTGGTGAGGGTACATATGCCTAAGATTTGGTTCCTAATCCTAGAGCATTAGGTTTGATTGCATTGCATTATTCTCTACATGTCATATCCTTATTTGCCTTGCAATTTAGGAACCATTATTCTTTGCCCGCTATTTCTCTTGTTTCACTTGAGAAAATTTGCAGGTACTATTTGGGGATGACAGAAAAAGCACGTCATGCGACTGTTTTTCAGTATTGGTAATTTTGATCCCTTCTCTTTGAAGACAGGTTTGATCTTACCACATGCGAGGTGTTGTGCAAATATCTACCTAAATAAATAGGCAAATACTTGTACGTTTTACTCGCAAGTGCACAAGATTAGAAAGATAGTATAGTAGGCAAATATGAGATCATTCCCACGAGGATTGGTAAATTATGCTTAAAAAGATATTCCTAAAAGAGATATGTTTAATAAGACGGGATAAAAGATTGAGTTAAAAATAATAAGAAGAAAAGGTAGGGCTTCAATATCCACCGCTATTCATACTCAAATAAGATTCGCAATATGCACAATACTACAATCATAACATGATGCTTAATATTTACCAGCCACAAAGGAATAGTATCTTCTCCTAAAGCTATTGATTTCTCTAAGCAACGAGTTAGGCATGGTATCTACTCTAACTCTTTTCTTCCTTGAAGGATTTAGCATTGTATCTACTAAGTAGTTCTTCAAGGAAGCATAAATCTATGAAAATCGGTAAACACACTCAGATTGGAATATGGTATCTATTCCAGTTGTCTTTATGTTGATTAATTCAAGAGTCTGTGTCGGGGTTCTTTCGTTACTTTATTATGCTCAAGACTCGGTCATCCAAATTGACATAAATAATAAATCCGTACCACATGCATATGATGGACAAACATAAACATATGAGAAATTCAAGAAACTAGAATTAATCAAGTTAAGCATCAATATATAAATTGTAGCAAAGCAAATTGAAAAACTTAAAGAGACATGATTACGGCTTCAATCGAACCCTAACTAAAGTATTAGTTACAACTAATATAAACTAAAATTATATACATACAGAAAATAAATAAAGGAAGAAAGAAAATAAAAACTAGAAAGAACCTCCTTCTTGATGTAGCCTTTGATTCTTCCTCAAAGCTTGTGTGTCTTTTTCTTCAAAAGTTAGAGACCTATTTATAGGGATTAGAGAAGCTCTAGAAGATCTAAAAATCTTAGAACAATTATAAATAGGTCTTCTTGTCCAAATAGAATAATTACAAGTCTTTTTCTTTTCTGAAATTTCCATCCAAGTAGGAAAAGGATTCCAAAATTCGTACAGATTTGCGGTCTTTTATTGCGGGACGATTTTGGTATGGTAAACTTCTAAATTAGGAAAAACCTATTTCTGACATATTTGTTTTCATTATATTTCCAACGCCACCAATTTTGTTGCAATTCGATACTTAACCCAAAAGTTATGATTAAATTACTGAGGCATGCTCATTTTGGATTCTTTCCAAAAATAACGAATTTTTGCCGACTTCTCTTTCCTTAAATTCAAAATTGATTGGAATTGAATCTATCCAAAAGTGAGTTTGCCAACTTCGTTATAATTTTGGAATTCGATGGATTTTCTTCCAAAACCTGTAAAATACAAGAAAACACAAAAATAACACAAAACATCAAACTATAACAAAACTAAGAGCTTAACATATGTAAATTAAGGGGCTTGAATGTGTAACATTCAACACTTATCACTAGGTTTATGATTGTCTATTCACCTTTGTAGCATGTTTTTATTGTTTTTCATTAAAAAAAAAAGGGGGGAGAAGATGCAGAAATTTCATTTTTTCTTTTCTTCGCGTTTCAGATATTACACGTGTTTTTGCCTGATATCTCAGTTCATTGTGTATTAATTGACTATGCTTTTATATGATTGAGAGTTTATGCCTAATGTCTGTCAAGTTTCTTGTGCATCTTAATGCTAAATAGTTACTTTCCTTATGCGATGATTTTGTGCACTATCCAAAGCTCTCTCCTAAGGTACATTTTTTTTTTCCTCTCTGACTTTTTGCTTCTGGAAATTATGATGAGAGAGATTTTTTTGTAAGATGGTCAAATTGACCAACTCGCTAGTTGAACCTAAAACCTAAAAATTCTAGCATTCTCTCTAGGTTGCAACACTAAGTGATAAAAAGCATTCAAAAAATCAATAAATATGGATAAATAAAAAGATCCACTGCTTATTGTGCTATAAATACGTTCTTGAACTTGTGCCTAAAGAAACAGTCAATGACCAAATCATTGTGGAAATAGACGATCACTAAAGGACTAAGTAAAAGAAAAGTGTTGCATCTTAGGGGGAGTGTGTCAAATTATGGTTGTTAGGCCCTAGAAAAATAAGGTTTGACTTTTGACTGATCTTTCATTAATTTTCTCTCTTGTTTAGAAAATTCACTTGCTTTAAATCATATCAGTGAACTTCATACCTTACTAAGAAAGTCTTCACACACACACACGCATTGCATGAGTTGTGTAATTTATTTAAAATTTCCATCTACAGGAAATTTTGTGCTAATTGAACTCTTAACTCTCAATTATGTCTTTGCGTATTTTTGGAATGTTATCTAACTGGTATATCAGTTGATTATACATGCGTGTTCTGAAGCTGACTTTATGGAAAATATTTTTTCTACAAATTTTCCTTCATTTTTTGTTCTTTCAGTGTGAAGCGTCCAGACGGTCTCCTCTTGAGTTTGGATGGGTGCGGCTCAGACGGCCAGATGGTCAGGTGACACATCCGGACACACGCGGTTCTGTCGTATGCTTATGTGGCATTCCACGTCCGGACGGGTTAGTGATGCGTCCGGATGGTTACTCTACAGGTTTAAGAATCGCTTTCTTTCCCTAGCCGCTGCACCTCACTTCTATTTCTCTCGATTTTTTTCCTATGTTTTTGTCTTTTTGGTGTGTTTTTCTCGTGTTTTCTCACGAGTTCTCGATTTATTTTGTCGTCCTGTGCATTTTATCTCCTTTTCAGGTATTTTGCTTCATCTTTTGCATTATTTTCATTTTTATTTAACTGTTAATCTTTTTAATATTTTGGAATATAGTAAGGCAATGCCTAAAGTTTGAATCAATTATCTCTAAATAACTAAAAGCATGTTAATAATGAATAACACTCTCAAGCATAAGAAATGTGAAATTTCAATGGTTGGCACATCTTGTCTCAGCCCCTTTTTACTATCCAATAACATTTGATTCACAGCCTAAATAAACCTTTGTTTTCTCACTTGTGATCCTCTAACATACTTAACACTATCGCATATCTTTTGGAGAGCAATATAAATCTTTTTCAAATCATCTTACACTATCAAATTAAGAATATGTGCACAACAACAAAGGTGAAAGAACTCACCTAGACAAAGAAGGGCTTTCTTAATGTTCAATTAATGTTTTAATAACTCAATAGAAACATTATTGGAAGAAGTATTATCCAATGTTATAAAGAAAACCTTAGTCTCAATCCCCCACTCTTGTAGCAAATTATACATCTTTTTATACAAAGATATACCATTATGTGGTGGGGCATTAATGAAAAGTTCAACACCCTTTTATGTAAGACCCAGCCTTTGTCAACAAAATGTGTTGTGAGGCACATATACCCATCAGTTGTCAAAGAAGTCCACGAATCAGATGTTAAACAAATCTTCCCAGGACAAACATTCAACATAGATTTAACCATATGTTTCTCCCTTAGATATATCTTATGCAAATCAACCTTAGCAGTATTTTTACAAATATGTGTTACGTCACTACGCAAGTATTGCATTGTTTCTTCTAAACCATCATACTCAACATATCAAAAAGGCAAGTCATGCTTAATAACCGAAGCAACCAACAATTCTCTATATCATGTAGCACAAAATTTGGAGGCACTTACTGACATACTTCCTCCATTTCCAGATATGAGCATTTTCCCAACATTACGAGTGTCTCTCCTCGAGCAAGTTTTCATGTGCCACCTCAAATTCCCAATTCCATATGCATCTGGAGCCAAGTATGTAGCACCACATAACTTGCATTTTGCCCGTTGCTTGTCGTCACTTTGACCCGTACTAGGCAGGGGATGAAAAAAATTCCAGACTGTTGAGGTCTTCCTACGCTTTTGGGCCCTTTTTTTTTATCACTCCCTATACAAATAAAAACAACTTCTAGTGAATTTAATTCAACCAAATCATCATCACATTCTTCTTCAAGGCCATCTTCCAAAGTTAGTTCGTTACTTATCTACACACATGACACATCATTGTTAACTTAGTTCGTCACTCCAGATTAGGCAATACATAAAATCTAACTTACATATGTAGTTTGGAAGGCTAATAATCTTACCTAATTCATGTTTGAACGCAATAGATAGACTCAACGAAGTTGAAGTAAACCTGAAAATTTAGAATTATAATTTAAGTAAACATATTTTAATAGGAAAAATAATAATAATTGTATTTAACAATTATTTAACAATCCAATATACCAGAATGACTTTACATTACCACAATCCAATATAGCAGAATCCAATAATTTTACATTACTGTGACTTTGTCATTCATGTCATACTAGTAACTTTTATAATTTTAATATATAAGTCAAGTTCTTCATCTTTATCATGTTTGCTTGTTTATGCTATTTTTCATATCAAATCATAAGAAGGTCAGCAAAGTTTTGAATTAGTGCCAGGGTATGAGAAATGATACAGGTTTGAGTGTGTGTATATATATATATATACATTGATTATAAGAGCCAAAAAGAAGAAAAACACAGAAATCTCGTTTTTTTTCAACAATAAGTAAAAAATACCAGCAAACAATCCCTGCTTGGCTGCATCAACAAGAAAAGGGAAAAGAAAAAGAATCGTGATTGTGAGACGATGAGACTTGAGACTTGAGACCGTCACTGCTACTGTGCTACGTGAGACGGTGAGACCGTGAGAGTGCAGACGTGCAATTGACGGAGAGACCATGAGAGTGAAGTTGACGCCTTGACGGAGAGACCGTTGAGAGAGGGGGAGAGGGGAGCGGCAGCTGGCACAAGCCAACAGAGGTCTAAGACTGAGATTGATTTAGATTTAGGGTTTCATCCTTTCAGCTTTAGTTTTACGGTTATAACTTTAACCCTTTTTTTTTTTTCTTAAAACAAAAAAAAGGGTCAAACGGGTCACCCGCAGGCCAAGCAGTTTGACCCGTATATTAAACGTATCATAAACAAGTCGACCTGTTTATCACCCGAACCCATTTAGATTAAACCCTAACCCTATAATTTTATGTCGTGTCCATATCGAATTCGCAAGTTGTGTCAAAAATTCTCACTCCTACCTAAGGAGAAGATTTTTTTAGAAAAGTTGGCCACTACTTTCTAACTGCAAAGGCCGGCCCAATTGCAATGCTGTATGTCACAAGGTTATTTTTTCAAATATAAGAATTAGTATCGGTAACAATGCTTCCCAATTTGATACATATTTGGCAAACCCAATAAACAACCTCCTTTTTTTTTCTTTTTTTCTTTTTCTTTTTTTCTTTTTTTGTTTTAGCGCTTTTAAGAACAATCAACCTCTTAAGCAAAACACATCCGCCATTTTATGTTGTAGCACATCAGCTGTAGAGCTAGGCATAGGCTTCTCTTTCCCCAGATTAGTCACCTCTCACCAGGATTCGTGTGTACATTGACAATTTGACTTTCCGTGCAACGTTTTATACAACATCTTTCTCTTTTGAACCAAAAAGAAGAAGAATATTTTTTTCTTTTTCAAAAAAAGGAGCAAACAAATTATCTGAATGGATAGGGAATCAAATAGCAGAAACTGAGGAAAATCCGAGAGAGAAGTAAATAGCAATTTTCTTATTGACTTTCTACTGTTACAGGCATGCACTCTGCAAGCAACTTTAACAGGAGAGTACAGCAAAATGCCTCAAGCAAAAAAGAAAAAGAAAATCCCCATTCAATAAGATTCAAATACAATGAAAAGTTTTGATTAATACAAGAGAAAACTCACGTCCTACTTCTACAAATAAATCCATAGCAGTTATCCTGCTCAATCAGAAACAACCACCGAAATGAGTGTTGACGAAATGTTTATGAGCAGTCGGCTCCCTCTGTCGCTCTCTTTCCCTTCCCTACAATCATGAGAACACGACACCAATCTTCTTAGCAAAGTCATCATCCCCATCTTCATCATCCAGGTACTCCTCTTCAGGATCTGCATTCTCACCTTCCTCAATATTATACTCTCCCTCATCAACTTGCTCGTATTCATAGTCCCCATCCCTCTGATCATCTGCTTCAAGTTCCTGATCCTCAATAGTTTCATCAAAAATCATACCATCTTCAGCCTCAAACTCATTCAGATTGGGCGCTTCAGAAGAATGACCACAAGCTTCACCAGTTTTCTCTGCCACTGTTCCAACCGCAACAGCTGCTGCTGACTTAGATTCTTCCACATTGCCAAGCAAATGGCAGACCGCTTCTTCCTTGGCATTTTGTATATCTGCAACCGCCATCCTCTCAGAGCCACTTGTCAAGCTTTCGTTGATTTCAATCTGATTACCATCTTCTTTATTGACATATAATTTGCCACTCCCAGAAGCTGCTACTGAAGCACCTCTTTTTCTCTTGAGAATCTCACTAAGAGGTTTTGGCCCCTCAAATGAAAAATGACCTTCAGATTGTCGATGATTCTCCATGTTCTTTTCCTTTCCAAGTGATTGCTGGTCCTTACTCTCTGAACTCTTCACAACTTTCAACTCTGCAAGACTTTTTGGACGGTTGAAATCACCGCCATCATCCACTATTTCTCTTCTTATCTGTGGAACCCTGAAATTTCTCCCTTCGCCATTGTAATCATCTTGCATCTTTCCTTTTATTCTGTCTCGGAGCCTTCCCTGATGAGAGATGTGTGGCCTTCCAGGTGACAACCTGCCCCAATTCCTTACCCTGTCCAATTCCCTTTCTGGACGCAAATCACTACCATTCACCGGAGAAGATCTCCCCGGAAGCTTAATTCTACCACGGAAGCGATTACTTAGGGAGATCTCATTTGAGGGCGTAAGAAGTGCATCCTTCCGTGAAGAAGGCCGGTACCTCTGCTCCTCAACATGGTTGTTGTGGGCATAATCACGACTGACAACAGATCTCAAACCGCTAACCCTCCTCTGCTTGGCTAAATGATGTCGAAGATCTGACTCATTGACATGATCAGGACTATCAGATTTATGGTAACCCCTTCGCCTTTCCAGATTAGCTGGTTCCGCTAACATTCTCTCAGATGAAGCCCCATGCTCCTCCCAGGCATACTGCCCTTGCATGTGATCATATGAGCCATGGGCTCGTGGATCGCAGAACCCTTCTCGATCAACATCAGCCATTGAATTATAATCAGCAGAATGAACCATATCATACTCATTCACAGGATTCAAATTCCTTCCTTCATGGCCCCTTGTTCTCCCAAATTGATCTTCACCATGGTAGTAATCAGAATCAGCAAGCTCATCATCTACAAGAACATCAAAGCCAGGAGAGGACTCTCTCAGAAACTCATCAGCATCCTTGCCATTCAGGAAACTATGATCCTCTGGTACATGAGCCTGCTGTGAACGACTGGACCGGCTGACGGAGTTTCCACTAATAACAGGAAGAACATTTGTTGCCTTGTATCTAGGAGCTTCATCATCCAACCTAGTAGGCGGTGGTACATTCCTCTCAACACTGACTAAGTTTCTTGGTAAAACAGTTTCAGCTCTTGCACTTTCAGCTTTTGGAGTATATTTAACTTCAGGAGGTACTCCAACTGATGTTGAAACATTCACTTGCGGAATCTTATGCCCCTGAGAATACTTTTCAAGGCCTCCTAAAGTCTTCTTAAAAGTTGGAGTCTCAGAAACATGGATAGCTGCTAGTGCCTGTGGGACTTTGTTGCTAGTGGTTGGGCTCGGTCCATGGGAAAAGGCGCATTTGTCACCTTTTAAGCAAAGCCCCTTTTGGTAGAAAATACAAGGGACTGCTTGTTTACTGGAACTATGAGCATGTGTTGCAGGCGTTGCTGCAGTCTGTAATGGAGGCAGAGAAGATCCAACAGAAGTAGCTGCTTGGGTTCCTAATGAAGCATCCAGAGGCTGAAGAAGAAACAATAGGCAGTTGGCAACAATAAGCAAATAAAAGCAATGTTAAATTATTTAAAGTTGAAGAGCAGGAACTTACCGGATGCCGGAACGCGCATTTAGAATTCAAGCAATTACCATTCAACCAGTACCAGCAATCCCTGGGGTTAAGCCTGGCATATTCACTATGCCGATACTCACATTCACTCCCCTAGAGAGAGAGAGAGAGAGAGAGAGAGAGAGGTATCAGTGACACAATCCAAACACCACTACTAGCAAATAATTACCAGTAAAAGCTTTTGCGACTATTTGATTCTTATAAACCAATGAGACAGACATTTAATAGATTGATTATTCACACAAATGTAGTACTTTTAGTAAGAAATTGAACTTCTGCCTCCGAGAATTACTAAAAATGAGTAAATGAGCAAACAAATAACCAATAGATAGTGAAGTGAATGGAACCTGAAGTCCAACAAGTATAAGTGGTCAAAAATCAGTAGCCTTGGAGACAGATCATTAAAGGGGGGGGGGGGGGGGAACAGGCAAAAACACATTTTTCCATCTTTGAAGTAGCCAATTTAGGATAGATTCCTTGTACTTAAACATGATCCAGAATTGGGAAAAGATTCCATTCCCTGCTGACATCTTATCCTAATATTTTTTTCCTTAAAATGAGTCTCAACAAGTTTACTTTCACAAGCAAAGCGCGTTAGAATTGCCTATAATAAATTTTTTTTACCTCTTATTCCGGATTTCCAGCATAATCAGGCATTCTTTTATTTTTTTTATTTTTGATTGAATAGGGGGAAGGGAAAATGGGATGAAGTCACACACACCGGAACTAAATTAAGAGGAAGAGGTAGACACAGACAGTCTTACAAGCTGAATCCAACATATCTCTTCAAAAGGGCCTATCTCTTAAAGAGAAGGAGCTTATAAGGCCGCCCCACTCTACTTTCCTCACCGATGTGGGACAACATACACACACTTCTCTTTTTCTTTTCTTTTTCTGATTGAATAGGGGGAAGGGGAAATGGAAGTCACACACATCGGAACTGAATTAAGAGAAAGAGGTAGACACAGACAGTCTTACAAGCTGAATCCAACACATCTCTTCAAAATGGCTTATCTCTTGAAGAGAAGAAGGAGCTTATAAGGCCGCCTCACTCTACTTTCCTCACCGATGTGGGACAACACACACACTTCTCTTTTTCTTTTTCTTTTTTGATTGAAAAGGGGGAAGGGGAAATGGGATGAAGTCACACACATCGGAACTGAATTAAGAGGAAGAGGTAGACACAGACAGTCTTATATAGCATAATCAGGCATATGCTATATAAGAAACATAAGCCCACCGCAACATAAATTAAAACTGATGCAGATCAACTAATTAAACCCCTCAAAATATAGTCACTAAAAAATACCAAACTCCGAACCCATTAACAATGTTCAGTGTTCCCATACAAACGGAATTCTATGTAAACACGATTCTCGCATACACATAGGAGGATCAACAATCCTGATACCTTTAGCAGCTATACACCATCAAATTTTACCATAATTTTAGTATGATAAAATCTAGGGCTTCCCCCAGGAAACAAAATACCAAAACCTAACGAGGTCCAACAACTGAATTAGACACAAGATCCCAAACGCCAATTCATTAAACTAAAATAATAAATTTCAGCCAAAAATTAGTTGATTAAATAGTACAAATATTAAGAAACAAAATTGTAAAGGTGAAACCCTAGCAAGAACACACGCAAAGCCCAAGATCGCAGCAAGGAGGCCAGAGATCTTAAAACATCCAACAAGAATAAGAAATCCCTAAAAACCATACAACCAGACGAAAAGAAGAAGAAGAAGAAGAAGAAGAAGAAGAAGAAAGAAAGAAAAAGCGAACCTTTTTGCACGTCAAAGGAGATGCAAGAAAGTAAACGCAATCGGTGCTTCTCTTCAAGGCCTCCTCCTGGGCCGATGCCGTTGACGCTGAGGGAACTTGTTGCTGTTGCTGTTGCCGTTGCGCTTGTTGTTGCTGTTGCTGCTGTTGCTGCGCGGCCGCACCCATGGCGGAGTTCTTGAAGAAACACCGACAGAGATCGCCTCGATTTCAGATCGATTAGAAGACACCGATCCAATCTCAGAGCCGCCACAGAAGGCGTTATGCGATGAGGCTTTAAGCTAAGCCTAGTTTTGCTTTTTCTCTTAAATATTTTTCTTTTCCTTTTTATTTTCGTTTTGCTCAATGGAAGCGAGCGTTGTTTGAGAATATAAGATGATGTTGTTGACGACGATGTTTGTGTGCGTGTGTGAGGCTCTGATTCACGCGCTAAATAGGTCACGTGTCATCTCTCTTTGGGCTCAACGGCCCAATCCTGAACTTTTCTCTTTTTGTTTTTAGTTGGAATTATGTTCTACTTCACAATACTGAGACTAAATTATTGTTCTTTAGTATACATTTCCATCATAAATTTACTTAGGCATCGGAGTGAGATTCGCCGGCCCCCTCTAGTGAGTTCTCCTGACCTTGTTTGTTTTGTAATGATCGTGGGACGGTAAAGAACATCAAAGAACGTGTTGTTCACACCATATCAAAAACTATTATAACAATTAGGCGCCGTCTGTAAAAACGTTATTTCATTCTCATAAAAATATACTTGTTATGGTAGGGAACACACATTTTGACAGCTGAATCAATCGATCGAGAAGACAGCATCCGGAGTCAGTCATTCAGCCTAATCCGCCCTTAGAAGATCATAACGATCTACAGCCTCCACCGTTCCCTCCCCTAGGCGGTGGAGAACAGAATTGAGGAGCAGCGCTGGAGGCCCAGATTGAGGCCTTGACACGACAGAATGTGGAGTTGCTGCTAAGAATCCTGGAACAGTCCCATCCGGGAAGAGCATAAGGAGGAGGAAGAGCACAACAGCTAAGCAAATGGTCATGACCAGTGAAAATTTCGAATTTTCACATGACACTAATACATCATGAAAGTTGTGAATTGGCAGGGGAATATATTTTTTCTTAAAACTTAGAAATGTAACACATCTGAACTGACTGAATTACCTCAATATATAAAAATATGGGATAACTTCACAAAATGGTATCGAATTATACGTTGTTTTGAGATAAGGGCACTAAACTAGCAAACATCTCAAACTAGGGTATCCACATTTCCAAACGTCTCACTTCAAGATACTCCGTTAGAATTTGTTGTTAAAACCTAACAGAGTACCCAAAATACCCCTCTTTTCTTTTCAGAAAAAATAAAAAAAAAAAATGTTAGGATTTTTGGTGTTGGTCAGAATTTAACAAAATTTGCAAAAATACCTATGCCAAAATCTTTGAAAAATTTTATAATTTTTTTTTAAAAAAAAATAAAAAATAAAAATAGGGGTATATTTGAACATTTTGACAGGATTTAACAGCAAATCCTAATTGAGTACCCTTAACTGGGACGTTTGGAAACATAGATAGCCTAGTTTGAGACATTTGTTAGTTCAGTAACTTTATCTCAAAACACCGTATAATTTGATACCCTTTCATGAAGATATTCCTAAAAGTATGAACCACGTGTTCTGACATAATAAATACACAAAGCATTTAACATATGTGCCACATGCGGCATTGATAATATGTCACCATTGTTTTATTCTAATACAAACCAACATAAAAAATATTACATATTAACAGAATAACTTTAAAGTCTCATATAAAATTAACATAAACACTAGCAAGTGGTTTCGTCCTTCGTCCAGACTCGCATAAACTTGCATTTGATTGTGGTTATCACCACAATTTCATATTGTGGTCAAGTGAGTCAACAGTCTTCAATAACATAATAAAATACTGATCTATTTAAAAGTACACTAAACAATCAAATGATGACAATTATATACACATACACACAATCACATTTATTCATCTAATCTAGCACTTCGCTTACTAGAGCCGTATTTTCATTACTAAAGCCATACCTCTGATTACTAGAGCCATACCTCCTTCACTGAAACTATACTTCCCATACTAGAGCCGTACCTCCATCACCGGAACCATACTTCCAATATCAAAGCCATACCTCCATTACCGAAGCCATACCACTGTTATCGTGTTTCGTTATTAACCTTTTGAACCTTTGGTTCCTCCGTCGGCCTTATTAGTGTATTGATGCCTTGGTACTTAAACTTTTGGTTTAACCGTTGGTCTAGTCAATTTCTTGACACCTTGGTACTTAAACCTCAGTTTAACCGTTGGTCTAATCAATCCACTAACGCCTTGGTACCTAAACATCCAGTCTTTTTTTAACAGGTTCATAAATCATAACAGTTACATTTACACCACAGTATAACATGCAAACAACATATACATAGTTCCAACAAAACATGTAAAACGCCAAACAACTCGTATACAATGAAATAAAATAAAAATCATAACTTCATCAAAGACCACTACGTATCATCCCCAGTGAGTAAGAAATACTCACTACAGTGACATGCAATTTTACAAACAACACATGTAAAATGCCAAACAACTCGTATATAATTAAATAAAACATAAGTCACATCATTAAATACCACCACATATCATCCCAAGTGAGTAAGAAACACTCACAGTTCTTTCTTTCTTCAGAGAGTATTCACACACAAATATTCACTCCAATATGATTTAATACAAGTGATAGTGAATTAGTATAATTCACTAAAAAAATACATCTTAACACTATTCTAATTTCTTACCTTTAAATCTTAATATAATCTCATTAACATTGTTTAAACATAATAACCGCATATAAAACAGGTTAATTATAATGCCACATATTTCATGTGGGGATTATAACAATATTTATAGATAATGACCAAAATACCCTTTTTAATAAAAATTGTCATTTTCACTTTTAAATCATAATAGCATAATATCTCTTTATAGACATAACAATTGATATAACTAATTTTCATAGTTACAAAATAATTCCAATTTTATACTTTTATAAAATTAAGCTGAATAACGACATTAGTATATTAAATGCCTAATCGTATTTTAAAATAGTTGGGCAGTATAACGGCGCTTTGGAAATACTTTTACTTCATTTTGAATTAATCCAAGCATATATATATATGTGTGTGTGTGTGTGTGTGTGTGTAACCACATAGCTAATTTCACACACATGTGGTTATACACACACACACGCACACGCACATATATTTCTTTCATCAATCAGTTAAATACATATACATATATATATATATATATATATATATATATATATATATATATATATATTGATATGCCTATATATCAAAACACATATATCAGTAACACACACATGTCTTTATCACCACATACACACACGTTTATGCCCAATCCAGCACGCACGTTCACACACACCCTTCACACATGTATTTTTTCTCCTGTGAAGTACTTACTAGGTTCTTCTAGAATAAGTTAGCTTTGTCCTTTTTCCTTGTTGGATGTTGAGCGAGAGTGAGGAGGTCTCTGTTTGGTTAAATAAAATAGAGGAAACTGAAAATAATTACTGACTTCTAATTCAACCAAGTGTGTGTGTTTGTGTGCAACCAAATATCTTAAATACAGAATATAAATAAGAAAAGATATTTGTTATGAAGTGGAAACTCTGTAAAGAGAAAAACCACTTTAGGGCAGCCAAACCCAGGAAATCCACTATCCAAAAACAAAGCTAGTTACAAGACACTCGGACTCACATACCATTATGTAGTAGTCATACCTTTAACTCCAACAGGAAGCCCATCGTGAACGCTTTCCAACCAGATCTTTAACCTGAAGGGATTTTTGATGGATCCCTTTACCTTAGAGTCGACCCCTAAGATAGACTTCACACGAACAGTTGAGCACACACCGGCAACGGCTTGAGAGCTAGCGGATCTTCGATTCTCCCTAAACACCCTCTCAAAGCTAAGAGAATTCAACACCGAATTCTGTACATAATGCATGGCTAGAGCCCTCTTTATATAGGCTTTACAAATCCTATTTCAACTCAAATAAGTAGTCCTACACCAACAAAGATTCGGACTCTAGGCGGGCGTCCTGACATTTTTGGGCGCACGTTCGGAATTTCTCTTGGCTGTCTGGATGGTCAAGTTGTAGCATTTTTCGTTAGCTTTCCAATGACACCAATTTTATCCCAATCCAATATTTGAGCAGAAAGTTATGATCAAAATACTGGAGGGCGTCCGGACGGCTTGACCGAGCGTCCGAACGGTCAACTGCAACCAAATTTCCAAAATAGCGCTGAACGCTTCCATAACAAGGTCCACGTCAGGACGGCTTGGCCGAGCGACCGGACGGTCTTCACCATAACTCCTTTTCGCATTCGAAAAGGAAGCCCGAAATATTCTGAAATGCTAGACGGTGTCCGGACGTCTTGCAAAAACTTCTCAAATAGTGTCGACTTCTGAAATCCAACTCCGTGTAGAATTTGGAGAAGCTTGACCTAGCGTCTGGACGGTGTTGCTTTGACGTCCGAACATCTTCAACGCTGAAGCTTCTAGACACTGCAGGAACCGGCTGTTCTAACTTAGAAATTGCATGGAATCTTCATGGGCATCTTGTTAGAAACTTGTGACCATACACATGGCATGAAATGAGACACTGTCCATATTACTTGAAGACTCTGAATAGAACTGATAATCCTATTAAAAAGCAACCATTACATAAAGTATTTTTGTCAACCAGAATGTTGCCAATATAAAATACTAACAGAAACATATATATAAGCAAGTAAGTTAGGCCATCCATTTGAAAGAAGAAAGAAACCGAAATAAGGAGGAAGAAAAGAGAGAGAAGCAGGTTCTTAAACTAAAATGAAGAACCAACTTATTGTTTGCTCGAGAAGAAAGATTTATGAGGAAGTTTGGAGGCTGGAGCTGCTCCTGTTCAACCAAGAAGAAGCACACGACGTGCTGTTACGGGTAAGACAACAGAGTCAAAAGCCTCTGTTTGGTTCTATGGTGTTTTGGAGAAGGAAGGGATGGTTCTAAGTCCTTCTTTTTGGGTTTTGATTGGTTGAAAAGCAGGAAAATTGAGAGAACTTTCTCTGGTTTTCTTGCAGTAAACTGTGGGATGAAGATTGCATCATCCAAGCTCCCTTTTATAGAAGACTCGAAGGGTGAGGATGATCCCAATGCAAATTCCATGCACGGATAAGGGCTACGCAGGTGTTCGGTTGCTGACTTAAGGGATAAGTTAGTACAAAAGATCTCTTATCTCCAACGGACATAAACTCAAGCCTAAACTAAGCATTGTTCTACGCCTAACTACATTTCCTTAGTTTCTCTCTTATCTCTTATCATTCAGGTATGGGCTTAAGGTGGGTCTCAACGTGCAAATGGAATGCTTAACACGTATTATGGGCTTGAGTTTAAGTTCTATTTCTAACGTGCAAGTGAGTAACCAAATATGGGCTTCACTTTTAGTTTTTATTTCTATTAACCCTAATAATCTTATTATTTAGGGTTTCCTTTTTAGTTATATAATATTTAAGAGCTAATTGCAAATAAATTGGGTCTCTATGTGAACTAAAAATCATCAATGGATAATAATGTTTTTTGCTAAAAATCATTGATAATTAAATTATCTAATACTTATATCTAATATATATTATTATTATTTTTATTTTCTCTGGCATTATATCCCTCCCCCTTAACAGAATTTTGTCCCCGAAATTCATAAACTATGCTTCGCATAAAGTTTACATTAAGGGAAGATTTAGAATCCTAAATCTTAAGTCTAGTGACATAGATTTTAATGTTAACGTCTAATTACTTGACATTAGGCTGTCCTAATCCTCCTATCGATTATCTCATTATATAATTTTAATCACTAAGATCTTTTATCTTATTCTCTATAATTGAAATTCCATCTACCATTTTTTAGGAAAGAATCTTATTCATAGATGAAAACTTCGACTATGATAAGCGATCGTTCTTATCCTTTCAAAAAGAGTGTAAGAAAATAATATTTTATATAGTACCATGATCTATTTTATAGGTTTGACTAATTGATTACGGTGCGTACGAGGGTACTAACCTTATATGGTGTCTATCTCCATATCTGCAAATTCCTCTCTATCAGCATCATTAAGAACAAGAGAATATGCTCGGGCTCAAGCAGGTTTTTGTTGTTGATATCCGCCTCCTTGCATCCTTAGTTCTCTAGCATGATTTGTAGGGCAATGCTTTCGGAAATGACCAAACTTACCACAATTGAAGCAAGTCGGGCCTGTCGTCCTACATTCTCCCACATGCGTTCTTCCAAACTTGTTACAAGGAGGTACCTGTTCTCCTAGTTTCTGGTGGATAACTCTTGCCTACGGTTGGCTTGGAATCTTCCTCTATTGCTTGCCTCTTCTCTGGATACAATGTTTGTTGCTTTACTTGCCTCTTTAGTTCGTTGCCTGCAGCTGATTCGCGGATTCCCCTCTCCGCAAGAGATGCTATTTCAACCAACTTGGTGTAGTCCTTGATTTCGTGGCATATGACCATTTCCTTGATTCGAGGGTTGAGGCCATTTTCAAAGCGTTCCGCTTTCGACTCCTCGTCCGGAATCAGGTTAGCAGCAAACCTAGCCAACTCCATAAATCTAGCAAAGTACTGTTCCACCGACATGTTGCCTTGAACTAGATTTTGGAACTCAATGGCTCTTAGTTGCCTTTGAGCTCTAGGGAAGAATCGCCTGTTGTATTCTATTTTAAACAAATCCCAAGTAATTTCAGTTTCGTTTCCAAGTTCTAAAAGTAATACCTTCCTTGAGGTCCACCATCTTTCAGCTTCGCCTGTCAGCTTCACTCCGATATACCGGACTTTTTGTTCATTGGTCCAACCGAGAGTATCAAATAGTACCTCAATGTCGGTGAGCCATGCTTCGAACGATCGAAAGTTGTGACTAGAGAAGTCACAGAGTGAGCAACCTAAGTGTTCAGCTTGATCATTGGGTCATGAGATTTGTGCTATTGCTTCGGCGAAATGGCTAGAGGTGTCAGCCATGAATTGGATCAAGGCTTTGTAGAACGATGGAGGTGGAGGTGGCAATTCATCATCACTATTTTCATGGTGATATGTCTCTTGGTTAATATCACACAATGGGTGACGTCTACGCAGCATTGTTCTGTTATCAAAACATTTATTATCCATATACATAATAAATCAAAACTATTAAAACATATACAAAGATTATCTTAAAAATCACTTAAGTATGTACTTATTTATATTTTTTAATATATAATATATACATATTATTCAAACAAAAGCAATTTTCAAACTTTTACCCAAACATTATTTTAGGGTTTTTTTTTTTAATTTTTTTTTTATTATCTTAACATGACTTATTATTTCTTTTTATTAAGAAGGAGTTCTTCCAGCACTAAAACATCTAAAACTCCTTAATCTTGCATACAATTATTTATTCAATTCTATACTTTTTTTTCTTTTTCTTTTTCTTTTTTTTTTCTTTTTTTTTCTTTTTTTTTTTATAAACATAATCTAAAGTAGTATTTTATGCAAACTTCTCAAGTATAAAACCATTATGCACAGAATATAGATATATATTATTTTCATAAATTTTTTATTTCTGAGACAATCTAACCATCATTTTTGCAAACATTGTACTATTGTTGAAAACTCATATTTCTTTTGTTTCAAAATTATTCCTTAATCAATTTATCTAATAGTATAATCTTTATTTAGCATGCAAATCACATCATAATGTTTCTAACAAGCAAATTATATCAATATGTTTTTCTATCATGCATAACAAGGAAACATATAGTCATTCTTAGAAAATCATCTAGTGTATATATTCATAAAAGCATAGATAACCATATTTTAAAAAATCCTAACAGCAACTAACAGTTAACAATTTCATTAGGTATAAAAGTTCATACAACGTCTTTTATGGATTTTCTAAAAAGTTGTTCATATTACCTGTAGCTCATGTTATTCCTAGATTTCTAGGGTCAAGTCTTAAGGTTTTTAGAGCAAACTGCTCTGATATCATACTGTTTACTTAAGTGGCAGTTTGATGCTAACTTTCCACTGATTCCCAGAGCAAAATGCTTTGATACCAAACTGTAACACCCCGCCTTTTACAAAAAAGCGTAAGTGAAAATTTCAAATTTCCACATGACATTACAACATCATCAGAGTTAAGAATTGGCAGCGGAATATATTTTTTCTTAAAAATTTCGGAATATAACACATCAAAGCTGACTGAATTACCTCAATATATAAAAATATGAACCACGTGTTTTGAAATAATAAATACACACAAAGCATTTAACATATGTGCCACATGTGGCACTGATAATATGTCACCATTATTTTATCCTAATACAAACCAAGATATAAAATATTACATATAAATAGAATAACTTAAAAGTATAATATAAAATTAACAAAAACACTAGCAAGTTTGTTCCGTCTTTCGTTCGAACCTGCATAAACTTGCATGTGATTGTGGTTATCACCACAATTCCATACCATGGTCAAGTGAGTCAACAGTCTTCAATAACATAATGAAATACTGGTCTATTTAAAAGTACACTAAACAATGAAACGATGACAGTTATATACACATACGCACAATCACATTTATTCATCTAATCTAGCACTTCACTTACTAGAGCCGTATTTTCATTACTAAAGCCATACCTCTAATTACTGGAGCCATACTTCCTCTACTGGAACCATACTTCCCATACTGGAGCCATACCTCCGTTACCAGAACCATACTTCTAATACCGTAGCCATACCTCCATTACCAGAGCCATACCTCTATTACCGTGTTTCGTTATTAACCCCTTGAACCTTTGGTTCATCCGTCGGTCTTATTAGTGTATTGACGCATTGGTACTTAAACTTTTGGTTTAACCGTTGGTCTAGTTAATTTCTTGATGCCTTGGTACTTAAACCTCAGTTTAACTGTTGGTCTAATCAATCCATTGACGCCTTGGTACTTAAACCTCCAGTCTTTTATTAATAGGTTCATAAATTATAACAGTTAAATATACACCACAGTATAACATGCAAACAACAACATACACATAGTTCCAACAAAACATGTAAAATGCCAAATGACTCGCATACAATTAAATAAAACAAAAATCATAACTTCACCAAAGACCACCATGTATCATCCCTAGTGAGTAAGAAATACTCACTACAGTGACATATGCAATTTTACAAACAACACATGTAAAATGCCAAACAACTTGTATACAATTAAATAAAACAAAAATCACAACATCATTAAAGACCACCATGTATCATTCCAAGTGAGTAAGAAACACTCACAGTTCTTTCTTTCTTCAAAGAGTGTTCACACACAAATATTCTCTCCAATATGATTTAATACAAGTGATAGTGAATTAGTATAATTCACTAAAAAAAAATCATAACACTATTCTAATTTCTGATCTTTAAATCTTAATATAATTTTCTTAACATTGTTTAAACATAATAACGGCATATAAAACAAGTTAATTATAATGCCACATATTTTATGTGAGCATTACAACAACATTTATAAAAAATGACCAAAATACCATTTTCAATAAAAATAGCCCTTCTCACTTTTAAATAATAATAGCATAATATCTCTTTATAGACATAACAATTAATATAACTAATTGTCATAGTTATAAAAGAATTCCAATTTGATACTTTTATAAGATTAAGCAGAATAATGGCATTAGTATATTAAATGCCTAATAGTATTTTAAAATAGTTGGGCAATATAACGGTGCTTTGGAAATATTTTTACTTCATTTTGAATTAATCCAACCACAGATATATATATATATATATATATATAAAATATATATATATCAAAACACATATATCAATAACACACATGTTTATGCCCAATCCAACTCGCAAGTTCACACACACCCTTCACACGCGTTTTTTTCTCCTATGAAGTACTTACTAGGTTCTTCTAGAATAAGTTAGCTTTGTCCTTTTTCCTTGTTGGATGCTGACCGAGAGTGACGAGGGCTCTGTTTGGTTAAATAAAACAAAAGAAACACACACACACACACACACACATATATATATAAGCAAGTAAGTTAGGCCATCCATTTGAAAGAAGAAAGAGACCGAAAAAAGAAGGAAGAAGAGAGAGAAAGAAGCAGGTTCTGAAACTAAAATGAAGAACCAACTTACTGTCTTCTTAAGTAGAAAGATTTTTGAGGAAGTTTAGAGGCTAGAGCTGCTCCTGTTAGGCCAAGAAGAAGCACATGAGGTGCTGTTACAGGTAAGGAAACAGAGGAAAATTCGTCTGTTGGGTTCTGTGGTGTTTTGGAGAAGGAAGGAACAGTTCTAAGTCTTTCTTTTTGGGTTTTGATTGGTTAAGAAGCAGGAAAATGGGGAGAGCTTTCTCTGGTTTTCTTGCAGTAAACTGTGGGATGAAGATTACAAATGTTGGTTTATAATTGGCTACATTCTGTTGGACAAATTCACTTCCATGTAATAATGCTTTTTAAACAGGGGTTCAGTTCTTTCAGAGTCTTCTTATTCAGAGCTATACTTTTAGAAGATTCTGCACAGATTCCAAGTCAGACAAATCGAATCCCTTGCATCCGTCTGGATGACATGATATTCCGTCCGAACACTCAACTGTCCAAGCATCATCCGTCCGGATGACGACAACTTTTCGTCCAGACCTTCCTCTTTGTCGAGAACCTTTGAACTGTTCCAGTGTGCATCCCTCCTGACGTCTCAGCAACACGGCCAGACGCCTCTCATTGTTCGACAAGGAAAAGGACTTCGTTCCAAAACACAAATATGGGAAGACAACTGTAACCATCCAAACTATGTGTGCTACCGTCTGGATGCTATCCTTGATAAGGCAAGTCGTGCCTACAAAGTTCAACCGTCCGGACAACAATATCCATGGTCCGGACGCTCAAGCCTTATATATGAAAATTGCGTGCATCAGTTCAACTGTCCAGACATCATATTTCATGGTTCGAACACTCAAAGCCTTGATATGGAAATTGCGTGCAGCTAAAGTGCAACCATCCAAATGCTAGGGCAACACCGTCTGAACGCGGCTCTATTCAGGAAAGAATTTCAAGTAAATTTGGAAAGCCGATTGCACAGTTGTCCGTCTGGACGCCGCCTAGGAAATTCAAGTCAAACGCGTATTTGGATTCCTGTAGCCTATAAATAGAGGCCCCTAGGCATGTTGTTTGTAAGAATTCGGTATTGAATTCCGTAGTGCTTAGAGAGAATATTTTAGGAGTTATTTTGCTAATACGCTCACTCTCAAGCCGTTGCCAAGTGTTGTTGCTGTGCTAAAACTGAAGTCTATCTTAGGGGTTGGCCCTAAAGTAAAGGATTCCATTGAAGACCCCTTCAAGTAGGTGACTTGGTTGGGAGGCGTTCGTGTTGGGTTACACGTCAGAGTGCTAGATACGATCGCTGCATCGGGTATGTGAGTGTTACTGTCTATGTACTGGCTTTGCCTTCTGAATAGTGGATATCTTGGGTTTGGCTGCCCCGAAGTGGTTTTTCTCTTAATTGAGTTTACACTTTGTCTACAAAATATCCGTCTCTTTATTTTCCGCATTGTGATATTTTGTTCCACACTATTGAACACACTTGATAAATTAGAAGTCCCATAATTTTCAGCAGAGAATTTTGACAGCAAAGGGGAGCTTTCAGCTTGTGTGAGCAAACCCATCATCCAAGCTCCCTTTTATAGAAGACCTGAAGGGTGAGGATGATCCCAACGTAAATTCCATTCACGGACAGGGGCTACGCAAGTGTCCGATTGCTGACTTAAGGGATAAGTTAGTACAAAAGACAGAAACTCAAGCCTAAACTAAGCATTGTTCTATGACTAACTACATTTACTTAGTTTCTCTCTTATCTCTTATCATTTAGGTATGGGCTTAAGGTGGGTCTCAACGTGCAAATGGAATGCTTAACACGTATTATGGGCTTGAGTTTAAGTTATATTTCTAATGAGCAAGTGAGTAACCGAATATGGGCTTCAATTTTAGTTTTTATTTCTACTAACCATAATAATCTTATTATTTAGGGTTTCCTTTTTAGTTATATGATATTTAAGAGCTAATTGCAAATAAATTGGGTCTCTATGTGACCTTAAAATCATCAATGAATAATGATGATTTTTGCTAAAAATCATTGATAATTAAATTATCTAATATATATATATTATTTTTATTTTCTCGGGCGTTATAAAGATAACTTTCACGGGGAGGATCACTAGAAGGGTGATTACTAGGGAAGAGACAACGGGAGATGCAGGAGACTTGGGTAAAATCATTGCTAATCTTGAGAGGAAGTGCACGTACATAGCCCGTGACATGGAAAAGAGAGACAAAGGCAAGATCGCAGTGGTGGACAAACTCTTACTGGGCACCAGTTTGCCCTTCACCCAACGAGTGGCGGACTAGCGTCTACTTAAGAAGTTCAAGGTCGCCCAGATCTTGACTTACACCAAGGTGGGAGATCCCGTTGAGCACTTGGAGAACTGCCAGGTTCATATTGATCTTCCTGGGACCCTTGATAAAGCGGTTTGTTGAGCCTTCCTTTTTACACTATCGGGGAATGCCCGAGATTGGTTCAGAAGACTACCCATGGGTTTCATCGATAAGTTCAAGGATTTGGGCAAAGAATTGTTGATGCAATTTATGGCTGCGCGAATGCGGAAGAAACCCTCGGGATACTTACTGACGCTGCAGCAACGCAATAACGAGACTCTTAAGAAATTCATGGGTCGGTTCAACCTAGAGAAGATGGCATTTGAAGATCACACTAATGACATGGTTTTTACAGCTCTCTACTAGGGTCTACTACCAAAGGGGTCGTTAATGAAGAAGTTCACTCGGAAGCAACTGGGCACTTTGCAAGGTCTGATGGATAAGGTGGAGGAATTTATCAATCAGGAGGAAATTTTGAAGGCAATGGTCGGTTCGAGGCAACCTCAGGAGACACCCCCGGAGAAGAAGAGAAAGGAGTTCAAGAAGGCGGACAAAGAGGAGTAGAAGCTGGTGAAGAAGTTCCAAGACTACAACTTCACACCTCTCAACGTCGGGGTATTAGAAGTCCTCATGGAGATAAAGAAAGATTTGGAGTTCCACCGACCTCCTAAGATACCAGGTAATCCTCCTCCTCATAAAAAAGATAAATACTTCAATTTCCATGGAGCAACAGGTCAACATACCAAGGGATGTATAGCCCTAAGGTTACTGATTGAGAAATTCATCAAGAATGGAAAGCTGGTATGGTTTTTGGGAGAACAAAGAAATCAGCTGGGGAATGACGGGTACAACCGATGTCTGAATTGCCAGGACTATCAACCTCGAGATTTTCAGCCTTGGGACTACCAACCCAGGGAGTATCAACCCCGAGACCTCCAGTCCCAAGACTATCAACCACGGGATCCTCCTCGGCACAATGATAGGAGGCGGGATAATGCCTCATGGGAAAATAAAGAGAGAAGGGACGACCAAAGGCGAGAAAGAAGTCAGAGTCAGCGACCCAAAGAACCAAGGCACCAGAGGGCCATGGCTGAAGGCCAGACCATCTCCAGAGGATTGCTAGAGGAGGAGAATCCAACTCATCAAGGGAAATTATGTTAGGCAAGAAAAGACACAAGAGGTGTATATAGTTGAGAGGCTCGTGAAGTTATAGAAGAAGGAATCCCCAGTGATAAGATTCTCAGATGATGACTATGCAAGGATCTCTTTCCCCCACAGCGACACTCTGGTAGTCACCCTGACCATAGCAAATCATAATGTCCATCGGATCTTGGTAGACAACGGGTGTTCGGTGGACATCTCATATTGGTCAGTATTCAAGAAGTTGAATCTGGGCCAGAAGAAGATAATTCTGGTTCAATCTCCATTCATAGGTTTTGCGGGTGAACAGGTCCAACTGCTGGGTGCGATCAAACTCCCGGTGACGGCAGGAACAGTCCCAAGGCAAGTGACCATTATGGTAAAATTTCTTCTGTAGACCATCCCTTAGTGTACAATGTATCTGATGCGCATTGAATATTGCATAGTCAAGCCTCTTAACTCGCATATGTTAGACCCTTAGCTTAGTTATGATATAATGCTTTGCATTGCTTTTATGGTAATAGCATTCTCAGGACCTAAAGGAAAAACACAAGTACTTCTTTGGTTTTTAAGCTTCAAATGTAACAAAAGTAAAATCTAGCAATTTGCAAGGCAAAGAGCTCGAGTGCAGCTTACCTAGGCTCGAGTGCATTACCCACATCATCACACTCGAGCTCACTTTATGATTATCTCGAGCGCAACCTAAGCTCGAGTGTAATTCTAAATGGGATCAAGTGCAGTCGGGCGGCAGAAGCTGACATTAAGGTAAAATCATAAAAGGAAAGAAGTTTTACTTCTCCTACTTGGATTGGAAGTCTTAGAAGATAACGAATTGGACTAGGGTTGCTCTTATACTCTATAAATAGGCATCTAATTCGTGTTTTAAGGGTATGCCACAATAGAGAATAGAAATCAATAGGATTAGTGGCTAGTTTTAGGGAGAAAGGAGCTTTAAAGTTCCAATAGCTTCTTGGGATGGATTTCTCTCTGACAAAGACGATTTTCAGCAACTCCATGAGCGGCTAATTTATCCATAATGTATTGATGTAGCCTTTTCCAAGTAATTATAGTGTAATTGTGTTTTTCTGTGGGACTTCTATGAACATGAATAATTTTTGTTTAATCTTGAGATTATGCTTTAATGTTTATATTCAATTTGATAAACCCCTTACCTTGTTTTAGAAAGTTGTTTATTTCTATTGAACTCAACCTTCGTATTTTCTGTGAATTTATGAAGGATAGTTTTACAACGGTTTTAATTGACACAAAATAAAGAGGGTTTAAGAGGCCATGCCTAGGAAGGATGAATTACTCTACACCCTAGTTAGTTTAATTTAGGTAGAACAATTAATGCATTGCTGAAAGATGAGTTATGCTTATTCCTTGATTATGTGTATGCTAATTAAGAGATAGTTCATACCTAGAGAAGACGGATCGTACCACATTTTAGTGGTTAGGTGGATGATCTGTGCCAACTGAAGATGGGCTATTCTTATTTCTTAATAAAAGAAATTTCTTGACGACATCGTTGAGTGCTTAACAAACACACACGAGTCGTATCATTCATGTAAGTGAAATTTCTATGTTAAATGCAATTTACCAATTATTATGAGGTGAGTGGTGAAATCAATTTTCTATATCTTCTCCATACTATCTTATCTTTACTTTTATGTTTTTATTTAGTTCCAATTATAAAATCAAAAACCAAATATCTTTTTTGAATTAGATTAGAGTTAATCTTGGTAACTGAACGATAGAAAACCAACAATCCTTGAGGTTCAACACCCTCACATAGACCTTATCCTACAAAGATTCGTTCTATTGCGAGTGGTTTATTTTATTATTGATATACTCAAGACCACATCAATTTTCCGCACCGTTGCCGGGGATTATTATAGTTACATCGATAAGTTTTTGAGATTAAATCTAATTTGATTCATAGTTTAGGAAATTGTATATATTTGATTTTTAAATTTTTGTTCTAGTTTTTCTATTTCAGGTTCAACACTGTCAGATTGGGCTCTAGCGCATTCCAGTTGGGCTCGAGCACAACACTACTGCACATAAGGGCTCGAGCGCAATTAATTTGTCTCGAGCACACCTTCCCAAATCAATAGTATTGAAGCTACTGCACTACAAAGAGCGGTACACCTAAAATTTTGTTGATTTTCTTTTTTATTTCCTGTATATATTTGTTTGTTTTACTTAGTTATGATTGGTCGCTGTTATTTGTCACTTCTATTTTTTTGAACTTGACCTTGAAGCATGGTTATGGACCCATATGAAGGTTATCAAACTCCCTTTGGGTTTGATCACTTTGATTTAGAGCCAATGTCTTTCTCTAAACCGATGAATAATCCTTACTCCAATTATTATGACCCGGGGTGGAGAAACCATCACAATTTCTTTTGGCAAGAGCAAGCCATGGGAAATTCAGCCCCATAGTGTCACGAACTGCACAATCAAGCATATCCGTAGTTCAACAATCAAGCGTTCTATCCACCATCTAACTTCCATCCTCCCCACCAACAATGGCAATCATCTCCATATTGTGCTGACTTTGAGGATAAATGGCAGCACTACCAACCTCCTTCCATATACCAGCCTCCACAGCAGCAGTCTCATGCCGCACCATCTCCTCGATTAGATTTTAACTTTCAAGATCAGATTTTGAAACTTGTGAGGGAGATGTTTCAGACAGTGAACTCTTACTCTCAAACCATTGCCAAGTTAGAGGCTCAGATGGGACCTCACTCTCAATCCATAGCTAAGCTTGAATTTCAAATGAAGCAACTACTTCATGCACTCAATCAGATAGAGGAAGAGGAACTTTGCGATCTATCTAAAGACAATTCTCCGCACTACATGATTGATGAAAATGCTTCAAATAGTTCTCATGATGAACTAATTCAGGCCAACATCCAATTGAGGAGAGAGAGGATAATTGACAATGAGATGGAGGAAAGAAATAATAACATTATGAACCCCTAGAAGATCCAATTCCATACCTAGTTCCTCTTGAGATGGAATATGAGCCCAAAGATCCATTTTGTTGGAACAAGTGGCTCATATTCTGAGCGACCGTCCAGACGGCTTGAAGAAGCATTCGAACGCCCTCCAGTGTTCGGTGGAGTGTCTGAACGGGTCAGCAGACAACAACCACATGGAGTTCATGTTTGCTCAGGTGTCCGGACAGCTCAACGGACACCTAGACCCGAGAGCTCATGTTCGATACAATGTCTGAACAGGAAAATGGTGGCTGTGGATGGGGAAGACCTAATGTAGCCGTTCGGACGCTAGGGTGTTGTCGTCTGGATGCACGTTTGGAAAAACGTGGATTGATACTTGGGGAACTAGGGTTTTTTGGGGGATGCAGGGTTTACTATATATATGTTGTATTGTAACCCAAAACTGACAAATTATTGAATATAACCGCACTCACTCCTATGGACGTAGGCAAATTGCCGAACCACGTAAATATTGTGTCTTCTCTCTCTTTTGTCTTTCTTTCATTCTCATATAATCCATCATTGGTTGTGTGCATGGTAACAACAAATCACAACATAGTGGGCGTAAAGCTCAACATCTTCCATGCCACCTAGCCACCACTGTTTGAGGAATGTTTCTTCCTAGAAATACTGAAATAATTTGTTGAAGATTCACTTCCTGGCATTCTGACTAAGAGTTGTTTTACACTCTCATTCATTAATCAAACCATAGGGTGTAAATTTTGAAGGGTCTAGCTGAAGACGTTAAACTTAGCGCTTATGGGAGGCAACCCACTTTATTTTTTTTTTTATAGTTTTTCTTACTGACACTTCTCCTATTGTTTTTCATGATGCTTATTTTTTTTACACAGCTGGAGTAGTGCTTTGTTTTCTAGGACAGGTGTTCTTGCATCAAAAGGGGTTACAACCAGCCCCACTTTTTCCTTCCCATCCGATATTGTATCTCTATCTATATATTGGGAACAATGTATCGTTTAAGTTTGGGGGTAGGAAAAACATTTTTTGCTGTTCTGTTGTACATATTTGAATGAATGTCTAATCATGTTATTTCTAAGAATTGGGTTGAACTTTAACTGTGATTTAGATTTCCTTGGCTAGCTTAAAATTTTGAGCACATGATCATTTCATTAGGGAATCTAAGTCTTGGCACTTACCTTTGCACATGGAATTCACATATTTCACTTTGAATTTGAACAAGCACATTAGCACACAATTTGTGAGGTATGACATGCAAAGTCGATTATTTGTTTTCAATATCTTGGAGTGAAGTGATGACTTATTGGATAAATGACCTTGGCATGAGATTGATAAAAATAAATAAATAAAAAAGAAGGAAAAAGAATTGAATTTTTCACTGAGTAACCAAATCTCTTGCCTCATTAAGCATTGAGTGTTCACGTCAAAAGGTAAGAAATTTGGATTGATTGATAATATGGCTAAGTTTAGCTTCGTAGCCTTTTTTACTTGAGTTAGTAAGTCTTTAGGGTGTTTTACACCTAGTGCTCTAAAATCATCAGGTTTGGGTGTGATTGGCCTAACACTGTATACATGGGTCACTTAGAAAGCTTGAGGGAGCTAAGCATTGCACAGCCTCAAGAAAAAAAAAATCATCATGCATTGGTTATTTCATCTAATAGAGATCCCAATAAATTTTGAACTAATGGATCATGCACATTGGAATTAATTTGAAGCCTTATAAATTGTGTGTTAGTTCACTTTACACCAATTTGGACTTGTGATGCCTCAATCAACCATTGGTAAATGTTTAAACTGTTGAATTCTTAAAAGTTTTGAAGATGATGTTTATTTTGTTAAGCTTGCTAATGAATAGGAAACCATTGTTTTCATGACACTTCATTCTTAAGAAAAGCATGATCTTGCATAATGTTTATGGGTAGCATCTCTAGCAAACTCTCACGAGACTTCACTTGTCCACTAGGGACTCTTAGGGGTTTAAAAGGCTTGTTGCATACACTAAATGCAATCGTATTTCTTACGAAAGAAGAAGTAAAGTAGTTATTTCATTTTGTTTTGTTTTATTTTCAATTTTGTATTGCTTAGAGACTAGAAATATATAAGTTTGGGAGTGTGATGAGCATTGAATATTGCATATTCAAGCCCATTAACTGGCATATGTTAGGCCCTTAGCTTAGTTATGATATAATGCTTTGGATTGTTTTTATAGTAACAACATTCTCAAGTCCTAAAGGAAAAGCACAAGTACTTCTTTGGTTTTTAAGCTTCAAATGCAGCAAAAGTAATGAAAATAAATCTAGATTCCTAGATAACCGCAACCAAACAGATAACCAAATATAAAAATCAGTAAAAAGACAAAACACAGATATTTGGTTACGAAGTGGAAACTCTTTGCAACAAAGAGAAAAACCACTCCGAGACAGCCAAACCTAGGACATCAACTAACTAAAGAAATAAGTAGTTAGAAGAAGTTCGTACTCACAACCCTTTGCAGTAGTCACACCTTGAACTCTAACAAGCGCCTACTTGTCTGCCTCTCTTCCAGACCCGTCTGGAGAGTTATTCAATTGACTTCCTTAACTAGAGCTCCTCTCTAGTTAGACTTCAATGGTTGAACGATTACAACACAAATAAAACTCTAAGAGAAATACATATAACAATTTATGCCTAAATAATCTTCTCTTAGCACACTAAAATTCTCTACAAGAATTCTTAACGAAACACTATCTAGAAGTTCCTTTAAATAGGCTCTAGAAACACTAAAACAAGTCAAGAACGGATTTCTAGTTGGCGGCGTCCGAATAGGACAACATGCGTCCAAACAGGCAACATCAACTTCAAATTTTGTTGAAGGGCGTCCGGACGGCTTGCCTTAGTGTCCGAATGGTTGCATAAAAAGGCTCCTCCATCCGTAGTCTTCACTTCTGTGTTTGGACATCCTTGCAAATAGGAGCTCTCTATGATTCGTGTCTGCTAGTCCATCCGGACAGGTTGCAAACATGAACTCTCTGTGGCTTGCATCTGTTGGGCCATCCGAACAGGTATTGAATGCTGACTTTCTGTGACTGGCATCCAGATGCTACTTCTGGCTATCTGAATGGGCTGTAGGGAAACCAACTTTTCTGATTCTGTAAAGTCTTCAGAATATTTTCTTCACCAGATACTTTCCTTCTATGAGAAATACACTGCACATCTTGTTTAAACCTTTCCTTTCTTGATAAATATTCTTGCAATTTAATTTATGACAGTCTTGGAAATACGAAGTCCCTTATATGGAAGCGTTTTTGTAGACAAAATTTAGCAAATAAATAAAAGCCAACAAACTCCCCCTTTGGCCATTCTGGGACAAAAATAATTACGGCCCAAACTTAAAATTACTCCCCATTTTTGTCACAAAAGGACAAAGGGTAAATAGAGTAATTAAACCCAGAGAATAAAGTCACAAAATAATATCCCAAAAAGATTAAGTCCATAATATCTAAAACAATTCAGTAGTCAAAGAAAAATAGTTTGACAACTATTACAAAACAAATAAAGAAAAGTGAGATTGTACCAAAAAAATGGAGAGCAAAAACAAATAAGAGAAACACGAAAACCGAGTGTCGGAAGAAGAAGAACCGAGTTTTTAAGGTTTCTGGGATGTGCGTCTGGGCGCATGTAACGCGTGTCCGAACAGGAGTGTCGAATCCAACACACTAACTAGCGTGTCCGGACAGAGGTCAAGGTTGTCCGGATGCTTAACAGAGAAACTCAAAAAAATTTGGAAAAAATGCAAATTGAAATTTTTCAAAAGTTAGTTCCAAACCACACATGTATTTAAAACTAAGAAAACAGTTAAATAGCAACTCAAAAATATACAAAAATATAAATGAGATTTAAGTCATTTATGAGCAAAATTTCTCTGCAAAAATATGAAGCAAGAAAATTCACTCAACTCATGCCATGCGTGTAGCGTGTGAAAGCTTATCCAATAAGGCAAAAAGAACATTGATTAGGTTTGAAACATCTGAATTACCTTAAAAGGAATTTAAACTTTGATAAGTCAAAAGTCGAACCTCATTTTATTAGGGCCTAGTCACCCTCACCTGATATACTCCCCCTAAGTAACAACACTTTTTCTTTTACTTAGTTCGTTAGTGATCGTCTATTTCCGCAATGATTTGATCACTGATTTTTCTATAGGGACAAGTGTAAGAACAATTTCAGAGCATACTCAGCATTCGACTCTTTATATCCATATGTTCTGAGAATTTATTGCTTTTCATTCTTGGTGTTGTATAACTGAGAGAGGATGCCAGAATTTATAGGTTTTCGGTTCAACTAGCGAGTTGGTCAATTTGACTATCTTACAAAAAAAATCTCTCAAAAGAAAATTTAGTGTAAAATGAGAGAGAAAAAAAAATTATTTACCTTAAGGGAGCTTTGATAGTACACAAAAAGCAATTCCACGAGAGGAATAAACTATCAAGCATCAGATGCAGCAGAAAAAATAAGCAGATATCAAACTATATCATCTCAAGTATATGTAAGAATATTTCATCAAACCACAAAGACTGAGATATCAGTTAAAGAGACCTGAGATATCTAAAAATCTAACAAAAAAAAAAAATGATATACTGCATCTTCCCCCCGCCTTTTTTTTTTTTTAAAAAAAAGAAGCAAAATAAATAAATTAACAGGAACATGCTTTTTAGAGAAAAAGACTAAGACAAAAGGTCTAATCCTAGCATGTGAGAAGATTCAAACCTGCCCCTATTGAGAGGTTTGAAAACATCTGAAAATTAACCAAAACAAAAAAGCAACCGCCCGACATGCTTTTGTTGTCATCCTAAGTACACCTGCTAATATTTCTCTTAAAACATAATCAAAACATTAAGAGAATTTTGAGGATACTTAGATATCAAGACAAGATGCAAAGCATAAACAAAAAAAATAAGCCAATAAACACAAGCTGCAATGCATGAAATCCAACATGCTCTAGGACAAGGAACAATGATCCTAGGCATGCCGTGGGACCACCTAACCCTAGGTGAGTCCACTATCACTCCCCCTCAAGGGGTGAATGGTGTCATCCTTCCTTACCCCAAGCTTTTTTAACCCTAGGTTTAGGGTTGTGACCCTTGTCCAACCTAGTCAAAACATCCGTCATCATATTGAATAATTCTTCATAAGGATGATTATTCTTGAGCTCGCGGGGCTTCAACTTGAAGCAGTTGAATTGGTTATGACTAATTTTGCCACAATGATAACAAGTAGGGACAAACCTTTGAGAAGGTTGTCTCTTTTTCCTGGAAGCATGATGAGTCATAGGAGGCCTAGTACCAAATTTACCTTTTTTTGCATCATGCTTCTTGATTTGAGGTCTCCGAGAGCGAACCTGAGGACAGTGTGGTTGAATATGACCAGTAATACCACAATGATGACATGTAGGTATGATTCTAGAATTTGAATGCTTCTTAATAGGTAAATCAAATTCAATTAAAGCATTCTCATGACCAATCGCATTTTTACCTTAATCCAAACATGCACCGTGAGATTCAGGCATTTCAAGCTTAACAAAAATAGTTTTTGAAGAAGAAGCAATATGTGAAGTAGATGCAGCAAATTTATCAAATCCTTGGCAAGTTTTGTCAGATGAACACTTTTGACCTTCTAGCATTTGAACAAGCTTATCATTAGAAAATTTTTCTAATTGCATCTATGATTCAATCAAATCATCTTCTAGACACTTAATCTTTTCAATCAACTTGCTTCTTTCAATTTCAAAATCATTAAGCTTTTTCACATGTTGTTTGTTTACTTCTCTTAACTCAGTAAATTTCACATACAGTTTATTCTAAACCCTCTAAAGCTTATTTTCTCACATTTTTACTACAATTTTCAGAGTAGTAACCATCAGACTCACATAGACTATCACATTATGCAATAAAAGCTACAAAATTAGAGTCCTTACCTGGAGTCTCATCATTGTCAGAATCACTCAAAGTGGCATAGTAAGGCTTACCTTTGGACTGCTACAGATTTCCACAATCAGTAGGAATATGGCCATAACATGAACATTCAAAACACTTAGGACCATGTGGATCCTTTTTGTCAGATTCAGCCTTTTCTTGATCAGTTCCTTTGGATTTCCCTTTAGAATATTCAGAAAATTTAGCATTTTTGTTCTTGAATTTTTTAGAATTCATCAGTTTTCTAAAATTTCTGTCAAACATGGCTAATCCATCCTCATCATCAGATTCCTAATGAAAGGATTTGTTAGCTTTTTCTTTAGCAGCTTTAAGAGCAATGAATTTAACTTTCTTAAGGGGAGGCAAAGAAAATTCATAAGTTTGAAGAAATCTAACAATCTCTTCAATTTTCATATTATCAAGATCTTTACTTTCCTCAATGGTAGTAACTTTAATCCTAAACCTTTCATGCAAAGATCTTAAAATCTTTTTAATGAGTTTAGCATCAGAAATTTTCTTTCCAAGATTAATCATAAAATTTCGCAAATCTCTTATCTTGGTATAAAACTCATTAAAAGATTATTCTTCCAACATTTTAATTCCTTCAAATTGAGAAACCAATATTTGAAGTTTGGCAGATTTTACAAGATGAGTACCTTCATATGTGGTTTCTAGGATCTCCCATGCTTCCTTAGTAGTTTTACAATGAGAAATTCATGAGAATTCTGATGGTAAAAGTGCTTGGCATATAGCATTCATGGCAATGTCATGGAGTCCATCCAGTTTCAACAATTTACCAAGCGTCTATTGATTTTAGAAAAATCTCATGCGTGCTTTCCAATAGTCATAACTGGATCCATCAAAGAAAGGACCATTATTTAGAGGAAGAAACATAATAAGAGGCCTCTGGGATCACACTCAAGAAATTAATCCAAAAGGAGTGAACCTGCTCTGATACCAATTGAAAATAAATCTAGACTCCTAAATAACCGCAACCAAACAGATAACCAAATATAAAAAGCATTAAAGAGACAAAACACAAATATTTGGTTACGAAGTGAAAACTCTTTACAACAAAGAGAAAAACCACTCCGAGACAGCCAAACCTAGGAAATCAACTAACAGAAGAAATAGCTAGTTACAGAAGTTCTTACTCACAACCCTTTGCAGTAGTCACACCTTGAGCTCTAACAAGAGCCTACTTGTCTGCCTTTCTCCCAGACCCATTCGAAGAGTTCTTCAATTGACTTCTTTAACTAGAGCCTCTCTCTAGTTAGACTTCAATGGTTGAACGATTACAACACAAATAAAACTCTAAGAGAAATACATATAACAATTTATGCTTAAATAATCTTCTCTTAGCACACTGGAATTCTCTACATGAATCCTTAATGAAACACTGCCTAGAAGCCCCTTTAAATGGGTTCTGAAAACCCTAAAACAAGTTAGGAAACCGACTTTTCCAATTCTATAAAGTCTTTAGAATATTTTCTTCACTAGATACTTTCCTTCTATGAGAAATATACTGCACATCTTGCCTTGTTCAGCCCTCTCCTTTCTTGATAAATATTCTTGCAATATAATTTCTGATAGTCTTGGAAATATGGAGTCCCTGATATGGAAGCTTTTTTGTCGACAAAATTTAGCCAATAAATAAAAACTGAAAAATGAATTGACTTCTAATATAACCGTGTGTGTGTGTTCAACGTGTAACAAAATATCAAATGTAAGGAATTTAAATAAGACAAATATTTTGTTAATGAAGTGTAAGCGAAAAACCACTCCGGGGAAGCCAAACCTAGGAAATCCACTATTCAGAAGACAAAGCTAGTACAAAGACAATAACACTCACATACCCATATGCAGCGATTGTATCTTGCACTCTGACACGTAACCCAACGTGAACGCCTCCCAACCAAGTCACCTACTTGAAGGGGTCTTCAATGGATTCATTTACCTTAAGGCTCCTCTCTAAGATAGACTTCAACACGAGAACAGCAACAGCACACCGGCAATAGCTTGAGAGCTAGCAAATCTTCACAATATCTCCCTAAACACCCTCTCTAAGCTATAGAGAATTCAATATCGAATTTTGTAAAGAATACATCCCTAGAGTCCTTTATTTATAGGCTAAGAAGACCTAAAATGAGCCTGTCTCTAATTTCTCTAGGTAGCGTCCAAACGGAAGCATTAAGTGTCTAGACGGTCTTCTGTGCAATTGGCTTTCCATAACACACTTCACGCGTTTCCATATTAAGGCTGTGTCCAGACTGTGTTGCCCTAGAGTCCGGACATTGCACTTTTTCTGCACGTAATTATCATACCAGGACCGTGTCCGAATGGTGTTGCCCTGTCATCCGGACGGATGTAGAGTGTATGCACGCAATTTCTTTATCAAGGATCTCGGCGTCCTGACGGTGTTACCCTAATGTCTAGACAGGTGCAAGCTGTCTTCCAAATCAGTGTCTGTAAAGGAGAGCTGGAATCTTCTCAAACTCTGAAGTGCGTTCGGACGTGTTGCAATGGCGTCTGGACGGATGCAACCTTGAACTGTTCGACTTCTCGACACTGATGTGTGTCCGGACGCATGACTGGGCCGTCCAAACGGAAACATGAGATCCGACTTCTTTGAGTTGGAATCTGCACAGAATCTTCCTTGAACACTTGAAATAGCTTTTATGAAATACTTTTGAAGACTCTAAAATATACAGCATCCCTGGTTATGACAACAACATTACATGATAGTCATTTTGTCAAATAGAATGCAGCCAACAAAAACTAACAAACTCCCCCTTAAGCCATTCTAGGACAAAAATCACTTGATCGGTTTAAAAATACATTCCCGGTCCAAAATAAAAAATACTCCCCCTTTTTGTCTCAAAAGGACAAAGGGTAAACAGAGTAGAAAAACCACAGTTATAAAATACCCCCTTATTGTCTCAGCAGGACAAGGATAAACAGAGTATATAAAATCCAGAGTTATAAATTGAAAAATTGAATTGACTTCTAAAAACAAAGTGTGCATAAGTGTCAACAAAAATTAAAGCACAGCGGAAAGTAAATTGACACACAATTTTTTGTTGACGAAGTGGAAACTCAGTTAAGAGAAAAACCACTCCGGGGCAGCCAAACCCAGGAATTCCACTATTCAGAAGGCATAGCTAGATACAAAACAGTAACACTCACATGTACCGATGCAGTGGTCGTACCTTAATCTCTTACGTGTAACCCAACACGAATGCTTCCCAACCAGGTTCACCTACCGAAAGGGGTCTTCAATGGAACTCCTTACCTTAAAGCCGACCTTTAAGATAGACTTCGGTTGTAGCACAGCAACAGCACACTTGAACAGGGCTTCAGAGGAAATAACACGTCTCTGACCAGTTGAAGAATTCAATACCGAATTCTTGTAGTTCTCAGTGCCCAGGGGCCTCTATTTATAGGCTGGGGGCTCAAATGAGCATTAGGCAAAATATACCTAGGCACCATCCGGACGGTGGACATGGACCGTCCGGACGGACAACTGTGCGAACAGATTTTCCGAAATTTCCACGGAGAAATCTTTCCTGTTTAAAGACATCGTCCGGACCGTCGCACGTCCGCTGCAAGTAATTTCCTTATAAGGCTCTAGAGCGTCCGGACCATGGGGGATGAGCGTCCGGACGGCTATTCTTCAACAAGCAATTTCCATATCGGTAATGCCCGCGTCCGGACCATGATAGGCAGTCGTCCGGACGGTTGAAGTCGAATCGGTAATTTCCTTCTTTGATGCACGCGCGTCCGGACCATAGCTGTCAGACGTTCAGACGGTCATATTTGAATTGCAATTCTTGCCTTACGGAGACGCGCGTCTGGACGGGATACGACATCGTCTGGACGGTTGATTGATCTTCCCTTTCTTGGAACTTGGAAAGAAATCAGAAACTGATCGAGTACTGGGAGGCATCCGGACATGCGGCTGAAACGTCCGGACGGATGCAAGCTGGCACAGAAACTTCTCGATATAGTATGGGGTCCGGACGGAATGAAAACTTCGTCTGGACGGATGATGCTGGTCTGTCTAGCGTCCGGTTGGGATGACACGTCATCCGAACGAATGGAACAGTGGACAGATGGGAGTCCAGACGGGATGGCTCGATCGTCCGGACGGCTGACATGGAACTTGAATTCTTCTGACTTGCAGACTCTGAATAGTGGAATCCCTGTTTACAGCATCTATACACTTAAGTGATTTTGTCCAAACACAGAATGAGGCCAAAATACTAACAAACTCCCCCTTTGGCCATTCTGGGACAAAAATCACTTGACCGGTTTGGAAATACATTCTCGGTCGAAAATAAAAATTACTCCCCCTTTTTGTCACAAAGGGACAAAGGGTAAAACAGAGTAATAAAAAATAACTGTCATAAAAATTACTCCCCCTAACGGTCTCAGAAGGACCCGGGAAACAGAGTAATATATATCCAAAAAGTTTTAACAAAGCAGAAATTGTCTTAAAATAACAAAAGACAATAAAAAGTCTACAAACATAAGAGGGAATCAAACATCCTCAGGCATGGGTAAAATCCCATCTGCAACATCCTCATCATCACTGCTGCTAGGATGATGATACTTCAGGCACTCCTGAAGGTCCAGCTGGTTTTGCTCCACGCGCCTGTCGATGGAGTGCACCGCTAACTGCATGGAACTCATAGACTGCTGCATGGAGGACATAGACACCTGCAAGCTGCTCATCCCTCCCTGAAGTGTAGTAAGAGCCTCCATAATCTGAGCATAATTGACCTCTGGCTTAGAAGGCGGCACAGTATGTGAGGATAAAGCCATATCTGGAAAGCCGACCGGCATAGCAACAGGTGGAGGCACCTCATCATCGGAGTCATCTCTCCGCAGCTGCGCATTCGACTTCATCAATGTCTGCTTGCTAATGGGTTGCTGAATTTTCATCTTCGGTTCACCATTGACATTGATGCCCGACTGAAGAATAATCTGAGTAAGGAGGCAACCAAATGGAAGACCAGCAGTGCTCTCATCACGAGCCTCTAATATTACCCCCAAAATGTGATTGCACAGGCAGAAAGGCAAGCGGAGGTGGATTGCATAGACAAACTGGGCCCGTTTTAGAATAAGATCACTGGGCCGAGCAACAGGCCAGATGTTCTGCTGAACGATCTTGGCCAGTATGCGGTGGGTGGATGACAGAGCACCAATCCGGATGGCAGTAGAGCGCTCCTCACCATGTGGAACGGCACGGAAGAATTCCCTGAGATCATCCAGGGATGGAGGAAGCACCACCTCATTGTACGGGCTGGCCGAGATCTTGAGCACTAGGACTCGGATGATGTGGCTAATGACCTGAGGATCAACAGTGATGAGATGGCCTGCGACTGAGGACTGAAGCACCACTCCACGATCATCATTCTGAACCATCTCCAGATTGGCGTAGAACAGCTTGACTAATCTGGTGTATACCTGACAAGCACAGCTGTGTAGATATCCCCAGTTGTACGTCTGGATGATGGCAAGAATGTTGTCCAGCGGTGGCACCATGATATCAGCCCGAAGGACGTTTCGCTCAGCAATGACGGAGCGGTCCATAATTTTGGCCTGAATTGCAGCCCTATCTTCCACAAGCCTCTGACGAACCCTGCATGGTGGACTACCGGCAGACATGATTCTGCAAAAGATCCAACAAGAATTGTCCAAAGAAAAAAAATATTCCAAAAATATTCTTGTTAGGATAACAAAAATTTGGCAGAATAATAGCAATAAAAAGGACTTTAAAAAATACAAAATAATAACACAACTAAGTCCAAGTAATTTTAACATGGCAAATATATGCACCTCATATTAAATATAACATTCTAACAGTTAAAAAAAAACTGAAGAGAAAAAGGCTAGAAAAAAAATACCTGAAATATGAGAGGAATGCAAAAAGCCAAAAACTCACAAAAACAAATAACTCACAAGCGGCCAAAAGATCAGATTTTGTGGGGTATGAGGAAATGCGGCGAGCAGGGGTTTTTATAGCCTCTGTGGGGTCCCCGTCCGGACGGTGGATTGATGACGTCCGGACGCTCGCTGCCTCGGAAAGGAGCAGACTGGTCGCGCGCGTCCGGACGATATAAAGAGACCGTTCGGATGATGATGACAGCGCGCGTACGGACTCCGTCAGGTCCTGTCTGGACATGTGGGCTCCATCTCTGTCCGGACTCCAAGGGAGAGCCGTCCGGACGTCAATGTAGATCGTCCAGACGCTCCACACTGAAACACCAGAAAGGCTGAGGAAAATTTACAGAGATCAAATTTCCTTAAGTCAGTGTTAGAACACGCATGTATAATCAACTGATAACACAATCAGAGAGCATCTCAGAAACTAAACGGAGATATAAATGAGAATTGAGATTTCATTTAGCACAAATAGTTTTCCTGAAAATAGAAAAATCAAATAAGCAACTCAACTCATGCAAAGCGTGTGTGTGTGGAGACTAAACCGACAAGGTTTGAAAAATCATTACAAGAGCATCTGGATTTCCTAAAGAAGAGAGAAAATTCTTGACAAATTAGCCAAAAGTCAAACCTTACTTTTACTAGGGCCTAGACATCCTCATCTGATACACTCCCCCTGAGATACAGCACCAAATTGTTTTACTTGTACCATAAAGGACAAGATAAAATTTTTACTTGCTCATAGAGGGCAAGGTATATTGCAAATTCAGTACAGAAGCAGTGAATAAACAATTTTTAAAGCACAAAATTCATACGAATAACTGCTCAATTCTTATGATGCTGCAAGTTAAAAGAAATGCCAAAATTTATAGATGCTAGGTTCAACTAGCCTGTGGTCAATTTGACCATCTTATCACAAACCTCTTCTCTTATTCAGAATTTCTAGAAGCAAATAGTCAGAGAAGGAATGATGTACCTTTAGGGAGTCTCGGATAGTGCACTTGCTCATCGCATGAGGAAATGAGCTATCCTACTTTTGCACAACCAGGAAAACTAACTTGGCCAAAATAATCATATACTCTCAAATGTATCTAAGCAAAGTAAATTAGTGCTCACAAAATTGAGATATCAGGTAAAGATACATACAATATCTAATAAGCCCAGAAGAAGAAAAAAAATCCTGCAAATTCTCCCCAAAATACCCTTTTTTTTATTATAAAAAAATGCAATATGGAAATGACATCACATGCAAAGGTAAGATCACACCTGTAACTGCTCAAAGATGCTAGTACAGAAAAACAGTCGTTCGACCTGCTTTTTCTGTCTTCCCCAATAGATACCTGCAAAGTTGTCTCAAGAGAAACAGGGGGCACAACAAGCTAGTTCCTAGATTGCATAACAAGCACATATATCATAAAAAGTGCAAGCAATCAAACCTGATGCCTTAGGATTAGGAACCAAATCCTAGGCATGAACACTCGATCCTGCGAGGTGCGTCGGTTCCCCTTCCTGGGGTAACTGCCCTTCTCAGCCCAAGTCTGCCAACCAGTGGGTGGTTGCTGACAAGACTGCATCATTAACTCCATCATGTTTTGCATCCAGACAGGAGGCTCACTAGAGTATTGCTCTTGGGGCTTTCTCAAATGCTTGGGTTTTCTCTTGTAAGTGCCTCTGTAATTGGCTGGTACAAACCGCTGCTGAGGTCGCTGATGCTGAGAAGCATGAGACCAAGGGGCTTGATACTGATGCCTTGATGCTTGTCCCCATGGTACTTGATAGGATGCCTGATGCCAAGGAGTCTGATGCTGAGCCGTCGGTCTAGCGCCATAATGAACTTGTCTTGGCGCTTCTATCTTGGCTTTAGCCTTTTGAGCTTTCAAGAGGGAGAACTGAGGCCGAACATGCCCACTAAGACCACAATGATGGCAAATATGAGGTCTTCGGATGGAATGAGGCTGCTGAGTGCCTGGAACATCATCATTGACATTTTCCTTCTGTTTATCTTCAACAACGGGAGGAAGCTCTGGGACTGTAGGTTTCACAAATACAGTCTTTGAGGAAGAAGGAATATCATAAGAGGAAGCTACATACCCGAGACCAGTCTTGTCATTTGGGCTCTTATGGATGGACAACATACGAGTTAACTTCTCATTAGTGACTCTCTCTAGCTGGAGCTGTGTCTCTAGTAGCTTTTCCTCGAGCTCTTGTACTTTGTGCAGCAGTGAACTCTTCTCGGTCTGCAGATTGTTCAGATCATTCAAGTGTTGCTTTCGGCCTTCCCTCAGCTTCTCAAACTCTTTGTAGAGTGTATTGTAGGCCTTCTTGAGCTCTACCTCATTATCACTATGCTCCGAGTAATATGAGTCTTCTTCTTCAACATATAGGGCTACAAAGGCCAGGAATTTGTCAGACTCTGGAGCATCTTCTTCTGACTCATCACTGAGAGTCACATTGTATGCCTTCCCCTTGCCCTTCTTAAGATTCCCGCAGTCGGCCCGGATATGCCCATAGCCTTAGCATTCAAAACATCGGGGTCCTCTGGGATCTTTCTTCTCTTCTTCCTCTGGTTCAGCTTCTCTGAGAGGTTTCTTTGATTTTTCAAAAAACTTCTTCTTGAACCGATCATCTTTCATCAGTCTTCTGAAAGTTTTGGCTAACATAGCCACAGCCTTTTCTTCATCCTCAGAGTCTTCTTCAGAGGAGGTTTCTACCTTTTTCTTGGAAGCCTTTAGAGCAATGGTCTTTAATTTCTTGACCGGGGGCAGAGACAGCTCATATGTTTGAAGAGATCCCACCAGCTCTTCAATCTTCATCTCTTCAAGATCCTTGCTTTCCTCAATAGTCGTTACCTTGATCCTGAAATGCTCGGGCAAGGATCTGAGAATTTTTCGGATGAGTTTTACATCCGTGATAGGTTTCCCAAGACTCACCATGGAGTTCCTTAGGTCACTTATTTTGGAGTAAAACTCTCCAAATGTCTCTTCCTCTAACATCTTAATTTCTTCAAATTTTGAAATCAACATTTGAAGTTTGGCAGATTTTACAAGTTTTGTGCCTTCATATGTTGTTTCCAAAATTTGCCATGCTGCTTTGGCTGATTCGCAATTTGAAATTTTAGCAAATTCAGATGGAGAAAGTGCTTGGAATAGAGCATGGAGGGCTTTATCATTTGAAAGACGAGCGTACTTTTGAGGGACTAATTCAGGTGTTGCATCTTCTGGTTTAGTCTAACTAGTTTCAACAATACCCCAACAGTCAATAGATTTCAAAAAGAAACGCATACGTGCCTTCCAATAGCCATAGTTCGTACCATCAAAGGCAGGAACAAAATTAAGAGTTTGAGACATATCAAAATAAAGAAGTCAAATAAATAACACTCAAGAAATTAATCTTCTCAGAGTGTACCAAGCTCTGATACCAATTGAAAAATTGAATTGACTTCTAAAAACAAAGTGTGTGCATAAGTGTCAACAAAAATTAAAGCACAGCGGAAAGTAAATTGACACACAGATTTTTGTTGACGAAGTGGAAACTCAGTTAAGAGAAAAACCACTCCGGGGCAGCCAAACCCAGGAATTCCACTATTCAGAAGACATAGCTAGATACAATACAGTAACACTCACATGTACCGATGCAGTGGTCGTACCTTGATCTCTGACGTGTAACCCAACACGAATGCTTCCCAACTAGGTTCACCTACCTGAAGGGGTCTTCAATGGAACTCCTTACCTTAGAGCCGACCTCTAAGATAGACTTCGGTTGTAGCACAGCAACAACACACTTGAACAGGGCTTCAGAGGAAATAACACGTCTCTGACTAGTTGAGGAATTCAATACCGAATTCTTGTAGTTCTCAGTGCCCAGGGGCCTCTATTTATAGGTTGGGGGCTCAAATGAGTGTTAGGCAAAATATACCTAGGCACCGTCCGGACGGTGGACATGGGCCGTCCGGACGGACAACTGTGCGAACAGATTTTCAGAAATTTCCACGGAGAAATCTTTCCTGTTTAAGGACATCATCCGGACGGTCGCACGTCCGCTGCAAGTAATTTCCTTATAAGGCTCTAGAGCGTCCGGACCATGGGGGATGAGCGTCCGGAAGGCTATTCTTCAACACGCAATTTCCATATCGGTAATACACGCGTTTGGACCATGATAGGCAGTCGTCCGGACGGTTGAAGTCGAATCGTCAATTTCCTTCTTTGATGCACACGCGTCCGGACCACAGCTGTTAGACGTTCGGACGGTCATATTTGAATTGCAATTCTTGCCTTACGGAGACGCGCGTCTGGATGGGATACCACATCGACCGGATGGTTGATTGATCTTCCCTTTCTTGGAACTTGGAAAGAAACCAAAAACTGATCTAGTACTGGGAGGCGTCCGGACATGCTGCTGAAACGTCCGGACGGATACAAGATGGTACAGAAACTTCTCAATACAGTATGGGT